>OZ010608.1:11604863-11717363 GCA_963932145.1 Acanthosepion lycidas | reverse complement strand
CGGTTCTCCTCCTGTCAACACACGGCGAAGGAAAGCCAACCTAGAGGCACGAATGTGACTCATTAGGTGTGGCATTTCCAGCCCCCCATGACACGGACGTTTAGTGCAGACTCGTCTGTCGAACGGATTCCCGCGTCCCCTCCATAAAATGGAGGATAGCGAGCGCTCGAGCGGCTTCCTGTGGTCATCACAGGGAGGAAGTACGGACAATCGATAAAGAACAGGAGGGAAGATGTATGTAGCACACACCTTCGCCCTGTCCTTCACAGACAACCTCCGTCGACTCCAAATCTGACCAGCAGAGTCGACCTTTGCTCGTACTTGACCAATTCTTCTCCAGCTGGAGGTCGGGTCCAAACCATACACCAAGAATGCGGACAGGACCGCCCGTCCAACCGAAGCGGCCCGAAAGATCGACCCCCTTCCAGGCACCTAACCGCAAGCCAGACGATTTGTTGTTGTTTATCTTGGCCCCTGTCATTTTATCGTACCGATCAAGCGACTTCTGTACCGCTTCAATGTCGCTGCGGGACGTCACGAAAGCAGATACGTCATCGGCGTACGCAGAAACCCAGCGGCAGAAGTCGGGTTCGAATCCGGCGGCCTACAGGACAGTAGCAAGGTAGCGATGGTCAACCCTATCAAATGCCTTAAACTGATCCAAATTGATCAGCGCGGCCTCATCGTTGTTTTTTACTCCCTCTATGATCGTGCGGATCAGATGCAGGTTGCTCTGAATTGTTCGCCCCCTCACGGAACAAGTCTCCTCAGAACCCAACGGAGACTCGGTAACTGACTGCAAACGCTCCTGCAGGATATTGGCCAAAATCTTTAACTCTGTGTTTAGTAGAGTTATGGGCCTGTAATCATCTAGTTTTCCCCCACCACCCTTGCCCTTTTTCAACAGAGTGATCACACGCCTGGAAGTACGGTTGGGGAGGGACCCCGACCGAAACCAGTTGTTGAACACCGCAGTCAAAATCGGGACAAAGATGTCTGACAGCCTCAAGTACAATTCATAGGGCAAACCATCCAGACCGAACGACTTGCCTCTGCCGACCCTCTTCAATGCGGAGTCTGAATATTAGGGGATTTCCAACCCCTCACTACCTCCTTCCAGGTTCCCTCCACCGGTTTTGAGCTACTGGTTTCGCAACCACTGTTGTTGCTGTTGTTGCTGGACTGGGTGGCTGTTTTGGGTTTTTACCAAGGCACTCTTTGGCCATGTGCCCTGAAGCGCCGCATGACCATCAACATGGTCGCCTGCCCTCAACGACCACCAACATCCGTTTCTCGCGGCACACTAGGACATTCGGTATATCTCGAAAATTTTATTGCTCTACCGTAATTTGGACTTCCATATCCCCTGTTGCGATCCCGAATTTACTTGTGATGGCCTTGACTTCATGCACTTCACTATATTTGGTAAAGAAGGCTCCCATTCTGTCTTCCGAGATATCCACTGGTATTCCGTGTATTGTTATTCTTGTCCTGCGTGTGCTCATGTATTCTGTTTGTAGATGTAGGCTTTTGGTTATTAAGATACTGCCTGCTAGCTCCTTTGCTTGTTGCTCAGTTGCCAGCAGTATATCCCAAAGAGCATTCGTTCTCCTGCGCGAGAACTTTAGGACTTATTTGTAAGGCTTTCAAGGCTTCTTCCATGTTATCCCTGTGGCTCCAATTAATTTCTCCGAGTTTTAACGTCGGAAGTCAGCAGGGAAATTGTCCGGGTACGCACCGCATTCAAGGCTTCCTGGATAGTTAAAAACTCATTCCCTTTGAACGAGTTTTCGAATTTCTTCCTTTCTTCTTTGTAGAAGCCAGGATCTTTTGTAAGCAGCCTATTTTTAGACCAGGCCGTTTTATCTGCGGTGTATTAATTTCATCATTATTTTCATTCTTATTGTCCTCCATGATGGATTTTTTCGGCCCACCACGGCGAACAAAGAAATAACTTTGCCTTTCCTTTTCTTTAAATTATTATTTTCACAAACGAAAGATAAATTAGTTAAAAACAAAAAACAAGAACGTGCAAAACCCAAAAGGCAATAAACAATTAAAACAAATACGGAAGAGAAAAAGGAAAATAGACAATAAAAGCAAAAAAATCACAGAAATACAACGGACAGGCTGAAAAAATTAAAACGAAAACGGAAAACCAGGAAATAAAGTAAAATATACACAAATAAAATGCAAAAACTGAACCAGGAAAAATCAAAATTCAAAAGAGACTGCAAGAAATTAAAGTAAAAAGCTTATAAGTTCAGGCACTCAAGTTGGACCTTGAAAGAAAGACAAAGCTTCGTGGAGTACACACGGTAGTTTTTGTACTAGTGAGCTAGCCAAAATAGGATGACTCATTTTATAGTCCACCAAGAGAAGGGTTAACCAACCAGAAAGCTCAAAATATTCAATCCGCCGTGTATAAAGGCAGCCATTTTGTTTTTTCTCCCAAAATATCTTCACTGCCAACCTCTGATATCGAAGACTTAAAGAATTCAGCCGCTACTTTCTCCGAATCTTTACTGCCAACCTCTGATATTGAAGACATTACGGACTTCACTGGTTTACATATTCAGAGACTACAGCAAACATGGTCAACAGTCATATGAGAAAGAATTAAGGGGGAAGGGAGTTCCACAGACGGGAATTGCGATAAGAAGCAGTTTGAGTAGAAGAAACGGTTATATTTAACCATTTTAACAGTGAAAGGGTAGGACCGAGATACCAGCCTGGTTGATCGCTTGAATTAATGCAGTCTGGAAACCAACGAAAGGAGCTCGTCGGAACAATGGCCGTGAAAATAATTGTAGAAGAGACTGAGAGACGTCACGGCGCATGTGTACATTTATCCCAGCTTCGAAAAAATCAGTTGGCTGTTGAGGAAATTAATTCATTACAGCCGATTTCGCTTTTTCAACACCACGTTCAAATCTCAATTTTTGCTCCCATGACAGGGATAATAAAGGCAAGTTATAGTGTTGATGAAGAACGGAAAACTTCCTTAAGAAATTGGGTATATCGAGTTTTACGAAGAAAGGATACATCCCCTCACTATCATTAGCCAGCTGAGTTTTACGAAGACAGGATACAAATCCTCACTATCATTAGCCAGCTGAGTTTTACGAAGACAGGATACAAATCCTCACTATCATTAGCCAGCTGAGTTTGACGAAGACAGGATACAAATCCTCACTATCATTAGCCAGCTGAGTTTGACGAAGACAGGATATATACCCTCACTCTCATTAGCCAGCTGAGTTTTACAAAGCAGGATACATACATACACTATCATTAGCCAGCAGAGTTTTACGAAGAGAGGACACATACTCTCACTCATTCGCCAGCTGAGTTTTACAAAGACAGGATACATACCCTCAGTATCATTAGCCAGAGGAGTTTTCAGAAGGCAGGATAAATACTCTCACTAACATTAGCCAGCTGATTTTAACAAAGACAGGATACATATCCTCACTATCATTAGCCAGCTGAGTTTTACGAAGACAGGATACAAATCCTCACTATCATTAGCCAGCAGAGTTTTACGAAGAGAGGACACATAATCTCACTATCATTCGCCAGCTAAGTTATCCGAATGCAGGATACATACTATCACTATCATTAGCCATCAGATTTTAACAACGACATGATACATACACTCACTATCATTAGCCAGCTGAGTTTCCGAAGGCAGGATATATAATCTCACTATAATTAGCCAGCTGAGGTTTAAGAAGACAGGATACATGCCCTCACTATCATTAGCCAGCTGAGTTTTACAAAGCAGGATACATATCCTCGCTATCATAAGCCAGCTTAGTCTTCCGAAGGTAGGTTCCATACGCTCACTATAATTAGCCAGCTGTGTTTTAAGAAGACAGGATACATACCCTCACTATCATTAGCCAGCTGATTTTTCCGAAACCAGGTTCCATACATTCACTATAATTAGCCAGCTGAGTTTTACAAAGACATGATACATAACCTCACTATCATTAACCAGCTGAGTTTTACAAAGACAGGCTACATATCCTCACTATCATTAGGCAGCTGAGTTTCACAAAGACATTTAAGGGCCTGCCTGTTGACACCAGAAACAGGCTTGCAGAGTGTGTGGCCGATCCATCCCCATTTCTGTTTCTTGATGCCAATCTCGATTGGTTGTTGGAGACGAATTCTGGCCACCTGATATTGAGAATGTTCCTGAAACATCGGTTGGTAAATGTTTGACGTTTGTGGGTGTTGGTCTTTTTAACCCTCTAGGTTTCTGAGCCGTAAATTAGAACCGACTTGACGTTGGTGTTGTAGATCCGGATCTTGTTTCAAAGTGTGATTGGCCGCAGAGTGTTGAAAACCTGTCGGGCTTTGATTCTAACTCCATTGACTTTGTAATGAAGACCACACACAGACGCACCAAAAGTCATGGAATGGTAATAGTAATATTAAACGTTTCCTTATAAGGAAACATTTAGATTTCATTAACAGGGAAGCACTGTTTGTTCTACTGTAGGTTGAAATTTATTAAATCTCTCTCTCTCTCTCTCTCTCTCTTAAAACAATTTTTCAAGAAAATAGGTTTCTCAAGTCCAGTTGCTGTTATTGCTCTTTCCAATATTGATGCGGTGTTTCCTTCTTAACCATTTCCATGAAGTTGTGTGGAATGTCAACAATCTTGAATATGCCATTATTGTCTTCTTTTTCTGGTTTCTGATATTTGATACAATTCTTTGAGCTGTTGTAGCGCCAGTCCAAAAGGCGCAAACAACACAAACAATGATGATCTTCGTCAAGATCCATAGGCTCCACACGCTCAAAGTCATTTTTAACCATTGATATTACAAATATTTCGGCGCCATGCCTGATATCTACATGAATGTCTCGATTTGAGAAGATTATTTAAGAATATCACCTGAGTTTTCAGGTGAATGTTTTGATTTTGTAGCAATTTCTGGTATTGGTTGTAAATACCTCAAGCGCAGTCTATTCTGTGTTCAATTCCCTTGTCTCCTATGTTAAATCTGTTATAGCTGATCCTTACATAGGGGTATTTGAAGTGTTTGGTATTTACTCAATCTACATCCTGACTTTTAATGATTGATTCAGGGTAGATGCCATCACTTCTTTCATTCCAATTCCAGATCATAGTTTCTCTTATGGAAAGTTTTGAGTCCTCTCTTGGAACACTTGATAGGTTAGTTAGTTGTTTGTTTTGTTTTATGGCATATCAACATCAGTGGGTCATTTAATACCAACAAAATTTTTGAAATAGATATATAGCGATAGTTTGGGAAAAAAAAGGAGTATATATATATATATATGTGTGTGAGGTATTTTTCAATTACTCATATTTTTGAGTACAATCGCATGTATTACCATTATTTTATTTTAATTTATTCAAAAACGTATTGTTGGTAATATTTTTTTTCAAAAATTAAATTGTAGTAATAATTCGTTTTGAAAGTATTTCTGGTATTAAAACTCATTTTTACACATTTATAATGCTTTTTAACTCAGTTTCGGGGTTAACTATTTGCCTGTAGCTAGGACTCTAACAGGTACAGCAATTAAGAGGTGGTTTTACGCTCCTCAAAACCTCCTTATCAGAGGCCTTGCTGTTGGACGTAGTTTATTGTCATACACAGAACACCTTATTTGTGGGGGTCTTACCGCTCTGCAGAGGTGCAGTCAGCGTATTCTATAGCCCCAGTCGACAGGGCGAGAACACTTGATAGATGATGTTTTCATTTTTACGTTCGATTCAGGGTAGGTGCCATCACTGCTTCCATTCCAATTCCCGATCATAATTTCTGTTTCGGAAGAGTTTATCTTCAGTCCACTTTCTTTGTACACTTGATAGATGATGTTTTCATTTTTACGTTCGATTCAGGGTAGATGCCATCACTGCTTCCATTCTAATTCCCGATCATAATTTCTGTTTCGGAAGAGTTTATCTTCAGTTCACTTTCTTTGTACACTTGATAGATGATGTTTTCATTTTTACGTTCGATTCAGGGTAGGTGCCATCATTGCTTCCATTCCAATTCCCGATCATAATTTCTGTTTCGGAAGAGTTTATCTTCAGTCCTCTTTCTTTGTACACTTGATAGATGATGTTTTCATTTTTACGTTCGATTCAGGGTAGGTGACATCACTGCTTCCATTCCAATTCCCGATCATAATTTCTGTTTCGGAAGAGTTTATCTTCAGTCCTCTTTCTTTGTACACTTGATAGATGATGTTTTCATTTTTACGTTCGATTCAGGGTAGGTGCCATCACTGCTTCCATTACAATTCCCGATCATAATTTCTGTTTCGGAAGAGTTTATCTTCAGTCCACATTCTTTGTACACTTGATAGATGATGTTTTCATTTTTACGTTCGATTCAGGGTAGGTGCCATCACTGATTCCATTCCAATTCCCGATCATAATTTCTGTTTCGGAAGAGTTTATCTTCAGTCCACTTTCTTTGTACACTTGATAGATGACGTTTTCATTTTTACGTTCGATTCAGAGTAGGTGCCATCACTGCTTCCATTCCAATTCCCGATCATAATTTCTGTTTCGGAAGAGTTTATCTTCAGTCCTCTTTCTTTGTACACTTGGTAGATGATGTTTTCATTTTTACGTTCGATTCAGGGTAGGTGCCATCACTGCTTCCATTCCAATTCCCGATCATAATTTCTGTTTCGGAAGAGTTTATCTTCAGTCCACTTTCTTTGTACACTTGATAGATGATGTTTTCATTTTTACGTTCGATTCAGGGTAGGTGCCATCACTGCTTCCATTCCAATTCCCGATCATAATTTCTGTTTCGTAAGAGTTTATCTTCAGTTCACTTTCTTTGTACACTTGATAGATGATGTTTTCATTTTTACGTTCGATTCAGGGTAGGTGCCATCACTGCTTCCATTCTAATTCCCGATCATAATTTCTGTTTCGGAAGAGTTTCTTTTCAGTCCCCTTTCTTTGTACACTTGATAGATGATGTTTTCATTTTTACGTTCGATTCAGGGTAGGTGCCATCACTGCTTCCATTCCAATTCCCGATCATAATTTCTGTTTCGGAAGAGTTAATCTTCAGTCCCCTTTCTTTGTACACTTGATAGATGATGTTTTGATTTTTACGTTCGATTCAGGGTAGGTGCCATCACTGCTTCCATTCCAATTCCCGATCATAATTTCTGTTTCGGAAGAGTTTATCTTCAGTCCCCTTTCTTTGTACACTTGATAGATGATGTTTTGATTTTTACGTTCGATTCAGGGTAGGTGCCATCACTGCTTCCATTCCAATTCCCGATCATAATTTCTGTTTCGGAAGAGTTTATCTTCAGTCCGCTTTCTTTGTACACTTGATAGATCATGTTGTCATTTTTACGTTCGATTCAGGATAGGTGCCATCACTGCTTCCATTCCAATTCCCGATCATAATTTCTGTTTCGGAAGAGTTTATCTTCAGTCCGCTTTCTTTGTACACTTGATAGATGATGTTTTCATTTTTACGTTCGATTCAGGGTAGGTGCCATCACTGCTTCCATTCCAATTCCCGATCATAATTTCTGTTTCGGAAGAGTTTATCTTGAGTCCTCTTTCTTGTACACTTGATAGATGATGTTTTCATTTTTACGTTCGATTAGAGGTAGGTGCCATCATTGATTCCATTCCAATTCCCGATCATAATTTCTGTTTCGGAAGACTTTATCTTTAGTCCTCTTACTTTGTACACTTGATAGATGATGTTTTCATTTTTACGTTCGATTCAGGGTAGGTGCTATCACTGCTTCCATTCCAATTCCCGATCATAATTTCTGTTTCGGAAGAGTTTATCTTCAGTCCTCTTTCTTTGTACACTTGATAGATGATGTTTTCATTTTTACGTTCGATTCAGGGTAGGTGCCATCACTGCTTCCATTATAATTCCCGATCATAATTTCTGATTCGGAAGAGATTATCTTCAGTTCACTTTCTTTGTACACTTGATAGATGATGTTTTCATTTTTACGTTCGATTCAGGGTAGGTGCCATCACTGCTTCCATTCCAATTCCCGATCATAATTTCTGTTTCGGAAGAGTTTATCTTCAGTCCCCTTTCTTTGTACACTTGATAGATGATGTTTTCATTTTTACGTTCGATTCAGGGTAGGTGCCATCACTGCTTCCATTCCAATTCCCGATCATAATTTCTGTTTCGGAAGAGTTAATCTTCAGTCCCCTTTCTTTGTACACTTGATAGATGATGTTTTGATTTTTACGTTCGATTCAAGGTAGGTGCCATCACTGCTTCCATTATAATTCCCGATCATAATTTCTGTTTCGGAAGAGATTATCTTCAGTTCACTTTCTTTGTACACTTGATAGATGATGTTTTCATTTTTACGTTCGATTCAGGGTAGGTGCTATCACTGCTTCCATTCCAATTCCCGATCATAATTTCTGTTTCGGAAGAGTTTATCTTCAGTCCACTTTCTTTGTACACTTGATAGATGATGTTTTCATTTTTACGTTCGATTCAGGGTAGGTGCCATCACTGCTTCCATTCTAATTCCCGATCATAATTTCTGTTTCGGAAGAGTTTATCTTCAGTCCCCATTCTTTGTACACTTGATAGATGATGTTTTCATTTTTACGTTCGATTCAGGGTAGGTGCCATCACTGCTTCCATTCCAATTCCCGATCATAATTTCTGTTTCGGAAGAGTATATCTTCAGTCCCCTTTTTTTGTACATTTGATAGATGATGTTTTCATTTTTACGTTCGATTCAGGGTAGGTGCCATCACTGCTTCCATTCCAATTCCCGATCATAATTTCTGTTTCGGAAGAGTTTATCTTCAGTTCACTTTCTTTGTACACTTGATAGATGATGTTTTCATTTTTACGTTCGATTCAGGGTAGGTGCCATCACTGCTTCCATTCCAATTCCCGATCATAATTTCTGTTTCGGAAGAGTTTATCTTGAGTCCCCTTTTTTTCTACACTTGATAGATGATGTTTTCATTTTTACGTTCGATTCAGGGTAGGTGCCATCACTGCTTCCATTCTAATTCCCGATCATAATTTCTGTTTCGGAAGAGTTTATCTTCAGTCCCCTTTCTTTGTACACTTGATAGATGATGTTTTCATTTTTACGTTCGATTCAGGGTAGGTGCCATCACTGCTTCCATTCCAATTCCCGATCATAATTTCTGTTTCGGAAGAGTATATCTTCAGTCCCCTTTCTTTGTACACTTGATAGATGATGTTTTCATTTTTACGTTCGATTCAGGGTAGGTGCCATCACTGCTTCCATTCCAATTCCCGATCATAATTTCTGTTTCGGAAGAGTTTATCTTCAGTTCACTTTCTTTGTACACTTGATAGATGATGTTTTCATTTTTACGTTCGATTCAGGGTAGGTGCCATCACTGCTTACATTCCAATTCCCGATCATAATTTCTGTTTCGGAAGAGTTTATCTTCAGTTCAATTTCTTTGTACACTTGATAGATGATGTTTTCATTTTTACGTTCGATTCAGGGTAGGTGCCATCACTGCTTCCATTCCAATTCCCGATCATAATTTCTGTTTCGGAAGAGTATATCTTCAGTCCCCTTTTTTTGTACACTTGATAGATGATGTTTTCATTTTTACGTTCGATTCAGGGTAGGTGCCATCATTGCTTCCATTCCAATTCCCGATCATAATTTCTGTTTCGGAAGAGTTTATCTTCAGTTCACTTTCTTTGTACACTTGATAGATGATGTTTTCATTTTTACGTTCGATTCAGGGTAGGTGCAATCACTGCTTCCATTCCAATTCCCGATCATAATTTCTGTTCCGGAAGAGTTTATCTTCAGTTCACTTTCTTTGTACACTTGATAGATGATGTTTTCATTTTTACGTTCGATTCAGGGTAGGTGCCATCACTGATTCCATTCCAATTCCCGATCATAATTTCTGTTTCGGAAGAGTTTATCTTCAGTCCCCTTTCTTTGTACACTTGATAGATGATGTTTTCATTTTTACGTTCGATTCAGGGTAGGTGCCATCACTGCTTCCATTCCAATTCCCGATCATAATTTCTGTTTCGGAAGAGTTTATCTTCAGTCCACTTTCTTTGTACACTTGATAGATGATGTTTTCGTTTTTACGTTCGATTCAGGGTAGGTGCCATCACTGATTCCATTCCAATTCCCGATCATAATTTCTGTTTCGGAAGAGTTTATCTTCAGTCCTCTTTCTTTGTACACTTGATAGATGATGTTTTCATTTTTACGTTCGATTCAGGGTAGGTGCCATCACTGCTTCCATTCCAATTCCCGATCATAATTTCTGTTTCGGAAGAGTTTATCTTCAGTCCTCTTTCTTTGTACACTTGATAGATGATGTTTTCATTTTTACGTTCGATTCAGGGTAGGTGCCATCACTGCTTCCATTATAATTCCCGATCATAATTTCTGTTTCGGAAGAGATTATCTTCAGTTCACTTTCTTTGTACACTTGATAGATGATGTTTTCATTTTTACGTTCGATTCAGGGTAGGTGCCATCACTGCTTCCATTCCAATTCCCGATCATAATTTCTTTTTCGGAAGAGTTTATCTTCAGCCCGCTTTCTTTGTACACTTGATAGATGATGTTTTCATTTTTACGTTCGATTCAGGGTAGGTGCCATCACTGCTTCCATTCCAATTCCCGATCATAATTTCTGTTTCGGAAGAGTATATCTTCAGTCCCCTTTTTTTGTACACTTGATAGATGATGTTTTCATTTTTACGTTCGATTCAGGGTAGGAGCCATCACTGCTTCCATTCCAATTCCCGATCATAATTTCTGTTTCGGAAGAGTTTATCTTCAGTTCACTTTCTTTGTACACTTGATAGATGACGTTTTCATTTTTACGTTCGATTCAGGGTAGGTGCCATCACTGCTTCCATTCCAATTCCCGATCATAATTTCTGTTTCGGAAGAGTTTATCTTGAGTCCCCTTTTTTTCTACACTTGATAGATGATGTTTTCATTTTTACGTTCGATTCAGGGTAGGTGCCATCACTGCTTCCATTATAATTCCCGATCATAATTTCTGTCTCGGAAGAGTTTATCTTCAGTTCACTTTCTTTGTACACTTGATAGATGATGTTTTCATTTTTACGTTCGATTCAGGGTAGGTGCAATCACTGCTTCCATTCCAATTCCCGATCATAATTTCTGTTCCGGAAGAGTTTATCTTCAGTTCACTTTCTTTGTACACTTGATAGATGATGTTTTCATTTTTACGTTCGATTCAGGGTAGGTGCCATCACTGCTTCCATTCCAATTCCCGATCATAATTTCTGTTTCGGAAGAGTTTATCTTCAGTCCCCTTTCTTTGTACACTTGATAGATGATGTTTTCATTTTTACGTTCGATTCAGGGTAGGTGCCATCACTGCTTCCATTCCAATTCCCGATCATAATTTCTGTTTCGGAAGAGTTTATCTTCAGTCCACTTTCTTTGTACACTTGATAGATGATGTTTTCGTTTTTACGTTCGATTCAGGGTAGGTGCCATCACTGATTCCATTCCAATTCCCGATCATAATTTCTGTTTCGGAAGAGTTTATCTTCAGTCCTCTTTCTTTGTACACTTGATAGATGATGTTTTCATTTTTACGTTCGATTCAGGGTAGGTGCCATCACTGCTTCCATTCCAATTCCCGATCATAATTTCTGTTTCGGAAGAGTTTATCTTCAGTCCACTTTCTTTGTACACTTGATAGATGATGTTTTCATTTTTACGTTCGATTCAGGGTAGGTGCCATCACTGCTTCCATTCTAATTCCCGATCATAATTTCTGTTTCGGAAGAGTTTATCTTCAGTCCCCATTCTTTGTACACTTGATAGATGATGTTTTCATTTTTACGTTCGATTCAGGGTAGGTGCCATCACTGCTTCCATTCCAATTCCCGATCATAATTTCTGTTTCGGAAGAGTATATCTTCAGTCCCCTTTTTTTGTACATTTGATAGATGATGTTTTCATTTTTACGTTCGATTCAGGGTAGGTGCCATCACTGCTTCCATTCCAATTCCCGATCATAATTTCTGTTTCGGAAGAGTTTATCTTCAGTTCACTTTCTTTGTACACTTGATAGATGATGTTTTCATTTTTACGTTCGATTCAGGGTAGGTGCCATCACTGCTTCCATTCCAATTCCCGATCATAATTTCTGTTTCGGAAGAGTTTATCTTGAGTCCCCTTTTTTTCTACACTTGATAGATGATGTTTTCATTTTTACGTTCGATTCAGGGTAGGTGCCATCACTGCTTCCATTCTAATTCCCGATCATAATTTCTGTTTCGGAAGAGTTTATCTTCAGTCCCCTTTCTTTGTACACTTGATAGATGATGTTTTCATTTTTACGTTCGATTCAGGGTAGGTGCCATCACTGCTTCCATTCCAATTCCCGATCATAATTTCTGTTTCGGAAGAGTATATCTTCAGTCCCCTTTCTTTGTACACTTGATAGATGATGTTTTCATTTTTACGTTCGATTCAGGGTAGGTGCCATCACTGCTTCCATTCCAATTCCCGATCATAATTTCTGTTTCGGAAGAGTTTATCTTCAGTTCACTTTCTTTGTACACTTGATAGATGATGTTTTCATTTTTACGTTCGATTCAGGGTAGGTGCCATCATTGCTTACATTCCAATTCCCGATCATAATTTCTGTTTCGGAAGAGTTTATCTTCAGTTCAATTTCTTTGTACACTTGATAGATGATGTTTTCATTTTTACGTTCGATTCAGGGTAGGTGCCATCACTGCTTCCATTCCAATTCCCGATCATAATTTCTGTTTCGGAAGAGTATATCTTCAGTCCCCTTTTTTTGTACACTTGATAGATGATGTTTTCATTTTTACGTTCGATTCAGGGTAGGTGCCATCATTGCTTCCATTCCAATTCCCGATCATAATTTCTGTTTCGGAAGAGTTTATCTTCAGTTCACTTTCTTTGTACACTTGATAGATGATGTTTTCATTTTTACGTTCGATTCAGGGTAGGTGCAATCACTGCTTCCATTCCAATTCCCGATCATAATTTCTGTTCCGGAAGAGTTTATCTTCAGTTCACTTTCTTTGTACACTTGATAGATGATGTTTTCATTTTTACGTTCGATTCAGGGTAGGTGCCATCACTGCTTCCATTCCAATTCCCGATCATAATTTCTGTTTCGGAAGAGTTTATCTTCAGTCCCCTTTCTTTGTACACTTGATAGATGATGTTTTCATTTTTACGTTCGATTCAGGGTAGGTGCCATCACTGCTTCCATTCCAATTCCCGATCATAATTTCTGTTTCGGAAGAGTTTATCTTCAGTCCACTTTCTTTGTACACTTGATAGATGATGTTTTCGTTTTTACGTTCGATTCAGGGTAGGTGCCATCACTGATTCCATTCCAATTCCCGATCATAATTTCTGTTTCGGAAGAGTTTATCTTCAGTCCTCTTTCTTTGTACACTTGATAGATGATGTTTTCATTTTTACGTTCGATTCAGGGTAGGTGCCATCACTGCTTCCATTCCAATTCCCGATCATAATTTCTGTTTCGGAAGAGTTTATCTTCAGTCCTCTTTCTTTGTACACTTGATAGATGATGTTTTCATTTTTACGTTCGATTCAGGGTAGGTGCCATCACTGCTTCCATTATAATTCCCGATCATAATTTCTGTTTCGGAAGAGATTATCTTCAGTTCACTTTCTTTGTACACTTGATAGATGATGTTTTCATTTTTACGTTCGATTCAGGGTAGGTGCCATCACTGCTTCCATTCCAATTCCCGATCATAATTTCTTTTTCGGAAGAGTTTATCTTCAGCCCGCTTTCTTTGTACACTTGATAGATGATGTTTTCATTTTTACGTTCGATTCAGGGTAGGTGCCATCACTGCTTCCATTCCAATTCCCGATCATAATTTCTGTTTCGGAAGAGTATAACTTCAGTCCCCTTTTTTTGTACACTTGATAGATGATGTTTTCATTTTTACGTTCGATTCAGGGTAGGAGCCATCACTGCTTCCATTCCAATTCCCGATCATAATTTCTGTTTCGGAAGAGTTTATCTTCAGTTCACTTTCTTTGTACACTTGATAGATGACGTTTTCATTTTTACGTTCGATTCAGGGTAGGTGCCATCACTGCTTCCATTCCAATTCCCGATCATAATTTCTGTTTCGGAAGAGTTTATCTTGAGTCCCCTTTTTTTCTACACTTGATAGATGATGTTTTCATTTTTACGTTCGATTCAGGGTAGGTGCCATCACTGCTTCCATTCTAATTCCCGATCATAATTTCTGTTTCGGAAGAGTTTATCTTCAGTCCCCTTTCTTTGTACACTTGATAGATGATGTTTTCATTTTTACGTTCGATTCAGGGTAGGTGCCATCACTGCTTCCATTCCAATTCCCGATCATAATTTCTGTTTCGGAAGAGTATATCTTCAGTCCCCTTTCTTTGTACACTTGATAGATGATGTTTTCATTTTTACGTTCGATTCAGGGTAGGTGCCATCACTGCTTCCATTCCAATTCCCGATCATAATTTCTGTTTCGGAAGAGTTTATCTTCAGTTCACTTTCTTTGTACACTTGATAGATGATGTTTTCATTTTTACGTTCGATTCAGGGTAGGTGCCATCACTGCTTCCATTCCAATTCCCGATCATAATTTCTGTTTCGGAAGAGTTTATCTTCAGTTCACTTTCTTTGTACACTTGATAGATGATGTTTTCATTTTTACGTTCGATTCAGGGTAGGTGCCATCACTGCTTCCATTCCAATTCCCGATCATAATTTCTGTTTCGGAAGAGTATATCTTCAGTCCCCTTTTTTTGTACACTTGATAGATGATGTTTTCATTTTTACGTTCGATTCAGGGTAGGTGCCATCACTGCTTCCATTCCAATTCCCGATCATAATTTCTGTTTCGGAAGAGTTTATCTTCAGTTCACTTTCTTTGTACACTTGATAGATGATGTTTTCATTTTTACGTTCGATTCAGGGTAGGTGCCATCACTGCTTCCATTATAATTCCCGATCATAATTTCTGTTTCGGAAGAGATTATCTTCAGTTCACTTTCTTTGTAAACTTGATAGATGATGTTTTCATTTTTACGTTCGATTCAGGGTAGGTGCCATCACTGCTTCCATTCCAATTCCCGATAATAATTTCTGTTTCGGAAGAGTTTATCTTCAGTCCCCTTTCTTTGTACACTTGATAGATGATGTTTTCATTTTTACGTTCGATTCAGGGTAGGTGCCATCACTGCTTCCATTCCAATTCCCGATCATAATTTCTGTTTCGGAAGAGTTAATCTTCAGTCCCCTTTCTTTGTACACTTGATAGATGATGTTTTCATTTTTACGTTCGATTCAGGGTAGGTGCCATCACTGCTTCCATTCCAATTCCCGATCATAATTTCTGTTTCGGAAGAGTTTATCTTGAGTCCCCTTTTTTTCTACACTTGATAGATGATGTTTTCATTTTTACGTTCGATTCAGGGTAGGTGCCATCACTGCTTCCATTCTAATTCCCGATCATAATTTCTGTTTCGGAAGAGTTTATCTTCAGTCCCCTTTCTTTGTACACTTGATAGATGATGTTTTCATTTTTACGTTCGATTCAGGGTAGGTGCCATCACTGCTTCCATTCCAATTCCCGATCATAATTTCTGTTTCGGAAGAGTATATCTTCAGTCCCCTTTCTTTGTACACTTGATAGATGATGTTTTCATTTTTACGTTCGATTCAGGGTAGGTGCCATCACTGCTTCCATTCCAATTCCCGATCATAATTTCTGTTTCGGAAGAGTTTATCTTCAGTTCACTTTCTTTGTACACTTGATAGATGATGTTTTCATTTTTACGTTCGATTCAGGGTAGGTGCCATCATTGCTTACATTCCAATTCCCGATCATAATTTCTGTTTCGGAAGAGTTTATCTTCAGTTCAATTTCTTTGTACACTTGATAGATGATGTTTTCATTTTTACGTTCGATTCAGGGTAGGTGCCATCACTGCTTCCATTCCAATTCCCGATCATAATTTCTGTTTCGGAAGAGTATATCTTCAGTCCCCTTTTTTTGTACACTTGATAGATGATGTTTTCATTTTTACGTTCGATTCAGGGTAGGTGCCATCATTGCTTCCATTCCAATTCCCGATCATAATTTCTGTTTCGGAAGAGTTTATCTTCAGTTCACTTTCTTTGTACACTTGATAGATGATGTTTTCATTTTTACGTTCGATTCAGGGTAGGTGCAATCACTGCTTCCATTCCAATTCCCGATCATAATTTCTGTTCCGGAAGAGTTTATCTTCAGTTCACTTTCTTTGTACACTTGATAGATGATGTTTTCATTTTTACGTTCGATTCAGGGTAGGTGCCATCACTGCTTCCATTCCAATTCCCGATCATAATTTCTGTTTCGGAAGAGTTTATCTTCAGTCCCCTTTCTTTGTACACTTGATAGATGATGTTTTCATTTTTACGTTCGATTCAGGGTAGGTGCCATCACTGCTTCCATTCCAATTCCCGATCATAATTTCTGTTTCGGAAGAGTTTATCTTCAGTCCACTTTCTTTGTACACTTGATAGATGATGTTTTCGTTTTTACGTTCGATTCAGGGTAGGTGCCATCACTGATTCCATTCCAATTCCCGATCATAATTTCTGTTTCGGAAGAGTTTATCTTCAGTCCTCTTTCTTTGTACACTTGATAGATGATGTTTTCATTTTTACGTTCGATTCAGGGTAGGTGCCATCACTGCTTCCATTCCAATTCCCGATCATAATTTCTGTTTCGGAAGAGTTTATCTTCAGTCCTCTTTCTTTGTACACTTGATAGATGATGTTTTCATTTTTACGTTCGATTCAGGGTAGGTGCCATCACTGCTTCCATTATAATTCCCGATCATAATTTCTGTTTCGGAAGAGATTATCTTCAGTTCACTTTCTTTGTACACTTGATAGATGATGTTTTCATTTTTACGTTCGATTCAGGGTAGGTGCCATCACTGCTTCCATTCCAATTCCCGATCATAATTTCTTTTTCGGAAGAGTTTATCTTCAGCCCGCTTTCTTTGTACACTTGATAGATGATGTTTTCATTTTTACGTTCGATTCAGGGTAGGTGCCATCACTGCTTCCATTCCAATTCCCGATCATAATTTCTGTTTCGGAAGAGTATAACTTCAGTCCCCTTTTTTTGTACACTTGATAGATGATGTTTTCATTTTTACGTTCGATTCAGGGTAGGAGCCATCACTGCTTCCATTCCAATTCCCGATCATAATTTCTGTTTCGGAAGAGTTTATCTTCAGTTCACTTTCTTTGTACACTTGATAGATGACGTTTTCATTTTTACGTTCGATTCAGGGTAGGTGCCATCACTGCTTCCATTCCAATTCCCGATCATAATTTCTGTTTCGGAAGAGTTTATCTTGAGTCCCCTTTTTTTCTACACTTGATAGATGATGTTTTCATTTTTACGTTCGATTCAGGGTAGGTGCCATCACTGCTTCCATTCTAATTCCCGATCATAATTTCTGTTTCGGAAGAGTTTATCTTCAGTCCCCTTTCTTTGTACACTTGATAGATGATGTTTTCATTTTTACGTTCGATTCAGGGTAGGTGCCATCACTGCTTCCATTCCAATTCCCGATCATAATTTCTGTTTCGGAAGAGTATATCTTCAGTCCCCTTTCTTTGTACACTTGATAGATGATGTTTTCATTTTTACGTTCGATTCAGGGTAGGTGCCATCACTGCTTCCATTCCAATTCCCGATCATAATTTCTGTTTCGGAAGAGTTTATCTTCAGTTCACTTTCTTTGTACACTTGATAGATGATGTTTTCATTTTTACGTTCGATTCAGGGTAGGTGCCATCACTGCTTCCATTCCAATTCCCGATCATAATTTCTGTTTCGGAAGAGTTTATCTTCAGTTCACTTTCTTTGTACACTTGATAGATGATGTTTTCATTTTTACGTTCGATTCAGGGTAGGTGCCATCACTGCTTCCATTCCAATTCCCGATCATAATTTCTGTTTCGGAAGAGTATATCTTCAGTCCCCTTTTTTTGTACACTTGATAGATGATGTTTTCATTTTTACGTTCGATTCAGGGTAGGTGCCATCACTGCTTCCATTCCAATTCCCGATCATAATTTCTGTTTCGGAAGAGTTTATCTTCAGTTCACTTTCTTTGTACACTTGATAGATGATGTTTTCATTTTTACGTTCGATTCAGGGTAGGTGCCATCACTGCTTCCATTATAATTCCCGATCATAATTTCTGTTTCGGAAGAGATTATCTTCAGTTCACTTTCTTTGTAAACTTGATAGATGATGTTTTCATTTTTACGTTCGATTCAGGGTAGGTGCCATCACTGCTTCCATTCCAATTCCCGATAATAATTTCTGTTTCGGAAGAGTTTATCTTCAGTCCCCTTTCTTTGTACACTTGATAGATGATGTTTTCATTTTTACGTTCGATTCAGGGTAGGTGCCATCACTGCTTCCATTCCAATTCCCGATCATAATTTCTGTTTCGGAAGAGTTAATCTTCAGTCCCCTTTCTTTGTACACTTGATAGATGATGTTTTCATTTTTACGTTCGATTCAGGGTAGGTGCCATCACTGCTTCCATTCCAATTCCCGATCATAATTTCTGTTTCGGAAGAGTTAATCTTCAGTCCACTTTCTTTGTACACTTGATAGATGATGTTTTCATTTTTACGTTCGATTCAGGGTAGGTGCCATCACTGCTTCCATTCCAATTCCCGATCATAATTTCTGTTTCGGAAGAGTTTATCTTCAGTCCTCTTTCTTTGTACACTTGATAGATGATGTTTTCATTTTTACGTTCGATTCAGGGTAGGTGCCATCAGTGCTTCCATTCCAATTCCCGATCATAATTTCTGTTTCGGAAGAGTTTATCTTCAGTCCTCTTTCTTTGTACACATGATAGATGATGTTTTCATTTTTACGTTCGATTCAGGGTAGGTGCCATCAGTGCTTCCATTCCAATTCCCGATCATAATTTCTGTTTCGGAAGAGTTTATCTTCAGTTCACTTTCTTTGTACACTTGATAGATGATGTTTTCATTTTTACGTTCGATTCAGGGTAGGTGCCATCACTGCTTCCATTATAATTCCCGATCATAATTTCTGTTTCGGAAGAGATTATCTTCAGTTCACTTTCTTTGTAAACTTGATAGATGATGTTTTCATTTTTACGTTCGATTCAGGGTAGGTGCCATCACTGCTTCCATTCCAATTCCCGATAATAATTTCTGTTTCGGAAGAGTTTATCTTCAGTCCCCTTTCTTTGTACACTTGATAGATGATGTTTTCATTTTTACGTTCGATTCAGGGTAGGTGCCATCACTGCTTCCATTCCAATTCCCGATCATAATTTCTGTTTCGGAAGAGTTAATCTTCAGTCCCCTTTCTTTGTACACTTGATAGATGATGTTTTCATTTTTACGTTCGATTCAGGGTAGGTGCTATCACTGCTTCCATTCCAATTCCCGATCATAATTTCTGTTTCGGAAGAGTTAATCTTCAGTCCACTTTCTTTGTACACTTGATAGATGATGTTTTGATTTTTACGTTCGATTCAGGGTAGGTGCCATCACTGCTTCCATTCCAATTCCCGATCATAATTTCTGTTTCGGAAGAGTTTATCTTCAGTCCTCTTTCTTTGTACACTTGATAGATGATGTTTTCATTTTTACGTTCGATTCAGGGTAGGTGCCATCAGTGCTTCCATTCCAATTCCCGATCATAATTTCTGTTTCGGAAGAGTTTATCTTCAGTCCTCTTTCTTTGTACACTTGATAGATGATGTTTTCATTTTTACGTTCGATTCAGGGTAGGTGCCATCAGTGCTTCCATTCCAATTCCCGATCATAATTTCTGTTTCGGAAGAGTTTATCTTCAGTCCTCTTTCTTTGTACACTTGATAGATGATGTTTTCATTTTTACGTTCGATTCAGGGTAGGTGCCATCACTGCTTCCATTATAATTCCCGATCATAATTTCTGTTTCGGAAGACTTTATCTTTAGTCCTCTTACTTTGTACACTTGATAGATGATGTTTTCATTTTTACGTTCGATTCAGGGTAGGTGTCATCACTGCTTCCATTATAATTCCCGATCATAATTTCTGTCTCGGAAGAGATTATCTTCAGTTCACTTTCTTTGTACACTTGATAGATGATGTTTTCATTTTTACGTTCGATTCAGGGTAGGTGCCATCACTGCTTCCATTCCAATTCCCGATCATAATTTCTGTTTCGGAAGAGTTTAACTTCAGTCCGCTTTCTTTGTACACTTGATAGATGATGTTTTCATTTTTACGTTCGATTCAGGGTAGGTGCCATCACTGCTTCCATTCCAATTCCCGATCATAATTTCTGTTTCGGAAGAGTTTATCTTGAGTCCTCTTTCTTGTACACTTGATAGATGATGTTTTCATTTTTACGTTCGATTAGAGGTAGGTGCCATCATTGATTCCATTCCAATTCCCGATCATAATTTCTGTTTCGGAAGACTTTATCTTTAGTCCTCTTACTTTGTACACTTGATAGATGATGTTTTCATTTTTACGTTCGATTCAGGGTAGGTGCTATCACTGCTTCCATTCCAATTCCCGATCATAATTTCTGTTTCGGAAGAGTTTATCTTCAGTCCTCTTTCTTTGTACACTTGATAGATGATGTTTTCATTTTTACGTTCGATTCAGGGTAGGTGCCATCACTGCTTCCATTATAATTCCCGATCATAATTTCTGTTTCGGAAGAGATTATCTTCAGTTCACTTTCTTTGTACACTTGATAGATGATGTTTTCATTTTTACGTTCGATTCAGGGTAGGTGCCATCACTGCTTCCATTCCAATTCCCGATCATAATTTCTGTTTCGGAAGAGTTTATCTTCAGTCCTCTTTCTTTGTACACTTGATAGATGATGTTTTCATTTTTACGTTCGATTCAGGGTAGGTGCCATCACTGCTTCCATTCCAATTCCCGATCATAATTTCTGTTTCGGAAGAGTATATCTTCAGTCCCCTTTCTTTGTACACTTGATAGATGATGTTTTCATTTTTACGTTCGATTCAGGGTAGGTGCCATCACTGCTTCCATTCCAATTCCCGATCATAATTTCTGTTTCGGAAGAGTTTATCTTCAGTTCACTTTCTTTGTACACTTGATAGATGATGTTTTCATTTTTACGTTCGATTCAGGGTAGGTGCCATCACTGCTTACATTCCAATTCCCGATCATAATTTCTGTTTCGGAAGAGTTTATCTTCAGTTCAATTTCTTTGTACACTTGATAGATGATGTTTTCATTTTTACGTTCGATTCAGGGTAGGTGCCATCACTGCTTCCATTCCAATTCCCGATCATAATTTCTGTTTCGGAAGAGTATATCTTCAGTCCCCTTTTTTTGTACACTTGATAGATGATGTTTTCATTTTTACGTTCGATTCAGGGTAGGTGCCATCATTGCTTCCATTCCAATTCCCGATCATAATTTCTGTTTCGGAAGAGTTTATCTTCAGTTCACTTTCTTTGTACACTTGATAGATGATGTTTTCATTTTTACGTTCGATTCAGGGTAGGTGCAATCACTGCTTCCATTCCAATTCCCGATCATAATTTCTGTTCCGGAAGAGTTTATCTTCAGTTCACTTTCTTTGTACACTTGATAGATGATGTTTTCATTTTTACGTTCGATTCAGGGTAGGTGCCATCACTGCTTCCATTCCAATTCCCGATCATAATTTCTGTTTCGGAAGAGTTTATCTTCAGTCCCCTTTCTTTGTACACTTGATAGATGATGTTTTCATTTTTACGTTCGATTCAGGGTAGGTGCCATCACTGCTTCCATTCCAATTCCCGATCATAATTTCTGTTTCGGAAGAGTTTATCTTCAGTCCACTTTCTTTGTACACTTGATAGATGATGTTTTCGTTTTTACGTTCGATTCAGGGTAGGTGCCATCACTGATTCCATTCCAATTCCCGATCATAATTTCTGTTTCGGAAGAGTTTATCTTCAGTCCTCTTTCTTTGTACACTTGATAGATGATGTTTTCATTTTTACGTTCGATTCAGGGTAGGTGCCATCACTGCTTCCATTCCAATTCCCGATCATAATTTCTGTTTCGGAAGAGTTTATCTTCAGTCCTCTTTCTTTGTACACTTGATAGATGATGTTTTCATTTTTACGTTCGATTCAGGGTAGGTGCCATCACTGCTTCCATTATAATTCCCGATCATAATTTCTGTTTCGGAAGAGATTATCTTCAGTTCACTTTCTTTGTACACTTGATAGATGATGTTTTCATTTTTACGTTCGATTCAGGGTAGGTGCCATCACTGCTTCCATTCCAATTCCCGATCATAATTTCTTTTTCGGAAGAGTTTATCTTCAGCCCGCTTTCTTTGTACACTTGATAGATGATGTTTTCATTTTTACGTTCGATTCAGGGTAGGTGCCATCACTGCTTCCATTCCAATTCCCGATCATAATTTCTGTTTCGGAAGAGTATATCTTCAGTCCCCTTTTTTTGTACACTTGATAGATGATGTTTTCATTTTTACGTTCGATTCAGGGTAGGAGCCATCACTGCTTCCATTCCAATTCCCGATCATAATTTCTGTTTCGGAAGAGTTTATCTTCAGTTCACTTTCTTTGTACACTTGATAGATGACGTTTTCATTTTTACGTTCGATTCAGGGTAGGTGCCATCACTGCTTCCATTCCAATTCCCGATCATAATTTCTGTTTCGGAAGAGTTTATCTTGAGTCCCCTTTTTTTCTACACTTGATAGATGATGTTTTCATTTTTACGTTCGATTCAGGGTAGGTGCCATCACTGCTTCCATTATAATTCCCGATCATAATTTCTGTCTCGGAAGAGTTTATCTTCAGTTCACTTTCTTTGTACACTTGATAGATGATGTTTTCATTTTTACGTTCGATTCAGGGTAGGTGCAATCACTGCTTCCATTCCAATTCCCGATCATAATTTCTGTTCCGGAAGAGTTTATCTTCAGTTCACTTTCTTTGTACACTTGATAGATGATGTTTTCATTTTTACGTTCGATTCAGGGTAGGTGCCATCACTGCTTCCATTCCAATTCCCGATCATAATTTCTGTTTCGGAAGAGTTTATCTTCAGTCCCCTTTCTTTGTACACTTGATAGATGATGTTTTCATTTTTACGTTCGATTCAGGGTAGGTGCCATCACTGCTTCCATTCCAATTCCCGATCATAATTTCTGTTTCGGAAGAGTTTATCTTCAGTCCACTTTCTTTGTACACTTGATAGATGATGTTTTCGTTTTTACGTTCGATTCAGGGTAGGTGCCATCACTGATTCCATTCCAATTCCCGATCATAATTTCTGTTTCGGAAGAGTTTATCTTCAGTCCTCTTTCTTTGTACACTTGATAGATGATGTTTTCATTTTTACGTTCGATTCAGGGTAGGTGCCATCACTGCTTCCATTCCAATTCCCGATCATAATTTCTGTTTCGGAAGAGTTTATCTTCAGTCC
This sequence comes from Acanthosepion lycidas, assembly GCA_963932145.1. Lineage (NCBI taxonomy): Eukaryota > Metazoa > Mollusca > Cephalopoda > Sepiida > Sepiidae > Acanthosepion > Acanthosepion lycidas. The sequence goes on along the minus strand of OZ010608.1, from coordinate 11,693,780 downwards.
TCTTTCTTTGTACACTTGATAGATGATGTTTTCATTTTTACGTTCGATTCAGGGTAGGTGCCATCACTGCTTCCATTATAATTCCCGATCATAATTTCTGTTTCGGAAGAGATTATCTTCAGTTCACTTTCTTTGTACACTTGATAGATGATGTTTTCATTTTTACGTTCGATTCAGGGTAGGTGCCATCACTGCTTCCATTCCAATTCCCGATCATAATTTCTTTTTCGGAAGAGTTTATCTTCAGCCCGCTTTCTTTGTACACTTGATAGATGATGTTTTCATTTTTACGTTCGATTCAGGGTAGGTGCCATCACTGCTTCCATTCCAATTCCCGATCATAATTTCTGTTTCGGAAGAGTATATCTTCAGTCCCCTTTTTTTGTACACTTGATAGATGATGTTTTCATTTTTACGTTCGATTCAGGGTAGGTGCCATCACTGCTTCCATTCTAATTCCCGATCATAATTTCTGTTTCGGAAGAGTTTATCTTCAGGCCCCTTTCTTTGTACACTTGATAGATGATGTTTTCATTTTTACGTTCGATTCAGGGTAGGTGCCATCACTGCTTCCATTCCAATTCCCGATCATAATTTCTGTTTCGGAAGAGTATATCTTCAGTCCCCTTTCTTTGTACACTTGATAGATGATGTTTTCATTTTTACGTTCGATTCAGGGTAGGTGCCATCACTGCTTCCATTCCAATTCCCGATCATAATTTCTGTTTCGGAAGAGTTTATCTTCAGTTCACTTTCTTTGTACACTTGATAGATGATGTTTTCATTTTTACGTTCGATTCAGGGTAGGTGCCATCACTGCTTCCATTCCAATTCCCGATCATAATTTCTGTTTCGGAAGAGTTTATCTTCAGTTCACTTTCTTTGTACACTTGATAGATGATGTTTTCATTTTTACGTTCGATTCAGGGTAGGTGCCATCACTGCTTCCATTCCAATTCCCGATCATAATTTCTGTTTCGGAAGAGTATATCTTCAGTCCCCTTTTTTTGTACACTTGATAGATGATGTTTTCATTTTTACGTTCGATTCAGGGTAGGTGCCATCACTGCTTCCATTCCAATTCCCGATCATAATTTCTGTTTCGGAAGAGTTTATCTTCAGTTCACTTTCTTTGTACACTTGATAGATGATGTTTTCATTTTTACGTTCGATTCAGGGTAGGTGCCATCACTGCTTCCATTATAATTCCCGATCATAATTTCTGTTTCGGAAGAGATTATCTTCAGTTCACTTTCTTTGTAAACTTGATAGATGATGTTTTCATTTTTACGTTCGATTCAGGGTAGGTGCCATCACTGCTTCCATTCCAATTCCCGATAATAATTTCTGTTTCGGAAGAGTTTATCTTCAGTCCCCTTTCTTTGTACACTTGATAGATGATGTTTTCATTTTTACGTTCGATTCAGGGTAGGTGCCATCACTGCTTCCATTCCAATTCCCGATCATAATTTCTGTTTCGGAAGAGTTAATCTTCAGTCCCCTTTCTTTGTACACTTGATAGATGATGTTTTCATTTTTACGTTCGATTCAGGGTAGGTGCCATCACTGCTTCCATTCCAATTCCCGATCATAATTTCTGTTTCGGAAGAGTTAATCTTCAGTCCACTTTCTTTGTACACTTGATAGATGATGTTTTGATTTTTACGTTCGATTCAGGGTAGGTGCCATCACTGCTTCCATTCCAATTCCCGATCATAATTTCTGTTTCGGAAGAGTTTATCTTCAGTCCTCTTTCTTTGTACACTTGATAGATGATGTTTTCATTTTTACGTTCGATTCAGGGTAGGTGCCATCAGTGCTTCCATTCCAATTCCCGATCATAATTTCTGTTTCGGAAGAGTTTATCTTCAGTCCTCTTTCTTTGTACACTTGATAGATGATGTTTTCATTTTTACGTTCGATTCAGGGTAGGTGCCATCAGTGCTTCCATTCCAATTCCCGATCATAATTTCTGTTTCGGAAGAGTTTATCTTCAGTCCTCTTTCTTTGTACACTTGATAGATGATGTTTTCATTTTTACGTTCGATTCAGGGTAGGTGCCATCACTGCTTCCATTATAATTCCCGATCATAATTTCTGTTTCGGAAGACTTTATCTTTAGTCCTCTTACTTTGTACACTTGATAGATGATGTTTTCATTTTTACGTTCGATTCAGGGTAGGTGTCATCACTGCTTCCATTATAATTCCCGATCATAATTTCTGTCTCGGAAGAGATTATCTTCAGTTCACTTTCTTTGTACACTTGATAGATGATGTTTTCATTTTTACGTTCGATTCAGGGTAGGTGCCATCACTGCTTCCATTCCAATTCCCGATCATAATTTCTGTTTCGGAAGAGTTTAACTTCAGTCCGCTTTCTTTGTACACTTGATAGATGATGTTTTCATTTTTACGTTCGATTCAGGGTAGGTGCCATCACTGCTTCCATTCCAATTCCCGATCATAATTTCTGTTTCGGAAGAGTTTATCTTGAGTCCTCTTTCTTGTACACTTGATAGATGATGTTTTCATTTTTACGTTCGATTAGAGGTAGGTGCCATCATTGATTCCATTCCAATTCCCGATCATAATTTCTGTTTCGGAAGACTTTATCTTTAGTCCTCTTACTTTGTACACTTGATAGATGATGTTTTCATTTTTACGTTCGATTCAGGGTAGGTGCCATCACTGCTTCCATTATAATTCCCGATCATAATTTCTGTTTCGGAAGAGATTATCTTCAGTTCACTTTCTTTGTACACTTGATAGATGATGTTTTCATTTTTACGTTCGATTCAGGGTAGGTGCCATCACTGCTTCCATTCCAATTCCCGATCATAATTTCTGTTTCGGAAGAGTTTATCTTCAGTCCCCTTTCTTTGTACACTTGATAGATGATGTTTTCATTTTTACGTTCGATTCAGGGTAGGTGCCATCACTGCTTCCATTCCAATTCCCGATCATAATTTCTGTTTCGGAAGAGTTTATCTTCAGTCCTCTTTCTTTGTACACTTGATAGATGATGTTTTCATTTTTACGTTCGATTCAGGGTAGGTGCCATCACTGCTTCCATTCCAATTCCCGATCATAATTTCTGTTTCGGAAGAGTTTATCTTCAGTCCCCTTTCTTTGTACACTTGATAGATGATGTTTTCATTTTTACGTTCGATTCAGTGTAGGTGCTATCACTGTTTCCATTCCAATTCCCGATCATAATTTCTGTTTCGGAAGAGTTTATCTTCAGTCCTCTTTCTTTGTACACTTGATAGATGATGTTTTCATTTTTACGTTCGATTCAGGGTAGGTGCCATCACTGCTTCCATTCCAATTCCCGATCATAATTTATGTTTCGGAAGAGTTTATCTTCAGTCCTCTTTCTTTGTACACTTGATAGATGATGTTTTCATTTTTACGTTCGATTCAGGGTAGGTGCCATCACTGCTTCCATTCCAATTCCCGATCATAATTTCTGTTTCGGAAGAGTTTATCTTCAGTCCTCTTTCTTTGTACACTTGATAGATGATGTTTTCATTTTTACGTTCGATTCAGGGTAGGTGCCATCACTGCTTCCATTATAATTCCCGATCATAATTTCTGTTTCGGAAGAGATTATCTTCAGTTCACTTTCTTTGTACACTTGATAGATGATGTTTTCATTTTTACGTTCGATTCAGGGTAGGTGCCATCACTGCTTCCATTCCAATTCCCGATCATAATTTCTGTTTCGGAAGAGTTTATCTTCAGTCCGCTTTCTTTGTACACTTGATAGATGATGTTTTCATTTTTACGTTCGATTCAGGGTAGGTGCCATCACTGCTTCCATTCCAATTCCCGATCTTAATTTCTGTTTCGGAAGAGTTTATCTTGAGTCCTCTTTCTTGTACACTTGATAGATGATGTTTTCATTTTTCCGTTCGATTAGAGGTAGGTGCCATCACTGCTTCCATTCCAATTCCCGATCATAATTTCTGTTTCGGAAGAATTTATCTTCAGTCCTCTTTCTTTGTACACTTGATAGATGATGTTTTCATTTTTACGTTCGATTGGAGGTAGGTGCTATCACTGTTTCCTTTCCAATTCCCCATCATAATAATTTTTGTTTCGGAAGAGTTTATCTTCAGTCCTTTTTCTTTGTACAGTTGATAGATGATGTTTTGATTTTTACGTTCGATTCAGGGTAGGTGCCATCACTGCTTCCATTCCAATTCCCGATCATAATTTCTATTTCGGAAGAGTTTATCTTCAGTCTTCTTTCTTTGTACACTTGATAGATGATGTTTTCATTTTTACGTTCGATTCAGGGTAGGTGCCATCACTGCTTCCATTATAATTCCCGATCATAATTTCTGTTTCGGAAGAGATTATCTTCAGTTCACTTTCTTTGTACACTTGATAGATGATGTTTTCATTTTTACGTTCGATTCAGGGTAGGTGCCATCACTGCTTCCATTCCAATTCCCGATCATAATTTCTGTTTCGGAAGACTTTATCTTTAGTCCTCTTACTTTGTACACTTGATAGATGATGTTTTCATTTTTACGTTCGATTCAGGGTAGGTGCTATCACTGCTTCCATTCCAATTCCCGATCATAATTTCTGTTTCGGAAGAGTTTATCTTCAGTCCTCTTTCTTTGTACACTTGATAGATGATGTTTTCATTTTTACGTTCGATTCAGGGTAGGTGCCATGACTGCTTCCATTATAATTCCCGATCATAATTTCTGTCTCGGAAGAGATTATCTTCAGTTCACTTTCTTTGTACACTTGATAGATGATGTTTTCATTTTTACGTTCGATTCAGGGTAGGTGCCATCACTGCTTCCATTCCAATTCCCGATCATAATTTCTGTTTCGGAAGAGTTTATCTTCAGTCCCCTTTCTTTGTACACTTGATAGATGATGTTTTCATTTTTACGTTCGATTCAGGGTAGGTGCCATCACTGCTTCCATTCCAATTCCCGATGATAATTTCTGTTTCGGAAGAGTTTATCTTCATTCCCCTTTCTTTGTACACTTGATAGATGATGTTTTCATTTTTACGTTCGATTCAGGGTAGGTGCCATCAATGCTTCCATTCCAATTCCCGAGCATAATTTCTGTTTCGGAAGAGTTTATCTTCAGTTCACTTTCTTTGTACACTTGATAGATGATGTTTTCATTTTTACGTTCGATTCAGTGTAGGTGCCATCACTGCTTCCATTCCAATTCCCGATCATAATTTCTGTTTCGGAAGAGTTTATATTCATTCCCCTTTCTTTGTACACTTGATAGATGATGTTTTCATTTTTACGTTCGATTCAGGGTAGGTGCCATCACTGCTTCCATTCCAATTCCCGATCATAATTTCTGTTTCGGAAGAGTTTATCTTCAGTCCACTTTCTTTGTACACTTGATAGATGATGTTTTCATTTTTACGTTCGATTCAGGGTAGGTGCCATCACTGCTTCCATTCTAATTCCAGATCATAATTTCTGTTTCGGAAGAGTTTATCTTCAGTCTACATTCTTAGTACACTTGATAGATGATGTTTTCATTTTTACGTTCGATTCAGGGTAGGTGCCATCACTGCTTCCATTCCAATTCCCGATCATAATTTCTGTTTCGGAAGAGTTTATCTTCAGTTCACTTTCTTGATAGATGATGTTTTCATTTTTACGTTCGATTCAGGGTAGGTGTCATCACTGCTTCCATTCTAATTCCCGATCATAATTTCTGTTTCGGAAGAGTTTATCTTTATTTCACTTTCTTTGTACACTTGATAGATGATGTTTTCATTTTTACGTACGATTCAGGGTAGGTGCCATCACTGCTTCCATTCCAATTCCCGATCATAATTTCTGTTTCGGAAGAGTTTATCTTCAGTCACCTTTCTTTGTACACTTGATAGATGATGTTTTCATTTTTACGTTCGATTCATGGTAGGAGCCATCACTGCTTCCATTCCAATTCCCGATCATAATTTCTGTTTCGGAAGAGTTAATCTTCAGTCCCCTTTCTTTGTACACTTGATAGATGATGTTTTCATTTTTACGTTCGATTCAGGGTAGGTGCCATCACTGCTTCCATTCCAATTCCCGATCATAATTTCTGTTTCGGAAGAGTTTAACTTGAGTCCTCTTTCTTGTACACTTGATAGATGATGTTTTCATTTTTACGTTCGATTAGAGGTAGGTTCCATCACCGCTTCCATTCCAATTCCCGATCATAATTTCTGTTTCGGAATATTTTATCTTCAGTCCACTTTCTTTGTACACTTGATAGATGATGTTTTCATTTTTACGTTCGATTCAGGGTAGGTGCCATCACTGCTTCCATTCCAATTCCCGATCATAATTTCTGTTTCGGAAGAGTTTATCTTCAGTTCACTTTCTTGATAGATGATGTTTTCATTTTTACGTTCGATTCAGGGTAGGTGTCATCACTGCTTCCATTCTAATTGCCGATCATAATTTCTGTTTCGGAAGAGTTTATCTTCAGTTCACTTTCTTTGTACACTTGATAGATGATGTTTTCATTTTTACGTACGATTCAGGGTAGGTGCCATCACTGCTTCCATTCCAATTGCCGATCATAATTTCTGTTTCGGAACAGTTTATCTTCAGTCCCCTTTCTTTGTACACTTGATAGATGATGTTTTCATTTTTACCTTCGATTCAGGGTAGGTGCCATCACTGCTTCCATTCCAATTCCCGATCATAATTTCTGTTTCGGAAGAGTTTATCTTGAGTCCTCTTTCTTGTACACTTGATAGATGATGTTTTCATTTTTACGTTCGATTAGAGGTAGGTGCCATCATTGATTCCATTCCAATTCCCGATCATAATTTCTGTTTCGGAAGACTTTATCTTTAGTCCTCTTACTTTGTACACTTGATAGATGATGTTTTCATTTTTACGTTCGATTCAGGGTAGGTGCTATCACTGCTTCCATTCCAATTCCCGATCATAATTTCTGTTTCGGAAGAGTTTATCTTCAGTCCTCTTTCTTTGTACACTTGATAGATGATGTTTTCATTTTTACGTTCGATTCAGGGTAGGTGCCATCACTGCTTCCATTATAATTCCCGATCATAATTTCTGTTTCGGAAGAGATTATCTTCAGTTCACTTTCTTTGTACACTTGATAGATGATGTTTTCATTTTTACGTTCGATTCAGGGTAGGTGCCATCACTGCTTCCATTCCAATTCCCGATCATAATTTCTGTTTCGGAAGAGTTTATCTTCAGTCCCCTTTCTTTGTACACTTGATAGATGATGTTTTCAATTTTACGTTCGATTCAGGGTAGGTGCCATCACTGCTTCCATTCCAATTCCCGATCATAATTTCTGTTTCGGAAGAGTTAATCTTCAGTCCCCTTTCTTTGTACACTTGATAGATGATGTTTTGATTTTTATGTTCGATTCAGGGTAGGTGACATCACTGCTTCCATTATAATTCCCGATCATAATTTCTGTTTCGGAAGAGATTATCTTCAGTTCACTTTCTTTGTACACTTGATAGATGATGTTTTCATTTTTACGTTCGATTCAGGGTAGGTGCTATAACTGCTTCCATTCCAATTCCCGATCATAATTTCTGTTTCGGAAGAGTTTATCTTCAGTCCTCTTTCTTTGTACACTTGATAGATGATGTTTTCATTTTTACGTTCGATTCAGTGTAGGTGCTATCACTGTTTCCATTCCAATTCCCGATCATAATTTATGTTTCGGAAGAGTTTATCTTCAGTCCTCTTTCTTTGTACACTTGATAGATGATGTTTTCATTTTTACGTTCGATTCAGGGTAGGTGCCATCACTGCTTCCATTCCAATTCCCGATCATAATTTCTGTTTCGGAAGAGTTTATCTTCAGTCCTCTTTCTTTGTACACTTGATAGATGATGTTTTCATTTTTACGTTCGATTCAGGGTAGGTGCCATCACTGCTTCCATTATAATTCCCGATCATAATTTCTGTTTCGGAAGAGATTATCTTCAGTTCACTTTCTTTGTACACTTGATAGATGATGTTTTCATTTTTACGTTCGATTCAGGGTAGGTGCCATCACTGCTTCCATTCCAATTCCCGATCATAATTTCTGTTTCGGAAGAGTTTATCTTCAGTTCACTTTCTTGATAGATGATGTTTTCATTTTTACGTTCGATTCAGGGTAGGTGTCATCACTGCTTCCATTCTAATTCCCGATCATAATTTCTGTTTCGGAAGAGTTTATCTTCATTTCACTTTCTTTGTACACTTGATAGATGATGTTTTCATTTTTACGTACGATTCAGGGTAGGTGCCATCACTGCTTCCATTCCAATTCCCGATCATAATTTCTGTTTCGGAAGAGTTTATCTTCAGTCCCCTTTCTTTGTACACTTGATAGATGATGTTTTCATTTTTACGTTCGATTCAGGGTAGGTGCCATCACTGCTTCCATTCCAATTCCCGATCATAATTTCTGTTTCGGAAGAGTTAATCTTCAGTCCCCTTTCTTTGTACACTTGATAGATGATGTTTTCATTTTTACGTTCGATTCAGGGTAGGTGCCATCACTGCTTCCATTCCAATTCCCGATCATAATTTCTGTTTCGGAAGAGTTTAACTTGAGTCCTCTTTCTTGTACACTTGATAGATGATGTTTTCATTTTTACGTTCGATTAGAGGTAGGTGCAATCACTGCTTCCATTCCAATTCCCGATCATAATTTCTGTTTCGGAAGAGTTTATCTTCAGTCCACTTTCTTTGTACACTTGATAGATGATGTTTTCATTTTTACGTTCGATTCAGGGTAGGTGCCATCACTGCTTCCATTCCAATTCCCGATCATAATTTCTGTTTCGGAAGAGTTTATTTCAGTCCACTTTCTTTGTACACTTGATAGATGATGTTTTCGTTTTTACGTTCGATTCAGGGTAGGTGCCATCACTGCTTCCATTCCAATTCCCGATCATAATTTCTGTTTCGGAAGAGTTTATCTTCAGTCCACTTTCTTTGTACACTTGATAGATGATGTTTTCTTTTTTACGTTCGATTCAGGGTAGGTGCCATCACTGCTTCCATTCCAATTCCCGATCATAATTTCTGTTTCGGAAGAGTTTATCTTCAGTCCCCTTTCTTTGTACACTTGATAGATGATGTTTTCATTTTTACGTTCGATTCAGGGTAGGTGCCATCACTGCTTCCATTCCAATTCCCGATCATAATATCTGTTTCGGAAGAGTTTATCTTCAGTCCACTTTCTTTGTACACTTGATAGATGATGTTTTCATTTTTACGTTCGATTCAGGGTAGGTGACATCACTGCTTCCATTCCAATTCCCGATCATAATTTCTGTTTCGGAAGAGTTTATATTCAGTCCCCTTTCTTTGTACACATGATAGATGATGTTTTCATTTTTACGTTCGATTCAGGGTATGTGCCATCACTGCTTCCATTCCAATTCCCGATCATAATTTCTGTTTCGGAAGAGTTTATCTTCAGTCCATTTTCTTTGTACACTTGATAGATGATGTTTTCATTTTTACGTTCGATTCAGGGTAGGTGCCATCACTGCTTCCATTCCAATTCCCGATCATAATTTCTGTTTCGGAAGAGTTTATCTTCAGTCCACTTTCTTTGTACACTTGATAGATGATGTTTTCATTTTTACGTTAGATTCAGGGTAGGTGCCATCACTGCTTCCATTCCAATTCCCGATCATAATTTCTGTTTCGGAAGAGTTTATCTTCAGTCCCCTTTTTTTGTACACTTGATAGATGATGTTTTGATTTTTACGTTCGATTCAGGGTAGGTGCCATCACTGCTTCCATTCCAATACCCGATCATAATTTCTGTTTCGGAAGAGTTTATCTTGAGTCCTCTTTCTTGTACACTTGATAGATGATGTTTTCATTTTTACGTTCGATTAGAGGTAGGTGCCATCATTGCTTCCATTCCAATTCCCGATCATAATTTCTGTTTCGGAAGAGTTTATCTTCAGTCCTCTTACTTTGTACACTTGATAGATGATGTTTTCATTTTTACGTTCGATTCAGGGTAGGTGCCATCACTGCTTCCATTCCAATTCCCGATCATAATTTCTGTTTCGGAAGAGTTTAACTTGAGTCCTCTTTCTTGTACACTTGATAGATGATGTTTTCATTTTTACGTTCGATTAGAGGTAGGTGCCATCACTGCTTCCATTCCAATTCCCGATCATAATTTCTGTTTCGGAAGAGTTTATCTTCAGTCCACTTTCTTTGTACACTTGATAGATGATGTTTTCATTTTTACGTTCGATTCAGGGTAGGTGCCATCACTGCTTCCATTCCAATTCCCGATCATAATTTCTGTTTCGGAAGAGTTTATCTTCAGTCCACTTTCTTTGTACACTTGATAGATGATGTTTTCGTTTTTACGTTCGATTCAGGGTAGGTGCCATCACTGCTTCCATTCCAATTCCCGATCATAATTTCTGTTTCGGAAGAGTTTATCTTCAGTCCACTTTCTTTGTACACTTGATAGATGATGTTTTCGTTTTTACGTTCGATTCAGGGTAGGTGCCATCACTGCTTCCATTCCAATTCCCGATCATAATTTCTGTTTCGGAAGAGTTTATCTACAGTCCCTGTTCTTTGTACACTTGATAGATGATGTTTTCATTTTTACGTTCGATTCAGGGTAGGTGCCATCACTGCTTCCATTCCAATTCCCGATCATAATATCTGTTTCGGAAGAGTTTATCTTCAGTCCACTTTCTTTGTACACTTGATAGATGATGTTTTCATTTTTACGTTCGATTCAGGGTAGGTGCCATCACTGCTTCCATTCCAATTCCCGATCATAATTTCTGTTTCGGAAGAGTTTATATTCAGTCCCCTTTCTTTGTACACATGATAGATGATGTTTTCATTTTTACGTTCGATTTAGGGTATGTGCCATCACTGCTTCCATTCCAATTCCCGATCATAATTTCTGTTTCGGAAGAGTTTATCTTCAGTCCACTTTCTTTGTACACTTGATAGATGATGTTTTCATTTTTACGTTCGATTCAGGGTAGGTGCCATCACTGCTTCCATTCCAATTCCCGATCATAATTTCTGTTTCGGAAGAGTTTATCTTCAGTCCACTTTCTTTGTACACTTGATAGATGATGTTTTCATTTTTACGTTCGATTCAGGGTAGGTGCCATCACTGCTTCCATTCCAATTCCCGATCATAATTTCTGTTTCGGAAGAGTTTATCTTCAGTCCCCTTTTTTTATACACTTGATAGATGATGTTTTGATTTTTACGTTCGATTCAGGGTAGGTGCCATCACTGCTTCCATTCCAATTCCCGATCATAATTTCTGTTTCGGAAGAGTTTATCTTGAGTCCTCTTTCTTGTACACTTGATAGATGATGTTTTCATTTTTACGTTCGATTAGAGGTAGGTGCCATCACTGCTTCCATTCCAATTCCCGATCATAATTTCTGTTTCGGAAGAGTTTATCTTCAGTCCTCTTACTTTGTACACTTGATAGATGATGTTTTCATTTTTACGTTCGATTCAGGGTAGGTGCTATCACTGCTTCCATTCCAATTCCCGATCATAATTTCTGTTTCGGAAGAGTTTATCTTCAGTCCTCTTTCTTTGTACACTTGATAGATGATGTTTTCATTTTTACGTTCGATTCAGGGTAGGTGCCATCACTGCTTCCATTCCAATTCCCGATCATAATTTCTGTTTCGGAAGAGTTAATCTTCAGTCCCCTTTCATTGTACACTTGATAGCTGATGTTTTCATTTTTACGTTCGATTCAGGGTAGGTGCCATCACTGCTTCCATTCCAATTCCCGATCATAATTTCTGTTTCGGAAGAGTATATCTTCAGTCCTCTTTCTTTGTACACTTGATAGATGATGTTTTCATTTTTACGTTCGATTCAGGGTAGGTGCCATCACTGCTTCCATTCCAATTCCCGATCATAATTTCTGTTTCGGAAGAGTTTATCTTGAGTCCTCTTTCTTGTACACTTGATAGATGATGTTTTCATTTTTACGTTCGATTCAGGGTAGGTGCCATCACTGCTTCCATTCCAGTTCCCGATCATAATTTCTGTTTCGGAAGAGTTTAACTTCAGTGCCCTTTCTTTGTACACTTGATAGATGATGTTTTCATTTTTACGTTCGATTCAGGGTAGGTGCCATCACTGCTTCCATTCCAATTCCCGATCATAATTTCTGTTTCGAAAGAGTTTATCTTGAGTCCTCTTTCTTGTACACTTGATAGATGATGTTTTCATTTTTACGTTCGATACAGGGTAGGTGCCATCACTGCTTCCATTCCAATTCCCGATCATAATTTCTGTTTCGGAAGAGTTTATCTTCAGTCCTCTTTCTTTGTACACTTGATAGATGATGTTTTAATTTTTACGTTCGATTCAGGGTAGGTGCCATCACTGCTTCCATTGCAATTCCCGATCATAATTTCTGTTTCGGAAGAGTTTATCTTCAGTGCCCTTTCTTTGTACACTTGATAGATGATGTTTTCATTTTTACGTTCGATTCAGAGTAGGTGCCATCACTGCTTCCATTCCAATTCCCGATCATAATTTCTGTTTCGGAAGAGTTTATCTTCAGTCCTCTTTCTTTGTACAATTGATAGATGATGTTTTCATTTTTACGTTCGATTCAGGGTAGGTGCCATCACTGCTTCCATTCCAATTCCCGATCATAATTTCTGTTTCGGAAGAGTTTATCTTCAGTTCACTTTCTTTGTACACTTGATAGATGATGTTTTCATTTTTACGTTCGATTCAGGATAGGTGCCATCACTGCTTCCATTCCAATTCCCGATCATAATTTCTGTTTTGGAAGAGTTTTTCTTTAGTCCACTTTCTTTGTACACTTGATAGATGATGTTTTCATTTTTACGTTCGATTCAGGGTAGGTGCCATCACTGCTTCCATTCCAATTCCCGATCATAATTTCTGTTTCGGAAGAGTTTATCTTCAGTTCACTTTCTTTGTACACTTGATAGATGATGTTTTCATTTTTATGTTCGATTCAGGGTAGGTGCCATCACTGCTTCCATTCCAATTCCCGATCATAATTTCTGTTTCGGAAGAGTTTATCTTCAGTTCACTTTCTTTGTACACTTGATAGATGATGTTTTCATTTTTACGTTCGATTCAGGATAGGTGCCATCACTGCTTCCATTCCAATTCCCGATCATAATTTCTGTTTTGGAAGAGTTTTTCTTGAGTCCACTTTCTTTGTACACTTGATAGATCATGTTGTCATTTTTACGTTCGATTCAGGATAGGTGACATCACTGCTTCCATTCCAATTCCCGATCATAATTTCTGTTTCGGAAGAGTTAATCTTCAGTCCACTTTCTTTGTACACTTGATAGATGATGTTTTCATTTTTACGTTCGATTCAGGGTAGGTGCCATCACTGCTTCCATTCCAATTCCCGATCATAATTTCTGTTTCGGAAGAGTTTATCTTCAGTCCACGTTCTTTGTACACTTGATAGATGATGTTTTCGTTTTTACGTTCGATTCAGGGTAGGTGCCATCACTGCTTCCATTCCAATTCCCGATCATAATTTCTGTTTCGGAAGAGTTTATCTTCAGTCTACTTTCTTTGTACACTTGATAGATGATGTTTTCATTTTTACGTTCGATTCAGGGTAGGTGCCATCACTGCTTCCATTCCAATTCCCGATCATAATTTCTGTTTCGGAAGAGTTTATCTTCAGTCCCCTTTCTTTGTACACTTGATAGATGATGTTTTCATTTTTACGTTCGATTCAGGGTAGGTGCCATCACTGCTTCCATTCCAATTCCCGATCATAATATCTGTTTCGGAAGAGTTTATCTTCAGTCCACTTTCTTTGTACACTTGATAGATGATGTTTTCATTTTTACGTTCGATTCAGGGTAGGTGCCATCACTGCTTCCATTCCAATTCCCGATCATAATTTCTGTTTCGGAAGAGTTTATATTCAGTCCCCTTTCTTTGTACACATGATAGATGATGTTTTCATTTTTACGTTCGATTTAGGGTATGTGCCATCACTGCTTCCATTCCAATTCCCGATCATAATTTCTGTTTCGGAAGAGTTTATCTTCAGTCCACTTTCTTTGTACACTTGATAGATGATGTTTTCATTTTTACGTTCGATTCAGGGTAGGTGCCATCACTGCTTCCATTCCAATTCCCGATCATAATTTCTGTTTCGGAAGAGTTTATCTTCAGTCCACTTTCTTTGTACACTTGATAGATGATGTTTTCATTTTTACGTTCGATTCAGGGTAGGTGCCATCACTGCTTCCATTCCAATTCCCGATCATAATTTCTGTTTCGGAAGAGTTTATCTTCAGTCCCCTTTTTTTATACACTTGATAGATGATGTTTTGATTTTTACGTTCGATTCAGGGTAGGTGCCATCACTGCTTCCATTCCAATTCCCGATCATAATTTCTGTTTCGGAAGAGTTTATCTTGAGTCCTCTTTCTTGTACACTTGATAGATGATGTTTTCATTTTTACGTTCGATTAGAGGTAGGTGCCATCACTGCTTCCATTCCAATTCCCGATCATAATTTCTGTTTCGGAAGAGTTTATCTTCAGTCCTCTTACTTTGTACACTTGATAGATGATGTTTTCATTTTTACGTTCGATTCAGGGTAGGTGCTATCACTGCTTCCATTCCAATTCCCGATCATAATTTCTGTTTCGGAAGAGTTTATCTTCAGTCCTCTTTCTTTGTACACTTGATAGATGATGTTTTCATTTTTACGTTCGATTCAGGGTAGGTGCCATCACTGCTTCCATTCCAATTCCCGATCATAATTTCTGTTTCGGAAGAGTTAATCTTCAGTCCCCTTTCATTGTACACTTGATAGCTGATGTTTTCATTTTTACGTTCGATTCAGGGTAGGTGCCATCACTGCTTCCATTCCAATTCCCGATCATAATTTCTGTTTCGGAAGAGTATATCTTCAGTCCTCTTTCTTTGTACACTTGATAGATGATGTTTTCATTTTTACGTTCGATTCAGGGTAGGTGC
Source organism: Acanthosepion lycidas (assembly GCA_963932145.1). NCBI lineage: Eukaryota > Metazoa > Mollusca > Cephalopoda > Sepiida > Sepiidae > Acanthosepion > Acanthosepion lycidas. Next base: position 11,678,755 of record OZ010608.1, on the reverse strand, counting down.
CATCACTGCTTCCATTCCAATTCCCGATCATAATTTCTGTTTCGGAAGAGTTTATCTTGAGTCCTCTTTCTTGTACACTTGATAGATGATGTTTTCATTTTTACGTTCGATTCAGGGTAGGTGCCATCACTGCTTCCATTCCAGTTCCCGATCATAATTTCTGTTTCGGAAGAGTTTAACTTCAGTGCCCTTTCTTTGTACACTTGATAGATGATGTTTTCATTTTTACGTTCGATTCAGGGTAGGTGCCATCACTGCTTCCATTCCAATTCCCGATCATAATTTCTGTTTCGAAAGAGTTTATCTTGAGTCCTCTTTCTTGTACACTTGATAGATGATGTTTTCATTTTTACGTTCGATACAGGGTAGGTGCCATCACTGCTTCCATTCCAATTCCCGATCATAATTTCTGTTTCGGAAGAGTTTATCTTCAGTCCTCTTCCTTTGTACACTTGATAGATGATGTTTTCATTTTTACGTTCGATTCAGGTTAGGTGCTATCACTGCTTCCATTCCAATTCCCGATCATAATTTCTGTTTCGGAAGAGTTTATCTTCAGTCCTCTTTCTTTGTACACTTGATAGATGATGTTTTCATTTTTACGTTCGATACAGGGTAGGTGCCATCACTGCTTCCATTCCAATTCCCGATCATAATTTCTGTTTCGGAAGAGTTTATCTTCAGTCCTCTTTCTTTGTACACTTGATAGATGATGTTTTAATTTTTACGTTCGATTCAGGGTAGGTGCCATCACTGCTTCCATTGCAATTCCCGATCATAATTTCTGTTTCGGAAGAGTTTATCTTCAGTGCCCTTTCTTTGTACACTTGATAGATGATGTTTTCATTTTTACGTTCGATTCAGAGTAGGTGCCATCACTGCTTCCATTCCAATTCCCGATCATAATTTCTGTTTCGGAAGAGTTTATCTTCAGTCCTCTTTCTTTGTACAATTGATAGATGATGTTTTCATTTTTACGTTCGATTCAGGGTAGGTGCCATCACTGCTTCCATTCCAATTCCCGATCATAATTTCTGTTTCGGAAGAGTTTATCTTCAGTTCACTTTCTTTGTACACTTGATAGATGATGTTTTCATTTTTACGTTCGATTCAGGATAGGTGCCATCACTGCTTCCATTCCAATTCCCGATCATAATTTCTGTTTTGGAAGAGTTTTTCTTTAGTCCACTTTCTTTGTACACTTGATAGATGATGTTTTCATTTTTACGTTCGATTCAGGGTAGGTGCCATCACTGCTTCCATTCCAATTCCCGATCATAATTTCTGTTTCGGAAGAGTTTATCTTCAGTTCACTTTCTTTGTACACTTGATAGATGATGTTTTCATTTTTATGTTCGATTCAGGGTAGGTGCCATCACTGCTTCCATTCCAATTCCCGATCATAATTTCTGTTTCGGAAGAGTTTATCTTCAGTTCACTTTCTTTGTACACTTGATAGATGATGTTTTCATTTTTACGTTCGATTCAGAGTAGGTGCCATCACTGCTTCCATTCCAATTCCCGATCATAATTTCTGTTTCGGAAGAGTTTATCTTCAGTCCTCTTTCTTTGTACAATTGATAGATGATGTTTTCATTTTTACGTTCGATTCAGGGTAGGTGCCATCACTGCTTCCATTCCAATTCCCGATCATAATTTCTGTTTCGGAAGAGTTTATCTTCAGTTCACTTTCTTTGTACACTTGATAGATGATGTTTTCATTTTTACGTTCGATTCAGGATAGGTGCCATCACTGCTTCCATTCCAATTCCCGATCATAATTTCTGTTTTGGAAGAGTTTTTCTTTAGTCCACTTTCTTTGTACACTTGATAGATGATGTTTTCATTTTTACGTTCGATTCAGGGTAGGTGCCATCACTGCTTCCATTCCAATTCCCGATCATAATTTCTGTTTCGGAAGAGTTTATCTTCAGTTCACTTTCTTTGTACACTTGATAGATGATGTTTTCATTTTTATGTTCGATTCAGGGTAGGTGCCATCACTGCTTCCATTCCAATTCCCGATCATAATTTCTGTTTCGGAAGAGTTTATCTTCAGTTCACTTTCTTTGTACACTTGATAGATGATTTTTTCATTTTTACGTTCGATTCAGGATAGGTGCCATCACTGCTTCCATTCCAATTCCCGATCATAATTTCTGTTTTGGAAGAGTTTTTCTTTAGTCCACTTTCTTTGTACACTTGATAGATGATGTTTTCATTTTTACGTTCGATTCAGGGTAGGTGCCATCACTGCTTCCATTCCAATTCCCGATCATAATTTCTGTTTCGGAAGAGTTTATCTTCAGTTCACTTTCTTTGTACACTTGATAGATGATGTTTTCATTTTTATGTTCGATTCAGGGTAGGTGCCATCACTGCTTCCATTCCAATTCCCGATCATAATTTCTGTTTCGGAAGAGTTTATCTTCAGTTCACTTTCTTTGTACACTTGATAGATGATGTTTTCATTTTTACGTTCGATTCAGGATAGGTGACATCACTGCTTCCATTCCAATTCCCGATCATAATTTCTGTTTTGGAAGAGTTTTTCTTGAGTCCACTTTCTTTGTACACTTGATAGATCATGTTGTCATTTTTACGTTCGATTCAGGATAGGTGACATCACTGCTTCCATTCCAATTCCCGATCATAATTTCTGTTTCGGAAGAGTTAATCTTCAGTCCACTTTCTTTGTACACTTGATAGATGATGTTTTCATTTTTACGTTCGATTCAGGGTAGGTGCCATCACTGCTTCCATTCCAATTCCCGATCATAATTTCTGTTTCGGAAGAGTTTATCTTCAGTTCACTTTCTTTGTACACTTGATAGATGATGTTTTCATTTTTACGTTCGATTCAGGATAGGTGCCATCACTGCTTCCATTCCAATTCCCGATCATAATTTCTGTTTTGGAAGAGTTTTTTTTAGTCCACTTTCTTTGTACACTTGATATATGATGTTTTCATTTTTACGTTCGATTCAGGATAGGTGCCATCACTGCTTCCATTCTAATTCCCGACCATAATTTCTGTTTCGGAAGAGTTTATTTTCAGTTCACTTTCTTTGTACACTTGATAGATGATGTTTTAATTTTTACGTTCGATTCAGGGTAGGTGCCATCACTGCTTCCATTCCAATTCCCGATCATAATTTCTGTTTCGGAAGAGTTTATCTTCAGTTCACTTTCTTTGTACACTTGATAGATGATGTTTTCATTTTTACGTTCGATTCAGGTTAGGTGCAATCACTGCTTCCATTCCAATTCCCGATCATAATTTCTGTTTTGGAAGAGTTTTCTTTAGTCCACTTTCTTTGTACACTTGATAGATCATGTTGTCATTTTTACGTTCGATTCAGGATAGGTGACATCACTGCTTCCATTCCAATTCCCGATCATAATTTCTGTTTCGGAAGAGTTAATCTTCAGTCCACTTTCTTTGTACACTTGATAGATGATGTTTTCATTTTTACGTTCGATTCAGGGTAGGTGCCATCACTGCTTCCATTCCAATTCCCGATCATAATTTCTGTTTCGGAAGAGTTTATCTTCAGTTCACTTTCTTTGTACACTTGATAGATGATGTTTTCATTTTTACGTTCGATTCAGGATAGGTGACATCACTGCTTCCATTCCAATTCCCGATCATAATTTCTGTTTTGGAAGAGTTTTTCTTGAGTCCACTTTCTTTGTACACTTGATAGATCATGTTGTCATTTTTACGTTCGATTCAGGATAGGTGACATCACTGCTTCCATTCCAATTCCCGATCATAATTTCTGTTTCGGAAGAGTTTATCTTCAGTCCCCTTTCTTTGTACACTTGATAGATGATGTTTTCATTTTTACGTTCGATTCAGGGTAGGTGCCATCACTGCTTCCATTCCAATTCCCGATCATAATATCTGTTTCGGAAGAGTTTATCTTCAGTCCACTTTCTTTGTACACTTGATAGATGATGTTTTCATTTTTACGTTCGATTCAGGGTAGGTGCCATCACTGCTTCCATTCCAATTCCCGATCATAATATCTGTTTCGGAAGAGTTTATCTTCAGTCCACTTTCTTTGTACACATGATAGATGATGTTTTCATTTTTACGTTCGATTTAGGGTATGTGCCATCACTGCTTCCATTCCAATTCCCGATCATAATTTCTGTTTCGGAAGAGTTTATATTCAGTCCACTTTCTTTGTACACTTGATAGATGATGTTTTCATTTTTACGTTCGATTCAGGGTAGGTGCCATCACTGCTTCCATTCCAATTCCCGATCATAATTTCTGTTTCGGAAGAGTTTATCTTCAGTCCACTTTCTTTGTACACTTGATAGATGATGTTTTCATTTTTACGTTCGATTCAGGGTAGGTGCCATCACTGCTTCCATTCCAATTCCCGATCATAATTTCTGTTTCGGAAGAGTTTATCTTCAGTCCACTTTCTTTGTACACTTGATAGATGATGTTTTCATTTTTACGTTCGATTCAGGGTAGGTGCCATCACTGCTTCCATTCCAATTCCCGATCATAATTTCTGTTTCGGAAGAGTTTATCTTCAGTCCCCTTTTTTTATACACTTGATAGATGATGTTTTGATTTTTACGTTCGATTCAGGGTAGGTGCCATCACTGCTTCCATTCCAATTCCCGATCATAATTTCTGTTTCGGAAGAGTTTATCTTGAGTCCTCTTTCTTGTACACTTGATAGATGATGTTTTCATTTTTACGTTCGATTAGAGGTAGGTGCCATCACTGCTTCCATTCCAATTCCCGATCATAATTTCTGTTTCGGAAGAGTTTATCTTCAGTCCTCTTACTTTGTACACTTGATAGATGATGTTTTCATTTTTACGTTCGATTCAGGGTAGGTGCTATCACTGCTTCCATTCCAATTCCCGATCATAATTTCTGTTTCGGAAGAGTTTATCTTCAGTCCTCTTTCTTTGTACACTTGATAGATGATGTTTTCATTTTTACGTTCGATTCAGGGTAGGTGCCATCACTGCTTCCATTCCAATTCCCGATCATAATTTCTGTTTCGGAAGAGTTAATCTTCAGTCCCCTTTCATTGTACACTTGATAGCTGATGTTTTCATTTTTACGTTCGATTCAGGGTAGGTGCCATCAATGCTTCCATTCCAATTCCCGATCATAATTTCTGTTTCGGAAGAGTATATCTTCAGTCCTCTTTCTTTGTACACTTGATAGATGATGTTTTCATTTTTACGTTCGATTCAGGGTAGGTGCCATCACTGCTTCCATTCCAATTCCCGATCATAATTTCTGTTTCGGAAGAGTTTATCTTGAGTCCTCTTTCTTGTACACTTGATAGATGATGTTTTCATTTTTACGTTCGATTCAGGGTAGGTGCCATCACTGCTTCCATTCCAGTTCCCGATCATAATTTCTGTTTCGGAAGAGTTTATCTTCAGTGCCCTTTCTTTGTACACTTGATAGATGATGTTTTCATTTTTACGTTCGATTCAGGGTAGGTGCCATCACTGCTTCCATTCCAATTCCCGATCATAATTTCTGTTTCGAAACAGTTTATCTTGAGTCCTCTTTCTTGTACACTTGATAGATGATGTTTTCATTTTTACGTTCGATACAGGGTAGGTGCCATCACTGCTTCCATTCCAATTCCCGATCATAATTTCTGTTTCGGAAGAGTTTATCTTCAGTCCTCTTCCTTTGTACACTTGATAGATGAGGTTTTCATTTTTACGTTCGATTCAGGGTAGGTGCTATCACTGCTTCCATTCCAATTCCCGATCATAATTTCTGTTTCGGAAGAGTTTATCTTCAGTCCTCGTTCTTTGTACACTTGATAGATGATGTTTTAATTTTTACGTTCGATTCAGGGTAGGTGCCATCACTGCTTCCATTGCAATTCCCGATCATAATTTCTGTTTCGGAAGAGTTTATCTTCAGTGCCCTTTCTTTGTACACTTGATAGATGATGTTTTCATTTTTACGTTCGATTCAGAGTAGGTGCCATCACTGCTTCCATTCCAATTCGCGATCATAATTTCTGTTTCGGAAGAGTTTATCTTCAGTCCTCTTTCTTTGTACAATTGATAGATGATGTTTTCATTTTTACGTTCGATTCAGGGTAGGTGCCATCACTGCTTCCATTCCAATTCCCGATCATAATTTCTGTTTCGGAAGAATTTTATCTTCAGTTCACTTTCTTTGTACACTTGATAGATGATGTTTTCATTTTTACGTTCGATTCAGGATAGGTGCCATCACTGCTTCCATTCCAATTCCCGATCATAATTTCTGTTTTGGAAGAGTTTTTCTTTAGTCCACTTTCTTTGTACACTTGATAGATGATGTTTTCATTTTTACGTTCGATTCAGGGTAGGTGCCATCACTGCTTCCATTCCAATTCCCGATCATAATTTCTGTTTCGGAAGAGTTTATCTTCAGTTCACTTTCTTTGTACACTTGATAGATGATGTTTTCATTTTTATGTTCGATTCAGGGTAGGTGCCATCACTGCTTCCATTCCAATTCCCGATCATAATTTCTGTTTCGGAAGAGTTTATCTTCAGTTCACTTTCTTTGTACACTTGATAGATGATGTTTTCATTTTTACGTTCGATTCAGGATAGGTGCCATCACTGCTTCCATTCCAATTCCCGATCATAATTTCTGTTTTGGAAGAGTTTTTCTTGAGTCCACTTTCTTTGTACACTTGATAGATGATGTTTTCATTTTTACGTTCGATTCAGGATAGGTGCCATCACTGCTTCCATTCCAATTCCCGATCATAATTTCTGTTTTGGAAGAGTTTTTTTTAGTCCACTTTCTTTGTACACTTGATATATGATGTTTTCATTTTTACGTTCGATTCAGGATAGGTGCCATCACTGCTTCCATTCTAATTCCCGACCATAATTTCTGTTTCGGAAGAGTTTATTTTCAGTTCACTTTCTTTGTACACTTGATAGATGATGTTTTAATTTTTACGTTCGATTCAGGGTAGGTGCCATCACTGCTTCCATTCCAATTCCCGATCATAATTTCTGTTTCGGAAGAGTTTATCTTCAGTTCACTTTCTTTGTACACTTGATAGATGATGTTTTCATTTTTACGTTCGATTCAGGTTAGGTGCAATCACTGCTTCCATTCCAATTCCCGATCATAATTTCTGTTTTGGAAGAGTTTTCTTTAGTCCACTTTCTTTGTACACTTGATAGATGATGTTTTCATTTTTACGTTCGATTCAGGGTAGGTGCCATCACTGCTTCCATTCCAATTCCCGATCATAATTTCTGTTTCGGAAGAGTTTATATTCAGTCCCCTTTCTTTGTACACTTGATAGATGATGTTTTCATTTTTATGTTCGATTCAGGGTAGGTGCCATCACTGCTTCCATTCCAATTCCCGATCATAATTTCTGTTTTGGAAGAGTTTATCTTCAGTTCACTTTCTTTGTACACTTGATAGATGATGTTTTCATTTTTACGTTCGATTCAGGATAGGTGACATCACTGCTTCCATTCCAATTCCCGATCATAATTTCTGTTTCGGAAGAGTTTATCTTCAGTTCACTTTCTTTGTACACTTGATAGATGATGTTTTCATTTTTATGTTCGATTCAGGATAGGTGACATCACTGCTTCCATTCCAATTCCCGATCATAATTTCTGTTTCGGAAGAGTTAATCTTCAGTCCACTTTCTTTGTACACTTGATAGATGATGTTTTCATTTTTACGTTCGATTCAGGGTAGGTGCCATCACTGCTTCCATTCCAATTCCCGATCATAATTTCTGTTTCGGAAGAGTTTATCTTCAGTCCACTTTCTTTGTACACTTGATAGATGATGTTTTCATTTTTACGTTCGATTCAGGATAGGTGCCATCACTGCTTCCATTCCAATTCCCGATCATAATTTCTGTTTTGGAAGAGTTTTTTTTAGTCCACTTTCTTTGTACACTTGATATATGATGTTTTCATTTTTACGTTCGATTCAGGGTAGGTGCCATCACTGCTTCCATTCCAATTCCCGATCATAATATCTGTTTCGGAAGAGTTTATCTTCAGTCCACTTTCTTTGTACACATGATAGATGATGTTTTCATTTTTACGTTCGATTTAGGGTATGTGCCATCACTGCTTCCATTCCAATTCCCGATCATAATTTCTGTTTCGGAAGAGTTTATATTCAGTCCACTTTCTTTGTACACTTGATAGATGATGTTTTCATTTTTACGTTCGATTCAGGGTAGGTGCCATCACTGCTTCCATTCCAATTCCCGATCATAATTTCTGTTTCGGAAGAGTTTATCTTCAGTCCACTTTCTTTGTACACTTGATAGATGATGTTTTCATTTTTACGTTCGATTCAGGGTAGGTGCCATCACTGCTTCCATTCCAATTCCCGATCATAATTTCTGTTTCGGAAGAGTTTATCTTCAGTCCACTTTCTTTGTACACTTGATAGATGATGTTTTCATTTTTACGTTCGATTCAGGGTAGGTGCCATCACTGCTTCCATTCCAATTCCCGATCATAATTTCTGTTTCGGAAGAGTTTATCTTCAGTCCCCTTTTTTTATACACTTGATAGATGATGTTTTGATTTTTACGTTCGATTCAGGGTAGGTGCCATCACTGCTTCCATTCCAATTCCCGATCATAATTTCTGTTTCGGAAGAGTTTATCTTGAGTCCTCTTTCTTGTACACTTGATAGATGATGTTTTCATTTTTACGTTCGATTAGAGGTAGGTGCCATCACTGCTTCCATTCCAATTCCCGATCATAATTTCTGTTTCGGAAGAGTTTATCTTCAGTCCTCTTACTTTGTACACTTGATAGATGATGTTTTCATTTTTACGTTCGATTCAGGGTAGGTGCTATCACTGCTTCCATTCCAATTCCCGATCATAATTTCTGTTTCGGAAGAGTTTATCTTCAGTCCTCTTTCTTTGTACACTTGATAGATGATGTTTTCATTTTTACGTTCGATTCAGGGTAGGTGCCATCACTGCTTCCATTCCAATTCCCGATCATAATTTCTGTTTCGGAAGAGTTAATCTTCAGTCCCCTTTCATTGTACACTTGATAGCTGATGTTTTCATTTTTACGTTCGATTCAGGGTAGGTGCCATCAATGCTTCCATTCCAATTCCCGATCATAATTTCTGTTTCGGAAGAGTATATCTTCAGTCCTCTTTCTTTGTACACTTGATAGATGATGTTTTCATTTTTACGTTCGATTCAGGGTAGGTGCCATCACTGCTTCCATTCCAATTCCCGATCATAATTTCTGTTTCGGAAGAGTTTATCTTGAGTCCTCTTTCTTGTACACTTGATAGATGATGTTTTCATTTTTACGTTCGATTCAGGGTAGGTGCCATCACTGCTTCCATTCCAGTTCCCGATCATAATTTCTGTTTCGGAAGAGTTTAACTTCAGTGCCCTTTCTTTGTACACTTGATAGATGATGTTTTCATTTTTACGTTCGATTCAGGGTAGGTGCCATCACTGCTTCCATTCCAATTCCCGATCATAATTTCTGTTTCGAAACAGTTTATCTTGAGTCCTCTTTCTTGTACACTTGATAGATGATGTTTTCATTTTTACGTTCGATACAGGGTAGGTGCCATCACTGCTTCCATTCCAATTCCCGATCATAATTTCTGTTTCGGAAGAGTTTATCTTCAGTCCTCTTCCTTTGTACACTTGATAGATGAGGTTTTCATTTTTACGTTCGATTCAGGGTAGGTGCTATCACTGCTTCCATTCCAATTCCCGATCATAATTTCTGTTTCGGAAGAGTTTATCTTCAGTCCTCGTTCTTTGTACACTTGATAGATGATGTTTTAATTTTTACGTTCGATTCAGGGTAGGTGCCATCACTGCTTCCATTGCAATTCCCGATCATAATTTCTGTTTCGGAAGAGTTTATCTTCAGTGCCCTTTCTTTGTACACTTGATAGATGATGTTTTCATTTTTACGTTCGATTCAGAGTAGGTGCCATCACTGCTTCCATTCCAATTCGCGATCATAATTTCTGTTTCGGAAGAGTTTATCTTCAGTCCTCTTTCTTTGTACAATTGATAGATGATGTTTTCATTTTTACGTTCGATTCAGGGTAGGTGCCATCACTGCTTCCATTCCAATTCCCGATCATAATTTCTGTTTCGGAAGAATTTTATCTTCAGTTCACTTTCTTTGTACACTTGATAGATGATGTTTTCATTTTTACGTTCGATTCAGGATAGGTGCCATCACTGCTTCCATTCCAATTCCCGATCATAATTTCTGTTTTGGAAGAGTTTTTCTTTAGTCCACTTTCTTTGTACACTTGATAGATGATGTTTTCATTTTTACGTTCGATTCAGGGTAGGTGCCATCACTGCTTCCATTCCAATTCCCGATCATAATTTCTGTTTCGGAAGAGTTTATCTTCAGTTCACTTTCTTTGTACACTTGATAGATGATGTTTTCATTTTTATGTTCGATTCAGGGTAGGTGCCATCACTGCTTCCATTCCAATTCCCGATCATAATTTCTGTTTCGGAAGAGTTTATCTTCAGTTCACTTTCTTTGTACACTTGATAGATGATGTTTTCATTTTTACGTTCGATTCAGGATAGGTGCCATCACTGCTTCCATTCCAATTCCCGATCATAATTTCTGTTTTGGAAGAGTTTTTCTTGAGTCCACTTTCTTTGTACACTTGATAGATGATGTTTTCATTTTTACGTTCGATTCAGGATAGGTGCCATCACTGCTTCCATTCCAATTCCCGATCATAATTTCTGTTTTGGAAGAGTTTTTTTTAGTCCACTTTCTTTGTACACTTGATATATGATGTTTTCATTTTTACGTTCGATTCAGGATAGGTGCCATCACTGCTTCCATTCTAATTCCCGACCATAATTTCTGTTTCGGAAGAGTTTATTTTCAGTTCACTTTCTTTGTACACTTGATAGATGATGTTTTAATTTTTACGTTCGATTCAGGGTAGGTGCCATCACTGCTTCCATTCCAATTCCCGATCATAATTTCTGTTTCGGAAGAGTTTATCTTCAGTTCACTTTCTTTGTACACTTGATAGATGATGTTTTCATTTTTACGTTCGATTCAGGTTAGGTGCAATCACTGCTTCCATTCCAATTCCCGATCATAATTTCTGTTTTGGAAGAGTTTATCTTCAGTCCACTTTCTTTGTACACTTGATAGATGATGTTTTCATTTTTACGTTCGATTCAGGGTAGGTGCCATCACTGCTTCCATTCCAATTCCCGATCATAATTTCTGTTTCGGAAGAGTTTATCTTCAGTCCACTTTCTTTGTACACTTGATAGATGATGTTTTCATTTTTACGTTCGATTCAGGGTAGGTGCCATCACTGCTTCCATTCCAATTCCCGATCATAATTTCTGTTTCGGAAGAGTTTATCTTCAGTCCCCTTTTTTTATACACTTGATAGATGATGTTTTGATTTTTACGTTCGATTCAGGGTAGGTGCCATCACTGCTTCCATTCCAATTCCCGATCATAATTTCTGTTTCGGAAGAGTATATCTTCAGTCCTCTTTCTTTGTACACTTGATAGATGATGTTTTCATTTTTACGTTCGATTCAGGGTAGGTGCCATCACTGCTTCCATTCCAATTCCCGATCATAATTTCTGTTTCGGAAGAGTTTATCTTGAGTCCTCTTTCTTGTACACTTGATAGATGATGTTTTCATTTTTACGTTCGATTCAGGGTAGGTGCCATCACTGCTTCCATTCCAGTTCCCGATCATAATTTCTGTTTCGGAAGAGTTTAACTTCAGTGCCCTTTCTTTGTACACTTGATAGATGATGTTTTCATTTTTACGTTCGATTCAGGGTAGGTGCCATCACTGCTTCCATTCCAATTCCCGATCATAATTTCTGTTTCGAAACAGTTTATCTTGAGTCCTCTTTCTTGTACACTTGATAGATGATGTTTTCATTTTTACGTTCGATACAGGGTAGGTGCCATCACTGCTTCCATTCCAATTCCCGATCATAATTTCTGTTTCGGAAGAGTTTATCTTCAGTCCTCTTCCTTTGTACACTTGATAGATGATGTTTTCATTTTTACGTTCGATTCAGGGTAGGTGCTATCACTGCTTCCATTCCAATTCCCGATCATAATTTCTGTTTCGGAAGAGTTTATCTTCAGTCCTCTTTCTTTGTACACTTGATAGATGATGTTTTAATTTTTACGTTCGATTCAGGGTAGGTGCCATCACTGCTTCCATTGCAATTCCCGATCATAATTTCTGTTTCGGAAGAGTTTATCTTCAGTGCCCTTTCTTTGTACACTTGATAGATGATGTTTTCATTTTTACGTTCGATTCAGAGTAGGTGCCATCACTGCTTCCATTCCAATTCCCGATCATAATTTCTGTTTCGGAAGAGTTTATCTTCAGTCCTCTTTCTTTGTACAATTGATAGATGATGTTTTCATTTTTACGTTCGATTCAGGGTAGGTGCCATCACTGCTTCCATTCCAATTCCCGATCATAATTTCTGTTTCGGAAGAGTTTATCTTCAGTTCACTTTCTTTGTACACTTGATAGATGATGTTTTCATTTTTACGTTCGATTCAGGATAGGTGCCATCACTGCTTCCATTCCAATTCCCGATCATAATTTCTGTTTTGGAAGAGTTTTTCTTTAGTCCACTTTCTTTGTACACTTGATAGATGATGTTTTCATTTTTACGTTCGATTCAGGGTAGGTGCCATCACTGCTTCCATTCCAATTCCCGATCATAATTTCTGTTTCGGAAGAGTTTATCTTCAGTTCACTTTCTTTGTACACTTGATAGATGATGTTTTCATTTTTATGTTCGATTCAGGGTAGGTGCCATCACTGCTTCCATTCCAATTCCCGATCATAATTTCTGTTTCGGAAGAGTTTATCTTCAGTTCACTTTCTTTGTACACTTGATAGATGATGTTTTCATTTTTACGTTCGATTCAGGATAGGTGCCATCACTGCTTCCATTCCAATTCCCGATCATAATTTCTGTTTTGGAAGAGTTTTTCTTGAGTCCACTTTCTTTGTACACTTGATAGATCATGTTGTCATTTTTACGTTCGATTCAGGATAGGTGACATCACTGCTTCCATTCCAATTCCCGATCATAATTTCTGTTTCGGAAGAGTTAATCTTCAGTCCACTTTCTTTGTACACTTGATAGATGATGTTTTCATTTTTACGTTCGATTCAGGGTAGGTGCCATCACTGCTTCCATTCCAATTCCCGATCATAATTTCTGTTTCGGAAGAGTTTATCTTCAGTTCACTTTCTTTGTACACTTGATAGATGATGTTTTCATTTTTACGTTCGATTCAGGATAGGTGCCATCACTGCTTCCATTCCAATTCCCGATCATAATTTCTGTTTTGGAAGAGTTTTTTTTAGTCCACTTTCTTTGTACACTTGATATATGATGTTTTCATTTTTACGTTCGATTCAGGATAGGTGCCATCACTGCTTCCATTCTAATTCCCGACCATAATTTCTGTTTCGGAAGAGTTTATTTTCAGTTCACTTTCTTTGTACACTTGATAGATGATGTTTTAATTTTTACGTTCGATTCAGGGTAGGTGCCATCACTGCTTCCATTCCAATTCCCGATCATAATTTCTGTTTCGGAAGAGTTTATCTTCAGTTCACTTTCTTTGTACACTTGATAGATGATGTTTTCATTTTTACGTTCGATTCAGGTTAGGTGCAATCACTGCTTCCATTCCAATTCCCGATCATAATTTCTGTTTCGGAAGAGTTTATCTTCAGTTCACTTTCTTTGTACACTTGATAGATGATGTTTTCATTTTTACGTTCGATTCAGGATAGGTGCCATCACTGCTTCCATTCCAATTCCCGATCATAATTTCTGTTTTGGAAGAGTTTTTCTTTAGTCCACTTTCTTTGTACACTTGATAGATGATGTTTTCATTTTTACGTTCGATTCAGGGTAGGTGCCATCACTGCTTCCATTCCAATTCCCGATCATAATTTCTGTTTCGGAAGAGTTTATCTTCAGTTCACTTTCTTTGTACACTTGATAGATGATGTTTTCATTTTTATGTTCGATTCAGGGTAGGTGCCATCACTGCTTCCATTCCAATTCCCGATCATAATTTCTGTTTCGGAAGAGTTTATCTTCAGTTCACTTTCTTTGTACACTTGATAGATGATGTTTTCATTTTTACGTTCGATTCAGGATAGGTGCCATCACTGCTTCCATTCCAATTCCCGATCATAATTTCTGTTTTGGAAGAGTTTTTCTTGAGTCCACTTTCTTTGTACACTTGATAGATCATGTTGTCATTTTTACGTTCGATTCAGGATAGGTGACATCACTGCTTCCATTCCAATTCCCGATCATAATTTCTGTTTCGGAAGAGTTAATCTTCAGTCCACTTTCTTTGTACACTTGATAGATGATGTTTTCATTTTTACGTTCGATTCAGGGTAGGTGCCATCACTGCTTCCATTCCAATTCCCGATCATAATTTCTGTTTCGGAAGAGTTTATCTTCAGTTCACTTTCTTTGTACACTTGATAGATGATGTTTTCATTTTTACGTTCGATTCAGGATAGGTGCCATCACTGCTTCCATTCCAATTCCCGATCATAATTTCTGTTTTGGAAGAGTTTTTTTTAGTCCACTTTCTTTGTACACTTGATATATGATGTTTTCATTTTTACGTTCGATTCAGGATAGGTGCCATCACTGCTTCCATTCTAATTCCCGACCATAATTTCTGTTTCGGAAGAGTTTATTTTCAGTTCACTTTCTTTGTACACTTGATAGATGATGTTTTAATTTTTACGTTCGATTCAGGGTAGGTGCCATCACTGCTTCCATTCCAATTCCCGATCATAATTTCTGTTTCGGAAGAGTTTATCTTCAGTTCACTTTCTTTGTACACTTGATAGATGATGTTTTCATTTTTACGTTCGATTCAGGTTAGGTGCAATCACTGCTTCAATTCCAATTCCCGATCATAATTTCTGTTTTGGAAGAGTTTTCTTTAGTCCACTTTCTTTGTACACTTGATAGATGATGTTTTCATTTTTACGTTCGATTCAGGGTAGGTGCCATCACTGCTTCCATTCCAATTCCCGATCATAATTTCTGTTTCGGAAGAGTTAATCTTCAGTCCACTTTCTTTGTACACTTGATAGATGATGTTTTCATATTTACGTTCGATTCAGGGTAGGTGCCATCACTGCTTCCATTCCAATTCCCGATCATAATTTCTGTTTCGGAAGAATTTATCTTCAGTCCTCTTTCTTTGTACACTTGATAGATGATGTTTTCATTTTTACGTTCGATTCAGGGTAGGTGCCATTACTGCTTCCATTCCAATTCCCGATCATAATTTCTGTTTCGGAAGAGTTTATCTTCAGTCCTCTTTCTTTGTACACTTGATAGATGATGTTTTCATTTTTACGTTCGATTCAGGGTAGGTGCCATCACTGCTTCCATTCCAATTCCGGATCATAATTTCTGTTTTGGAAGAGTTTTTCTTTAGTCCACTTTCTTTGAACACTTGATAGATGATGTTTTCATTTTTACGTTCGATTCAGGGTAGGTGCCATCACTGCTTCCATTCCAATTCCCGATCATAATTTCTGTTTCGGAAGAGTTTATCTTCAGTTCACTTTCTTTGTACACTTGATAGATGATGTTTTCATTTTTACGTTCGATTCAGGGTAAGTGCCATCACTGTTTCCATTCCAATTCCCGATCATAATTTCTGTTTCGGAAGAGTTTATCTTCAGTCCACTTTCTTTGTACACTTGATAGATGATGTTTTCATTTTTACGTTCGATTCAGGATAGGTGCCATCACTGCTTCCTTTCCAATTCCCGATCATAATTTCTGTTTCGGAAGAGTTAATCTTCAGTCCACTTTCTTTGTACACTTGATAGATGATGTTATCATTTCTACGTTCGATTCAGGGTAGGTGTCATCATTGCTTCCATTCCAATTCCCGATAATAATTTCTGTTTCGGAAGAGTTTATCTTCAGTCCACATTCTTTGTACACTTGATAGATGATGTTTTCATTTTTACGTTCGATTCAGGATAGGTGCCATCACTGCTTCCATTCCAATTCCCGATCATAATTTCTGTTTCGGAAGAGTTTATCTTCAGTCCACTTTCTTTGTACACTTGATAGATGATGTTTTCATTTTTACGTTGGATTCAGGGTAGGTGCCATCACTGCTTCCATTCCAATTCCCGACCATAATTTCTGTTTCGGAAGAGTTTATCTTCAGTCCACTTTCTTTGTACACTTGATAGATGATGTTTTCATTTTTACGTTCGATTCAGGGTAGGTGCCATCACTGCTTCCATTCCAATTCCCGATCATAATTTTTGTTTCGGAAGAGTTAATCTTCAGTCCACTTTCTTTGTACACTTGATAGATGATGTTATCATTTCTACGTTCGATTCAGGGTAGGTGCCATCACTGCTTCCATTCCAATTCCCGATCATAATTTCCGTTTTGGAAGAGTTTTTTTTAGTCCACTTTCTTTGTACACTAGATAGATGATGTTTTCATTTTTACGTTCGATTCAGGATAGGTGCCATCACTGCTTCCATTCCAATTCCCGATCATAATTTCTGTTTCGGAAGAGTTTATCTTCAGTTCACTTTCTTTGTACTCTTGATAGATGATGTTTTCATTTTTACGTTCGATTCAGGGTAGGTGCCATCACTGCTTCCATTCCAATTCCCGATCATAATTTCTGTTTCGGAAGAGTTAATCTTCAGTCCACTTTCTTTGTACACTTGATAGATGCTGTTTTCAATTTTACGTTCGATTCAGGGTAGGTGCCATCACTGCTTCCATTCCAATTCCCGATCATAATTTCTGTTTTGGAAGAGTTTATCTTCAGTCCACTTTCTTTGTACACTTGATAGATGATGTTTTCATTTTTACGTTCGATTCAGGGTAGGTGCCATCATTGCTTCCATTCCCATTCCCGATCATAATTTCTGTTTCGGAAGAGTTTATCTTCAGTCCACTTTCTTTGTACACTTTATAGATGATGTTTTCATTTTTACGTTCGATTCAGGGTAGGTGCCATCACTGCTTCCATTCCAATTCCCGACCATAATTTCTGTTTTGGAAGAGTTTATCTTCAGTCCACTTTCTTTGTACACTTGATAGATGATGTTTTCATTTTTACGTTCGATTCAGGATAGGTGCCATCACTGCTTCCTTTCCAATTCCCGATCATAATTTCTGTTTCGGAAGAGTTAATCTTCAGTCCACTTTCTTTGTACACTTGATAGATGATGTTATCATTTCTACGTTCGATTCAGGGTAGGTGTCATCATTGCTTCCATTCCAATTCCCGATAATAATTTCTGTTTCGGAAGAGTTTATCTTCAGTCCACATTCTTTGTACACTTGATAGATGATGTTTTCATTTTTACGTTCGATTCAGGATAGGTGCCATCACTGCTTCCATTCCAATTCCCGATCATAATTTCTGTTTCGGAAGAGTTTATCTTCAGTCCACTTTCTTTGTACACTTGATAGATGATGTTTTCATTTTTACGTTGGATTCAGGGTAGGTGCCATCACTGCTTCCATTCCAATTCCCGACCATAATTTCTGTTTCGGAAGAGTTTATCTTCAGTCCACTTTCTTTGTACACTTGATAGATGATGTTTTCATTTTTACGTTCGATTCAGGGTAGGTGCCATCACTGCTTCCATTCCAATTCCCGATCATAATTTTTGTTTCGGAAGAGTTAATCTTCAGTCCACTTTCTTTGTACACTTGATAGATGATGTTATCATTTCTACGTTCGATTCAGGGTAGGTGCCATCACTGCTTCCATTCCAATTCCCGATCATAATTTCCGTTTTGGAAGAGTTTTTTTTAGTCCACTTTCTTTGTACACTAGATAGATGATGTTTTCATTTTTACGTTCGATTCAGGATAGGTGCCATCACTGCTTCCATTCCAATTCCCGATCATAATTTCTGTTTCGGAAGAGTTTATCTTCAGTTCACTTTCTTTGTACACTTGATAGATGATGTTTTCATTTTTACGTTCGATTCAGGGTAGGTGCCATCACTGCTTCCATTCCAATTCCCGATCATAATTTCTGTTTCGGAAGAGTTAATCTTCAGTCCACTTTCTTTGTACACTTGATAGATGCTGTTTTCAATTTTACGTTCGATTCAGGGTAGGTGCCATCACTGCTTCCATTCCAATTCCCGATCATAATTTCTGTTTTGGAAGAGTTTATCTTCAGTCCACTTTCTTTGTACACTTGATAGATGATGTTTTCATTTTTACGTTCGATTCAGGGTAGGTGCCATCATTGCTTCCATTCCCATTCCCGATCATAATTTCTGTTTCGGAAGAGTTTATCTTCAGTCCACTTTCTTTGTACACTTTATAGATGATGTTTTCATTTTTACGTTCGATTCAGGGTAGGTGCCATCACTGCTTCCATTCCAATTCCCGACCATAATTTCTGTTTTGGAAGAGTTTATCTTCAGTCCACTTTCTTTGTACACTTGATAGATGATGTTTTCATTTTTACGTTCGATTCAGGGTAGGTGCCATCACTGCTTCCATTCCAATTCCCGATCATAATTTCTGTTTCGGAAGAGTTAATCTTCAGTCCACTTTCTTTGTACACTTGATAGATGATGTTATCATTTCTACGTTCGATTCAGGGTAGGTGCCATCACTGCTTCCATTCCAATTCCCGATCATGATTTCTGTTTTGGAAGAGTTTTTTTTACTCCACTTTCTTTGTACACTTGATAGATGATGTTTTCATTTTTACGTTCGATTCAGGATAGGTGCCATCACTACTTCCATTCTAATTCCCGACCATAATTTCTGTTTCGGAAGAGTTTATCTTCAGTTCACTTTCTTTGTACACTTGATAGATGATGTTTTCATTTTTACGTTCGATTCAGGGTAGGTGCCATCACTGCTTCCATTCCAATTCCCGATCATAATTTCTGTTTCGGAAGAGTTTATCTTCAGTCCACTTTCTTTGTACACTTGAGAGATGATGTTTTCATTTTTACGTTCGATTCAGGGTAGGTGCCATCACTGCTTCCATTCCAATTCCCGATCATAATTTCTGTTTCGGAAGATTTTATCTTCAGTCCACTTTCTTTGTACACTTGATAGATGATGTTTTCATTTTTACGTTCGATTCAGGATAGGTGACATCACTGCTTCCATTCCAATTCCCGATCATAATTTCTGTTTCGGAAGAGTTTATCTTCAGTCCACTTTCTTTGTACACTTGATAGATGATGTTTTCATTTTTACGTTCGATTCAGGGTAGGTGCCATCACTGCTTCTATTCCAATTGCCGACCATAATTTCTGTTTCGGAAGAGTTTATCTTCAGTCCACTTTCTTTGTACACTTGAAAGATGATGTTTTCATTTTTACGTTCGATTCAGGTTAGGTGCCATCACTGCTTCCATTCCAATTCCCGATCATAATTTCTGTTTCGGAAGAGTTAATCTTCAGTCCACTTTCTTTGTACACTTGATAGATGATGTTATCATTTCTACGTTCGATTCAGGGTAGGTGCCATCACTGCTTCCATTCCAATTCCCGATCATAATTTCTGTTTTGGAAGAGTTTTTTTTAGTCCACTTTCTTTCTACACTTGATAGATGATGTTTTCATTTTTACGTTAGATTCAGGGTAGGTGCCATCACTGCTTCCATTCCAATTCCCGATCATAATTTCTGTTTCGGAAGAGTTAATCTTCAGTCCACTTTCTTTGTACACTTGATAGATGATGTTTTCAGTTTTACGTTCGATTCAGGGTAGGTGCCATCATTGCTTCCATTCCAATTCCCGATCATAATTTCTGTTTCGGAAGAGTTTATCTTCAGTCACCTTTCTTTGTACACTTGATAGATGATGTTTTCATTTTTACGTTCGATTCAGGGTAGGTGCCATCATTGCTTCCATTCCAATTCCCGATCATAATTTCTGTTTCGGAAGAGTTTATCTTCAGTCCTCTTTCTTTGTACACTTGATAGATGATGTTTTCATTTTTACGTTCGATTCAGGGTAGGTGCCATCACTGCTTCCATTCCAATTCCCGACCATAATTTCTGTTTCGGAAGAGTTTATCTTCAGTCCACTTTCTTTGTACACTTGATAGATGATGTTTTCATTTTTACGTTCGATTCAGGGTAGGTGCCATCACTGCTTCCATTCCAATTCCCGATCATAATTTCTGTTTCGGAAGAGTTAATCTTCAGTCCACTTTCTTTGTACACTTGATAGATGATGTTATCATTTCTACGTTCGATTCAGGGTAGGTGCCATCACTGCTTCCATTCCAATTCCCGATCATAATTTCTGTTTCGGAAGAGTTTATCTTCAGTCCTCTTTCTTTGTACACTTGATAGATGATGTTTTCATTTTTACGCTCGATTCAGGGTAGGTGCCATCACTGCTTCCATTCCAATTCCCGATCATAATTTCTGTTTCGGAAGATTTTATCTTCAGTCCACATTCTTTGTACACTTGATAGATGATGTTTTCATTTTTACGTTCGATTCAGGATAGGTGCCATCACTGCTTCCATTCCAATTCCCGATCATAATTTCTGTTTCGGAAGAGTTTATCTTCAGTCCACTTTCTTTGTACACTTGATAGATGATGTTTTCATTTTTACGTTAGATTCAGGGTAGGTGCCATCACTGCTTCCATTCCAATTCCCGACCATAATTTCTGTTTCGGAAGAGTTTATCTTCAGTCCACTTTCTTTGTACACTTGATAGATGATGTTTTCATTTTTACGTTCGATTCAGGGTAGGTGCCATCACTGCTTCCATTCCAATTCCCGATCATAATTTTTGTTTCGGAAGAGTTAATCTTCAGTCCACTTTCTTTGTACACTTGATAGATGATGTTATCATTTCTACGTTCGATTCAGGGTAGGTGCCATCACTGCTTCCATTCCAATTCCCGATCATAATTTCCGTTTTGGAAGAGTTTTTTTTAGTCCACTTTCTTTGTACACTTGATAGATGATGTTTTCATTTTTACGTTCGATTCAGGATAGGTGCCATCACTGCTTCCATTCTAATTCCCGACCATAATTTCTGTTTCGGAAGAGTTTATCTTCAGTTCACTTTCTTTGTACACTTGATAGATGATGTTTTCATTTTTACGTTCGATTCAGGGTAGGTGCCATCACTGCTTCCATTCCAATTCCCGATCATAATTTCTGTTTCGGAAGATTTTATCTTCAGTCCACTTTCTTTGTACACTTGATAGATGATGTTTTCATTTTTACGTTCGATTCAGGATAGGTGCCATCACTGCTTCCATTCCAATTCCCGATCATAATTTCTGTTTCGGAAGAGTTTATTTTCAGTCCACTTTCTTTGTAGACTTGATAGATGATGTTTTCATTTTTACGTTCGATTCAGGTTAGGTGCCATCACTGCTTCCATTCCAATTCCCGATCATAATTTCTGTTTCGGAAGAGTTTATTTTCAGTCCACTTTCTTTGTAGACTTGATGGATGATGTTTTCATTTTTACGTTCGATTCAGGGTAGGTCCCATCACTGCTTCCATTCCAATTCCCGATCATAATTTCTGTTTTGGAAGAGTTTTTCTTTAGTCCACTTTCTTTGTACACTTGATAGATGATGTTTTCATTTTTACGTTCGATTCAGGGTAGGTGCCATCATTGCTTCCATTCCAATTCCCGATCATAATTTCTGTTTCGGAAGAGTTAATCTTCAGTCCTCTTTCTTTGTACACTTGATAGATGATGTTTTCATTTTTACGTTCGATTCAGGGTAGGTGCCATCACTGCTTCCATTCCAATTCCCAATCATAATTTCTGTTTCGGAAGAGTTAATCTTCAGTCCACTTTCTTTGTACACTTGATAGATGATGTTTTCATTTTTACGTTCGATTCAGGGTAGGTCTCATCACTGCTTCCATTCCAATTCCCGATCATAATTTCTGTTTTGGAAGAGTTTTTCTGTAGTCCACATTCTTTGTACACTTGATAGATGATGTTTTCATTTTTACGTTCGATTCAGGGTAGGTGCCATCATTGCTTCCATTCCAATTCCCGATCATAATTTCTGTTTCGGAAGAGTTTATCTTCAGTCCACTTTCTTTGTACACTTGATAGATGATGTTTTCATTTTTACGTTCGATTCAGGGTAGGTGCCATCACTGCTTCCATTCCAATTCCCGATCATAATTTCTGTTTCGGAAGACTTTATCTTCAGTTCACTTTCTTTGTACACTTGATAGATGATGTTTTCATTTT
Source organism: Acanthosepion lycidas (assembly GCA_963932145.1). Taxonomy (NCBI): domain Eukaryota; kingdom Metazoa; phylum Mollusca; class Cephalopoda; order Sepiida; family Sepiidae; genus Acanthosepion; species Acanthosepion lycidas. Next base: position 11,656,425 of record OZ010608.1, on the reverse strand, counting down.
TACGTTCGATTCAGGGTAGGTGCCATCACTGCTTCCATTCCAATTCCCGCTCATAATTTCTGTTTCGGAAGAGTTTATCTTCAGTCCACCTTCTTTGTACACTTGATAGATGATGTTTTCATTTTTACGTTCGATTCAGGATAGGTGCCATCACTGCTTCCATTCCAATTCCCGATCATAATTTCTGTTTCGGAAGAGTTTATCTTCAGTCCACATTCTTTGTACACTTGATAGATGATGTTTTCATTTTTACGTTCGATTCAGGGTAGGTGCCATCACTGCTTCCATTCCAATTCCCGATCATAATTTCTGTTTCGGAAGAGTTAATCTTCAGTCCACTTTCTTTGTACACTTGATAGATGATGTTTTCAATTTTACGTTCGATTCAGGGTAGGTGCCATCATTGCTTCCATTCCAATTCCCGATCATAATTTCTGTTTCGGAAGAGTTAATCTTCAGTCCTCTTTCTTTGTACACTTGATAGATGATGTTTTCATTTTTACGTTCGATTCAGGGTAGGTGCCATCACTGCTTCCATTCCAATTCCCAATCATAATTTCTGTTTCGGAAGAGTTAATCTTCAGTCCACTTTCTTTGTACACTTGATAGATGATGTTTTCATTTTTACGTTCGATTCAGGGTAGGTCCCATCACTGCTTCCATTCCAATTCCCGATCATAATTTCTGTTTTGGAAGAGTTTTTCTGTAGTCCACATTCTTTGTACACTTGATAGATGATGTTTTCATTTTTACGTTCGATTCAGGGTAGGTGCCATCACTGCTTCCATTCCAATTCCCGATCATAATTTCTGTTTCGGAAGAGTTTATCCTCAGTCCACTTTCTTTGTACACTTGATAGATGAGGTTTTCATTTTTACGTTCGATTCAGGGTATGTGCTATCAGTGCTTCCATTCCAATTCCCGATCATAATTTCTGTTTCGGAAGAGTTTATCCTCAGTCCACTTTCTTTGTACACTTGATAGATGAGGTTTTCATTTTTACGTTCGATTCAGGGTATGTGCTATCACTGCTTCCATTCCAATTCCCGATCATAATTTCTGTTTCGGAAGAGTTTATCTTCAGTCCACTTTCTTTGAACACTTGATAGATGATGTTTTCATTTTTACGTTCGATTCAGGGTAGGTGCCATCACTGCTTCCATTCCAATTCCCGGTCATAATTTCTGTTTCGGAAGAGTTTATCTTCAGTCCTCTTTCTTTGTACACTTGATAGATGATGTTTTCATTTTTACGTTCGATTCAGGGTAGGTCCCATCACTGCTTCCATTCCAATTCCCGATCATAATTTCTGTTTCGGAAGAGTTAATCTTCAGTCCTCTTTCTTTGTACACTTGATAGATGATGTTTTCATTTTTACGTTCGATTCAGGGTAGGTCCCATCACCGCTTCCATTCCAATTCCCGATCATAATTTCTGTTTTGGAAGAGTTTTTCTGTAGTCCACATTCTTTGTACACTTGATAGATGATGTTTTCATTTTTACGTTCGATTCAGGGTAGGTGCCATCACTGCTTCCATTCCAATTCCCGATCATAATTTCTGTTTCGGAAGAGTTTATCCTCAGTCCACTTTCTTTGTACACTTGATAGATGAGGTTTTCATTTTTACGTTCGATTCAGGGTATGTGCTATCACTGCTTCTATTCCAATTCCCGATCATAATTTCTGTTTCGGAAGAGTTTATCTTCAGTCCACTTTCTTTGTACACTTGATAGATGATGTTTTCATTTTTACGTTCGATTCAGGATAGGTGCCATCACTGCTTCCATTCCAATTCCCGATCATAATTTCTGTTTCGGAAGAGTTAATCTTCAGTCCACTTTCTTTGTACACTTGATAGATGATGTTTTCATTTTTACGTTCGATTCAGGGTAGGTGCCATCATTGCTTCCATTCCAATTCCCGATCATAATTTCTGTTTCGGAAGAGTTTATCTTCAGTCCACTTTCTTTGTACACTTGATAGATGATGTTTTCATTTTTACGTTCGATTCAGGGTAGGTGCCATCACTGCTTCCATTCCAATTCCCGATCATAATTTCTGTTTCGGAAGACTTTATCTTCAGTTCACTTTCTTTGTACACTTGATAGATGATGTTTTCATTTTTACGTTCGATTCAGGGTAGGTGCCATCACTGCTTCCATTCCAATTCCCGATCATAATTTCTGTTTTGGAAGAGTTTTTCTGTAGTCCACATTCTTTGTACACTTGATAGATGATGTTTTCATTTTTACGTTCGATTCAGGGTAGGTGCCATCACTGCTTCCAATCCAATTCCCGATCATAATTTCTGTTTCGGAAGAGTTTATCCTCAGTCCACTTTCTTTGTACACTTGATAGATGATGTTTTCATTTTTACGTTCGATTCAAGGTAGGTGCCATCACTGCTTCCATTCCAATTCCCGATCATAATTTCTGTTTCGGAAGATTTTATCTTCAGTCCACTTTCTTTGTACACTTGATAGATGATGTTTTCATTTTTACGTTCGATTCAGGATAGGTGCCATCACTGCTTCCATTCCAATTCCCGATCATAATTTCTGTTTCGGAAGAGTTTATTTTCAGTCCACTTTCTTTGTAGACTTGATAGATGATGTTTTCATTTTTACGTTCGATTCAGGTTAGGTGCCATCACTGCTTCCATTCCAATTCCCGATCATAATTTCTGTTTCGGAAGAGTTTATCTTCAGTTCACTTTCTTTGTACACTTGATAGATGATGTTTTCATTTTTACGTTCGATTCAGGGTAGGTGCCATCACTGCTTCCATTCCAATTCCCGATCATAATTTCTGTTTTGGAAGAGTTTTTCTTTAGTCCACTTTCTTTGTACACTTGATAGATGATGTTTTCATTTTTACGTTCGATTCAGGATAGGTGCCATCACTGCTTCCATTCCAATTCCCGATCATAATTTCTGTTTCGGAAGAGTTTATCTTCAGTTCACTTTCTTTGTACACTTGATAGATGATGTTTTCATTTTTACGTTCGATTCAGGTTAGGTGCAATCACTGCTTCCATTCCAATTCCCGATCATAATTTCTGTTTCGGAAGAGTTAATCTTCAGTCCACTTTCTTTGTACACTTGATAGATGATGTTTTCATTTTTACGTTCGATTCAGGATAGGTGCCATCACTGCTTCCATTCCAATTCCCGATCATAATTTCTGTTTTGGAAGAGTTTTTCTTTAGTCCACTTTCTTTGTACACTTGATAGATGATGTTTTCATTTTTACGTTCGATTCAGGGTAGGTCCCATCACTGCTTCCATTCCAATTCCCGATCATAATTTCTGTTTCGGAAGAGTTTATCTTCAGTCCTCTTTCTTTGTACACTTGATAGATGATGTTTTCATTTTTACGTTCGATTCAGGGTAGCTCCCATCACTGCTTCCATTCCAATTCGCGATCATAATTTCTGTTTCGGAAGAGTTTATCCTCAGTCCACTTTCTTTGTACACTTGATAGATGATGTTTTCATTTTTACGTTCGATTCAGGGTAGGTGCCATCACTGCTTCCATTCCAATTCCCGATCATAATTTCTGTTTCGGAAGAGTTTATCTTCAGTTCACTTTCTTTGTACACTTGATAGATTATGTTTTCATTTTTACGTTCGATTCAGGATAGGTGCCATCACTGCTTCCATTCCAATTCCCGATCATAATTTCTGTTTTGGAAGAGTTTTTCTTTTGTCCACTTTCTTTGTACACTTGATAGATGATGTTTTCATTTTTACGTTCGATTCAGGGTAGGTCCCATCACTGCTTCCATTCCAATTCCCGATCATAATTTCTGTTTCGGAAGAGTTTATCTTCAGTCCTCTTTCTTTGTACACTTGATAGATGATGTTTTCATTTTTACGTTCGATTCAGGGTAGGTGCCATCACTGCTTCCATTCCAATTCCCGATCATAATTTCTGTTTCGGAAGAGTTTATCTTCAGTTCACTTTCTTTGTACACTTGATAGATGATGTTTTCATTTTTACGTTCGATTCAGGATAGGTGCCATCACTGCTTCCATTCCAATTCCCGATCATAATTTCTCTTTTGGAAGAGTTTTTGTTTAGTCCACTTTCTTTGTACACTTGATAGATGATGTTTTCATTTTTACGTTCGATTCAGGGTAGGTGCCATCACTGCTTCCATTCCAATTCCCGATCATAATTTCTGATCCGGAAGAGTTTATCTTCAGTTCACTTTCTTTGTACACTTGATAGATGAAGTTTTCATTTTTACGTTCGATTCAGGATAGGTGCCATCACTGCTTCCATTCCAATTCCCGATCATAATTTCTGTTTTGGAAGAGTTTTTCTGTAGTCCACATTCTTTATACACTTGATAGATGATGTTTTCATTTTTACGTTCGATTCAGGGTAGGTGCCATCATTGCTTCCATTCCAATTCCCTATCATAATTTCTGTTTCGGAAGAGTTTATCTTCAGTCCACTTTCTTTGTACACTTGATAGATGATGTTTTCATTTTTACGTTCGATTCAGGGTAGGTGCCATCACTGCTTCCATTCCAATTCCCGACCATAATTTCTGTTTCGGAAGAGTTTATCTTCAGTCCACTTTCTTTGTACACTTGATAGATGATGTTTTCATTTTTACGTTCGATTCAGGGTAGGTGCCATCACTGCTTCCATTCCAATTCCCGATCATAATTTCTGTTTCGGAAGAGTTTATCTTCAGTCCACTTTCTTTGTACACTTGATAGATGATCTTTTCATTTTTACGTTCGATTCAGCGTAGGTGCCATCATTGCTTCCATTCCAATTCCCGATCATAATTTCTGTTTCGGAAGAGTTTATCTTCAGTCCACTTTCTTTGTACATTTGATAGATGATGTTTTCATTTTTACGTTCGATTCAGGGTAGGTGCCATCACTGCTTTCATTCCAATTCCCGATCATAATTTCTGTTTTGGAAGAGTTTTTCTTTAGTCCACTTTCTTTGTACACTTGATAGATGATGTTTTCATTTTTACGTTCGATTCAGGGTAGGTGCCATCACTGCTTCCATTCCAGTTCCCGATCATAATTTCTGTTTCGGAAGAGTTTATCTTCAGTCCACTTTCTTTGTACACTTGATAGATGATGTTTTCATTTTTACGTTCGATTCAGGGTAGGTGCCATCACTGCTTCCATTCCAATTCCCGATCATAATTTCTGTTTCGGAAGAGTTTATCTTCAGTCCTCTTTCTTTGTACACTTGATAGATGATGTTTTCATTTTTACGTTCGATTCAGGGTAGGTGCCATCATTGCTTCCATTCCAATTCCCGATCATAATTTCTGTTTCGTAAGAGTTTATCCTCAGTCCACTTTCTTTGTACACTTGATAGATGATGTTTTCATTTTTACGTTCGATTCAGGGTAGGTGCCATCACTGCTTCCATTCCAATTCCCTATCATAATTTCTGTTTCGGAAGAGTTTATCTTCAGTCCTCTTTCTTTGTACACTTGATAGATGATGTTTTCATTTTTACGTTCGATTCAGGATAGGTGCCATCACTGCTTCCATTCCAATTCCCGATCATAATTTCTGTTTCGGAAGAGTTTATCTTCAGTTCACTTTCTTTGTACACTTGATAGATGATGTTTTCATTTTCACGTTCGATTCAGGGTAGGTGCCATCACTGCTTCCATTCCAATTCCCGATCATAATTTCTGTTTCGGAAGAGTTTATCTTCAGTCCTCTTTCTTTGTACACTTGATAGATGATGTTTTCATTTTTACGTTCGATTCAGGGTAGGTGTCATCACTGCTTCCATTCCAATTCCCGATCATAATTTCTGTTTCGGAAGAGTTTATCTTCAGTCCTCTTTCTTTGTACACTTGATAGATGATGTTTTCATTTTTACGTTCGATTCAGGGTAGGTGCCATCACTGCTTCCATTCCAATTCCAGATCATCGCTTCTGTTTTGGAAAGGTTTATCTTGAGTCTTATTTCTTAGAACGCTTGATTGAGCATATCTCTCTATATTTCTGAGATGAGGTATTATGTACACTATTTACATTATTCGGACTATTCTCCTCAACTTTTTTGCCATATTTATTAAAATGTTTCGGCCATTGCACGCTCCGGTGACAAAGACGAGGACAATAGTCCGAATAATATGAATTGATTGAGGATTCTGATTTACTGTGCAATGTTATTCTCATCCCAACTATGTAGGCTTATATCATCCCCCCTTATTATAAATAGATTGCTCGCCGGAAGAAAAACAAGTTCATTATTTTTCTATTCGCTCTCATGGCCGTGTATTCAATTTTGAGTTCTGTCGAGAAACCAGTGAGTATTGGGGTCAGACTTTGTGAAATTTAAGCGGCATATTGCAATTATTAAGTAATCATAGACAGATGATAGTCGGAATAATGGATAGTAGCTCAGATTCAGAGAGCCGAGTTCGAATTCCAGCCGAGTTCATGACATTAACCCACTTAGGAATGCTATAAATCATTCTTTTCTAGGTAGAGAATAGCAATCAGACTGGATCCTATAGCCTTGTTTGGCAACCGCTCTAGGAGTAACAAAACTCTTAATTCAAAAACCAGTCTGGAGAAGATTAGGCTCCGTCACACTATCTAATCCAGGAAACACCACTGCTGCGGCTGCAGTACATCTGGTAACCCAGAGACGCTTAGGTATTACAACTCTCATGATTGTGACACATAGATTATGTAACAGAGAATCGGGTCAGCCCGATAAAGACTCCAATTTGGTTGTATGTGGTGCTGTAAGCATCAGGAGTTGCGTCCCCTTCCACAATGGGCTGTTGACAGAAGACCTTGTACTTAGAGTAGGTGGCGCTGACTATTTGCATATGAACGATACTGGACAGGCATTAACCAATAGTCAGCGTGGGTCTGAGACTGGGAGAGCTATATAGCACCAGTTTTTTTTCTCTCAGTCGATAGAGGTGCTCTCAACGAGTGGACTTACGAAAACCAGACAAGACGTACACAGATTAGTATGGTGGCACGCCAAATAGGAAGAATTAAGGAATCAGTGTTGCAGCAATTTGCAGGGAGGAGAGAATATGGCTTTTATAAGGGTTCAAGACCAATCACGATGTCAGAAAAGTAGATACCAAACGCGACACCTTTGATTATTTACATTTTAAATGTTTCAGTTAGTTTTTAAGTGAGTCCTGGGTATAACGATAAACTACATCCGGCAGCAAGACCACTGATCGAGAGATTGAACATTTTGAGGAGCGTGGAACCACCTCAATTACTGTTGTTCGCAAGTCCCCCCCCCCCGACCCGCGTTGGTAGCGCCAGTCATGGGCAAATAGTGGACTCCCAAACAAAAACAGAACACTATGAAAGTATCAAAATACATTTTTATACTAAAATAACCAACAATATGTTTTATAGCAAAATGACCAACAATACATTTTAGCTATAGATGAAGGCGTGCAATTACGTTCAAAATATTTAGATTTTGTAATTAAATAACCCGTAGAGATTGATATTTTACTAGACAAAATCAGCCAGACAACCAACATGAAAGAACACTTATTCATATTATATCCTTATGCATGATACACACTTAGGCGATCATGTATCTTTCGATACATGATTGACGAGGCAGATTTTTCCCGCATTAGGTTGCCATTTTTTTCTGCGGTAGACCATTTGCAAATCCAAGGCTATAGAACCCGGTTTGTCCATTTATCCATAGCTGGGGGGGAGAAGAAGAGGATTCATGCCTTTCCCAAGTGTATTAGCAAGTAAGTGAATGTAAGGGATTCGACTGGAATTCGAACTCTCCTCTCCTTTTCCTCAATCCGAGCCGCTATCTATTACTCCGCCGTGCCTCCTCAAAATAATCAGTCAGTCAATTATGTGCCACGCGTGATACAAGCTTAGGCGATCATGTATCTTTCGATACATGATTGACGAGGCAGATTTTTTCCTGCAGTAGGTTGCCATTTCTTTCTGCGGTAGACCAGTTGCAATCCAAGGTATAGAACTCGGTATTGTCCTTCTATTTACCCATAGCTGGGGTGGGGGCGGGGAGAAGAAGCGTAAGTGAATGTAATGGATTCGACTGGAATTCGAACTCGGCTCTCCGAGTCCTCAATCCAAGCCGTTATACATTACTTCTCCTATAATATCCTACAACTTCTTAAATCAAACTGTATTCCAATATATAACTTCAACAAAACTATAACATAAAACCCACGAATCACCAACTCTAGTAATTATGTCCACACAAAAGCTATCATGTACTCTGTTGTAAAAACAGAATAAAGTATCATTTTTTTATGACTTCAAAGCTGCCAAGAAAATTAAATTTCGGCATTAAATGACCCACAAGGTGTTGATATGCCATCAAAGAAACAATTTTTAAGTGACGTCAATATACGTGTGGAGCTACACGCGAAGTACAGTAGCCTGTAAGTGTAAAAAAATATTAATTCTCTGGAATATATTGTACATTACTTATATGCTTGCATGAGTGCCGATGTTACATTAAAGACTTTAGTTTTCTTTGAAAAGGTTATTTGATATGAATTATTTCTTGCCGTATAATGAAAAAGAATTTTGTTCAGTTAGGAGACACTTCTTTCTTTCTCATTGCTTTTCTTCATCTTCACATTTTCATTGGTTCTGTAAGGAAACTTATCTCGTAAATTAAAAGCCAATGTGTCCTTTTTTCTCTCTACATCTTTACTTGTTTCTTTCGTTCTACCTTTGTATGGACAAATCATCAAAGAAAACATTTCATGAGACTAAAATCTCGATTCTTTGACGTTGGCACTATTTATTACAATGTCAAGATGGAAGCGAGTCAAGATATATATCATCTGCAAGCGTGATATTCTTCAGACAGTTGAAGAACGACCATCAATTGTTCGATGCTGGGCCATCTTGTCTGATTTTGATTTATATTTGGGGTAGGGGTGTTATTTTTTATTTTTATTTTTTTGTTATTTCGTCGCAGCTCAGAATTTATATTTAGAATTTACAGGAAAATTACAGGAAAAAAAGTAAGAGAAAAACGAAATACTTAAAATATATTCTGGGATGTGTTTTAATTGGGCAAAACTGAAAATCCCAAGGTGCACCCGTATAGCGAAAGATGCCTTCTAAAAACTAAACAAAGTATTAAGAAAGAAGAAAATTTGGTTAGAAACAAAGAAAAGTGTGTTGCGTGACATTATGTGACACTGACAAACAGAAAGAAAAGGGTTAAAATTAAAATTTAACATGGAACCAAACGAAAAGGGTAAAAAGAATGGAACGATAGACAGACTGAGAGAAAAAAATCAAGATGTCTTAATTTAAAAATATTATTAATAATATTTTTAAAAGTCTATTTTTTAAGCAGAATTATTTTCCTTTTTCTCATTGCACACCCCGCACCTCTGCCTTTTCTTTCTCTTTCGTTTATGCTTTCGTTTCGCTTTTAAATTTAACCAAATGAACAATTTTTGCTTTTTTTTTAGTTAAGCCCATAAGTCTCCAGTACATCTATTATAATTTAAAAAAAAATAAAACACTTTCCTTCAATTTTACTGTATACTGTGTGGAAATATCTAGAACTAGAATTTGATTTTGCTTCATGATTAGAATTAGATCTAATCACCTGATTAGATCAAATCATCCATTTGATTCTGATTTGATCTTTTAAAACTTTATTGGGTTTTATTGTTACTGTTACTGATTTGAGTTATTGTTAAGGAATTTTATTTTCTTTTTCTTTGTACTGCATAATTACTTCCTCCTTTACTTGTAGATTTTTTTTTCTTTTTGGTAGAACCCGACTACTTTGCATAGTTCCGAGTGAAGTGCTGACCTCATTCAGTTATACATGTTCTCTCTCTATTTTTATCTAATTTCTGCATTTGCTTAGGATGCAACTGACCTTCGCCTCTCCTTCTCCTCGATGACGACACTTGCTCGGCTGCCGGATTTTATTAAACGGACATTTTTCACGGGTCTATCTCGATTCATACACCTGTGACAGTTTTATTATAGCAGAAGTAGATTGTAACGACATAAAGTTGGACATAAATTTCCTTTGTCCCTTGGTCAGTTGTTTTATGGGACACTCAGAAGCAGGAATTATTTCTCCTTTTCTCATTGCACCCCACACACCTATAACTTTTCTTTCTCTTTCGTTTATGCTTTCGTTTCGCTTTTATAAACAGAGTCCAGATAGCGAATGCATGCAGATAAATTATTTATTTTATAGAATGCTTATTTTATATACCAAACTCTTTCGAACTAGATGCTCATCTTGGTTAGGTCTGGGTATGACAATAAACTACATCCGGCAGCAAAATCGCTGATTGGGAGATTGGAGGTCTTAAAGAACGTGGAACCACCTCTTAATTGTTGTTATTTCCAGGTTCACACTGATCCGGGGTAGTAGCACCTGTTAGAATCCCAGCTATAGGTAAATAGTGAACTCCCAAACAAAAACAAAACACTATGAAAGTATACAAATACTTTTCCTATACTAAAAATACCAGCAATAAATATTTATAGCAAAATGACCAACAATACATTTTATCTGTAGTTGAAGGCATAAAATTGTCTTCTAAATATTTCAAGATATATAACAGATAAAAGAAAAATGAAATTAATGCCAAAAAGGAAAAAAATCAACAAACCACCTGAACAAATTAAACACACGTGTAACTGCAGAATAAAAAAGAATGTCCCTTACACGGCAATTACTTGCAGAACAATGAAATATACTAAGCCACTGTAAAATCAGCAGATAACGAAGAAAGCATATACATAGGATTATCTGAAGGACACTAGAAACAAAGAAACTACGTACACAAAACATCCTTTAAAATAGCAAATGCATGAACAGTACAATTCTTTCTAAACATATCTGGGAAATTAAAAACAAACAAAAAAAAAAACGAATCACACCAAAAATATTATGGAAAATAAGGAAAAGAACAACGTAAAATTTCCCTGGGGGTGGGAATAGCTATAATTGCCTTCCCAGAGCGAAACAAACGACTAAATAAGCGATAAGAAATCATCTCAAAATGCGGACACGAAAACAACTTTTTACTGCATAATTACTTAAAAATCGAAAATTGAAAACGAACAAGAATAAAGAATAACAAATAAAATAAATTAATGCAAACAAATAACTGAGTAAATAAACTAAGGAAATAATAAGCAAATTGACAAATCACGCCCACCAAAATAACCGTTAGAATAATACAAATACTACTCAAAATGCAATAGAATATCCACAATCCATCAATGACATGTATATATAAAAAGTCGAGCAAAAACACAAGCGCGCAAAACCTGACAATTGCGTTTAGCATGAAACAAACTGTTGTCTCTGTGGCGTTGACTTCAATGTCCAAATTGATATATATATATATATATATATATATATATATACATACATACATATATATATATATATATATATATATATATATATATATATATATATATATATATATACATACATATACATACATACATATATATATATATATATATATATATATATATATATATATATATATATATATGGCAGTTAAGATTCATACCTTGGAAATCCTCTTCGCCCCCACCTATAGGTAAATAGCAAGACAGACTGGGTTCTACGGCAGTGGATGGCAACTGTTCCAGAAGGACAACGTTAAACTCAAAATCTGCAAAGTATCGTTTGGGGACTTTGTGGCACGTGGTGCACCAGGTCACTGTATTCGGCGCTTCAAAAAGTGTGGTTGGTTTTGCACAAAGTATTCAACACAATAATCAAATCATATGTGCAGGGGCCTGGCTGCTGGTTCCTAGGAACTGAATTGCTTGACCATCATACGTCGAAAAAAACGATGGGACAGACCATATAATAGTTCTTAAAAAAAAGGATAATACTTTGTTAATAAAAATGAGAACAAAGCGATTAAAATTTCAGGTACCTTCTCGTCGACACATCTTCAGAAAAAATAATATCGTCGACAAGGAAAACCAAGGGTTTGAAAAGAAAAATAATTTTCAACAACTGGTCTTAAAATATGCCAAGACTAGGGGAAGGAACATGCAGGAAAAAAAATTCTAGTTAGGCATTGAATTGGCAACCGGCGTTTCCATTTTCCTAGTTAGGCATTGAATTGGCGACCAGCTTTTCCATTTTCCTAGTAAATCATTGAATTAGCGACTGATTTTACATTTTCCTAGTTAGGCATTGAATTGGCGACCGGCTTTTCCATTTTCCAAGTTAGGCATTGAATTGGCGATCGGCTTATCCATTTTCATAGTTAGGCATTCAAATGGCGACCGGCTTTTCCATTTTCCTAATTAGGCATTGAATTGGCGACCGGCTTTTCCATCTTTTTAGTTAGCTATTGAATTGGCGACCGGCATTTCCATTTTCTTACTTAGGCATTGAATTGGCTTTACCATTTTCCTAATTAGGCTTTGAATTAGTGACAGGCATTTCCATTTTCCTAATTAGGTATTGAAGTGATGACCGTTGTTTCAATTTCTTAGTTAGGCATTGAGTTGACGACCGCCGTTTCCATTTTCCTGGTTAGGCATTGAATTGGCCAGCGGCTTTTCCATTTTACTAGTAAGGCATTGAATTTGCGAATGGCTTTTCCATTTCCCAAGGAAATCATTGAACATGCAACAGGTTTTTCCATTTTCCTATCAAGGCATTGAATTGGCGACCGGCCTTTCCATTTTCTTAGTTAGGTATAGAAATGGCGACTGACTTTTGCATTTTCCTAATTAAGCATTGAATTGGTGACGGGGTTTTCCCTTTTCCTAGTTAGACATTGAAGAGACGACCGGCTTTTCCATTTTCTTAGTTAAGCATTGAACTGGAGACTGGCTTTTCCATTTTCCTAGTTAGGCATTGAATCTGCGAATAGCTTTTCCATTTTCCAAGGAAATGATTGAATTGGCAACCGGTTTTTCCATTTTTCTAGTTAGGCATTGAATTGGCGACCGACTTTTCCATTTTCCTAGTTACGCATTGAATTGGCGAACGGCTTTTCCATTTTCTTAGGCATTTAATTCGCGACCGGTTGTTTATTTTCCTGGTTAGGCATTGAATTGGCGATCGGATTTTCCATTTTCCTAGTTAGGTAGTAAATTGGCGACCGGATTTACCATTTTCCAAGTTAGGCATTGAATTAGCGAACGGCCTTTCCATTTTATTAGTAAAATATTGAATTGGCGACCGGTGTTTCCATTTTCCTACTTAGGCATTAAATTGGCGACCGGCGTTTCCATTTTTTTTATTTAGCTATAGAATTGGCGAACGGTATTTCCATTTTCCTACTTCGGCATTGAATTTGCGACCGGCTTATCCATTTTCCTAGTAATCGTTGAATTGGCAACCGGCTTTTCCATTTTCCTAGTTAGGCATTGAATTTGCGACTAGCATTTCCATTTTCCTAATTAGGCATTGAATTGGCGACCGACTTTTCCATTTTCCTAGTTAGGCATTGAATTGGCGACTGGCTTTTCCATTTTCTTAGAAAGGCAATGAATTGGCGAGCAGCTTTTCCATTTTCCTTGTTTGGCATTGAATTGGCAACCGGCTCTTGCATTTTCTTAGGCATTTACTTGTCGGCCGGCTTTTTTATTATCCTAGTTAGGCACTGAATTGGCGACCGGCTTTTTCATTTTCCTAGTTAGGCATTGAATTGGCGCCCGGCGTTTCCATTTTCCTAGTTAGGCATTGAATTGTCAAGCGGCTTTTCCATTTCCTTAGGCATTTAATTCGCGACTGGCTTTTTTATTTTCCTAGTTACGCATTGAATTCGAGACTGGCTTTTCAATTTTCCTAGTTAGGCATTGAATTGGCGACGGGCTTTTCCATTTTCTTAGTTAAGCATTGAATTGGCGAATAGCCTTTCCATTTTCCAAGGAATTCATTGAACAAGTCACCGGTTTTTCCATTTTCCTAGTTAGGCACTGAATTGGCGACCGCCGTTTCCATTTTCCTAATTAGGCATTGAATTGGCGACCGGTTTTTACATTTTCTAGTTAGGCATTGAATTGGCGACCGGATTTTCCATTTTCCTAGTTAGGAATGAATTTTCTATCGGCTTTTCCATTTTCCTAGTTAGGCCTTGAATTGGCGAACGTCTTTTCCATTTTTTAGTTAGGCATTGAATTGGCGACCTGCTTTTCCTTTTTCATACGCATTTAATTCGCGACCGGCTTTTTTATTTTCCTAGTTAGGCATTGAAATGGCGATCGGCTTTTCCATTTTCATAGTTAGGTAGTGAATTGGCGACCGGATTTACCATTTTCCAAGTAAGTCATTGAATTGGTGACTGGCGTTTCAATTTTCTTAGTAAAATATTGAATTGGCGACCGGCGTTTCCATTTTCCTACTTAGGCATTGAATTGGCGAACGGCTTTTCCATTTTCTTAGGCATTTAATTTGCGTTCGGTTTTTTTATTTTCCTAGTTAGGCATTGAATTGGCTATCGGATTTTCCATTTTCCTTGTTAGGTAATGAATTGGCGACCGGATTTACCATTTTCCAAGTTAGGCATTAAATTGGCGACCGGCGTTTACATTTTCTTAGTTAAACATTGAATTGGCCACTGGCGTTTCCATATTCCTACTAATGCATTGAATTGGCGACCGGCTTTTCCATTATTTTAGTTAGCTATTGAATTGGCGATCGGCATTTCCGATTTCTTCGTTAGGCATTGAATTTGCGACCAGCTAATTTATTTTCCTAGTTAGGCATTCCATTTTCCTAGTTAGGCATTGAATTTGCGACCAGCTAATTTATTTTCCTAGTTAGGCATTCCATTTTCCTAGTTAGGCATTGAATTGGCGACCGGCTTTTCCATTTTCCTAATTAGGTATTGAATTGCCGAACGGCTTTTCCATTTTCCAAGGTAGGCATTGAATTGGCGACCGGCGTTTCCATTTTCCTTCTAAGGCATTGAATTGGCGACCGGCTTTTCCATTTTTTTAGTTAGCTATTGAATTGGCGAACGGTATTTCCATTTTCCTACTTAGGCATTGAATTGGCGAATGGCCTTACATTTTCCTAATTAGGCATTGAATTTGCGACCGGCCTATCAATATCTAGTAATCATTGAATTGGCAACCGGCTTTTCCATTTTACTAGTTAGGCATTGAATTAGCGACCGGCATTTTCATTTTCCTAATTAGGCATTGAATTGGCGACCGGCTTCTCCATTTTCTTAGAAAGGCAATGAATTCGCGACCGGCTTTGCCAATTTCCTAATTAGGCACTGAATAGGCATTGAATTGGCGAAAGGCTTTTTCACTTTACTAGTTAGACATTGAATTGGCGACCGGCGTTTCCGTTTTTTTAGTTAGCTATTGAATTGGCGAACGGTATTTCTATTTTCCTACTTAGGCATTGAATTGGTGTATGGCTTTTCCATTTTCCTAGTTAGGCATTGAATTAGCGACGGCTTTTCCATTTTCTTAATTAGGCATTGAATTGGCGACCGGCTTTTCCAATTTCCTAGTTAGGCATTGAATTGGCGACCGGCTTTTCCATTTTCTTAGAAAGGCAATGAATTGGCGACCGGCTTTACAAATTTCCTAATTAGGCACTGAATTGGCAACCGGCTTTTCTATTTTCCTACTTAGGCAATGAATTGGCGAGCGGCATTTCAATTATCCTAGTAAATCATTCAATTGGTAACCGGCTTTTGCATTTTTTTAGGCATTTACTTGTCGACCGGCTTTTTTATTACCCTACTTAGGCATTGAATTGGCGACCGGCTTTTTCATTTTCCTAGTTAGGCATTGAATTTGCAACTGGCTTTTCCATTTTCATAGTTAGGCATTGAATTGGTGACTGGCATTTCCATTTTCTAAGTTAGGCATTGAATTGGCGACCGTCTTTTCGATTTTCTTAGTTAGGCATTGAATTGCCGACCGGCGTTCCCATTTTCCTAGTTTAGCATTGAATTGGCGACCGGCTTTTCATTTTCCTAGATAAGCTTTGAATTGGAGAGCGTCTTTTCTATTTTTCTAGTTAGGTAATGAATGGGCGACCGTCTGTTCCATTTTCCTAGTTAGGCATGGTATTGTCGACCGTCTTTTCCATTTTACTAGTAAGGCATTTAACTGGCGACCGGCTTTTCCATATTCATTGTTAGGCACTGAATTGGCTAACGGCTTTTTCATTTTCCTAGTTAGGCATTGAATTGGCGACCGGTTTTTCTATTTTCCTAGTTAGGCATTGAATTGGCGAACGGCATTTACGTTTTCTACGTTAGGCATTGTATTGGCAACCAGATAATTTATTTTCCTAGTTAGGCATTGAATAGGTGACCTGCATTTCCATTTTACTAATTAGGTATTGAAGTGGCGACCGACGTTTCAATTTCTTAGTTAGACATTGTATTGGCGACCACCGTTTCCATTTTCCTAGTTAGGCATTGAATTGGCGACGGCTTTTCCATTTTCCGAGTTGAGCATTAAATTGACGACCGGCTTTTCCATTTTACTTCTTAGGCATTGAATTGGCGAAAGGCGTTTCCACTTTCCTAGTTAGGCATTAAATTAGCGACCGGCATTTCCATTTTCCTAATTAGGCTTTGAATTGGCGACCGGCTTTTCCTTTTTTTTAGTTAGGCATTGAATTGGCGACCGGCTTTTCAGTTTTCTTAGAAAGGCAATGAATTGGCGACCGGCTTTACCAATTTTCTAATTAGTCATTGAATTGGCAACCGGCTTTTCCATTTTCCTACTTAGGCAATGAATTGGCGAGTGGCATTTCAATTTTCCTAGTAAATCATTCAATTGGCAACCGGCTTTTGCATTTTTTTTTTAGGCATTTACTTGTCGACCGGTTTTTACATTTTCCTAATTAGACATTGAATTGGCGACCGGCATTTTCATTTTCTTAGTTTGGGATTGAAGTGGCGACCGGCTTTTCCATTTTCCTAGTTAGGCGTTGAATTGGCGAACGGCTTTTCCATTTTCTTAGGCATTTAATTTGCGTTCGGTTTTTTTATTTTCCTAGTTAGGCATTGAATTGGCTATCGGATTTTCCATTTTCCTTGTTAGGTAATGAATTGGCGACCGGATTTACCATTTTCCAAGTTAGGCATTAAATTGGCGACCGGCGTTTACATTTTCTTAGTTAAACATTGAATTGGCCACTGGCGTTTCCATATTCCTACTAATGCATTGAATTGGCGACCGGCTTTTCCATTATTTTAGTTAGCTATTGAATTGGCGAACGGCATTTCCGATTTCTTCGTTAGGCATTGAATTTGCGACCAGCTAATTTATTTTCCTAGTTAGGCATTCCATTTTCCTAGTTAGGCATTGAATTGGCGACCGGCTTTTCCATTTTCCTAATTAGGTATTGAATTGCCGAACGGCTTTTCCATTTTCCAAGGTAGGCATTGAATTGGCGACCGGCGTTTCCATTTTCCTTCTTAGGCATCGAATTGGCCACCGGCTTTTCCATTTTCCTCGTTAGGCATTCAATTGGCGACCGGCTTTTCCATTTTCCTAGTTAGGTATTGAATTGCCGACCGGCTTTTCTATTTTCCTCATTAGGCATTGATTTGGCGACCGGTTCCCCGAGTAGACCAATTTGTCCTTTAATTCCCTCTGCCTACGCAGGGTATGACATTGCATGTTAATAATAACTGACAACATGTTTTTCATTCAATTCTTCTGCTATTCATATAAGTGTTTTCTTTTCTCGACATAATGTGTGCAAAGTTGTTCCAATGTTCTGCATATCTCTGCGCATTCGGCTATTCTTTTTCTATTCTCTTTTATCGAGAATGATTTTTATTTTTAACTGAATTTATTGATTTTTACATATGTATCCAGAGTTATAGGCATGTTTTATCTTTTCAAACACGGTTAGCACATTGTGGCAGTGATCATAGCTGATGTTATTGAGTTTTGGCTTTTTCTTTTTATTATTAGTTCTTCCATTATTTTTAGTCCCATCCACATGTAAAAAGAAACCTAAAACAAAAGAGTAAACACAATTGTTTTATAATAAATTAAACTGTGATCTGACGTCAGAATAAAATATAAAAAAAAAACGTATTCAATGACATTTTTTAAAAAAAATAATAAGCATCGAAAAATATGTCTAGTAATGATTAAGCCAAGAAATCTTCAAAAGATTGACGGATTGATAAAACAAGTAATGGGAAAATAATCGACAAGAGGAGAATAAGCACATGGAATCGGCAAAGACTTGGAGGCAATAAAATAAAGCCGATAAATCAGCAAAAAATAGAAAGCTACGGAATACACAAAAGAAATCGCCAAAAGATAGAAGGCTAGAAATTATATTCAGAAAATCGGTAAAACAAAGAAGGCTATAGAATACACAGAAGACATTCTCAGAAACACAAGACTATACGTTACAAACAAGAAATCGGCAAATATATACATGGCCATAGAATGCACACAAGAAATCGGCAAATATATACATGGCCATAGAATGCACAGAAGTAATCAGCAAATATATATATGGCTATAGAATGCACACAAGGAATCAGCAAATATATATATGGCTATAGAATGCACACAAGTAATCAGCAAATATGTACATGGCTATAGAATGCACACAAGAAATCAGCAAATATATACATGGCCATAGAATGCACACAAGGAATCAGCAAATATATAGATGGCTATAGAATGCACACAAGTAATCAGTAAATGCATAGATGGCTATAGAATGCACACAAGTAATCAGTAAATGTATAGATGGCTATAGAATGCACACAAGTAATCAGTAAATGCATAGATGGCTATAGAATGCACACAAGTAATCAGCAAATATGTACATGGCCATAAAATGCACACAAGGAATCAGCAAATATATATATGGCTATAGAATGCACACAAGGAATCAGCAAATATATAGATGGCTATAGAATGCACACAAGTAATCAGCAAATGTATAAAGGACTATAGAATGCACACAAGAAATCTGCAAAAAGTAGAAGGCTATAAAATACACACAAATAAAAGGCAAAAGGAGAAGGTTATTGAATCCATTCCATGAATTGACAAAAATATATATATATATGGTTTTAGAATCCCTACAAGAAATGGTCTATGAATAAAAGACTATAGAATAGACTGAAGAAATCAACAAAAGTTAAACAAGAAATATCTGGGAGCGATGACAGTGCATGTCTCCTCGATTATCTTCTGTAGATACAATAATCTGCATTTTATTACTTGGAGAAAAGAAGATTTTCTAGTTAATGTTTCTAAATTAATTATATAGTATTGTAAATTTATATAAAAATGTCTCTTGTGCTTTACTCTTTAGAGAATAATTAATGTTTTTTGGAATACGTTATGTGTTGGTTTATTTTTTATATTTTAACTACTTTTTAAATAAAATTTTACATTCGTTGCACTTAGGTTTCATCTTGTCTTTTTCCTCTTCGTCTCTTTCTGTCAATTATTTCGTTATTTTCCCTCATCATTTTGGCCTTTAATTCTATTTGCACTCTCTCTGTCTGTATCACTTTTCCTTTTCTTTCTCTTCTATATTTACTCTTTCTTTTTCTTCTATATTTACTCTTTCTTTCTCTTCTATATTTACTCTTTCTTTCTCTTCTATATTTACTCTTTCTTTCTCTTCTATATTTACTCTTTCTTTTTCTTCTATATTTACTCTTTCTTTCTCTTCTATATTTACTCTTTCTTTTTCTTCTATTTTTACTCTTTCTCTCTCTTCTATATTTACTCTTTCTTTCTCTTCTATATTTACTCTTTCTTTTTCTTCTATTTTTACTCTTTCTCTCTCTTCTATATTTACTCTTTCTTTCTCTTCTATATTTACTCTTTCTTTTTCTTCTATTTTTACTCTTTCTCTCTCTTCTATATTTACTCTTTCTTTTTCTTCTATTTTTACTCTTTCTTTTTCTTCTATATTTACTCTTTCTTTCTCTTCTATATTTACTCTTTCTTTTTCTTCTATTTTTACTCTTTCTTTTTCTTCTATATTTACTCTTTCTTTCTCTTCTATATTTACTCTTTCTTTTTCTTCTATTTTTACTCTTTCTCTCTCTTCTATATTTACTCTTTCTTTTTCTTCTATATTTACTCTTTCATTTTCTTCTATTTTTACTCTTTCTTTTTCTTCTATTTTTACTCTTTCTTTCTCTTCTATATTTACTCTTTCTTTCTCTTCTATATTTACTCTTTCTTTTTCTTCTATATTTACTCTTTCTTTCTCTTCTATATTTACTCTTTCTTTTTCTTCTATTTTTACTCTTTCTTTCTCTTCTATATTTACTCTTTCTTTCTCTTCTATATTTACTCTTTCTTTCTCTTCTATTTTTACTCTTTCTTTTTCTTCTATTTTTACTCTTTCTTTCTCTTCTATATTTACTCTTTCTTTCTCTTCTATATTTACTCTTTCTTTTTCTTCTATTTTTACTCTTTCTCTCTCTTCTATATTTACTCTTTCTTTTTCTTCTATATTTACTCTTTCTTTTTCTTCTATATTTACTCTTTCTTTCTCTTCTATATTTACTCTTTCTTTTTCTTCTATTTTTACTCTTTCTTTTTCTTCTATATTTACTCTTTCTTTCTCTTCTATATTTACTCTTTCTTTTTCTTCTATTTTTACTCTTTCTTTCTCTTCTATATTTACTCTTTCTTTCTCTTCTATATTTACTCTTTCTTTTTCTTCTATTTTTACTCTTTCTCTCTCTTCTATATTTACTCTTTCTTTCTCTTCTATATTTACTCTTTCTTTTTCTTCTATATTTACTCTTTCTTTCTCTTCTATATTTACTCTTTCTTTTTCTTCTATTTTTACTCTTTCTCTCTCTTCTATATTTACTCTTTCTTTTTCTTCTATTTTTACTCTTTCTCTCTCTTCTATATTTACTCTTTCTTTTTCTTCTATTTTTACTCTTTCTTTTTCTTCTATATTTACTCTTTCTTTCTCTTCTATATTTACTCTTTCTTTTTCTTCTATTTTTACTCTTTCTTTTTCTTCTTTTTTTTCTCTTTCTTTCTCTTCTATATTTACTCTTTCTTTTTCTTCTATTTTTACTCTTTCTTTCTCTTCTATATTTACTCTTTCTTTTTCTTCTATTTTTACTCTTTCTCTCTCTTCTATATTTACTCTTTCTTTCTCTTCTATATTTACTCTTTCTTTCTCTTCTATATTTACTCTTTCTTTTTCTTCTATTTTTACTCTTTCTTTTTCTTCTATTTTTACTCTTTCTTTCTCTTCTATATTTACTCTTTCTTTTTCTTCTATTTTTACTCTTTCTTTTTCTTCTATAGTTTCTTTGTCTCTTTTCCTTCATTCTCCATTTTTGTTTTTGGGGGGGTTCTTTTTAGCTTTTCTCACACTTCGCTTTCTTTTTTTACCGTTTTTCTTTCTTTCTTACTTTCTTTTTCTAGTGAACTTCTTTCAAATAATTCATCTTCAGTTAATATCAGTTTAATTACAAGTTGGTTATCACAGATAAAAATCACGACTGATTGACGTCATTTTCTGAAGCCATCCGAACAGACAGATAGAAAAATCCAGATGGAATTAATCTGGCCAGAATTTGAATGACAGTATATATATATATATATATATATATATATATATATATATATATATATATATATATATATATATATATATATATATATATCTGTGTGTGTGCGTGTGGCCTTGTTAGATCCAGAAATAAAGACACAAAGAGAGGAATTGTGTTAAACAAATAAATTTACACAAACAGTAATACAAACATATACAAACGAGTGTTTCTGCAAGAATGTTCAGTTCAACTGTCAGAGCTGACTGCTGGAAACTTCCCTCTCCAAAAGGCAGTACCTGCTCCTATTTATAGTTGGGAGCACCCATGCGTGCGTGGGGAAATTACCATAACACACACATATATATATATATATATATATATATATATATATATATATATATATATATGGGGGGCGGTGACCCTCAAAGATTTGCTAAAACGTGGCTATATACGATGAAAAAAATGCCCCAAAATTATAAAACAAAGTTTCATCGTCAAAATCTTTTTGCTATTATTAAGAGTAAAATATTTTTTATTATTAAATTATATTTTTTCTTCCATTTTAGAACCTTCAGAAAATATGGTTAAAAATCTTTTTTTTCTTGCGTCAGTGGATTACCACAAATTTGTATAAGAAATTTTAGCGTCTGTTTGCCGTGGAAACACCTTGATTTGGAAATTCTTACAAGACTTATTAATAAATGAATTAAATTATTTTAGAAATGTTTCTTTTTTAGAATAAGCTGAGAAAAAACATTTTTTTTCTGTTACTTCACACTTATTTAATTTCATGGAATTTGGAAAAATTCTTTTTTGCATGACTAATGTATATATTAGTTACAAACAGAACTCCTTGGAGAATTTAAATCATCATTTTTTTTTTTTTTTTTTTTTGTAAAACTGTCCTCTAGTTATCGAAAATCTACTCTAAATCGTAAAATAAAAAATCCAATAAAACTATGACATTATTTAATCAGAAAAGCTTTTAATTGCTTTTATGAATAAGATTGTCTTCAGAAAAAATTTTTTTTCGTTGAGCCAAAGTACCTAAAATTCAATAAAACATGAAATTATGGAAAATATTATCTTAAATTTTTAAGATTACTGAACAGTTAAATATTATATAAAATAAGGCGCTCATGTTATTTTCGTCAAGTAATTTTTACAGATATGTCCTTCGTAGAAACATTAATTAAATTTTCGGTTATCAATAAGTCTGTGTGTGGGAGGGGCGTGAATAAAGTTTGAATAAGAACCGACGATATGGTAAAAATATAAGACAATTTTAAAAATCACGTTTTGTCTCGTTTAAGTAAATTTTTGAAATGAAATACTTTTTGTGGTGACGCCGGTTCATCGGCGAAACATGTTAAAATAGAAGTTTTCAAAACTATCTTTCTCTCTCTCTCTCTCTCTCTCACACACACACACACACACAGACACTCTCTCTCGATATATATATATATATGTATAATTTATTCGAAAATTATAATATAAATATGTTATAAAATCACAATATATATATATACACACACACTCTCTCTCTCTCTCTCTCTCTATGTATCTATATATATATGCATATATATATATATATATATATATATATATAATTTATTAGATAATTATAAATATATTATAAAATCACAAT
This sequence comes from Acanthosepion lycidas, assembly GCA_963932145.1. NCBI lineage: Eukaryota > Metazoa > Mollusca > Cephalopoda > Sepiida > Sepiidae > Acanthosepion > Acanthosepion lycidas. The sequence continues at coordinate 11,633,250 of OZ010608.1, read as the reverse complement.
ATATATATATATATATATATATATATATATATATATATATATATATATATATATGCAGTGATGATAAATATAATATATTCTTTGAAATAGAAATAGACAGGTTTGCCTATTGCCCGGTTCACATTCCTCCCCGATCTTTTCAACAGGTGTAGAAGTTTATCCCATGTTACCTACTTAGGATTTGGTTTCCGGTTCCTGCTAAAGTATTTTTCCTCTTTTTCAATTTCGGTGGCTCCTTGGGTCTTGGTGGCATTATCGTCTTGCTTGGGGTGCAGCCACTTACACTGTAATCATCTACCTTGAGTGTCTCTTGGGCCTTGTACAGGGAAAACATCGTTATAAAATAATATATATAAATATAAAATATTATATATAAAATTCGTCAGTGTTCGACATTCAACTTTTTTGTTGTTATCGTTGTTGTTCTTTACTCGGCTAAATTTCAAATCCAAAAGAACGTTATTGAACTTTATTCAAATAATGACCTTCATCGAATAGTTAAAAAAAACAAACTTCTGTGCGGATCTACTACGCACACATACATGCATACATACAAAATACAAATCACATACAACGCCAAGCATTCATTGGTTGTTAAATCACCACTACATTACTACAGGCAATTTACAAATCGCTTTAATGCGACAATTTTGTAATCGCTCTATTTTTAAGTAGTTAATTTTGTGCACTTTTGGGAGAAGCGGATCACAGAAGCTTTCTTAAGTCTCCCAAAAGCTCGCTCACTGATTGGTCGATGCCAACCAATCAGATCGTTTGCACGTGTAGAATAATTCTTACTGCGCAGCGATCTGGAGCCTATAGTCGCTTATTTAAGCCAAGATATTTTTCATCCCTTTTAATGAGAATTCAACTGCCAAACGAATCCACGACAGTTGAAACCATGCGCCAATTTTCTCACTCACACACACCACTCACATTCTGAACATATCTTGTACACACTCACAGAAACTCTTCTTACACAGCAATATCTTTCAAGCACAATCATTACAAGAGACTCTCATGAACATTCTTCCAGTGAACTTTGAACCAAATGACTATTTCTCATTGAACACTAAAATAACAATTAAAGAGAGACAACTCTTGGTTAATTCAACCTTTTCTTACTTAAATGCGTGCTTTCCTTCACATTGTTGTTTGATATTGTACATCTTGTTAAATACATATTTTATGTGTAACAATGTCTTTTGGTTATTCTTTTTCTTGCGTGAGCCTTGTTTGCTAATCTAAAGTTAAATTAATGTGGTGAAGTCCGCCACAATTTCATATCAATCATCCTGTATAGCAGTGAATGATGAAGAAGAGACTTTACAGACGAAGAAGAGAATGGAAGCAAAACTCGTACTTAAAATCATAAAGAAACTGTTGACATTTCTCGGGCATCTTATGAGGAAGGACGGCTTGGAAAATTTAATACTTATTTGGCGTATTGAGGAAAAGAAGAGGTAAAGTAACTTACCTTTCGGAATAGGGACAAGGCAGGGTGGAAAGAGTTAGAAGCTACTTAGAGACAAGAAGCCACGATACCCCACTTCTTGAATGGATACGGCGCATGAATGATGGTGATCTATCTATCTATCATATCAGATAACGATATAGCCTGGATAGGGGGAAGGAGGGGGAGACATTTAAGTTCGCCACACTTCCAATATCAAGCATTGGCAAATGCCGCAAAAGTAAACGAAAATTTTCTAACCCCCCCCCCCCAAATTAAGTGGAACCGGAAGTGCTTATAATCATCATAATCATAATCATCATTACTAATATTCTTTCAACATCCACTTTTCTACGATGATTTATTTTCGTGATTAATTTATTTCTAACCTTTCCAGATTACAAAAGAAATTAAGAAAATGAATCAACACTGGAAGCGCGGATGGCATAACATCGTCAATAATATTGATTATGATTATGATAATTATAAGCACTTCCGGTCCCACCAGGGAATGCTGGGAGCAAGACGGATCCAGCGGGCAGTTTGAATAAATAAGTTGTTAAGTTTACCACGTCTCGTGTCGTCTTTGTGCTGCGTCAACTTTTCATACAATATATTAATGTATTTATTTGTCTTTTGTTATCTTCTTCTCAGAGTCTCGATGTTTCTCGAAAGCGTTGGAATTTCTGCGACCATTTCTACCAATTTCCTGGAATTGTAAAATCAAACAGTTCTAGTGGAGATAATTTGAAAAATCTTCTTTTTTTTGCCGCTGAAAAGTCGAAGCAACAACAAAACGACACGAGACGTGGTAAAATTCGTAACTTATTTATTCAAACTGCCCGCTGGGTCCGTCTTGTTCCCAGCATGCCATAGTGGGACCGGAAGCGCTTATAATTATCATAATCATAATCAGCATTAATGATGTTGTTATAATACATACATTGTATTTATTTTTAATTTTTCTAGTTGAATTGTTCATCCATTGTGCATATGATTATTATTGTAATAATAATTAGGTTACAACAAAATGAATCCGTAAAAACGCCCTATCGTCTAGTACGTCAGAATACAGCGACTGCACCTGTGCAAAGGGGTAAGACCCCCTCCCCGCCCAAATGAGTCGTCCTGGGTATGACAATAAACTACATCGGACAGCATCGGGAGGTTTTGAGGAGTGTGGAGCCACCTCTTAATTGCTGGTGTTCCCAGGTCCATCCTGACCCGGGGTGGTAGCATCTGTTAGGGTCCCAGCTATGGGCAAATAGTTAAGCCACATTTGTTATAAAAAATTATTACCAGCAATGAATTTTTAAAGGAAAAAAATATTACCAGCAATGCATTTTTGTAACAATAAAAAAATTATCCCTAATATATTTAAAAAAAAAATATTACCAGCAATACATTTTTGGAAAAAATATTACCATCAATACAATTTTGTTAAAATAAAAAAAATTACCCGTAATACATTTTTGAAAAAAAAATATTACCAGCAATACATTTTTGAAAAAAAATATTACCATCAATAAAAATCTTGTCGGTATTAAATAAGCCATTGAGGTCTTGATATGCCATAAAACAAAACTAACCGAAACGAATACGTAGGAGGTACCTTCATGGTCCAAGTTTCGTATGTTAATCTAGCAGAAGTAAATTCCTACCTCGTTTCATTCTCCAGTCGATTAATGTTAAGCGGGATAAATATCATTATAAGGTACTCGCCATGAGGCAAGTAGGCGTTGTTAAGAAAGAAAGAAAGAAAGAAAGAAAGAAAGAAAGAAAGAAAGAAAGAAAGATGCAGGGAGAAACAAAATGATAGAGACAGTGAGAGTATCAGCTGAAGTACATTTGTCTCAAATATCGAATCAATATTTCATACACTTCGATCTAGGCATGCGCACCTGTGGACCATCCCGCCAAATCGAATATCCACGTGCTTTGCTGACAACCTGCAATTCTTTTGCTCACTTGAGAACTGAAGGAGAATCTGTCTCTCAGAGCGATTCCTCGATGTGAACCCTTGGACATAGCCTAGTCAGACACAAAGTCAGAGAAAAGGGATGGGAGCCTGACTTGGGAGGACGACCCACTCTGAACATCAGCCATAGAAATTCGAATTCCTAAAAAGCCATCAGTACTGATCAAATGCCACCGATACTTTACGTAGTGAAAGACTATTAAGTTGGGTTTCTCCTTAAATATTTAACGGAAGTATTAAGAAACACGGAGGAACGGTGGAGTAATGGATAGCGGCTCAGATTGAGAGAGATCTCAGTTCGAATTCCAGTCGAATCCATTACATTTACTTACATGCTAATACGCTTGGGAAGGTATGAATCCTCTTCGTCTCCCCGACTCGATATGGGTAAATAGCAGGACAGACCGGGCCTTGGATGGCAACTGGTCTATCTGGAAACAATCTACCTCGCCAGTCATGTATGGCTATGGTACATAACTGACTGATATATACATAAATATGTTTATGTGCATGTATATATATCAGGGTGGTGCAAAAATAATGACCTAATAATGTCGTTTTTTGACGTTAAAAATACGTCAAAAAACGACATTACTACGTCATTATTTTTGCACCAACCTAATACATAGTCAGAATAGGAGGGCCGAGTTCAAATTCCAGTTGAATCCATTACATTCAGTAGGCTTGGGAAAGATATGAATCCTCTTCTTCTCGCCCCAGCTATGGGTAAATAGCAGGACAGACTGGGTTCTGTAGACTTGGATGGCAACTGGTCTACCGCAGAAAGAAATGGCAACCTACTGCGGGAAAAAATCTGCCTCGTCAGTCATGTATCGAAAGATACATTATTGCCTAAGCGTGTATCACGCATGGAACATAACTGACTGATATATACATACATATGTTTATATGCATGTATATATACATAGTCAGAATAGGAGAGCGGAGTTCAAATTCCAGTCGAATCCATTACATTCACTCAGGTACTAATACCCTTGGGAAAGATATGAATCCTCTTCCTTCTTCCAGCTATGGGAAAATAGCAGGACAGACTGGGTTCTATAGCCTTGGATGGCAACTGGTCTACCTACCACAGAAAAAACTGCAACCTACAGCGGGAAAAATCTGCCTTGTCAGTCATGTATCGAAAGATAAATGATGACCTAAGCGTGTATCACGCATGGCACATAACTGACTAATCTTAAAAAAAAAAATTAATTTAAAACATTTAATAAACAAAGACAAATTAAGACTATATATTATATTCTAAAATTCATTTATTGGCTTTGCTAATTTCTCAAAGACACAGTTGAGTAATGGATAGCGGGTCGGATTGAGGAATCTGAGAGCGGAGTTCGAATTCCAATTGAATCTATTACATTTACTTATGTGCTAATACCCTGAGGAAAGGTATGAATCCTATTCTTCTCGCTGCAACTATGGGTAAATAGCAGAACAGACCTGGTTCTATAGCCTTGGATGGTAACTGATCTACCGCAGAAATAAATGGCAACCTAATGCAAGAAAAAAATCTTCTGCTTCGTCAGTCATGTATAGAAAGATACATGATCGCCTAAGTGTGTATCACGCATGGCACATAACTGATTAAGAAACAAGGATGTGTGGGTAGTGGCTCGGCATGAGAAATCGGAGAACTGAGTTCGAATTCCAGGTGAGTTTGTTACAGTCATTTATGCACATGTGAAAGGCATGAACCTGTTGGAATCCGATTAACCAGTTTTTTGTTGCTATCCGAGAATCGGGATTCCAAGCATTTAACAACATAAACTCAACTTTTAAATGAAACATAAAAAAAGTTATTCTCTGAAGGAAAATTAGAAGCAGAACGTCAGTTGAAATAACATTTATAAATACAGATTGTATCAAAAATACTTTTACAAAATTCGGGGACGGGTTCCTTACACCAAAACAAGGCCAAAAGTTCATACAGTGATCCCTCGCTAATTCGCAGTTCTACTATCGCTGATTCACGACTCCGCGGATTTTAAAAATATAGATATATATATATATGGAAATTATATCGCGGTGTTTCTGGAATATTCTAGAAAACTCGCGATATATGAACACCTAAATTTTTCATTAAACCCATTAAAATATTATTAGGTTTGTGCAAAAATAATGACGTAATAATAATAAATATTATTTCCTGGTCTAGGAACAACAAAACAAGCGTAAAATAGCAATAGAAAGGGCACCGCCGTCCGAAGAGACGTAAAATACAATTATCGGCTGCACAGTAGAAGTCATCCTCAGCTTCTTCATCATCATCATTTCTACTGCGCAGCAAATTCATCGCCATCATCATTCAAATTCTACTTCAACTCCTTTCGTGTTTAATACAATAACAATCTTCTTTTTTTTTCTTTTTTTTTCTTTTTTTTTTTAAATATAAAGTGTTATTACTTAACAGCTGTCCTTGTTATTAATAGAGTACTGTAATGGGGGGGTTGTTAAAAGTACAGGGCGGGTTTTAAAAGTTCAAATACACGTTAAATAAATACTGTAAATATGGCGTCCCTCCTTCGCGGAAATTCAGTTTTCGCAACCGGCGGTCTCGGAACCACTCTACCGCGATAAACGAGGGATCACTGTATAATCATATGCCTTTGTTTTTTGAAATCCTTTGTTTTTGAGTTACTAAGTTTAAAGAAAGTTTACGGTAGATGGCGCCGTAGGGACTAAATTACATTTGTCATTCGTGTACATTTCTCATTCGCTTACATTTGTTGCTAGTCTGTCTTCAACCTTTAACCTTTAGTGAGTTAACGGAGAAATGTTCTTGTTAACAATGGCAGGATATTCATATCGTGTGCAGGCAGATCTGATTTTTACATACGCCCACACGTATGGTAATGGCCGCGATGATGCACGGCTGTATCAGATTGCGTTTCCAGACAGAAGACAGCCGAGTCATCTACACTTTGCTGCAGTTTATCCTTGTGTTGCTCAGACAAAATCTGTCGCGCCATAAACTATGGATCGAGGATTGTATCTTGGATACAATTTAATACATTTAACATCGTCTTCTGTAAACTTTAAACTTAATAACTCAAAAACTAAAGATTTGCAGACATATTTTTATATGAACTTTTGTCTTTGTTTTATTGTAAGGAACCCGCCTATGTCTGTATAATTATTTTTTATACATCCTGTATATTTAAATATATAATTACAACAAAATGTTTAATTTACGAAGGCAGAGAGTTCGACTAGCACAACTGGAGACGAATCTCCAACTAATTGCCGAAGCAAGGATATATGCCAACCACCCCACGCGGTCAGATGTGGCACAAGGCCGAATTTAATGTGGTGTATCCGATTGGGAAATCCTGATTCCTAGAATCTGAGCTCAACAAAAATCGTTCCCTGTGCCTAACTTTTCTAGGGCTTTTGAATGAACTGTGAATCATTGAAATCGGACCAGTGTGAGCGGAGGTGTTTCTTGGACAAACACACATACACTATACTTTATATATAAGATTGTTTTTGTTTTGTTCTTTTGTTTTTTTTTTGTTTTTTGCTTTCATTCTCTTTACTTTTCTTTCTTTCTTTGTTTTTATTTTTTCTTCATTTAAAATTTCTTTTCTGTTTCCGAAAAAAATAAAACGATGTCAACTCGCCTGAAAAAAAAAAGAAATTTAAAATAGCTTATAAAAATTTTAAACTTAATCAAATTCTCATTTTTTTTAAATTTTCCAACTTGCAGTTATTTTCAGTCTCCAAGGAATTAAAAATGTTCTCGCTTCAAATAAAAAGAGAGTTTTTATTGATTACTTTTAAGTTTACTTCTTCTTGCTAATCAACATGGGGAATAATGCTACTAATATCAGTTGAAGCTTGAATAAGCTTCTCTCTTTTTGCCTTTTAATTAGCTCAATAAATCTTGCTATATTGGGACAATGAATTATACAGTCTTTGTTTAGGCCTCAGCGCTATGCTTTTACTATTCGCTGAATATTTAAAGGCAATCATCAACAGAAATTGACTAAAAATTTATGGAAAATAAAGTTTCCGCGATTCCATTTTTAAAAATGGACGATATAAGTTGGCAGTATTTGCCCTAGTAAGGATTGTTTAGCAAACAAACATTATGATTTTATTAATTGAAATATATATATATATATATATATATATATATATATATGTATAAGAATTAGTTCCTATAAATCCACCTCTTCTTCCCTCTCCCCAGTAATAGCAGGACAGACATGTAGCTTTTGTTGGCAAGCCGTCTACCGCAGAAAGAAATAGCAACAAACTGAGGAAAAATCTTCTGCCTAATCCAATATGAAATGCAACAACGGTCTGATAATATATATATATATATATATATATATATATATATATATATATATATATATATATATATATATATATATATTAATTCCTATAAATCTATCTCTTCTTCTCTCCCACCCAATAATAGCAGGGCAGACTGTGTCCTGTAGCCTTTGTTGGCAAGCAGTCTACCGCAGAAAGAAATGGCAACCGACTGCGGAAATATATATATATATATATATATATATATATATATATATATATATATATATATATATATATATGCTTTAATTCCTATAACTCCACCTCTTCTTTCCCAACCCCTCCAATAATAGCGGGTCAAGCCGAAAATTTCTCTAACTTGTTTAAAAAATTAAATGCTACCATTTTAATTTTATTAAATTCGAAAAATTTAAGTATTTCTTCTTATTATTCTTCTTCTTCTTGTTTTAAATAAGCTGCAAAGGATTGATAAACCGTACAAAATAAAGTCTGTAACTGTTGCACAATTGAGTATGATAAAGTAAAACTCGATCACACTACCTTAAAAAGAACACGGATACTTGATTTACGAATCATATATATATATATATATATATATATATATATATATATATATATATATATATATATATATATATATATATAACTATTTCTCACACAATACAAAGACCAAGAATTACTCAAGGTAGAGAATTACAAAAAAAAAGATTCTTGTAAAGGAATACAAGAGGGGGAGCAAGACATGTATAATATGAGGATATGTAGGATATATAGCGGTTGACCCTTGACTTGGAGAAGTTAAGATTGTAGTAAACAGTGAATCATCTCAGGAGCCTGTTCCACAATACGATAGCCCAGGAAAAGATTATGTCTGAGCGGAGCTTCCTCTTTACCAATAAAATCTGAATGGAATCATGATGAGTCGACTCTAAGAGTGGTTAGAAGGTCCTACCTGTGAAGGACGGGACTGGAGCCAAACAATGTAATTCGCCTCTGCCTTGAAAAAGGCAACAGACTAGCGAGACGGTAGTAACGTTTCGTCTGTGATATACGTGTTGTCGGGTGAATAAATAATTCATCACCCACAAGGTTACGCAAATACCTTTGAACATGGTCAAGGCTAGAAAGAGGGAATAGAGCAGTTCCAGTCCGGATAAGGCAGCAATAGTCGATTTTTATCGAATCTGACTCTTGTAAAGATGAGGTGTGGCAGAAAGACCCTACCAAAGCCAGGAAATTATGATTGATAAACTCCAGTCCAGATATGGCAGCAATAGTCGACATTTGGTCTAATCTAACTCTTGTAAAGATGAGGTCAGGCAGAAAAATTCTACCAAGGTCAGAAAGTGAGGATTGAGAAGCTCTAGTTCAGATATAACAGCAATACCTAACCTGTCATTTGTAATAATAGAGCATTTCAGAAGGAGTGTGACTCAGTACAAAAAATCGACCATTTTTTCCCAAAATCTTTAGCACTGGATCATATATACGAGTTATACTTGATGTCTGGCGTGAATTTTTGTCATAATAGACGTTGAAGATACAGACCCTCATTTAGAGTACAGACATTCATTCACGATCACGAGTCCGGTAACCCATTAGGGTCGTAGATGCAACACATCTACTGCAGACTTAGTACCAGTGTTGTGTCTTGGACAAGATAACCTAGCGGATCCCAACCCTCTCCGGTCTTGTTTGAATTCAGTGTTTTCCTTCTCCTAGACTAGTCACCAACTAAGGTTATACAGTCCATAGCTAGTAGGAGAAGTAATGGATTCATACCTTTCCCAAGGATAGTAGCACCTAATTGAATATAATGAAGTTTAAACTCGGCTCTCCGATTCATCAGTCGCTTTCCATTACCCCCTCCGTGCTCCATGTTTCTTTTCATTATGGCTGGATGAAACGATACTAGCTTAGTTTGGGAAGTATTGAATGTTACACACCGATTCTTTGAGCTTTGCGATCAAGGTGGGAGGGGAGATAAGCTGCCAAGCTCTGGTCATCTAGATAATGGATGGAGCCAATTCCAGCGCAAGGCCAGGTTAAAGAATCATTAAGTAAAGATTAAACTCAGAAAAAATACGACATGCGTAAGCTGATGTTCGTATGACATGCAGAAATACTTCAGCCATAGGACAGGCCAATGGTTTGAAATATAATATTATGGACTGTATCCTAAATCAACCCTTCCAAGCGAGTATTTTAAAGCAAATTAGTAGAGAATCTATCGTCATATTCACTTAAATTATAAGTAATTTCTGTTATGAGGAATTAATTCTAATAACGAATGTATCAGATCATTGCAAAAGTTTGTACCCAATTTTTATTGTTAATACAAAATGATGTTAACTCGACAACGCCGTTTGTTTTTGGGGAGACGGAAAAGTACTAGGAAGAGGAAAAAAGTCAAACAATTATGTCCTGAACCCAAAAAGAAGAGGTATTGAGCAAAATTTCATGGGAAAATTAGCTCAGATGTCGGGTGTTGTAATGGAATGTCCGACACTCCCTATCGCTATGCGGACTGACTATATCAGTAGTTATATATAGTGAGCATAGGATACACCTGGAGGCTTGCTAAGGCAATTAGTTGGAGATTCGTCTCCAGCTAAGCTAGTCGAACTCTGCCTTAGGACGGAGAGGAACCCAGACGAATGCCGAAGGGCAGTCTCGTTTCGGGTGGTAGACAGCTACCCGACCCCGTTTTTTACGGGATCTAAGGGGAATTTTTGCCCGAGACTACGGGCTTGGTATCCCACGTTAAATTCGACCTTGTGCCACATCTGACCGCGTGGAGCGGTTGGCAATTTTTTTTCTTGTTTCGGCAATTAGCTGGAGATTCGTCTGTGCTGGTCAAACTCTCGGCAGAGTCTCATCTGGAGTGGTAGACAGCTACCCGATCCCGTTTATACGGGGTCTACGCGGAACTTTTGCACGAGCCTACGGGCTCGGTTTTGCCCGTCATTAAAAAATATTCTTGTGGGGAGGTAAGGAAAATATCCTTGCTTCGGCAATTAGTTGAGATTTGTCTCCAGTTGTGCTGGTCAACTCTCTGCCTCCCAGCAGAGAGGATCCCTAGATGAGGCTATGTCAAAAGGCAGAATCTCGTCTCGGAAACAGCTACCCGACCTCGTTTTATACGGGGTCTATGGGGAATTTTTGGTCAAGCCTACGTCTCGGATACCCTACCCTAAATTCGGCCTAGTGCCACATCTGACCGCGTGGAGTGGTTTGTAAATATCCTTGTAAATAGCTTCGGCAATTAGTTGAATATTCTTTTCCAGCTCTGCTGGTTGAACTCTCTGCCTTCCGACAGGGATGAAGCCAGACGAGGCTATGCCGAAAAGCAGTCTCGTCTCGGGTGGTAGACAGCTACCCGACCCTGTTTTTACGAGGTCTACGAGGAATTTTTACCCAAGCCTACGGACTCAGTTTTGCCTCGCATTAAAAGACGGCATTGTGCCATATTCTGCAACGCAGGGGTGGAGGGGTAAAGTAAATATCCTTTCTTCGGCAATTAGTTGCACTGGTCGAACTCTCTGCCTTCGGGCAGGGAGGAACTCAGAGGAGGCTCTGCTGAAGCGCAAAGTCTAGTCTGAGATGATAGAAAGCTACCCGATCCCGTGTAAACGGTTGTCTACGAGGAATTTTTACCCAAGCCTACGGGCTCAGTTTTGCCCCGCATTAAAAGACGGCCTTGTGTGACATCCTGCCATCGGGAATTACTAGCCTCCCACAAGATTCCCTGTCTTTCAGTGGTTTATTCTCTTTTACAATAAACCACTTTTCTTTCATGTACGCGCCTATCACCTTTGTTTGTAAACTCTCTAAAGATACAACAGTTTTAATGCCGATTTCTGGTGGGTTCTAGATTGAAACATTGCATCACGCATTAGATTTTATTCAACTCTGGACTTCGTCAATTTTTGTTGGCTAGACGGTGTGACTTTGGGTGTTTTCTCCGTACGTGGATTCTACATCTCTTGTGTATGTGAGAGACACTCTGCTTCTTACTTCAGATGAGTGTTTATATATCTGACTCTCGTCCGGTTTTTCCTACACGTGCATATCCTTGGCAGTGCTAGGCACACCTGGGTCCGCCGCGTGTTTACATGTCGGGAGCAATCACTGACATCGGATGAAATGCGGATCTTCCACCTGTGCGTAGGAAGTAATATTTCAGGTCAGCCTGCTGTTGCCCCTAACTCCTCTGAAATTCTTGCTTAAACTGAATACAAAATCCATTTTGATAACATCTGGGGTGAGTCACATACTACACACACACACACACACACACGGACATATCGAGTGTAACAGCAAAATCATCCAAATTGTGTAAAAGAAAAAATGTCCATTTGTAAGATTAAGCTTTGAACCGTTTTATCTTAGAAATGATTAAAGATATCTTACTGGAATTCCCTGGGGGGCGGGTTATCACACTATTGGACTCTACTTTGATCAATAAGAATGTATACTCAACAAGTTTAACAGAAGAATCATGATGAAATCGATCATAAACGAAAATGACATGTTCATCATTAATTAATCATAGCTAAGGATCAGAAGCTCTTGAAAGAGTGAAATAAAGTTCAAACATATATATATATATATATATATATATATATATATATATATATATATATATTATCCCGGGATCATTTTCCAACTTATTAAGATGATATTTGCCCTCTCTAAACTTCTAAGTTTCTGTCCTGGGATAACAAGGTGTCTCACACGTTTCACGTACGATTTCATTTTCAGGTCTTTTTTCACTGCTCTTTGAACTGTCATAGCTGAAGCGCATCTCTCACGTGCCAAACGTCCTATGGATTGTGTTGGATCTTTTCTAATTGATCTCCTTAGCTCTAAGTTGAAATGATGATCCATCTTCCTATTGTTCCCTCCTAATCCAGTTTTCCTCTGCACTGTTCCCTTCTTTTTTAAACTTATTCACCGTTTTCTTGGTGGTTCTTGAAATGACTTTGAAGATGGAAGCCAGAGTATGAATGTTGGTACCATTACTGAAAACCTGAATCCTTTTTTCCTCTCAAATTGCTCAGTTGAGGAGACAGTGGAACTGACATAAAAATATTTTAACCTGTGTTCTTTCTAGCTAAATAACTCAAAGAGTTTTTCAGTGATTCTTACGACAAATGGCGTCAAGATGGCTAAGCATCTTATCTGGAAACCAGAAAAAAAAGAAAGCCAACTATAAAATACAAATAAAAATTTTAAGTAATAAGAAAGAAAATAATTGGATTTATAAAAAATAATTAAATAAATATAGAATACTCCCATAATGCATCAGAACGATCGTTTTACTAAAACAAAAATCAAAATTCTCCCTATGTTCGTCTTCAACGTACAAAATACAAACTTTTTATATCTGTATTTGTATATGTTCTTTAAAATATACAATCATTTCTCTTAAATGTATGCTAAAGCATTTTATCGTTTTTCTTTATTCTCATTGTGTCGTATCTTGTACATGATTTGTTATAAATATTTTATAACTAGGGAACTCAGAGAGAAATTTAATATTTACGAGAGTCCTACGCAAATTGAAAAGGATCGGAAAGGTTTCAGTGGTTGGAAAATGGGCCCCCCACAACCTGTCTCTGGAGAATCGTCAACAGCGGGTTAATTGCTGCGTGTCATTGCTTCCATGACAGAGTCAAGTGCCGTTTTGGGAAAATTACCCTTGTTACAAGTGATGAGAAATGCCATTAAACAAAAAAATTAATGATGAGACATGCCATTAAACAAAAAAATTTGAGACATGCCATTAAACAAAAAATTGAGACATGCCATTAAAAAAAATTAAGCTTAGAATTTAAAGAATAAAGTTATCAGAAGAATTAATTACTAAATGAAAAATAAAGGATACTTATTGATTTTACAAGATTATGATTCAACTGAACAGGTTTGGTTTGTTTTGTTTTACGGCATATCGACCTCAATGGGTTATTTAATGCTGACAGTTTTATTGTTGTTGATATTTTTCCTTTAAAATCTATTTCTGGTAATATTTTTGTTCAAAAAATGTATAACTGGTAATATCTTTTTTTCAAAAATGTATTGCTGGTAATATTTTTAATATGTATTTCTCGTAATAATGTATTGCTGGTAGTAATTTTTTTCTTCAAAAATGTATTGCTGGTAATAATTTTTTACAAAATATTTCTGGTATTAAAACCAGCAATTAAAAGGTGGTACCACGCTCCTCATAACCTAAGATTTTGAAACCAATTCATTCGGGCAACTGTGGCGTGGCCCCAGATGGGATAACTTTGAAAATACACGTATGATGATGTATAATTTGGCACAATCTGTTCCTGATAAGTGATAAGAAAATTGCTACATTTTGAGTAAAATCAAACCAATTTTCGCCCAATTTTGGGTGAAAATAAGCAATTGTGATGTTTTAATCTATTTTAATGACATTCTGAGGCAATTTATAGCTAGCATCCTGTCTGTAAACCAAAACTTTTCAACCATTTTCATCAATTTTGAGCCTAATCGCATTTCTCTGGCACTCATTATTACTGGTTCCCATATTGTATTCATTTCTATGCTTGGTCGGCTCAAGAGATTTTTGTGGCCTAGCATATGTGCTGATTCCTTAAGTTTACGAATTTTCCAGTGGTGTTCCTTGTCTATGATCTCAACTTGATCCCACAGAGGGCAGTGATCTCCCTTCTCTCTCCATATGTGGTCAGCCACGCCTGATTTTTCCACTTCCCCCTCGCATTACAGCTTTCTGGTGTTCTTGAAGCCTTACCTTAAAAGGGCGGTCTGTCTCCCCTTTATATTCCTTTCCGCAGCTTCACCGGATAGCGTACACACAGTCTTTAGTCATGTTCTCCTCTATGGGGGGGTCTTACTCGGGAGAGATATCTGCGAAGTGTCGTCAAGCTTTTGAAGGTTGTCCTGATGTTATATGGACCGCAGATCCTTTGTTTTTTCTCTGATAACCCCTTCAAATAAGGCAAGCAGACTGTTTTCTGAGTGTTGTTGTCCTCCTCCTCTTGTACCTGCCTATCACAGTTTTTTGAAGCTGCTGCTATGTACCCAGGGTAGTTGTTTCCCTGATGTCTTTTGAAATGTTGCTGAACGATCTGGACTGTACAGGGATACTGAGAGCTGTCACGCCAAAACCTAAACTTGTTGCACTGTCACGACATCCACTGTGACTTTATCTGATGTTTGGAGCATAATAGCCGTTGCTCATCAGTGGGTTGCATCGGCTGTTTTCAGGCCAATACACTATGTCTATTTCTCACTGATAGTCAAACGCCATCTTTTCCCCAGGTGAAAGGTTCCATAATAAATCAGGTCTGTATTAGCAAAGGTAAAAACATCTTTAAATATTCGTTTCTTTTTTCAAACTCTTACAAATATTAATTTGAGGGGCATCTCTTTGCCAATGTTGGACAAAGTAATTTTCATGTTCATCAACCCAAATCTTGTGATTTTCTTTTCCAAAACTGACCAAATCTAGACGAAACATTGTAGATAATTATTTTGTTTATTCGGTCGAGCTATCTCGGACTTTCATGCGTCTAACACGCCAACTATCACGGTCGGAAGGTAAGTAGGGTGGCATTTTATGTCATAAGATAGCTGGTCAATGTAGGTGGTTGCAGGGCGACCAGTCCGTCTTGCGCTTTTAGCTAGGTGCCCAGAGAAGTAAATTACTTGCAAGTTCTTGTTTTGCTCGCTTGCAGTGTCCTGCAAATTGCATTGTTTTTCGTGTAAGATTGTAGAAATATCAGGGATGGGTCTATAACGTTGTGATTTGGTTGGATACTGTCTCTAAGAGATGTTAGGCATCCGGGCGTAGGTTCCATCAAGGATTTTAGTTAATGTCCAAACAGTGGCACAATATATTAAAACCGACTCTATAGGGGCTCGAAAGAAGCTTCTTTTGTGGTATCTAGTAGATTAATTTAATTAGTATGACATTTTTAAAAGCATACTTTTATAAATATTTCAGTAGAATTTATTTCGCTTCCTAGGTACGTATACTGGATTCATAAGATTCAAGGAGTAAGCCTCAGTACTGTCTTGGGTAATAAAATCTATCGTATCTTTACAAGCGTATTACATGCCTGAAATAGTGATCATTATTTTCACGTAAGATTGTAGAAATATCAGGGATGGGTCTATAGGGCTGTGTTTTAATGTCCAAACAGTGGCACAATACATACTGACTCTATAGTGGCTCGAAAGAAGCTTCTTTTGGGGTGTCTGGTAGATCAGATTTTCACATTACATCAATTTTAATCAAAGCTGCCCAGGCTTTAGATATGCGAATTTTCACATCCTCTTCAGTAGAATTTATTTCGCTTCCTAAGTTTGGTTTGGTTTGGTTTGGTTTGGTTTGTTTTACGGCTTATCAACCTCAATGGCTTATTTAATGCCAACAAAATTTTCATTGTTAGTAATATTTTTTTTTTCAAAAAATCTATTCCTGATAATATTTTTTCCTTCAAAAATCTATTTCTGGCAAAAATTTTGCCTTCGCTGGTAATATTTTTTTTTCAAGGAATGTATTTCTAGTAATATTTGTTTTTCAAAAATGTATTGCTGATAATAATTTTTTTACAAAGTATTTCTGGTATTAAACCCTATTTTTACACTTTCATAGTGATTTGACCCCAGTTTGGGGGTTAACTATTTGCCCATAGTTGGACCCTAACAGGTGCTACCACCCCGTGTTAGGGTGGACCTGGGAACATCAGCAATTAAGAGGTGGTTCCACGCTCCTCAAAACCTCCTGATCAGTGGCCTTGCTGTTGGACGTAGTTTATCGTCATACCCAGGACGCGGATATAGTTAATCGTCTTACCCAGGACGCGGATATAGTTTATCGTCATACCCAGGACGGGCTTTCTAAGTATGCATACTCGATTCATAAGCTTCAAGGAGCAAGACTCAATACAAAGTGTCTCAGTTAAATCAATAATATCTGTCAAATCTTTTACAAGTGTACTCTTTCTTTTTATGTGCCATGTCTTTTCTGGGCGTAGGCGATTAATTACATGCCTGAAATAAAGGCCAACTTTAACGTCTCACTTAGTGACAAGTTCTTTTGAAAACCAGGTAGGTGGAACGGAACTCTGTTTCGTGTGTGATTTTTAATCATTCCACCTTAAGCAAGGTAGTAAAGCCACTAAGACGCAAGGGGGTTACTGAGTATAAAAGAATAAGAAAAAAGAAAAACATTATTAAGGAGCGAGAATAATAAAATCAAGTAATCAAGAAGACAGTAGATAACGATTGACATTGCATCCAAGTGTAGATTCCATCAAGATTTAGGGCGTTGGTTAATGTCCAAGCACCATACATTAAAACCGCCTTTACAATGGCTCAAAAGAATCTCCATTTGAGGTTGTCGGCTACATCAGATTTTCAGATTACATCCATTTTATTTAAGGCGGTACTGAGTTTTCACATAAAGCACTGCAAATACTTCAAGATGTTTTTTGAGTTTGCATAGTGAAAGGTGTCAGGTCGAAACCTACAATTGATAATCCTAGAAATCTTACTAAGTTTTTATTCTGTAATTATTTTTGTATAATTTCAATGTTTTATTAAAACAGAAAATCACATTATAGATAAACCGTATAATTAATTTGGTTTAATCATACTGTGAAAATAGAATGGTAGAATGCAGATTTTAATTACAATGGAATGACAAATGATTATCTATTTATCCTGCAGCTGAAATTAAGATTTTAATTTAATATTTTTCTTTTTTTCTTTTTCCATTTTTGATTTTGATTTTAGTCTTTCTTTTCTCTTTTTTCCTTTTCTTTTCCTTTTCTTTTTATTCTTTTTTTTTTCTTTTATTATTTAGCGTCTTTCCCTTTTCTTTCCCTTTTCTTCATATTTTTTCTGTTTCTTTTCTTTCTGTTTTTTCTTTCCTTTTGATTGTCATGTAATTTTTTCTTCATTTGTTTTCTCTATTTTTATCTTTTCTTTTTGTCTTTCTTTTTATTCTTTTTCTTTCCACTTTCTTTTTCATTTTCTTTTCTATACTTTATTTTGATTTCTTTGTCTTTAATTCTTTTCTTCTCTCTTTTCTTCTCCCATTATTTTCTTTTTCCTTTTCTTTTTTTTTTTCTGCTTGCTTTACTTTCACTTTTTGCATTTCATTCTATCCTTTTTCGTTTTCTTTCCTTTTCCTTTCATTCTTTCTTCTCTCTTCTTTTTTTCTTTACTTTTCTTCTTTTTTTTTCTTCTCTTTCCTTTCTTTTTACCTTTTTCGTCTTATTATTTCTTCTTTCGTTTTCTTCTTTTTCTTTCCCTTTTATTTTATTCTTACTGCTTTTTCATTTTATTCTTTCGTTTTCTTTCTTTTTACTTGTTTTTCCTTTTCTTTTTCTTTATATTTTTACTCTCTTTTTCTTTTCTTTTCTTTTACTTTTCTCTTTTTTGCCATTTTTGATTGCCTTCTTTACCTAATAGTTATTTATTTACGAGACTCAGCCAATATATCCATAGCCTGTAAACGTCTTCATTGACTGAAATTCTCACTCTATAATATTTGATCTGATGATTAACATTTAGAGATGAATTAAGTGCAATAACAAAGGAATGGTATTGTCCTACAAAATAAATATCAATAATGTGGCTGATGACTTATTAATGCACTTATTGTTAATTTCAGCAGCAGGATTGGAAACTTCCTCAAATTCTGTCAGATATAGCGCCATCACCTTGCTACGCTAAACCTCATGATGTGCTGTCAGTCTTTGAATTCAGAATTATATTTTTCTAGATTTGTTCTCATTCCAATGTTAAAGATTCCCTCTGAAATTCTAGGATGAGATGTTTTCATTACTTAAATCATTTACATTCAGGCTAACATCTTCATCTTTGTTGTTATTCTATCCGGATTTCTGGGATGAGGACTTATCATTATTTACTATATTTTTCATTCAGTCTAATCTCATGTTACCAGAACAAGTATGAAGTAAAATAATAGACAGAGAAAAACATTAGCATGTCAGACACCTGAAGAGACCATCGCATATTCTGGGCTATGAGGACCTCCTCAGCAGGCCTAGCTTAGATACAAATACGACATGGGAGCCATTAATAAATAAAGAGAATGACAGCAAAGCCTCGACAGTAACAGCAGCAGCAGTAAAAAATGTTGTGGTGAGTACAGTTAAGCGTGACCACAGTAAAAGGCAGGATATAAGCCTATGTTTCGTGAATCTGTTGTCATAGTAACTTGGAGTACAATCTCCAGGTCGTTGTAATGCAAACTTAAACTCGGTGGAAACTAGGCGATTAATAACTTAGCAGCATTAAAAGAACAGGATGAGATACCTTCCCTAGATATGGTCAGCGGAATGAGAACAATCTATCGCTGTAGATTAAATAAAGTGTTCAGTTTGAAATACCCGGAAGGTTATCTGTACCAACACACACCTAAAGAGTAACAACAACAAAGATGAAGACAATAGTCGGAATGTAAGTAATTAAAAAGTCGAGATTAGTCTGCCACAAATGCATTGAGAAGGGAGGAGATTATTTTGGAAAATACATTTTTTTAGAATAAGGCTATGAATTTATTGATACGTTTATATATTTATTCATGTTCGTATATGTAGCTTTTTTCGATTACAATTTGTTTACATGCTCTTGTTTTTAGTAGGGAATTAATAATTTGTTTTTATCAAAAGTTAATTTCTTTTTCTATCTTAGTTAACATCACATAGTCGCTGTTAAAATTTCAAGGGCACATAATAAGGAGAGAGGGCTTGGAAAATTTGATACTCTCAGGACAGAGGCAAGATGACTAAAGGAAAAAAACGCATAACCTACCTAGAGAGCCTGAGTAAATGGATGACAGAACAGGGTTTTGAAGAGATAACAAAAGGTTACAATTTATTAAGAGCTACAGAGGACATTGTGGCGAGCCATGATCACCAACGTTCTGAATGAACACGACACATAGAAGAAGAATGAGCTTTTATAAATGGATGGTAAGACAGCGTTTAGGAGAGATAACAAAAAACAAAATTTATCAAGAGATATAAAAGGACAGGAAATTGTGGAGAGCTATGATCGCCTACGTCCTAAAGAGACACGTCACATAGAACAAACTTTTATAAATGAATGGCAGAACAAGGTTTAAGTGTGATGATAAAAGGACAAAATTTATTAAGAGCTATAAAAGGACAGGAAATTGTGGAGAGCCATGATCGCCAACATCCTGAAGGGACACGGCACATAGAGGAAGAACAAACTTTTACAAATGAATGGCAGAACAAGGTTTAGGTGTGATAACAAAAAAGACAAAATTTATTAAGGTCTACAAAAAGACAGGAAATTGTGGAGAGTCATGATCGCCAACATCCTGAAGGGACACGGCACATAGAGGAAGAACAAACTTTTACAAATGAATGGCAGAACAAGGTTTAGGTGTGATAACAAAAAAGACAAAATTTATTAAGGTCTACAAAAAGACAGGAAATTGTGGAGAGTCATGATCGCCAACATCCTGAAGGGACACGGCACATAGAGGAAGAACAAACTTTTACAAATGAATGGCAGAACAAGGTTTAGGTGTGATAACAAAAAAGACAAAATTTATTAAGGTCTACAAAAAGACAGGAAATTGTGGAGAGTCATGATCGCCAACATCCTGAAGGGACACGGCTCAGAGAAGATCCTATAACAAAAATATTTTTAAACACCTGATTTTACTAAATTTGACACGATTGCCCAAATTGCCACGGTCTTTCTTTCAGATTTTATTGATTAGCCATGTTTTCGATAATGCTTATGCCTATTGCATCCACTGAGAGCTTTTATCAGGAGGTACACGTTTATTTTCTTGTTTCGATGGGGGTGGAGGGCTTTCTTTGTTCAGGGCGCTCCGTGCTGTTAGGCTCCCGCAAAAGGTGGATACAAGTTTTCAGTATTTGCAAACATTTTCCGATATCCCTTGAAATTTCCGGTCTCTTTTTTTGGGACCGGTTATGATGCCCCCATCCCTACAACCCGTCCGTTGAATTAGCGCCTAGCGTATTTTTTCATTGACTATGGCGTCAGATTTGATTCTCAGTATTTAGGTCAGCGATCGATTTACGGCTTCATTCGAAAGTGCACGTTCGACTTTGCTTCTTAAAATTCAGAAAATGTAACATATTGAGCGAAATTCAATCTCAGACACACGTTTATTTCAGTTACTTTATCTCCGCATGCAAGCAAACGTAAGCAGTATTAATGCATTGAAAGCAGAAAGGTGTTTTTTTTTCTTTTTAATCATTTCATCTCAAGCAAGGCAATAAAGCCACTAATACGCAAGGGGTTACTGAGTGTGAGAGAATAAGGTAAAAAAAAAGGAATATTATTAAAGAGAGAGAGAACAATAAAATACAAAAATTAAAAAACAAACGATAATGATTGGCATTGCCTTTAAATTTTTAAAGATCAAAGTTGACCGGAAACCAAGAAACCGGAAGAAAGTTCCATAAGCAAGAAGCGCAAGAGAAGAAATAGTCAACATAGAACTTACGGTTACATCTAACCATTTCAACTGTAAGATGATGAGACCTTGCTGTCACTCTTATAATACGCTTAAATTCATAAAGTCAAGGTATCATAGAGGAAAACTCACCTGAGCAATTAGAATGAAAATATTTATAGAAAAGGCACAGGGAAGTTACGTTAAGGCGGGACGAAAATTCACTGAAACCGAGATGCCAGGTCAGGAACGGTTACATTTCAATTACTTCTTTGTTTTTCACCAAGAATGAAAAAAAAACGTATATGCCGGCGTACAAGGCGACTGGGCGTATAAGACGACCCCCAAATTTTCAAGTTAAAATGTAGGTTTCAGGCTATATTCACCGTACAAGTTGAAGCAAACTGTATTTTTAAACGTATTGTGTTGACTTTATTGAATAAATTCAATAAGCATATACTTTCTTTTCACTCAAATTCTAGTGAAAACAGTTTACCGCGTGTGAAGATGGTTTTGGATTTCCTTCTTGACGAATATGCATTTTATTGTTGTCGTGCAATCACAGCACATATTATATAAGGTAAGAGTTCTTTTATTACACTACACTTTTATTATTTTATGATAAAAAATATGAATTAAGTTATTTCAATTGAAAATGTTTGTGTCGATAATTACCAAGTCAGGAGTTAGCTTATTGTCAAAAATCTCTCATGCTAACGACTTACCATAAACAAAAGTTTTTAAGGTTCGCATTTTATACCTGGAGTATAAGACGACCCTCTATTTTGAGGTGTTTTTACGGTTAAAAGATCGCCTTGTGTGGCGACATTATATTGTACAGAGGAGGAGCACCAAGCCATATGTGACAGCAATATTCAATGCATGGTAGACTTATAGGTGTGTAGGTTAGGTTATGGGTAGAAAAATTCCTGTGTGAACCTGTGCTTTTGAAACATCAATCTACTTTCACCATCAAGTGATTGATTTTTGATCAAATAGGCCGCTACATTTATCTCGCAAGATAAATGAATGCCTACCATACTTTAAGCGTTCTGGGATTGCAAAGGAAATATTTGTCGCAGATTAATTCCTCAACGCAGAGTACAAATCACTGTAACTTCAGATTCGATTATTGGGTACAATCTCACAAATCCCAATGCACGTAACTTGCCAAAATACACGAATTTTGATATTTATCGTGATTTTATACACAATTGTGTCAGAGGCCAAAAACGGGGAGGGGTTGAGGTTGGTCATCACTATCTATTTTACCAAGCTAATCCGATTCACGACCTATTCACTCGTTACAATTTACCCATTAACCAAAAAAGAAACTCGTCCATCACCATTCAATCCTCCATACACCATAATAACGCAATCATCTCAAAGGAGACCTACAAAACGCTCCCCATGACATAAAAATTTAATGATGATAAATTATCATATTTAAAAATCTATGTTGAAAAATGAGAGGTGAGGGAATGAACCCCAAAACAAGCTAAACACATGAACACAAAGTGAACTAAACATAACTGATGGAAACACCGGTCAAACACGAAAAGACGTCACAGAAAAAAATCTGGGTACAATGGATAGAAAACAGCAATTAAAAAGACATAACAACACTTACTTTGAGACAATGTAACGCACAGAAATTTCAAAGGAATAACCGACGTAGAGACTGATATGCAATGAACGCGGTAGCCAAAATACACGAATTTTTCCGCCGATTCGAGAACACCAACTACTTTTATTGGCAGAGGATTTTCCCAATCGTCGACAAATGAGAGAGGACGCCCAATTTTTGCATATCAAAACACTTTTATAGCGACTCCTGCGACGGACTTGTTTTTAATATTAAATATTCCTTCTTCAGCATGTCATGCGGAATACGTGCCCCCTTTTTTTCCTTTTTTTTTGGGGGGGGGGTAAATAATTTTCTTTTTTTGACACATTTTCCATCGTAGGATACACGCGACGCGCTGTCGCTTGGTTGACGATGTAAGTCGCCGTTTTCTTTGCTGTACATACTAACACATTCACACGAGAAGAAGACCGAATGGAATATCCCTGAAGTCTACTAATATAATCTATGTTGCAAGACATATATGAACAAATTGTCCCACGCAGAAAAATTAAACCATAAAAATGGCAAGAACTATCTGAAGATGACGGATATAATAAAAAATTTAATTTTTATATCCCGATGAGGGATACACGCTATAATCCTAGTTATATGTCCTAGATGTCTGTTTAGAATACATAGGAATTACTACCGTCCATCGTGGTCAGCAAAACCAACATCGAGTTTCCCGTCGACCTCCGTCGTGAGCTAAGCTGCAACTGATTATTCTCAATAACGCTATATGATACTCAACGGCTGCTTATGACTTCATTCAGTTCATCATAAAAGATAATTACCTTCCGCGTGCCTACAGCACCAATTAAAATCTTATCACTTGCTAAAAGATTTAATTTACATAAAAACTGAAAATATTGATCGCAAAAACCATGGGAATTTATATTTATTTTGAAAAAAAATACAAAATTGTAACACAAAGACGAAGGGGGAGTGGAAAAAGGTCGGTCATCACTGATTATCTTAGTCGTAGTTAAGCACAATCACGACCCATTTAGTCAATACAATATACTCATTCACCACAAGAACTCGTCCATCGCCATGGGAATAACTGCAAAACACTTTCCCTCCTCTTTTATAGGCAGAAGCACACAAATGCAAGCTGGGATTTATTGTCCTTAGCCAATGAAATAGACCACTTTGCAGTTTCAGTTCATTAAGTACTAATCTGTCTTGTCTTCAATTCGCTTGTCAGAACTTGCGTGTCAACGCCAATTCTAAGTTTATATGAACTTTTTTGCCATATTACTGTTCGTTTGTCTTGAATATATTGTTTGCTTGTTTTATATTCTTTTTCCTCGTTCCTTTATTTCTCTTGTTATTGCTTATTGCAAACTTTGACAATTTTGTTTTTTGGATATTTCTGTTATTTATTTTTGCATTTCACAATGGCTACTCACTTCACAAATATAATTTCTCTTTTAAACGGCCATATTATATCGTGTTACCTTTATTCTCAGTATATCGGAAGCCATTTACTTTTGTCAGTAAGCAGATCAACTTTTGAAGTTTTCCCCATTTACAGACGTCGAAATCACTAATGAAGGATACATTGTTACAATGAATCTACAAGTAACCATCTTGTCAGACGAGAAAATAATCTTTATAATTATACTCACCATAGAACAGAAATAAAACGCAATTCAAAATACGATTTCTCCTTTGACTTCTGTCTCTAAAAAGAAACTTCAAGTTTTGCCTGATATGTTTAAACACAGACGTCGGTTGTTAAGGCCATCGAAAGATAGCAGTGATGGCACCGGTTAATTTGGTTGTCAATGAATAAATTCTTATTTCTTTGCAACAAATTTGCCTCAGACGATATAGTAAGTTAATCTTTTGATTGAGTGTGTTGCCAACACAATTTATTCAGTACTTGTAACAGACGGCCATATTAATTATTTTCCGGGTTTGACAGCATAATTCGTTCAATATCGTTCTCAATAGACGCTATCTTTTAGTAGACTACTCGAATGTGAAAGTAATCAAGCTTGTCCTTCAGATCATAGAGCAGTGATTCCCAAACAGTGTGGCGGAAGTGGATAACAGGTGAGGCGGAATAATTGAAAGACAATCAATGATTTAGGAATCGTTTCAAAAAATTCATATGCCAAAAATAAATATGATTTCAAAATTTAAAATATTATTACGGATTACTTGTAATTGCATGCACGAGTCCCAGTATAAATAGTTCCTAATAATTATTGACCGATTTTATCATTGTGATATTTTTACATTATATCAAGTATTAAGAAGTTATTAAATAGGGTTAGCAAATTAGAGGAGAGAGTTATCAATGATAATGTTCTGACTTCAAATCCGCGTTTATCTACCTTTAACCCTCGCTGTGGACCTTCTTTACCGTAGGGCCTCTTGCACCTTTTCACAGAGACTTCTCTTCACCTGAACCGGTGTCTTCGTATATCTGATTGTTATCAAAGAAAATTTGGTAAGTCGCAAGAAAATTTTCATTCCGAAAATGCGTCCCAGGGAGAAAAAAAAGTTTTGGAATCACTGCCACAGAATATCGATTTCGTTCCTCGTTGATTTCTTTATACCGCTTCACGACAATGCCAATATATCACAACTAGCGACGTCGTCTGAAAATATTGTCGCGTAAGCAAATAATACTGATATAGCCTTAGAGGATTTTTTTTTTCGTTATATAAAAAGAAAGCATTAATATAAAACATTACCTGGATCTTTTTCTGGCAATTCACCCCAAAATAAAATCTTATATTTATTAAAATTCACACCAAATTCTCCCATCTCCCCTTCCATTGCACTTCGGTTGGGTTAACCTTTACGATCGCCCCAAATTTGGGCGACTCAGATGCGCTTTTTCTAAGTGTGAGGTCTACGTCCGCGCTCACCCTAATAAACAGGCCAAAAACAGATTTTTTTCCTTTTTAAATATAAAAAAAATTCCCCGTAAATACCTCGAATATCATCCACACTTACGAAATTTGAATAACTCTCTGAATTTTGATAATTTTTCATTCTGAGGGTTGAAGTTGCTAAACAAACTTTGATTTAAAATTTATAATTTTGTGGGGTGAATTAATATTTGCGAAAAGTTGGTGAATTAATAGAAAAGATCCCGTTACCTTACCTTAATTTTTTTTTAAATACTTCTGTTGAATTTTTCTTGGCTTGCAAATAAAAGGATCACCGATATACTTACTAACTAACTTTAGTTTGTTTGTTTTTTTGTTTTTTTTCACCAAAATTTTATTCTATATTTTATCTGGAATTTTCATAGGATTTAGTCGCCGAAAATATATTACTGCAAATGAAATTTCGCATATCAGATGTCATCATCAGCATCATCGACCCAGCGTGATCGTAAGGTAGCTACGTAAATAAATACTTAACCAGTTCCATTCATGTATCTGGACTGAAAGCCTATGAAGCATGTCATGGGCGAGTTTATCTGACGGAACCCATCTCTCTCTAGGTCAAACTACAGCCGATGTCGTCCAAAATGAAGGCTCGCTTTGGTCATGGACAGCGTTTCATCAGGTAGGGGAGTTAACCTTCGCCCTGGTTATTGATATCAGTACAATTTTCCAAGTTTCAAGTGCTCATGACATCAGGATAAATCCACCGTCTACCTAAAGTGCTCTATTGTGCAACTGAAATAAATAAAATGTTAAACTTAATGAATAAAGATATTTGTAACTTTATACGGAAGAATCTTTATAGGGCTTGCATTGGTTTGGTTTGGTCTGGTGCTTCTGCTATGTATTTAATCATTCTTGAAAAATGCAAAGAATGATCTGCGATGTCATTGGACTCACTTTGAGACACCAGTTCCTGTACGATACCGAAATTAAATAACGTCAGATGAATGACCGTTGTAAGCGGGTGGTGTAATGGATAATGGCTCGGAAGTGTTAATCGGAGATCCGGTTTCAAATTCCCATTGGGTTCATTTTATTCATTTACGCCCAAATAAACTTAAAAAAGGTATAAATCGACCTTTTCTCTCCCAGCTATGGGTTAATTAGTAAGACATGTGTCAGTAAAGCCATTATTATCTTCTCAAAATTCTTACAATCTAAAATATTTTCTGCTTTAAATAATCTGCATAAGGTTGTTAACCCGTAAAAAATCAAAGTTATTAATCTCGACCTAGCATTTCGGCCTTAGTCACTTTCACAAAGCCGTAACGTGACTTCCCTGTGCCTTGTTTTAATACATTCTCACGGTAATTGTTCTGATGAATTTTCCCCTATGGGAACAAGATTTATAAATTTAAACGCAGTACTAGATTGGCGGAAAGGTCTCATTATTTTACAGTTGAAATGACGAGATGTAAATGTAAGTTTTATGCTACAGTTTTTTTTTTTCTGACACGATTCACGCTTGTGGAGACTCTTTTCAGGCTTCTTGCTTTCTACTCAACTTTGATCTTCAAAAATTTAAATGCAATGCCAATACGGCATTGCATTTAAATTTTAAATATCTTCCTATTCTTTTATTCTTCTGTCTCATGCATAATGTTTTTCTCTTACATTCTCTCACACTCAGTAATTCCTTACGTCTTAGTGGATTTATTGCCTTTCTTGGGGTGAAATGATTTTTAAAAATGCTTCTTAGGAATACAAAACACAGATCAGAAAAATGATCCTGCGTTTACGAATATTGAGATAGATGTCTGAAGTAAAGGGCATATCAATAATTCCGTGACCCATGAACATTGTAAGGACACCTGACTTCAGCCATAGCAAGAAACAGCGAGTAAGTATATTCCTCTTTGGTTTTGAATTCAGAGACTTCCTTTGCCTAGACTGGTTGTCACGAAAGTCTAGAGCAATCAGTCTACATTGCTAAAAAGGAAAAAATTAAAAACCTGCAGGGGAGAGGAGGATTCATGCCTTTTAATTATATAATTAAATTTGAAGATTTTAGCTTCGTTTTTTGAAACATGGTAATTTCCTATGTAGCGAAGAAACCATATATTTAAATCAGTTAATTTATAACATATATATATATATATATATATATATATTATTATTATTATTATTATTATTACTATTATTATTATTATTATTATTATTATTATAAGAGATTTATTCCTCTACTTTTTATTAAGCAAATTAAATGCTATGAACAGTGTAATTTTACTCCATTTGTTCTTTCTCACATTTGGAGATATATATATATATATATATATATATATATATATATATATATATATATATATATATGTGTGTGTGTGTGTGTATTAAATTTCGGTATTATGAGGATCTGCACCGATTGATTTCGTCTCCAATACTCTCATTCCAGATTCAGAGGACCATTTGATACCAGTGTCTACCTTACCCGGATAAAAACCTTAGAAATACCCGATCAATGTCCTCGCGGTAACCACTTCTTTGTCATACGAAACACAATCTACAACTATAAGTTGTTGTGGGTAGCGTCTCGACGCCATTGATTGACGTCAACTGCTTTTGAAGCCAACCCATAGATCCAGACGTTTCGCTGACCTGTAATCACAAAATAGGTTTTCTATTT
>OZ010608.1:11582363-11597363 GCA_963932145.1 Acanthosepion lycidas | reverse complement strand
GCCTCGTGTTGTTCCTAAGAATAATTGTGTCATTAAAATCATACATCCGGGGTAGCAGACACCAACCACCTCTGCATTATATAAATCAGATTATAGCTACTGGTTCCAGATTATATCCGTTTGATGATTGGTATTGCATAAATCTCTGAGTAATGGACTTTGATATCATTGTATTAATAATGTTATTATGATATATTATATTTAGGTTTTATTTTACCTCGTTTTATTTTAAACTTTAGCTTTTACTCTTGCAAACCTTGGCGTTTTAAACTATCTATTGTGGAGCAATGGATATAGGCTCGGAATGAGAACTCGTAGAGCCGAGTTCAAACCCCAGTCGAATTTGTTATATTCACTTACGCAGATATACCATTGGGAATGGTATAAATCCATCTCTTCTCCTTCCAGCTATGGGTTGAATAGCAGGACAGACTGGGTTCTTTAGCCCTTTGGCAACCAGTCTACCTCAAAAAGAAATGGCAACCTACTGCGAGAAAAATCTTCTCCCTTGTCAGTCATATATCTAATGATACATGATCGCGTGAATCACGTGTGGCACTTAAATGACTGATTCATTTTTTTTAATATAGATAGCTTCGAGAATTTTTATTTGAATGATATGTCCAACATTTCTAAACATTTGCTGTCCACATTTACAATTCAGAAAAATTCTTAATGAAGATACTTCTATACTTTTTCATGAAAAGAATAAACATAAAGTAAAAATTCTCGAGGCTATCTATGTTAAAAGAAACTGAAAGCAAACCTTAATAAAGATTAATTACGCATACTGTTTTAAAATGCGTGCAATAGAGAGTTTATAATGTCATGGTTCGGACTAATAGATTTTTACTACTTATTTCGCAAAACTCTTCACAACCATACTTAGTTACCTCCCCTGAACCGATTTCAAGCTATCACGCAATGACTCCGCGTCATTGCATGATAGCTTGATAAATTTAACTTTCAGATGAACACAGCAATATTGTCTTCGAAATTAATGAACACTACAATATTTGTCTTGTAATAAACAACACCCTGACGATGACATTGTGCTTTGCCGAAAGTACTCAGAATAAAATATGTGTCAACACTGCGATTTTCTCTCTTCTTTTAATAATGACACCAAAATAAGAAAAGATCCAACTGAAAATAAGTAGAAAAAATTTGTCTAAATTATTTAATGAAACATGCCTTAATACAGATATATATATATTAGGTTGGTGCAAAAATAATGTCGTTTTTTGACGTTAAAAATAAGTCAACAAAACGACATTATTTTTGCACCAACCTAATGTATATATATATATATATATATGGACTCTCCCGTGGTTTTCGATTAATGAGGATCAAGCAACTCAGTCCCTAGGAATCGACAGCCAGATACCTGCATATATGGTTTGATTACAGTGGTGAAGCCACATTTTTTGGAAGAGCCGAATACAGAGACCTGGTGCGCTGTGTACCACAAGCTCCCCAAACGAACTTATGCAGATTTTTAATTCAGAGTTCTCCTTCTCCTAGACAGGTTGCCACGCAAGGCTATAGAACCCAGTGTGCCCTGCTATTTACCCATAGCTGGGGGGAGAAGAAGAGGATTCATATATTTCCCCAAGGCCATTAGCACGTAAGTGAATGCAATGGATTCGACTGGAATTCATATATATATATATATATATATATATATATATATATATATATATATATATATATATATAGAGAGAGAGAGAGAGAGAGAGAGAGAGGTATAAATATGGATATAGACCAAATAACTAGATATTAACAACCGTATATACGCTCGTTGGCGTGCATACACAGGTAAGCGAATAAATATTTACTCAACTTAATATAAGGTTTAAACAAAACAGTGCTCAATGTGGTCAGACAGAGCTACGAAGTATATATTAATAAATTTACATATACCTATGTACGAAGTGCAACTTAAATTTTCGTGGTTCTACAAAATCATCAGGTATGAACTATTAATAATAATAGTAATAGTTCGTGCCTGATGAGTTGTGAGAGCCACGAAACTTTATGTTATGTTAATCACAATAAATACAGATTTTTTCCTTGCCTGCAGCACAGCTCTGACTTTCATCCAGAATGGAACATGCATAAATGAAGGATTGCTGCCTGAATACATAACATTCATATATATATATATATATATATATATATATATATATATATATATAAGCGTTTCATCCCAAGCAAGGCGGGAAGCCACTAGGACGCAAGGGGTTACAGAAGATTTGGAGCAAGATCAGATAAGAGTGACAGAGGAAAGGATGAGGAGAAGGATAGTGGATAGTTCGAGGCAAATGGAGATGTATATATTAAATAGAAAATCTCTCAGTTGAATTCCAGCTGCGCTCAACCCGCGAAGTCTCGTAATAAACTCTCCTATTAGTATTCATGATGCACGCTGGAGTAATGGATAGCGGCTCGGATTGAGAAATCGGAAAGCTGAGTTCGAATTCCAGTCGAATCCATTACATTCACTTATATGTTAATACCCTTGGGAAAAGTAAGAATCCTCTTCTTCTCCTACCAGCTATGTGTAAATAGCAGGACATACCGTGTTCTATAGCCTTGGATGGCAACTGGTCTATCACAGAAAGAAAATCTGCCATGTCACTCATGACGTTTCATGATTGCCTAAGCGTGTATCACACATGGCACATAACTGTCTGATTACTAATCAAAACAACACGAAAAATACATCTCAAAGAGAAACTAACAACATCAAAAGTCAACAGCAAGCAGTGACAGTCTGTTTGATTCTTGAACGCAATCTTCAAGCCCTGAATGGAATTCGGTCCACCGATTTCCATTCACGAAACATCATCTATTCCACCACACGCACATTCAAGTTTAGGGCCTTTGCTATTCCCAGTCAGTCACCCCTCTACGTACTGACTGGGCTCGACTTTACTTAAGCTCGGTGGCCGTAGGAGAACTGATCAATGCTTCAAAGTGATATTGATGTCAACAGCCGGGAATAGGCCAAAAGAAATAAATAATTTAAAACAAAAAGGAGAAAAAAGAACAAACATGGAGACATTCTCAACACTGAAGATAAGGAGTATTATATAAATTTGTCATTAAACAAACTGAAAAATATATATATATCTACATTTTACAATCTTCCAAGTACAACCATTTAACAAGACTGGCAATTCTCGATGTTTCCTTCTGTCTCTTCTGGTCGAGATATTCATGACTCTCCACAACTTCCTAACCTTTCTAACTCTAAGCAATATTTGTCCCTTACTATCGCCCACTTTCTATTCTGTCAACCATTTTCACATGCTCATGAGGTAAATTTCTCGATGTTTCCTTCTGTCTCTTCTGGTCGAGATGTTCATGACTTTCCACAACTTGATATTTTCTTCTGTCTCTTCTGTCTCTTCTGGTCAGCAGGATCATGACTCTCCACAACTTCCTAACCTTTGTAACTCTAAGCAATTTTTTTTTTTACCCTTACTATCGCCCACTCTCTATTCTGTCAACCATTTTCACGTTCTCATGAGGTAAATTTCTCGATGTTTCCTTCTGTCTCTTCTGGTCGGCAGGATCATGACTCTCCACAACTTTCACTGAAGATATTGATTAGTATATAAATTTGCCATTAAACAACCTGAAAAATATATGTCTACAATTTCCTATGTTCCAAATACAATCATTTAGCAAGACAAGCAATTGTAATGGAGATGCTGAAAATTCCAACTGATTGATTGTTAGATTCGTTTTAGCAGCTTATTAACCTTTTGCCGATTATTTAAAGCCAGAATTTATTTTTGAAATTTTAAAAATATTTTTAAAATAATATTGATTTAGTGGTACAAGTCTTACGAATTAACCCATAGCTGAGGGGAGGAATCGATTTATATCTTTTCAAAGTTTATTTACGTGTAAGTGAATATAACGAACACAACTGGAATTTGAACTCGGCTCTCCGATTAAGTATATTGGACCATTATCCATTACGCAACACACACATCCAAGCTTACAGCACCTGCTAATTCAAAGCGGTTACCCACCTAATTTTTGACAAAGTTCGACGTTGCTTATCTTCTATGATCGTGCGAGAATCGGTGTTTCAACGTGATGTGGTCGTAAATTTCAAAGTTTGACCCACCTCCCGAATTCTCAACAAATCGGAAAATATAATTTTTTTTTTATTCCTTCCTGGTTGGACCGAGAACTTTTCAGATCGCTTTTGCATTGATCTGAGCAGGGTGAATTGTGCCGTCGGTAAAAGGAACGATCGTATGACTACTGGTCAACATTTGGTTGTTGAGAAGGACACGTTGGCGACTTTGAAGTGGCTCGTTGGCCGACAGGAAGACTGGCTGGCTGGCTGGCTGGCTGGTTGATTGCCATTTGGGTAGGGCGTTGCTAACACGGTTAAAATAAGCATCAAGTGAGTGGAAGAGGCAAAAGGTTTGCTGAAAATAAAAATGTGGACATGAAAGAATGAAGCGAGAGAGAGGGGGTGCAAATAAAGGAGAAGCAAGAAATGAATATTTGATAAAATGTGAGAGAGGGAGAGAAGGGGTAGAGATGGAAAATATGATCATATCGTTGACAGTTTTAAATAAAGAATGAAAAATATGGAAGAAGGAAGACGAGAAGGAAAAAGATAACAAAATAGTGATAAGGAAGGGGAAATAGTTAAGAAAGAAAGAAAGAAAGAAAGAAAGAAAGAAAGAAAGAAAGAAAGAAAGGACACTATTAAAAGAAAAAGAAGATGACGGGAAAATACATGGATTAAAAAAAAGAAGTTTACGGAAAAAAGACACGGAAAGAAAAAATGAAGAAGAAAAAGAAAGAAAGAAAGAGAAAGGGAAATTAAAAGAATGCTAATGAAAGAAAAATCGTAAAAAAAAACAAAAAAAAACAGTTGGAAAGATTAAGAAACAAAGGGAGAAAATAGATTAAGAAAGAAAGAAAGAAAGAAAGAAAAGAGAAAGGGAAGGGAAATTAAAAGAATGTTAATGAATGAAAAATCGTAAAGAAAGAAAAGACAGTGACAAAGATTAAGAAACAACGGAAGAAAATGGATTAAGAAAGAAAGAAAGAAAATGAAAGAAAAAAAGAAAGAAAGAAGATGAAAGAAAAAAAGAAAGAAAGAAAGAAAGAACAATCTATTAAAAATAAAGAAAATGGAGGAAAAAGAAAAAAAAAAGAAAAATGCATAGAGCCAAAAGAAAGATTAACGAAATAAAACTTGAAAAGAAATAAGAAGAAAAATATTATGAAAAAGAACAAAGAATTAAAGAAAGAAAGAAAGAAAGAAAGAAAGAAAGAAAGAAAGAAAGAAAGAAAGAAGTTTCTATTAAAAAATGTTGATGAAAAAGAAAAAGCAAGAAAAGATTAAAAGGAAGAAATATTAATGAAAGAAGAAAAAACTTAGAAAAGATTAAGATAAAAAAGGAAAAATTTAAGAAAGAAAGAAAGAAAGATAAAGGGGAGGGAAATTAAAAGAATGGTAATGGAATAAAAATCGTAAAAAAGAAAAAAAAAGTGGAAAAGATTAAAAAACAAAGGAAGAAAATGGATTAAGAAAGACAGAAAGAAAGAATGAAAGAAAGAAAGAAGAAAGAAAAAAAGAAAGAGAAAGAAAGAAAGAAAGAAAGAAAGAAAGAAAGAAAGAAATAAAGAAAAGAGAAAGGGAAATTAAAATAATGTTAATGAAGGAAAAATCGTAAAGAAAGAAAAGACAGTGACAAAGATTAAGAAACAACGGAAGAAAATGAATTAAGAAAGAAAGAAAGAAAGAAGATGAAAGAAAAAAAGAAAGAAAGAACAATCTATTAAAAATAAAGAAAATGAAGGAAAAAGAAAAAAAAGAAAAATGCATAGAGCCAAAAGAAAGATTAACGAAATAAAACTTGAAAAGAAATAAGAAGAAAAATATTATGAAAAAGAACAAAGAAAGAAAGAAAGAAGTTTCTATTAAAAAATGTTGATGAAAATGAAAAAGCAAGAAAAGATTAAAAGGAAGAAATATTAATGAAAGAAGAAAAAACTTAGAAAGAAAAAAGATTAAGATAAAAAAGGAAAAATTTAAGAAATAAAGAAAGAAAGAAAGGAAAATAATAAAACGAGACGACTAAATATCAACGGATAAAAAATAAACCACTGACTATATCTATCAGTCGCCATTACATCGAATATTTTTAAAAGCCAATAGACAAGAGTTTAAGAAGTTATATTTGGAACTTTGTTTCTATTTCATCTTAAAAGAAAGAAAAAAGAACATTCGAATAAATGTTTGCGTCCTGAAACTCTACAGTTACCGATATTCAGACACACTTTGGCATTCTACTTGTATTCATCTCAGAAAAACCAACAAAGAAATAAAAATAACGAAAATCCGAAAAGGGGGAAGAAAAGGATAAAAGCAATAGGAAATCATTGTTTTGCGAATTAGGTTTTATTAATATCTCCTAGTGTCTACCAGAAACTGTTTTCTGTTTATCTTTTTTTATTTTGAGAAACTCTTTGAACAAAATTATTGTTATATTTAAATTGATCTTAGCAGGTTTGCTGATAAATATCTTCATTTATCTGCCGTGACACTTAAGTTCATGGCTCTCTACCGCTTCTTATCTCTTGTAGCACAAAGCAATATTTGTCCTTTTGCTATCCCTCCGAGTACCTGCTCTGTCATCAAATTTAAACAAACCAGTTTCCTTCTGCTTCTCTTGCTTTCAGTGTGTCCTCTGTGTGTCAAAGTTGCCACTCCCTCTTTAAGTGTCCCAGAAATTTCAAGTGACACTTTCTGCTTTTAAGTGTCCTTTTTGTACGATCTTCAAATCGTAAAAATCGCCATTTTTCGCTATTCACGCGAGTTTTCACTATATGGGTGGACTCAGTTATCAAGTTAAATTACTGTTAAAAATCAACTTATTGTTGCTACAATTGAGTGGAGTTTGTATTAGATCGTTTGAGAATTGATGAAGTATTTAATTTAAAATTTGTGTTGAAATTGATGTGTTGAAAACGATTTCCCGTTTTAAGCTAAACGCAATGACAAAGAAATAAAAGATATCGTTGAGCTCGTCATGATGTAAGTAACCTACATACCGAGTTTGAACGAAATCGGAGGAAAAAATTGATAGACACACAGACATCCTCTGTTATATATATAATTACTTTTTCAGCACTCTTTTGTTTGTTCCTAATGAAATTCAGTTTTGTTTTTGTTTTGTTTTTTTGGGTTTTTTTGTCCATGATATTCTCAGTATCTTTGTGTAGAACTATATTACTTTTACCTCAATTATCCTCTTCATCAACCATTTAGGAAAATAAATTTCCTGTTACACATAGGATTAAATGGTGCCTGTTACTCTCTCTAACAAATTTGCGGCATAACATCATTGATACAGTAGGGGTTTACGGCCATATCACGTTGAAACACCGGTTCCCGTACGATCAACAAAGTTAAGAAATGTCGTGCCTGGTCAATACGTAGATCGGTGACCGCTTGGAAATATCATGTGCTGTACGGTGAGTGTAATGGATAATGACTCGGAATTGTTAATCAGAAAACTGACTTAGAATTCCACTAGGCTTCCTTAGATTCATTTAAGCGCAAATACCTTTCGGAAAGGTATGAATCTACCTTTTCTCTCCTAGCTATGGGTTAATTAGTAAAACTTGTATCACTAAAAACCATCATTATCTCCCCCAAAAAGAAATAAAGTTGCTTACAAAATAATTAAATAGAAGTTGATAGGCCAACTAATCAATAAATCATTATTATCTCCCCCCCCCACTACACAAATCTCGTACAATCTAAAAATATTAATGGCTTTAATAACCTGTAAAGGGTTTATAAGCCGTAGAAAAGGAAATAATCAATCAATAAAACGTGGGGATTTTTTAAAAAACTTTTCACCCCAAGCAAGGCGGGAGTTCAACTAGGGTTACAGAAAGTGGGAGCAAGAGTAAAGAGTCGTGAAAGAGGAAAGGGTGAAGAGAAGGACGGGGTATAGATCAAAGCATCTGGAGATGTCGATTGACATTACATTTGAATAGTTGGAGATTATAGCTATCAGGGAAGCAAGTAATAGGAAGGGAGTTCCACAGACGGGAAGTGCGAGATATGAAGCTATTGGAGTAGAAGAGACGACCACATTTAACCATTTCAACAATGAAAGGATTGGACTGAGATACCAACCTAGTAGCACGTTTAAATTTATTCATTTTGGGAACGAGCGAAAATAGCTCGTCGGTGCAGTTACCGTGAAAATATTTGTATCAACCAAGAAGTCACTACGAAAACGGTCTTCCGAACTAGGAATTCCCAAAACCACAAAGTTTAAATACAAATCTGTACACCTTGAAGACATAAAAACTCCAGGGTGGTCTATTTCAGATGGCTGACACGAACTCCTACAGTTTTGAAGAGAGGCTGCCTGCAAGTGTATGGACACATGATCGTGTGCATTCTGGCAAGAGCAAGGAGAATGTGCTCCTCCGAAGTGGATGATATTGCGATGGGTACTTAAAATTCTTTCTCACAGGATCAATTAAGGACAAAAAAAAAAAACGAGGACAGGACGACCCTCAATGCGAAGAGACACTTGTGCAGGGGTGGAGACATCTGTGTTATGATCACCCAAGAAGTCACTACGAAAATGGTCTTCCGAGCTAGGAATTCCCGAAACCACACGGTTAACAGTAATACACAGGATAAAGGATCTGGATTTCGTCAATGAAAATGAATAAAAATTGAATCCAGTACGTGTGCTTTATATTACTTATTCTTTGATTGTTCTTGCCACTTTTTTGGGTAGTGACAACACTTTCGGACCACCCTGTAGAACTGAGTAGTGAGTTCGAACCTCACAGTGTGCCCCATACTTTCGGCCTTGTGCCACTTCCAAACTGCACTTAGAAAATCATCACCTGGAACAGAGAATTATTCCTAGAAATTCTGAAACCTATTTGACGAACGTCTCGAGAACGTGGACAACAGTAAAACCAGACGAATTTAAGCGAAGTACAAGATTAGTAAGTCTCACTATTGAATTTGCTACGTGTAACCGCAAGTTCTACGCTAATAGTTTCTTCACTCGCACTTCTCATTTGTTGAACTATGTTCTTACTTCCTGCTTTTCTGTTAACTGAGATTTTCAAAAAAAAAAAAAATAAAATAAATGCAATGTCAATCGCCATGTTATGTCTCCCTGAACTCTGTTCTTTTATTGTCTTTCCTATTTTTTTCTCACTCAATAAACCTTTGCATCTTACTAGCTTTTACCTCTTTGCTTGAGGGAGGGAGGATTAATCAAAAATATTTTTTGAAATGTCATGTTCTTTCATCATGTAGACAATCATGGCTCTCCACATTCTTTTTCTTCTTTATCTATGAATTGCTATGCTTTCTTGGGAAAGGTATAGAGTGGTTTCCTAATGTCTTCTCCACAGTTTGAGATTGAAGTTTTCCTTCACCTAGTCTGGTTTTCACCCAAGGACACTTTACGCTGCAATTTAACCTATATCTTGCGGTGGATGGCGAGAAAGAACAAGTTCATGCCTTTCTCAAGTGCATTAGTGCTCAAGTAAACTTTTGTAATGCTCGTAGTTTCTGTTAATATTTGAAAGAAAACACTGGAAGAAAAGATTAGTGACAAAAATGTTTAATCACACGTAGAGCATGAGTTAATAATACTATAATAGCGAATACCGTAGTCCAGTGTGGCAATTCGTACGACTCAACGCTACACTTTGCGATCCACTGTTTCTATGAGAAGACGTTCTAATCATAGTCATGGTTGGTTGGTTGGTTTTGTTTAGCTGTATATCAACACCGCTATGGGTTATTTAATGCCGAAATCTAAATAATCTAAACAAATTTTATAGCTTCAACTACAGATAAATTATATTGTTAGTCATTTTGCTTTAAATATGTATTATTGGTATGGGCACCTAGCCGAATTGATTATAAATTTGGCTTTCTGACCATGAGCCCCGTGTTCGAATCTTACCATGGTCGATTTGTCAGGAAAGAGACTTCCTGATGTTATCGGACTGGAGGGGTCGATCCCAGCATGCGGCACCTTTGAAAAATGTCTTGACCCAAGCCTTGTGAGTGAAAATGGGTAGATGGGGGCCGTTGCTAGCACGAAGTTACAAGTCATCGTGGCGGAGAGTTTGAGCATGTTGGTCTCGTTCAGATTGCTAAACACGCTAAATAACGCGATCTCTCCCAGAAACTGCAACTAAGGTCTGCTCAAGATAGTTGCAGTATAAACCACAAGTGGGCTCTGTGGGTATTAAACAAACACAAATGCGCCTGAGCAAGCGTCTGCAATAGGGATTGGGTAGCCGCCCTAGTAGACGGGTATCCTCGAATAGGAGTGGCCAGCTATACATCTATTCTTGATAATTTTGATATTTATATCAAAATTATCAAGAATGTTGTTGGTTGATTGGTCTTCTTTAGTAACATATCTTTGGGTTATTTAATGCCGAAATCTAAAATAAAATATTTTTAGATATTTTGTATATAATTTGGCGGCATACCAACGCCTCTGTATGTTATATAATGCCAATAACTAAATATTTTGCACGCAATTTTATGGCTTCAACTAAATATATTTAGAACGCAATTATATACTTATACTTGAGATAAAATGTATATTGTTGGTTGGTTGATTTTGTTTAACGGCATATCAACACCTCTACGGGTTATTTAATGCCGAAATCTAAATATTTTTAACAAAATTTTATGGCTTCAACTAAATATATTTAGAAAGCAATTATATCTTTTTTACTAGAGATAAAATATATAAATATGTATTGTTGGTTGGTTGATTTTGTTTAACGGCATATCAACACACCTATGGGTCATTTAACGCCGAAATCTAAATATTTTGCACGCAGTTTTATAGCTTCAACTAAATATATTTAGAACACAATTATATGCCTTTTACTTGAAATAAAATGAACAAATATGTATTGTTGCTTGGTTGATTTAGTTTAACGGCATATCAATACCTGTATGGGCTATTTAATGCCGAAATCTAAATATTTTGCACGCAATTTTATGGCTTTAACTAAATATATTTAGAACGTAATTATATGCCTTTTACTTGAGATAAAATGTATAAATATGTACTATTGCTTGGTTTATTTTGTTTAACGGCATATCAACACCCCTATGGGTTATTTAAAACCAAAATCTGAATATTTTGAACAAAATTTTCTACTACGAATATTTTGTATATAATTTGATACATTCAGGGTAAAGTTATGTTTTTTTTTAGATATATAGATTGTAGATCATAAAATGTGTTTTTGGCAATTTTACTATAATTTTTTTTTTTTTTTTTTTTTACTGTTGCATACATTGCCATTTTGCTGTAAAAATCTATTTTTGCTCATTTTATTATAAAAATGTACTGTTGATTCTTGTGTGGGCGTTCACTATATGCCCATAGCTGGGACCCTAACTCTATTAGAGTGGACCTGAGAACAACAGCAATTAAGAGGTGGTCCCACCCTCCTCAAAACCTCCAATTTCCCCATCAGAGGCCAGGCTGCCGAATGTAGTTTATCCTCATACCCAGGAGGACATGGTAAATGGACGAGTATGTGTTAAACAATTAGCATATAGAAAGGTCGTTTGTTTTTCTACACATTAACGCAATAGAGTCTAGGTTGAAATTCGAATTTGAATTCCTGCTCCGGTCCCCGCCCCGCGTTCAAAGATGGCTGCGCTTTCTAAATACCGAAAAATCTGTGGGCCGTGAAAAATAAGACGATCACTTGCGTAGGAATCAGCACTTCTGTGAGGATCTGAGTAACTATTGCCATATTTAAAAAAAACTGCTTGGACAAGTGTAAAAATAAAATTTGAGTGATGTTTTTGCTTGGCCTTATATAGAATGTGCAAGTTATATCTTGAGGGGGTTGCGGTAAGTAGCAGAAGACTGGCGTGATGAGTAAATCATATTATCACATACCTTTAGGTGCAAGGTTCGAATCAGGGTATAATTTTAAGGATTCATGCAAGTGTTACTGAAGGAATATATATGACTGCATTGCTAATGCTTTTACTAGAGAAATGCATGAAAACCAAAAATTGACAGATTGTAAGCGATCAAGACTTAATGAAATTGTTACTGAAAGGACATGGCTATCATATACATAAATTGAATGTATTGCTAATGTTTTTAGTCATGAAATACATTAAAGTCAAGAATAAATTGTCAGTAGTTTGGAATTAATTCAAGCGTTATTAAAAGAATATAGCTGTTATATGCCTTGCTAACGTTTTTACTAGAAAAATGCATTGAAACCAAGAAAAAAGCATTGTCAATGGTCAGGTATTAATATAAATATCCCTGATATATGTTTTATTTGAATGTATTGATTATGTTCGTTTTTTTACAAGAGAAATGTATTGAAATTTAAAAAAAAATGAGATTGCCGATGATCAGTAATTAATGCAAGCGTTACTGACAGGATATTGCAATTATATGTATAATGTAAATGCATTGCTAATGTTTTTACTAGAGAAGTGCTTTGAAACCAAGGAAAAAGTATTGTCAGTGGTCATGAATTAATGCAAGTGTTTATAAAAGATTGAACTTGATTGATAGATTCGTTTATTATGGCTTATCAACCCATTGCAGGTTATTTAAAGCCAGAAATATGTTTGTCTGCGCCTATGTAATGTATATGTGCATGTCTGCTGATTGATTGATTGATTTTTTATGGGTTATCAACCCATTGTAAGTTATTTAAAGCCACAAAATATTTTTGTCTGCGCCTATGTAATATATATGTGCATATTGATTGATTCATTTTTTACGGCTTATCAGCCCATTGCAGGTTATTTAAAGCCAGAAAATATGTTTTGTCTGCGCCTGTGTAATGTATATGTTCATGTCTGTTGACTGATTGATTCGTTTTTACGGCTTATCAAGCCCTTGCAGGTTATTTTAAGCCCGAAAATATTTTTGTATGCCCTTATGTAATGTATATGTGCATGTCTGTTGATTGATTCGTTTTTTACGGCTTATCAACCCTTTACAGGTTATTTAAAGTCAGAAAATATTTTAGAGTGTAAGAATGTTCTTTAGATAATAATTATTTAGTGGTACAAATCTTACTAGTTCACCCATAGTTGATAGAAAAGGTGGTTTCCTGCCTTTCCCAAAGGCATTTCCGCGTAAGTAAATCAAACGAACCCAACGGGAATTAGAACTCGGCTCTCCGATTAACAATTCCGAGTCATTGTCCATTACACCGCCTGCATATTCAAGCTTACAATGAATTGGTATTCTCAAGCGGTCACCCATCTAGGTACTGGTCAGGCTCGACATTGCTTAACTTCGGTGATCGTACAGAAACCAGTGTGTCAATGTGATGAGGCAGTAAGCCAGCTGAAAAAGTGGGCTATTATATTTATAATTTGTGTAAATTACTAATTTTTCTTTGTAAGGGAAATGCATTAAAATCAAGGAAAAGACATTGTCAGTGGTCAGGAATTAATGAAATTGTTTATGAAAGAGTTTGATATTATATGAATAATGTGATGTATTTGCTATTTTTTTTCTAAATAAATGCATTGAAACCAAGAAGAAAGGGATCGCCAATAGTCAGGAATTAATACGATCGTTACTGACAAAAATGTCTGAAATAATTCCATGTTAAATTGCAGTAAAACCAGTGATAATATTTCCGATGTCTTTGGCGACAGGTCGATATTATTCGCAATGACGTCAGAAAAACTGTCGTCCATTGTTAACGCAAAAGTCAACTGTTAACGAGAGCTTACCATCTACGTTCGATAGTCGAATCGGAATTTCTGTTTGACTGAACAATATTATATTTATAACAGATTGCCAAGTCGCAAAACATTGCGATGTCAGTTATTCAACATTTCTAGGCATTGACCAGGAGAAATGATTAATGTCGCTTTGGATTTCGGCGTTATTCGTCAATACGGTGCCATAAGCTGTTGAAGAACTCGTGTT
Source organism: Acanthosepion lycidas (assembly GCA_963932145.1). NCBI lineage: Eukaryota > Metazoa > Mollusca > Cephalopoda > Sepiida > Sepiidae > Acanthosepion > Acanthosepion lycidas. Next base: position 11,583,357 of record OZ010608.1, on the reverse strand, counting down.
TTGGACATATATTAGATAATGATACGTGAATGACCGTACTTGAAGCTATATCCGGCCGATCACAAAGAGGTTGGACAACAGTGGATATTCTAAATGCTACACACACTAAGGCATCAGGAAGCTGAGAGGGTATAAGATTTAATCTTCTCTGTGCTGTTTACCTTCAGAATGTAACATGGCTCTCGACAGCTTCCTATCCTTTGTAGTTCGAAGCAATATTTTCCCGTGACTCTCCCTCTTTGATTATTTAATACAAGGACTGAATACAAGATTAGAAATCAAGAATTGTCGCATTTGAAGATAAAAAAAAGCAAATGTGTGTTTGGTCTTAACTGATATTTTTAATCAAGATCTAAGTTCTGACCTAGCTTTAAAAAACTCAATGGGGACAAACTGTCTAGTCGCATTCACTAACTCAGAAAACAAACTTGTAACATTCCATTATCACCGAGCAGCACCTAAATTTCCGCCTCTCACAATGAACTGTGGTTATCTCAAGGAGGCCCCTTTGCCTTGAACGTCTATTGCGAATTAAGTTCAACTCAGTGAAACTCGTATATACAATCAATCGCAAAAGATAAGGGAAAAATGATCGGTACCCTGTACCGCTCCAGTATATGCTCTACCCCTCTCGTCCTGGGTAAGACGTTAATCTACATCCGCGTCCTGGGTAATACGATAAAATACATCTAGCAGCAAGGCCACTGATCAGGAGGTTTTGAGGAGCATGGAACCACCTCTCAATTGCTGGTGTTCCCAGGTCCACCCTGACCGAGGGTGGGAGCACCTGTTAGGGTCTCAGCTATGGGCAAATAGTTAACTATTACCGGGAATATTTTTTGAAAAAAATTATTACCAGGAATACAATTTTGAAGGAAATATATTACCACAAACATATTTTTGACAAAACAAAATATTACCAGCAATAGAAAATGTTGTCAGCATTAAATAAGCCATTGAGGTTGATATGCCGTAAAACAAAATAAACCAAACC
>OZ010608.1:11524863-11577363 GCA_963932145.1 Acanthosepion lycidas | reverse complement strand
GCATCAGCCATGCTGATGGAAGGCAACGAGGTGTCTCTCAGATGATTCATGGAGAGAAGTTTAGTTTTGGAGGCCTTCAAATTAACAGGTTATCCAATTAACAACGGATTTGAGGTCGTTTTGGACTACGGCTGAAGAACCAGAAGCCATATTTGCTGGTCAGAGAAAAGGGCCCTGCGATGAGAGATGATGAACCAATTCAGCATTGATTACGATTTTAAGGAATTTTCCAAAAAGTGGTAGAAGGCTAATAGGCCGATAGTTTGAAGGTTCTGACGGCTCACCAGCGTTCTTAAAAACTGAAACGATAGATGATGACTTCCAGTAGGCCGGAGAGCGAGAGGCTGCGAGGCGTTTATTATACAGGTTAGACAGAACAGGGGCCACTTATGTAATGGGCTATTAACATAGTCGACAGCATTCACGAGAGCCAAAGTTTGTAGAGGCGATGCGATGTCTCATTCTCTCGGCAAAGAATTTGTTCTTTCTTCGAGGACTCGTTTACATTTATTATGGGGAGCAACGAATAGGTGGATGTTGCGAGCCGCCGCGCTGGCATAGACGGAAACAGTGACTCTTATGTGCAACAGTGGTCGAGTATGCAGATGTGAACCATGGAGAGAACTGAGGTTTCATCTGATATTTCCGAGAAAAATGAAAGCGTCCATTCATATATATATATATATATATATATATATATATATACGAAAAATTTCTCGGAGTTAACCTGTAGAAAAAGACGATATTTATAAATGTAAAAGACAATAGGAAAACTGTAATATTAGCCGACGCGTTTCCCCCAATGTGGACTTTTTCAAGGCAAAAACGTAATGAATGTGTTAAAATAGAGTAGCTAATAATAACAAAACAAAGTTGCTAAGGACATATTGTTTTGTTATTATTAGACACTTTGTTTTAATAAATCCATTTCGTTTTTATTTGTAAAATTACACATAGAACGAAATGCGTCGGCTAATATTACAGTTTTCCTATTCTCTCTTACATATATATATATATATATATATATATATATATATATATATATATATATATATATTATAGGGCCAGCATATCATTGTTCAAACATATATTGTTAAATAGAACAGACGACGAATGTCTATTATGTTTTATCATGGAAAGGATCATGATAAAACATAATAGACATTCGTTATATGTCATATTTAATATATATATATATATATATATATATATATATATATATATATATATATATATATATATATATTATTATTTATTTAAAAATATGATTCCAACGCTATATAAGAGTTCTCAAGAACTCTTATGTAGCGTTGGAATCATATTTGTTAAAATAAATAATTTTATTTATGCTCTACTTTTGTATCGAGCACTATTTTTTTAAAAATAATAACAAAAATACTAAAGAACTTTGGATTATTTACCTAACGAGTTCTTTCCTATATGCTATATATTTTTACACACATATATATATATATATATATATATATATGTGTGTGTGTGTGTGTGTGTGTGTATACACATATCTTACATTGATTACACTGTTATGCAATCAATGTAAAATATTATGTATATTTTTTAATATATGAAATAGCTCTGTTATTTAACATTGAGAATTGTTTTTCTTACACTATATATGTGTGTGTGTGTGTGTGTGCGTGTGTGCGTAGGCTCGCACGTACATTTACCTATATTCATCCATTTGGTTATGTATATATATACATATGTGTGTGTGTGCGTGTGCGTGTGTGTGTGTCTGTCATTAGATCCACTGAAACCTTCCAATCACTGGCATCACTCAGCAGCTTTATATTGGGGGTTGTTTGTTTTTTCTTTGCAGGGCATTCCCCTTCCTTATGGAATTCAATCTTGGTTTCCTTGGTTGCCACAAGCTGTTGATTTGCTGTCTCACATTGTGTTCTTATTAGATCCCTGATCACCTCTAATACCTTGTTGTGTCACCACGTGTACATCTGGAGCGATTGTGGGCAATTAGAAAGCACATGACGCAATATACCTCGGTCTTTTTGACACGAAAAACAGAGATCTGTATCTGTGTATCCCCGCATTTTCAGGTTTGTTTCATTTGGGAGATGATCGTATGTAGATCGAAGAAAGAAAGATATGGTTCCATCGCAATATATATATATATATATATATATATATATATATATATATATATATATATATATATATATATATATATATATAATCGGAGAGCCGATTTCGAATTCCAGTCGAATCCATTACATTTACTTACGTGCTAATACCCTTGGGAAAGGTGTGAATCCTCCTCTTCTCCCTCCAGCTATGGGTAAATAGCAGGACAGACTGGGTTCTTTAGCCTTGGATGGCAACTGGTCTAGGAAAAGGACAACTCTGAATTCAAAACCCCGGAGGGTCGTTTGGGGACCTTGTGGTACGTAGTGCATGGTCCTGCGCGAAACCTTCACCACTATAATCAAATCTCATGTGCTGTTGTCGGGCTGTCGGTTTCGTAGGAACTAATCTGCTTGACCCTCATACGTCGAATTCGACGGGAGAGTCGAGTATATATATATATATATATATATATATATATATATATATATATATATATATATATATATGTGTAAAAAGACGATAAGAATAAAGACAAAAGGAAAACTTAACTGATGGGTTTCGTCCTCTGACGGACTTTATCAAGGCAAATGTGAGGATTGCAACAAGTATTTATAAATAAAAGTAAAATTTCTGAATAACTAACAACATTCTTACTTTTTTACATTATTCGGACTATTGTCCTGATCTTTGTCACCATGTTTATTATTACAGCATTTCTGCCGTTGGATGCTCCGGCTTTCTTCAGGTGGTTGGAATTTCGAAATGAACCCTTTATTTCACTCACCGAGTATTGAACTCACACTCTTTGGGTCCTGTCACTGGATCTAACTAACGCCTTTATCCACTGTGCCATGTGTCCTTGAGAAGAATGCCGGAGCGTACAACGACCGAAATGTTGTAATAAATATGGTGACAAAGATGAGGACAATAGTCCGAATAATGTAAATAATGTACATAATATCTCATCTCAGAAATATAGACAGATACTTAAAGGCCGAAACGTTATAATAAATATGGCGACAAATATGAGGACAATAGTCCGAATAATGTAAATAGTGTACATAATACCTCATCTCAGAAATATAGACATTCTTACTTTTTTGTTTATAAATAAATACTTATTGCAAAATAAAATCTTTGAATTTGCCTTGAAAGTCTATCAAAGGATGAAACATATCGACTTTTTTTTTCTTTTGTTTTTATTAGTACTTAAAAAAAAATTAAAAAACACATTGGAATATTTCTTAAATACCTTATTTGAATTTAAATTTTAGTTCTAATTCAAATTAAAAGAAGGATTAATTTCCGTATTTTTTTTTAATCATTTCACTCCTAGCAAGGCAATAAAGCCACTAATATTCATTTAGACTTTTTTAAATCGTTATTACATTTTGTCACTCATTGGGCCGCCACTGTATACACAAACTGTAAACGATAAATTTAAAAATCTCAAAACTGAAAAAGAGATGACTCATATTCGAACAAAACAAACTGCAAAGAATAAATTCTTCATACCACAGTCTTTTATGCATTCTTTAAACTTTATCCTCCCTATATTGAGCACTTTCCCCATAAAAATAGAAACTAAGAAAAATGTAAGCAATACACAAACATGGATAACGATAAAAAGGAAAAACTTATCTTAGCCGACACCATTTCGTCCTCTGATGGACCTCATCAAAGCAAATGTGACGATTTTATTTTGCAACAAGTATTTATAAACAAAATTAAAAATGTTAGTTTTTCAAAATTTTTAAATTTAAGAAATGCTCATTAATATTAATCAGGCGACTGAAAAGTTTCGGTAACTTATGGAGCGCACGAAGTGACATAATTTAATGTCTAATAAACAAAAATGAGTTTTATTTTATTTTTTACTTTACTGTAGCTACCATTCACAATGAGGTCTCCCAGTTTTTCTGTATATGCTATTTCTTAGAGAATTGGGTTAAAGAGAAATAACGGTGACATCTGGAAGAGACATGATACGTGGAAGTTGAATAATCTACCCCAGTGGACGTAATAAAGGGTTAGCTTTGAAGTTCCAATCACCTGAAGAAGGCCAGAGTGTACAATGTCTGAAACATGTCAATATGTCAGTGAAGACGAGGATAACAGTCTGTCTAATGTAAATAATGTAAATAATCATAATACCTCATCTCAGAGATATAGAGGCTAAAACGTTTGTGAATGTAGCGATAAAGATGAGGATAACAGTCCAAATAATATAAATAATGCAAGTAATCATAATCCCTCATCTCAGAGATATAGAGGCTGAAACGTTGTGAATGTAGTGATAAAGATGAGGATAACAGTCCGAACAATATAAATAATGCAAGTAATCATAATCCCTTATCTCAGAGATATAGAGGCTGAAACGTTGTGAATGTAGCGATAAAGATGAGGATAACAGTCTGAATAATATAAATAATGCAAGTAATCATAATCCCTTATCTCAGAGATATAGAGGCTGAAACGTTGTGAATGTAGCGATAAAGATGAGGATAACAGTCTGAATAATATAAATAATGCAAGTAATCATAATCCCTTATCTCAGAGATATAGAGGCTGAAACGTTGTGAATGTAGCGATAAAGATGAGGATAACAGTCTGAATAATATAAATAATGCAAGTAATCATAATCCCTTATCTCAGAGATATAGAGGCTGAAACGTTGTGAATGTAGCGATAAAGATGAGGATAACAGTCCGAACAATATAAATAATGCAAGTAATCATAATCCCTTATCTCAGAGATATAGAGGCTGAAACGTTGTGAATGTAGCGATAAAGATGAGGATAACAGTCTGAATAATATAAATAATGCAAGTAATCATAATCCCTCATCTCAGAGATATAGAGGCTGAAACGTTGTGAATGTAGCGATAAAGATGAGGATAACAGTCCGAATAATATAAATAATGCAAGTAATCATAATCCCTTATCTCAGAGATATAGAGGCTGAAACGTTGTGAATGTAGCGATGAAGATGAGGATAACAGTCTGAATAATATAAATAATGCAAGTAATCATAATCCCTTATCTCAGAGATATAGAGGCTGAAACGTTGTGAATGTAGCGATAAAGATGAGGATAACAGTCTGAATAATATAAATAATGCAAGTAATCATAATCCCTCATCTCAGAGATATAGAGGCTGAAACGTTGTGAATGTAGCGATAAAGATGAGGATAACAGTCCGAATAATATAAATAATGCAAGTAATCATAATCCCTTATCTCAGAGATATAGAGGCTGAAACGTTGTGAATGTAGCGATAAAGATGAGGATAACAGTCTGAATAATATAAATAATGCAAGTAATCATAATCCCTTATCTCAGAGATATAGAGGCTGAAACGTTGTGAATGTAGCGATAAAGATGAGGATAACAGTCTGAATAATATAAATAATGCAAGTAATCATAATCCCTCATCTCAGAGATATAGAGGCTGAAACGTTGTGAATGTAGCGATAAAGATGAGGATAACAGTCCGAATAATATAAATAATGCAAGTAATCATAATCCCTTATCTCAGAGATATAGAGGCTGAAACGTTGTGAATGTAGCGATAAAGATGAGGATAACAGTCTGAATAATATAAATAATGCAAGTAATCATAATCCCTTATCTCAGAGATATAGAGGCTGAAACGTTGTGAATGTAGCGATAAAGATGAGGATAACAGTCTGAATAATATAAATAATGCAAGTAATCATAATCCCTCATCTCAGAGATATAGAGGCTGAAACGTTATGAATGTAGCGATAAAGATGAGGATAACAGTCTGAATAATATAAATAATGCAAGTAATCATAATCCCTCATCTCAGAGATATAGAGGCTGAAACGTTGTGAATGTAGCGATAAAGATGAGGATAACAGTCCGAATAATATAAATAATGCAAGTAATCATAATCCCTTATCTCAGAGATATAGAGGCTGAAACGTTGTGAATGTAGCGATAAAGATGAGGATAACAGTCTGAATAATATAAATAATGCAAGTAATCATAATCCCTTATCTCAGAGATATAGAGGCTGAAACGTTGTGAATGTAGCGATAAAGATGAGGATAACAGTCTGAATAATATAAATAATGCAAGTAATCATAATCCCTCATCTCAGAGATATAGAGGCTGAAACGTTGTGAATGTAGCGATAAAGATGAGGATAACAGTCTGAATAATATAAATAATGCAAGTAATCATAATCCCTCATCTCAGAGATATAGAGGCTGAAACGTTGTGAATGTAGCGATAAAGATGAGGATAACAGTCTGAATAATATAAATAATGCAAGTAATCATAATCCCTTATCTCAGAGATATAGAGGCTGAAACGTTGTGAATGTAGCGATAAAGATGAGGATAACAGTCCGAACAATATAAATAATGCAAGTAATCATAATCCCTCATCTCAGAGATATAGAGGCTGAAACGTTGTGAATGTAGCGATAAAGATGAGGATAACAGTCTGAATAATATAAATAATGCAAGTAATCATAATCCCTTATCTCAGAGATATAGAGGCTGAAACGTTGTGAATGTAGCGATAAAGATGAGGATAACAGTCTGAATAATATAAATAATGCAAGTAATCATAATCCCTTATCTCAGAGATATAGAGGCTGAAACGTTGTGAATGTAGCGATAAAGATGAGGATAACAGTCTGAATAATATAAATAATGCAAGTAATCATAATCCCTCATCTCAGAGATATAGAGGCTGAAACGTTGTGAATGTAGCGATAAAGATGAGGATAACAGTCCGAACAATATAAATAATGCAAGTAATCATAATCCCTTATCTCAGAGATATAGAGGCTGAAACGTTGTGAATGTAGCGATAAAGATGAGGATAACAGTCTGAATAATATAAATAATGCAAGTAATCATAATCCCTTATCTCAGAGATATAGAGGCTGAAACGTTGTGAATGTAGCGATAAAGATGAGGATAACAGTCTGAATAATATAAATAATGCAAGTAATCATAATCCCTCATCTCAGAGATATAGAGGCTGAAACGTTGTGAATGTAGCGATAAAGATGAGGATAACAGTCTGAATAATATAAATAATGCAAGTAATCATAATCCCTCATCTCAGAGATATAGAGGCTGAAACGTTATGAATGTAGCGATAAAGATGAGGATAACAGTCTGAATAATATAAATAATGCAAGTAATCATAATCCCTCATCTCAGAGATATAGAGGCTGAAACGTTGTGAATGTAGCGATAAAGATGAGGATAACAGTCTGAATAATATAAATAATGCAAGTAATCATAATCCCTTATCTCAGAGATATAGAGGCTGAAACGTTGTGAATGTAGCGATAAAGATGAGGATAACAGTCCGAATAATATAAATAATGCAAGTAATCATAATCCCTCATCTCAGAGATATAGAGGCTGAAACGTTGTGAATGTAGCGATAAAGATGAGGATAACAGTCTGAATAATATAAATAATGCAAGTAATCATAATCCCTCATCTCAGAGATATAGAGGCTGAAACGTTGTGAATGTAGCGATAAAGATGAGGATAACAGTCTGAATAATATAAATAATGCAAGTAATCATAATCCCTCATCTCAGAGATATAGAGGCTGAAACGTTATGAATGTAGCGATAAAGATGAGGATAACAGTCTGAATAATATAAATAATGCAAGTAATCATAATCCCTTATCTCAGAGATATAGAGGCTGAAACGTTGTGAATGTAGCGATAAAGATGAGGATAACAGTCTGAATAATATAAATAATGCAAGTAATCATAATCCCTCATCTCAGAGATATAGAGGCTGAAACGTTGTGAATGTAGCGATAAAGATGAGGATAACAGTCTGAATAATATAAATAATGCAAGTAATCATAATCCCTCATCTCAGAGATATAGAGGCTGAAACGTTGTGAATGTAGCGATAAAGATGAGGATAACAGTCCGAATAATATAAATAATGCAAGTAATCATAATCCCTCATCTCAGAGATATAGAGGCTGAAACGTTGTGAATGTAGCGATAAAGATGAGGATAACAGTCTGAATAATATAAATAATGCAAGTAATCATAATCCCTCATCTCAGAGATATAGAGGCTGAAACGTTATGAATGTAGCGATAAAGATGAGGATAACAGTCTGAATAATATAAATAATGCAAGTAATCATAATCCCTTATCTCAGAGATATAGAGGCTGAAACGTTGTGAATGTAGCGATAAAGATGAGGATAACAGTCTGAATAATATAAATAATGCAAGTAATCATAATCCCTCATCTCAGAGATATAGAGGCTGAAACGTTGTGAATGTAGCGATAAAGATGAGGATAACAGTCTGAATAATATAAATAATGCAAGTAATCATAATCCCTCATCTCAGAGATATAGAGGCTGAAACGTTGTGAATGTAGCGATAAAGATGAGGATAACAGTCCGAATAATATAAATAATGCAAGTAATCATAATCCCTCATCTCAGAGATATAGAGGCTGAAACGTTGTGAATGTAGCGATAAAGATGAGGATAACAGTCTGAATAATATAAATAATGCAAGTAATCATAATCCCTCATCTCAGAGATATAGAGGCTGAAACGTTATGAATGTAGCGATAAAGATGAGGATAACAGTCTGAATAATATAAATAATGCAAGTAATCATAATCCCTTATCTCAGAGATATAGAGGCTGAAACGTTGTGAATGTAGCGATAAAGATGAGGATAACAGTCTGAATAATATAAATAATGCAAGTAATCATAATCCCTCATCTCAGAGATATAGAGGCTGAAACGTTGTGAATGTAGCGATAAAGATGAGGATAACAGTCCGAATAATATAAATAATGCAAGTAATCATAATCCCTCATCTCAGAGATATAGAGGCTGAAACGTTGTGAATGTAGCGATAAAGATGAGGATAACAGTCCAAATAATATAAATAATGCAAGTAATCATAATCCCTCATCTCAGAGATATAGAGGCTGAAACGTTGTGAATGTAGCGATAAAGATGAGGATAACAGTCCGAATAATATAAATAATGCAAGTAATCATAATCCCTCATCTCAGAGATATAGAGGCTGAAACGTTGTGCATGTAGCGATAAAGATGAGGATAACAGTCCGAATAATATAAATAATGCAAGTAATCATAATCCCTCATCTCAGAGATATAGAGGCTGAAACGTTGTGAATGTAGCGATAAAGATGAGGATAACAGTCCGAATAATATAAATAATGCAAGTAATCATAATCCCTCATCTCAGAGATATAGAGGCTGAAACGTTGTGAATGTAGCGATAAAGATGAGGATAACAGTCTGAATAATATAAATAATGCAAGTAATCATAATCCCTCATCTCAGAGATATAGAGGCTGAAACGTTGTGAATGTAGCGATAAAGATGAGAATAACAGTCTGAATAATATAAATAATGCAAGTAATCATAATCCCTCATCTCAGAGATATAGAGGCTGAAACGTTGTGAATGTAGCGATAAAGATGAGGATAACAGTCCGAATAATATAAATAATGCAAGTAATCATAATCCCTTATCTCAGAGATATAGAGGCTGAAACGTTGTGAATGTAGCGATAAAGATGAGGATAACAGTCCGAATAATATAAATAATGCAAGTAATCATAATCCCTCATCTCAGAGATATAGAGGCTGAAACGTTGTGAATGTAGCGATAAAGATGAGGATAACAGTCCGAATAATATAAATAATGCAAGTAATCATAATCCCTCATCTCAGAGATATAGAGGCTGAAACGTTGTGAATGTAGCGATAAAGATGAGGATAACAGTCTGAATAATATAAATAATGCAAGTAATCATAATCCCTCATCTCAGAGATATAGAGGCTGAAACGTTGTGAATGTAGCGATAAAGATGAGGATAACAGTCCGAATAATATAAATAATGCAAGTAATCATAATCCCTCATCTCAGAGATATAGAGGCTGAAACGTTGTGAATGTAGCGATAAAGATGAGGATAACAGTCTGAATAATATAAATAATGCAAGTAATCATAATCCCTCATCTCAGAGATATAGAGGCTGAAACGTTGTGAATGTAGCGATAAAGATGAGGATAACAGTCCGAATAATATAAATAATGCAAGTAATCATAATCCCTCATCTCAGAGATATAGAGGCTGAAACGTTGTGAATGTAGCGATAAAGATGAGAATAACAGTCTGAATAATATAAATAATGCAAGTAATCATAATCCCTCATCTCAGAGATATAGAGGCTGAAACGTTGTGAATGTAGCGATAAAGATGAGGATAACAGTCCGAATAATATAAATAATGCAAGTAATCATAATCCCTTATCTCAGAGATATAGAGGCTGAAACGTTGTGAATGTAGCGATAAAGATGAGGATAACAGTCCGAATAATATAAATAATGCAAGTAATCATAATCCCTCATCTCAGAGATATAGAGGCTGAAACGTTGTGAATGTAGCGATAAAGATGAGGATAACAGTCTGAATAATATAAATAATGCAAGTAATCATAATCCCTCATCTCAGAGATATAGAGGCTGAAACGTTGTGAATGTAGCGATAAAGATGAGGATAACAGTCCGAATAATATAAATAATGCAAGTAATCATAATCCCTCATCTCAGAGATATAGAGGCTGAAACGTTGTGAATGTAGCGATAAAGATGAGAATAACAGTCTGAATAATATAAATAATGCAAGTAATCATAATCCCTCATCTCAGAGATATAGAGGCTGAAACGTTGTGAATGTAGCGATAAAGATGAGGATAACAGTCCGAATAATATAAATAATGCAAGTAATCATAATCCCTTATCTCAGAGATATAGAGGCTGAAACGTTGTGAATGTAGCGATAAAGATGAGGATAACAGTCCGAATAATATAAATAATGCAAGTAATCATAATCCCTCATCTCAGAGATATAGAGGCTGAAACGTTGTGAATGTAGCGATAAAGATGAGGATAACAGTCCGAATAATATAAATAATGCAAGTAATCATAATCCCTCATCTCAGAGATATAGAGGCTGAAACGTTGTGAATGTAGCGATAAAGATGAGGATAACAGTCCGAATAATATAAATAATGCAAGTAATCATAATCCCTCATCTCAGAGATATAGAGGCTGAAACGTTGTGAATGTAGCGATAAAGATGAGGATAACAGTCCGAATAATATAAATAATGCAAGTAATCATAATCCCTCATCTCAGAGATATAGAGGCTGAAACGTTGTGAATGTAGCGATAAAGATGAGGATAACAGTCTGAATAATATAAATAATGCAAGTAATCATAATCCCTCATCTCAGAGATATAGAGGCTGAAACGTTGTGAATGTAGCGATAAAGATGAGGATAACAGTCTGAATAATATAAATAATGCAAGTAATCATAATCCCTCATCTCAGAGATATAGAGGCTGAAACGTTGTGAATGTAGCGATAAAGATGAGGATAACAGTCTGAATAATATAAATAATGCAAGTAATCATAATCCCTCATCTCAGAGATATAGAGGCTGAAACGTTGTGAATGTAGCGATAAAGATGAGGATAACAGTCCGAACAATATAAATAATGCAAGTAATCATAATCCCTCATCTCAGAGATATAGAGGCTGAAACGTTGTGAATGTAGCGATAAAGATGAGGATAACAGTCTGAATAATATAAATAATGCAAGTAATCATAATCCCTCATCTCAGAGATATAGAGGCTGAAACGTTGTGAATGTAGCGATAAAGATGAGGATAACAGTCTGAATAATATAAATAATGCAAGTAATCATAATCCCTCATCTCAGAGATATAGAGGCTGAAACGTTGTGAATGTAGCGATAAAGATGAGGATAACAGTCTGAATAATATAAATAATGCAAGTAATCATAATCCCTCATCTCAGAGATATAGAGGCTGAAACGTTGTGAATGTAGCGATAAAGATGAGGATAACAGTCCGAACAATATAAATAATGCAAGTAATCATAATCCCTCATCTCAGAGATATAGAGGCTGAAACGTTGTGAATGTAGCGATAAAGATGAGGATAACAGTCTGAATAATATAAATAATGCAAGTAATCATAATCCCTCATCTCAGAGATATAGAGGCTGAAACGTTGTGAATGTAGCGATAAAGATGAGGATAACAGTCTGAATAATATAAATAATGCAAGTAATCATAATCCCTCATCTCAGAGATATAGAGGCTGAAACGTTGTGAATGTAGCGATAAAGATGAGGATAACAGTCTGAATAATATAAATAATGCAAGTAATCATAATCCCTCATCTCAGAGATATAGAGGCTGAAACGTTGTGAATGTAGCGATAAAGATGAGGATAACAGTCCGAACAATATAAATAATGCAAGTAATCATAATCCCTCATCTCAGAGATATAGACAGATAACTAAAAATGTATCTGTAAAAAGACGATAAAAATAAAGAGAAAAGGAAAACTTAGCTTAGCTGATGCGTTTCCTCCTCTTATGGCCTTTATCAAGGCAAATGTGAGGATTTATAACCAAAATTTAAAATATTAATTGACAACCAGTCTACGGCAGAAATAAACTGCAGTGTGGAATAGCTCTCATTCCTGACCCCTGACGTTCTACATGGTATATACGATGCGCAATATGAAACTCACACTTGAAACCATATTTTGAAGTGGGACGATGTCGGTAACACCCGGAGCTGGTAGATTTTCTGCTGTAGTTATCTCCTTCCAGGTCGATAGCTGTCGCATTAAAGAGGTTTGTCGTTAGAGAGACAGACAAACAGACAGACACAGCGAAATTAAGATGAGTACGTCTCAGCTGAAGTTTCGTAAAATTCAAACTTTGCAGAATTTTCCATTCCTGAAGTGTTTCACAAAAAGCAATAAAGTCATACAAACAGATTCCACTGAGAAACATAGACGTTCATTCAATTTTTCAACTGAGTCCATACGAAGTACATGTTTTCTTCATTTCCGATAGATCTATTGACCAGTTTACAGAAGCCTGCAGGGTCTGAGACGTTTGATATCAGTTATTAATGCAGCAATCTGAAGAATAGTAAAGCAGTCCTGTTGATTCCGCTCCGTTATTTGGCTTCTGAGGTTTGCTATTTACCGATCAGTCTATAATTGCCCAATATGGACTGGTTTTCAGCTAGTCTTGAAATGTTTTGGATGGTGAGAGACTTGTGTTAGAAGACATTTTTGGGTGATTTACGAGTATGTGGCTTCACAGTTGCTAAGTTAAGTTTCGCTTCCCTGACAACCGGAAAAACGGTGTGTGACAAACTATTGAAACAAAGTCAATTCGGTAAGTTGAAGAGAAGGAAGATGATATAAATCAATCATTTTACAATGAAAGATTTTGGTGCAGATGTACTTAACACTGGTACAATTGGACGAGAAAACGAATCAATAAAGCCATTGATAGATTCTAAACAAAAGCAGTGAACTGTTTTTGGAGGGGTCGCCCTGAAATCAATTCGAGATTTACTAAGCTTTGCATAGTATAGAATCAGACCAGATGGAAAGCATTTTAGGCAGAGAGATTGTACAGCGCCAATTCCATGTCAATCGCCTGATTCGAACGCGTTATTCGCAATTTTCGTTTATCGGTTATAGAGCTCGCATACTGGATCTCTGACAGGTAATTCTTGAAAAATCCACGCCTCGAATATTGCTGCCACATTTGGTCCGATACTTTATATTTAGATATTCTTGATAAAATCCAAAGACGAATCAGCAATATTATTGGTGTTGACCTGGCATCTCACCTGCAGTCACTTTCCCATCGCCGTAATCTAGCTTCCCTGCACCTTTTCTAGAAATACTTTCATGGTAATTGTTCGGATGAACTCTCTGCTATAAGACCCAGAGTTTATGAATTTAAGCGCAGTACTAGATTGGTGGCAAGGTCTCATCATTTTACTGTTGAAATGACTAGATGTAGCCGTAAGTCCTATACTAACAGTTTTTTCTATCGCTCTTCTCACTTGTGGAAATCTCTTCCGGCTTCTTGGTTCCCAGGCAACTTTGATCTTAAAAACTGTAAATGCAATGTCAATCGTTATCTACTGTCTTCTCAATTCTTGTTCTTTTACTGTGCTCTCTCCTTCAGTAACCCCCTTGTGTCTTAGTAGCTTTATTGCTTTGCTTGGGGTGAAATGATAAAAAAAATAACTGACTATGCTCTATATTTTTTCGAGTAACTTTTCATTATAATGATACATTCATAATGGTCTGTGGAACAGAGAGAGGGATCGGTGCCCGCACCGAGACAAACGCAACCGACGGTAGCAGGGGTTGCGAACAATTTTTATTCTTAGCCCGGGTGTAAGGTCTCGGGCTCCCTACATTAAACCGACCTTATGTCACAACCTGACCCCGTGAGTGGGGGTTGAGTAAATATAAATTAATTAAATATTTACTAAACTCAGGAGCTCAGAGGGGTTATTGAATAGGGGAAGATGAAGTAAGTGCAGTTTATGAGGATATATAGAGTAGTTATCGGTTAACGTTGAACTTGAAGAGTTTATAGGCTTACGGCTGTATCGCGCTAGAACACCGTTTCCAGTACGATCACCGAACTTTAGCAAGATCGAGCCTGGTCGTTACCGAAATGGGTGACCTTTTGGGTATACCAGGTGCTGTAAACTTGTATGTATGTGTGGCATAATAGAAAATGACACGGAATTGTTAATCGGCATGCAAGTTCCAATTCCATTTGCATTTACGATAATCTCCTCACCCCTCAGCTATGGTTTAATTAGTAAGACTTTTATCACTAAATCATTAATATCTCCAAGGAAAAATTCTTACAATCTAAAAAATATTTTCTGGTTTTAAATAACCTGCAATGAGGTGATAAACCGTAAAAAAATGAATCATCAATCCCGAAGAAATTATGATTTTAGTGGTCAGGGAAGCATCATCTTGGGAGTGTCTTCCTTAAAATAGTGGTTCTCTTAGTGGAATGTACTTCTTATCAATGCAGTGCAAAGGAAATAGGGATGGTTTGATTCTGTGTACGTGGCATGGTAGGTCCTAGTTGTAAAGGTCTAAACAGAAATGAGAACTGCCCTGTCGTCTAGGGCTTCAGAATACGTCAACTGCACATCTGCAGAGGGGTAAGACACCACCACCATCACCACCCCGCCCAAATGAGGCGTCCTGGGTAAAACGATAAAGGAGGTTTTGAGGAGCGTGGAACCAACTCTTAAATACCGGTGTTCCCAGGTCCACCCTGACCAGGAGTGGTAGCACCTGTTAGTGTTCCAGCTATGGGGCAAATAGTCAATCCCTAAACTGGGCGGTAAAAATCCTATTAAAGTGTAAAAATAGGTTTTAATACCAGCAATACATGTTTGTAAAAAATTATTACCAGCATTAAATTTTTGAGGAAAAAATTGTTACCAGCAATACATTATTACCAGCAATATATTTTTGAAGAAAAAAATATTACCAGCAATAAAAATCTTGTCGGCATTAACCCATTGAGGTTGATATGCCGTAAAACAAACGAAACCACACCAGAAAGGAAAGTGTTATGGTAATTTACCCACGCACGCATGGTCTCACCCAGCCATAAATAGGAGCAAGTACTGCCTTTTGGAGAGGGAAGTTTCCAGCAGTCAGCTCTGACAGTCGGACCGAACATTCTTGCTGTAACACTCTCGTTTGTATATGTTTGTATTACTGTTTCTGTTAATATATTTGTTTAACTCAATTCCTCTGTTTGTGCCTTTATTTCTGGCCTCTAAAAAGGCCACAACAAAAAGCTAATCTGAACATTTGCCATGATAATAGTAATAAAGTAGTGATAGGTTTGTGATTTTTTTTATGTGAGAAAGGAGCTGCAGGGTTAAAAATAATTAATCACCCACAAGGCCGTGTAAACGCTTTTGAACTCTGTCTAGTCTGAAAAGGGAAGATTAGACAGTTCTAGTCAGGATATGTCCTCAATACCCCATTGGTCCGACTTGACTTTTAGGAGCAGGAAATTACTCTTCCAACTGGTGAGGATTTGGTTACCTATAAAATCAGTGTTCACTGGCTTTTACTTAGCTTGGAACATTTGATGCGAAATATACATTGAGCCAACTTACTCAATAGGAAAGGCTTGTCATATTATCACATATTATATGTTTCGATTGAATGGCACACTGATTTCTTACCTTCAGCAGTAAAATAGCTTGCCAATTTCCACCTGACCAGGTACGTTTGTTTTCTTCAACACCGACCGAGTCAACCTCTGATTTATATTGACCACTACGCTGAGCACACTGTAGTTACAGTTGAAAATATGTGCTTTGCCAGGGCTATATACGTTTTTGAATTCAGAGTTGTCCTTCTCTTAGACTGTTTACAACCAAGGCTAGTCAGTCATAGCCCCTACCAACACGTATTGGGCCCTGCACGGTAGGATAATGTCCCATTTCTCTTCAGGAAAAGCAAACATAGAAAGATCTGGGAAAGACCTACAACTAACAAAGTACTTTCACTTTCACAGGCCGATTAAGAAGAAGAGGCGGGAGAATAGATGGGTTCATGCCTTTCCCAAGGGTGTTTGTCTGAAAGTGAACGTAGCGAACTCGACCAGAATTTAAACTCGTCTCTCCGATTATCGTCCCGAGTCGCTAACCATTACGTATGTCAGCTTGATTTGAAATCAATTTACGAAAATACGACTTTTAATAGGTTTTAATTTTGAATTTTGACATTCATTGGGTTATGGCAGAAATAGGAAGATATGTCTCGGAAAGGGATCTATTTGTTCGAAGTAGCTAAGTGGTTTTGGCTACTGTAACTGAATAGGACAATCTAGCAGGTAGCCGTAATAGACTGGTACTCGTCCTAGTCGTAGGCAATATGCGTGGGCAATATGCGTGGGCAATAGGCGTAGGCAATAGGCGTAGGCAATAGGGGTAGGCGATGTACCTCCACATCCGTCTGTATTTATGGCTGACATCCAATCATATTACTGTGAGGGGGAACCCAGGTGTATGCATATTCATTACATCATAGGACAAAATAAAATAAGTGTTACAAGAAAGGTTGCGACACCTTTGTTAAAATTGAAACGGACAATTTTCAAGGACAAAGTGACATTCCAAAGCTCAAGACATACAAAAGCAAAACCCCAGATACAGTCGCTACTGTGGTTCTGTTCTCAGTAAATATCTACATAAATTTATAATTTAATTTTTTTTTCTATTAAGAATAGTTACTAGTGTGTAATAATTCGTATCTAATAATTGTTTCATATTTACAATGGCGTGCTAAAAAAGACATTGAACCGACCAAGAAGTATTTCCTAAAAAATGTAGGTTATTGAGAAATTTTCAAGACACTCATAATTAAGCGTAAGCAGACAATCAAGCAGAGTGAGAGAGAGAGACTGGCACATGCAAGTATGCATACGCCCAGAAACAGACCTGTGCACATTTGAACAAATGCAGACACTCAGCAACAGGCATGTGCGTGCTCACACACACACACACACACACGCGCGCGCGCGCGCGCACGCACACACACGCACAAACGTGAATAGAGAAACAGACACAAACAGAGATAGAGGAACAGGCAGACACGCAGAAAGACACACACGCACACACTCACCCAGAAAAGAAAACATACACATAGATAAATAGGCAATCGGACAAAACGGATATATGCACACACAGAAAGAGGACCAGTCTTACACAGAATGAGAGAGAGATAGGGGGAGAGAGAGAGGGAGAGAGAGAGACAAAAGGAGAGAAACAGGTACACACATACACGGGAACAATCACACACGTATACATAGAAATATATACACACATAAATAGATAGACACACAGAGAGAAAGAATTACACCGTAATACTCCCATATACGCAGAAGCAGAATACACACACACGTGCATAGCACCCCCCCCCCTACACGCTGGGAGTTCTTGTTCACAGCGCCAATTAATACAATATTGTATAGCCCCTTCCAGGTTAAGCGCTTGGGCAACTCTGTCGATTCGATAATAAAGTTACATTCTTCTCTTATGGCAAGTGATTGCTGGTTGTTTTGAGTCCCGAGATAAAAGAACTTCAACATAGGGAATTTTAAACTTACCTAGTTTATTAAAGACGACGTATACATCTTCTAACTATACAGTGGGATCGCTCTCTCTCTCTCTCTCTCTCTCTCTCTCTCTCTCTCTCGCCACTGGGGAGCCGTTTCAGACACGACAGAAAACATTGTTTGACGGTTAAGATTCAACTCCTCGAAAACTCTTTCTCTATCTATCGATTTCACGCTCGTTCAGCCAATCAAAATCGACTTCCTTGTTTTGTCTTCCATCTGACCTCGAAGGTCAACCTCAGGAAGTCCGATCATAGATACACTTCTCTAAAAAATAATAGTCTGCTAAACTATTATTTTGCACACACACACACACACACATACACACACACACACACATACAGAAAACAGGTACAAATACACACAAGAACATCAACTAAGGGAGAAAGAGGCATGCGCGCGCATACATATAAAAAATGCACACACACACACATGATGGCTGCCAACTCGTATTCAAGCACTGCGATTGGCTGAATACCCGTAAAAGAGCTCATCGATGAGCTACTCTTAGGTGGCTTTTTAGTACAGGTAAAGACATGCACTCTTTGGAACAGGTGTGGCAGACATGAACATCTCTGGCAACAGTTCCTGCAACGTTGTTGCCATGTATTTTAACATGTCCTTTTAATCCTGCTGCAATTTTGCACACTTTTCTACACTAATGACGTGAGACAGAATACGGTAAATCCGACAATGTCCGAACAGCCGATTTTCATTGGCTTACATTTTTTCGCAGAAGCAGGATGACGTCTACATCATCAGAGGCAACAGACGCCGCAGGTGTTATATCAGAGTTTTCCTTCTAGATGTCTGCCTTGACAGAGGCTGAGGGGGGCATCTCTCCCGGTGGTTTTACGGCGTTCTCACACACCGACCTGATCAACTGTACGTCCCTCACGCAGCGATTGCTAGATGGACGTTGACCTCTCAAAGAGATTCATCCGCCCTTTGACAGGTCTTTGTTTTTGTCCTGCCAGGTTTCTAGCCACCCTCCTCACCAGGTAGACCTGGTGGGTGAACCGATTTAGTCGCCGATTGCCCGACAGGCAACAGGTAGTACTGGCTAGCAATCAGTCAGGATGACCCGACACATACATACATATATATGTATACACACACATATACATACATACACACATACATACACATATATACATATACATGCACGCACACATACATACGTACATGCATACATACATATACATACACACATACATACACACACATTTATACATACATATACTCATGCATACACACATACATATACATACACACACGCACACATACATACATACACACATACATACACATACATACATCCGCACATATACATAAATACATACAAACACACACGCACACATACATACACATACATACACACATATATACATGCACACACATACATAGACATACATATACATGTATACACATACATGAATACGCACACATACATACACACATATACATACACACATACATGCACACACATTTATATATACATATACACATGCATACACACATGCATACATACATACACACACGCACACATACACACACATGCACATACATACATACATACACAAATACATACATGCATACACACACATGCACATACATACACACATACATACATACACACATGCATAGACATGCAACACACATAAATACATACACGCACATACACAAACATGCATACACAAGCACATACATACATACACATGCACACCATTCCCTACCACCGATGGGAAAATGTACTTCTTAGCCACAATTTTGTATGGAAACCTTGTCGATCTCGAGAGAGATTATTCTTTTAGATATCATTAAATTTCAGCTCAAATGGAGTTTATAAACATGTGCATATCACCCACCCCGCCATCCGAAAGCGTTCCGCTGAAATCTTTCGTAAACCGAAATGGGTGAAATCAAAGAAGCAATTACTATTAATTTTTAATGAAAAAAGAGCCTCCCCAGACCTACCTTCCCACCAAACAAAACATTGCTTAAGCTTTTCACGGTGATAGCGCCAGAGTGGTTGCAGATATCGAAGATGTTGCTTAATCCGTCACTTTCACTGTAACTTAAAATGGCGCATGGAAGAATCGGACAGACCGCAAACAAAATTCCTCCAGATTGGTGCTCGAAGAACAGATAATAATCATAAAACTAATCAATAGCTTTAGTCAGAAATTAGCATTTGCCGTCTTTTAGAATAACACCAGAATAGACAGTCAGTCGCTTTCCCTTTGAGCGAGACTTGGGGATCCCACCTTCTGAGTGTATACTTGCAGTCTACCTTTAGACTGAAATGCGATTTGAACAAATGTTTACGTCCTAATTCACATGCAAACTGGATATATGTGTGCCTATCTATTAATTCATAGTAATTCAAGTACTATAAAACAAACAAACATTTTCATGAACAATCTAACCTCAAAATGGATGCGTATTTATTATTAAGCATTATACAATACTCGGTCATTGCCCGGTAATCCAAGTATTGCGTTTCATGTCGGCTCTGGATTTTGGTAGTCTAGCCGCAATTCTTCCGTACTCAACTCTGCCTCAACATACTTAATCAAGGAACACTTTTCTTGATATTTCTTTTTTCTTGTTGCGGAGAGAGGAGGCTAAAAGAACGGATGTCTACAGCTCTCGGCTAGGTTACTATTCCCCCCCCCCCCACACACACACATATATATATATATATATATGTGAACATTGAAGTCAACACTTAGAGGTGACAGGCTGTTTCATGCTAAACGCAATCGTCAGGCTGCTTTTATATTTACACACGCTCTATCTCTGATAATAAGCATTTTATCCCATAGATATAGCACACCTTAAGAGTATATTTCTTCATATATATATATATATATATATATATATATATATATAAATATCCATAATACCCTACGTTAGTTGCACAACTTAGAGTTTCATGCCATCTGCAATCCTCAGGTACAATTTTTGTGTTTACACCGTTTGTTTAACACTTCTGTTTATCGCGAGATATTTTATTCTTAGGCTGGATTATTATTGTTGTCACATGTTTAAATAAATTGTAGTTTAATTTGGGATTTGAATTATTGTTATGTATTTTCTTATTAGTATTTTATTAATATCTTAATTTTATCACTACATATTTTATTAATATTATTTTTATTAATATTATTAATTTTTTTAATTTCATTATTGACTTTCATACAAAAACAGAGTTATCCCCCTTGATTCCCAAACGTTATTTTTTTTTTTTAATGCTTTAATTTTTTTAAATTAAAATTTATAATTCTTATTTTCAATATTATTTTCAATCGTAAATGTTAATCTGGACCAAAATTTAAATCCAAAATAAACTACTATTGCGTTCGGCTATACCTTTGGTATAAATTGAGTTAGACTGGTCTAGTCCAATTTATACCAGAGATTATAATCTCTGTTATAAATTGGACTAGGCCAGTCTATAAATCATGTTATAAATTGGGCTAAGCTAAAATATATCCAACGAGACTCAAATGTTTCTCCCTTATTTTCCCATGTAGTAAGATGTATATATTTTCACAGATGATTGACATTGGTATTATTCATGAAGATTCACACTTCCACAGATTCTTCGTGCCAGTATTTTAATGTCCTTATCTATTCCATTTCATTGTTATCCATATTAGTAAGCCATATCTCTGGATGCTTATTGATGTCGACAAAATGATTGAAACGGAACCATTTTTGTCTGATTGACCCTTGTTCTTTTGTGTGTGACGTCTACAGACCACAATTTAATTTCTTATGAAGAAAATTGTATATTATTCTTGCTTACCCTGTTTACTTTTCTCCGACAGCTGTGTTAGCGGAACAAGATTTGTTCTTTTTTAGAAACATATGGATCTGATTACTGTTGAAAGAATTTATATCAGCCATTATGATCGGTTTGTATACGGGAGCCATCACGTAATATTCTCGTTAATAAAACAGTTGTTGAAACTAATAATAAAAGGGGTTTTGAACTTTCCATGGGAGTATAGTTTAGAGTAGGCTTTTTATACCACAAAGTGTGAAGTAGATTACCTCTAATAATAACCCGGGTATTGTTCTTCACTACAATAAATTATAACTGGATATATTCTGGGAAGGGTTAATATGGGTTCTTACCTGTCTATATTTCTACACCATATCAATGTAATAATAAAATTTGACTCGACATCTGTGAGATCTAAAGTAAATCACCGCTTTCCGTAGAGATTATCCGTGCGTCTACGATTCGATAGGAAAAATGTTTCCGGCATCTTTGGAATTTAGTAAAATTTTATTTCCACAGTAACATTTTTTTGCACAATATTAGAGAACACCGAGAAAATTCTTTGAAGAATCATTATTCATGAGTCGCTATTCCCGCCATCACCAGATTGCGAACTAACATGGCTTCTTTCCCGCTCTTTAATACGTTCTCGAACATACTTATTTAGTGCTTACCACCCATTAGTTGGTGACCCATCAAATTATGTTATCCTACCATCTCTTCATTTTTCTGACACCATTTCCTCGAGATATAATTTAACGAGCTCTGAACTTGGTCTTTTAATGTGTCCAAATAGTTTGAAGAATTTCCTACGAATGGCATTGAAGAGGGAAGGCAAATTGGTTCCATTTCTAAGAATGGTTATTTTCCATTTTTCTATCAGTTTTTGATCTGTGATGAGACGCATCATATGTTCCTCATTTTAATACACAGAGGTAAATTGAGATTTTTAAAAAAACTACTATTTCATAGGAGAAACCTAGTGTGCAATTTTTGCCCCTTACCCCATGTGGACGTTGTGGGGTGCACTATAAAAAGACCTGTTCCATAACACAGAGAGATGGATTGGCACTAGTCATATCTTGGATATGTTGTGAACTCAATAAAGAGAATATTGTAGTAAAGCGAGTCACAAGTACTTTTATTAAAAGCTTTTCAGTGCATGCAAAAGGCGTTGAAACTATACGATAGTTGATAACATAATGCCACAAAATTGGACTTTGTTGTTCATTTCTTAGCAATGTAGATTAATGTTACTTACTGACAGCGCGTAGCTTAACGATAATCACCCAGGAAAAGCCAAGCCTGCGAACAGAGTTCAAGTTCCAGCCTAGACTGTTGCTTTCACTATTGTCTTCGGGAAAAGCATGGATCCATCTCTTCCCCTCCCTATTAGCAGGGTAGCGAGTCACAAGTACTTTTTAAAACCTTTTTCAGTCCATGTAAAGGGTTTTGAAACTAGGTATATATATATATACATAGCCTTTTTTGTCTATGGCGACGGTCGATAGCGGAAAGTAAGTTATCTTAAAACAGCGCAGCTCATGGATGAAAAAACAATGCGCGATCGACACCATTTTTGACAACGTCTACAGTACTATGGAATCATCCACCGTGGTGCCTTTGTGTCTTTGTCTAGCCTCTACAGGGCACCGGATTCTATTCTCTTCAGAGGTCTTTGCTCCCGCGAAAACAGCAGCTCTCCTCTCCACACTACTCGATCCCGGCCATCCCAGTTTGCAACACTGATAAAAAAAATTCCATCATTGACGATTTGCACTGGTCCTTGAAGCAAAGCTTGGGTTGTTCAACGTTATGCGTCCCCTCAGACTGTTCCCCCTACAGTATCTGTTTGAGAATTATGTAGTTATCCATGCGCACAACGTGCCCAAGACGCCGAGATCGCAGGATAGTATATAGTGATTGATTGCCAGATCTTCTGAGCACTACAGTATACGGGACCCTATATTGCCATTTAATTTTTTAAATATTCCTTAAATACTTCACGTGATAACTATTTAACCTCCTCTCTTTACCAACATAAAAGGCCCACGTTTCATTACCATTAAGGAGTGTTTAGAGAATGCATGTTTCGTAAAAGTCTCGGTTTTATCCTAAGTATATCACTTTCATTTGCTCTTTGATAAGTTTCATGAAGGCATCTGTGGAGTTTCCTATTCTGCTCGTCAGTTCCTCATCCATAGATAGGGAAGACGTTATCGCGGATTCCAAGTAAACAAACGTATCTATTGTTTTCAGAGATTCAACAGCAAGTTTTATCTCTAGTGATGATTTTGCCCCTTGTCATATTACCTCTGTTTTCAGAGATTTCACGCCAAGTTTATTTCTGGTTGCGAGATTTTGCCTTGTCCTATTACCTCAGTTTTCAGAGATTCTACAACAAAGTTTAATCTCTAGTGGTGTATTTGTCCCTTGTCCTATTACCTCAGTTTTCAGAGATTCACCAGAAAGTTTTATCTCTGGTGGTGAATTTTCCTCTTGTCGTATTACATCAATTTCCAGACACACAGCACCAAGTTATTTCTTTGGTGGTGAATTTGAACCTTGTCCTATTACCTCAGTTTTCAGAGATTCACGACCTAGTTTTATCTCTAGCGTTGAATTTGTCCCTTGTCCTATGACCTCTGTTTTCAGATATTCACAGCCTAGTTTTATCTCTAGCGTTGAATTTGTCACTTTTCCTATTATATCAGTTCTCAGAGCTTCAGCACCAAGTTTTTTCACTTGTGGTGAATTTGTCCTTTGTCCTATTACCTCAGTTTTCAGAGATTCTACAACAAAGTTTAATCTCTGGTGGTGTATTTGTCCCTTGTCCTATTACCTCAGTTTTCAGACATTCACCACCAAGTTTTAACTCTGGTGCTGAATTTGTCCCTTTCTTATTCCCTCAGGATTCCGAGATTCGCTACCAGGTTTTATCTCTGGTGGCAAGTTTATCCCTTGTCCTATTACCTCGGTTTTCTTGACGCTGATTTTCAACCCAAAGAGCTCACATGCTTCAAATAGAAGATCTACCAATCGTTGGAATTAAATTTCTCGAATATATAGGTCGGCGGATATAAATAAATAAATATACTGTTTAATAAATAAACAGAAAATCTATGCCAATATGGATATCCACTAAAACTAACTTTCAAATATATATATATATATATATATATATATATATATATATATATATAGCTGTAAAAAGATTCATCATTCATTATTCACTGTTTCAGCCACTGCCACATTGGTGCTATTGAAGAGGAAAGGCAAATATAAGGAAACAGCTAATCTCATCCTCACCATTTCATAAGATCTTCAGTATATGTGGTTCTACAGAAGGATGCTGAGAATATCATCGACGGAAATGTCTTTTCTCTGAAAGAAAATCCCGCAAGGTAGGAAAATCGTTCGTTGTGATGCTAACTTTTTATACATTGTCTTTCTTATGCCTTAAATCCTTGGTTATCTTAAAAAATGTTATCAAATCTTTCTTCTTTATCTCCTGGACATTTTCCTGTGAGGACTCATTTTATTTTTTCCCAATGTCTATTCCAATGCGGTCTTTGGCAGAACCTCCATTTTGGCTTCGACAGTCGGCTTTTATACATCACCCAAAAAGGTATTCTATAATAATAATAATACTAGTCATCCAATTACACGTTTTTTTTTTCTTATTTTTTAGATTTTCTTTCTCATTCGCCATGAAAAAACGACTACGTAAAACAAGGAACAAAAGAACACAATAAAATATTCATGAGTTTGACGTGTATTTAAGGACTCGCTTAAAGACACGGACATTTTGCTGCCAGCAGCTGTCGACAGAAGCTTGCGAGTGGCTGAGACCTACGGTGGGCGATGTGTTCCAAAATTTACGGTGTTGGAGTGAGTTGCTTTACTTTCCTCGACGACGAACTCGTTTTGAACTCTCTCTCTCTCTCATTCACTCTCACACACACTCTCTCTCTCTTACTCGCTCTCTTTCACTAAGCCTCTCACTAACTCTCAATCTATCATTCTCTCTATTTTTATCTCTCCCCCTCTATCTCGCTCACTCTCACTCTTTCAATCTCTCTCTCACCCTCTCTCTCACTGTATCTCACTCTTTCTCTCTCACTGTATCTCACTCTCTCAATATCTCTGTCCCTCTCTCTCGCACTTACTCTTACTTTCATTCTCTCTCTCACTCTCACTCTCTTACACTCACTCTTTCATTCTCTCTCTATCACTCACTCTATCTCTCATTCTCTCTCTCTCTTTGGCACGATCGTAGGAATTTTGTGGGTAT
Organism: Acanthosepion lycidas; assembly: GCA_963932145.1. Taxonomy (NCBI): domain Eukaryota; kingdom Metazoa; phylum Mollusca; class Cephalopoda; order Sepiida; family Sepiidae; genus Acanthosepion; species Acanthosepion lycidas. The sequence continues at coordinate 11,551,065 of OZ010608.1, read as the reverse complement.
TTTTCGTAATGCGTGAATGCACTGTTGTGTTAGCTATTTAAATTCTGCATATTTTCGGCTAGTTAGCTGTCATTTCTATTACGATAAGGATTGGTGGAGTTACTAATACCATTATACCTTACTTTTTGCATACACACATAGATAGATAGATAGATAGATAGATAGATATGGAAAAGAAAATAGATAGATAGATAGATAGATATGGAAAAGAAAATAGATAGATAGATAGATATGGAAAAGAAAATAGATAGATAGATAGATATGGAAAAGAAAATAGATAGATAGATAGATATGGAAAAGAAAATAGATAGATAGACAGATATATATGGAATGGATAGATAGATAGAGAGATAGATATGGAATGGATAGATAGATAGAGAGATAGATATGGAATGGATAGATAGATAGAGAGATAGATATGGAATGGATAGATAGATAGAGAGATAGATATGGAATGGATAGATAGATAGAGAGATAGATATGGAATGGATAGATAGATAGAGAGATAGATATGGAATAGATAGATAGATAGATAGATAGATAGATATCCAAATGAGAGAAAAACAAAATAAAAAAAATCCTCTATTCGTAGCATTTACTTTTTAAAAAATGTGCTCAATACAAAGTAGAGCAATATATTATTATTAATTTTTTATTATAAGAGATTATAATAAAAACATTTTGAAATTGCTACACAAAAGCTTTCATGTTTCAATACATTGATTGTACTTCTTCAGGCAATGCTAAGTAACTGGTGATTAAATTATATTTAAGGAAAGATAAAAACAAAGTGTTACCTTTTTCCCGAAAGTTGAATCACTTTGTTTTTAAATTTCTTTAAAAATCATTTAATCACCAGTTACTTACCATCACCTGAAGAAGTACAATCATAGTATTGAAACATGCATGAAAACTTCTGTGTAGCGATTTCAGCGTGTTTTACTATAGTCTCTTATAATATATATATATATATATATATATATATATATATATATATATATATATATACACAAGTATATATGATTGGTGTATATGGAATGAATTCCAATAACCAACAATTACTATTCTTAAAAGAGTGCTCAATACAAAGTAGAGCAGATATAATTATTTATTTTAGTGGATACAAAGATATCACTATTCAATATAAAAATCCTGTTAACTACAACCATAATAAGAAAAGAAGATCTAGAAAGATCATCTGGTTCACTCCCCCTTTCAATATAATGATTAAATCTAAATTAGGACGTATGTTTCTAAACCTCATCAAGAAACATTTCCCTAACCCTGAAACTAACCCACTTAGCAAAATATTTAATCCTAATACCCTTAAATTAAGCTATAGTTGTGCGGATAACCTAGAGAAAATAATTAAAAAACATAACATAGTCTTTAACAAGTATAGAGACTCAAAAAGCTTGATTACTCAAAAGGTTACTAACAGAAATACTAAATGTAATAACACAAATAATAATCTATGTAATTGTAGGTATCCTAATAATTGTCCACTAAAAAATAACTGTGGAATTAGTTCTGTAGTCTATCTTAGTACAATCTCAACTATTGAGAATCCAAATATAAAGAAGTTTTACATTGGTAGCACAATGAATATATTCAAAGAACGCTGGCGGGGGCATATGCAATCTTTTAATAACAGTGACTATAGGTACATGACTTCATTGTCTAAGTACTTTTGGAATCTAAAAGAAAAGAACAAAACACCTACGGTTAAATGGACATTGATTAAGAAAGCCCGGACATGTAACTCCCTATATTCCCCATGTTACCTGTGTCTTAACGAAAAATTTGAAATTATTAGATTTAAAAACTAGGCTGATCTCTTAAATCAAAGATATGTACTAACGGTTAATTGTAAACACCGTTATAAATTTAACTTATTATAGGGGTCGTATACTTTAAATGATAATGATATGTAGCTGTAAGTTTAATGGATTATAACTTTTATTAGCTGATGGTCAATCTGACGATATGAATGTGTATTGTATAACTACATAATGTTATTCATTTTTCTGTATGTGTATGTATGTATATATATATATATATATTTGTGTGTAGTTATGTGTGTTTGTACTGCGGAATGTGTATGTTTGTATATTAGTGTATTAATATGTTGCTAAGTTTTGTATATATATATATATGTACATGTGTATGTGTGTGTATTTGTATGTATGTATATAGATATATGTGTGTATGTGCGTGTATGTATGTATATGAATGTATGTGTGTATGTGTGTATATATATATATATATATATATATATATATATAAAGTAAGAAGGTAAAAAGGAGGAGAAGAAGAAAAGCGGTTAAAAATATTGGTGTATATGTGTATGCATATGTATTTGTAGATGTGGCTACGTGTGTGTGTATATATATGTGGGTATGTATCCGTATATGTATGTATATATCTATTTTTATGTGTGTGTATATATAAGTGACTGTATGTTTATGTAGTTGTATATATATGCATGTATGTATGTATGTGTGTATATGTATATATATATATATATATATATGTGTGTGTGTGTGTGCATGTGTATGTATGTGTATGTGTGCATGTATGTGTGGGTACATATGTATATGTATGTGTGTATATATATATATATATATATATATGAGTATGTGTATGTATATGTATATAAATGTGTATATATGTTTGTATGTGTATTGTTATATTGTGTACCTAAATTTATTTACGTATATTTATGTTGGTATGAATGTGTTTTTATATATGTATGTTAGGATACGTGTATTTTTGTATTTGCATGTATATGGATGTATGTCTATGCCTATGTATGTGTATGTATGTATGTTTATATATGTTTTTGGTTAAATGTCGTTGTATTTCTGTGTATGTACGTATATATGTGTATTTGTTATTATAGATAGGTATTTTTATGTATATATTTATGTGTATGTATATTTATGTATGTGTGAATGCATGTATGTGTATGTATGTATATATATATATATATATATATATATATTTATATGTATGTATATGTATATGTATATATGTATATATATATGTGTGTGTGTGTTTACTTATGTAGGTTTGCAGTTGTATATATGTATGTTGACACCTATTGTATATGAAATTGTTTATGTGTACGTGTAGGTAGGGAAACTTGGGTATGTCATTACGGCCACATGGGTTAGTATATGTGTGTATATATGTTTATATTTGTGTATTGCTGTGTGTATATATGTATTTATATGTGAGTATGTATACACATATATATGTGTATATTTGTGGGTATATATGTGTATATATGTATGTATGTGTATGTGTACTTAATATCATGAGATATATACGTATGTATATGTTTATGTATGTATGTGTAGGTATTTTGGTGTGTATGTATGTATGTATATTTATGTATGTGCGTATATATATATATATATATATATATATATATATATATATGTATATATATGTGTGTGTATGTGTGCGTGTGTGTGTAAAAATATATATGTATATGAGGTGGACATCGTAGTTACCGATGGGTGTTGACTTTGATGTCAGAATTTATATTTACATACACTATTTTAATATATTAAATAATATTATTTTTAATCATTTTTATTTTTGTATATTTACTCGCTTAAGTTATATTTCAATAGGTTCTTAGTATTCGAGTAATGATACTTTTCGTCTTAAATATTTATCGGTTGTGGTATCCGATTGTCTGGGTCAATGTCTGTGGATGTGTGTGCATGTATTTATAGGTATCTATGTGTATGGAAAGTGCATTCACTTTTAATTGTGTATGTATGTACGTGTGTGTTGGTTTCCCTTCCCCCACTTCCCCCCCCTTTTTTTTTTAATGACAGACCGTGAAGATATTCTCTGTCTCGTCTCTTTTTGTGTGTGTATATATACATATATAAATATGTCTTGGTGCTTATATATTAGAATCTGATTGCGTTTGTTTTACGCGTGACTTTAGGACCCCATTCACACACTCTTAGGATTAAAATGTATACATTGTCTAAGGACCGGATATTAAATTAGCTAAAATAACTTCAATGAAGAAATAAATTGAATAACATATATATTTCTTCTTTTCTCCTCAGTAATTTTATAGTTGTAAACTTAATAGCGATTAAATTTTAAATTTTGATTTTGTAATTAGCAGTTTTAAATTTTAATATTAAATTTTATCATATAATTTAGTAATTATTGGTTGGAATAAATTCTTTTTTAATACTACCCATATTTTAAACATCTGAATAGATATTATAACATGACTTCGTTATCAAGCTTTTTGAATTTTCCTATACTTGTGTTTTGATTGGTCCATCTAGCCTTTGTAACAACGTTTTCCCCTTGCGAAGGATTGTTAATTAATTTGAAACTTTTAAAACCATTTATTTTACATTCAACGTCGTCACTTGATAAGACACCGAGGGTGTTGAAACAAAATTGCTATTTTTGTAGTGATTTTATAACATATTTATGTTATAATTTTTTTTTTTAAATAAATAATTATATATATATATATATATATATATATATATATATATATATATATATATATTAAAGACTACCGACAAGTTACTAAGATTAAACATTTTATTCAATTTTTCTTGTGTTCGAACAAGTGTTTTTTTTAAGATACAAATTGTGTAAAAACTATCCAAATATTCTATGATTACGTTACACCTATCAGACCACAACTCTATTAGAATCCATTTAAACACACACAGACGCTTACCAGACTCCATCCGAAACATACTAGTAGAAAATACAAACACTATAACCTCATCCATATGTAAAAAAAAGATTAAAAATAATGGAAGCCTTAATAATAAAAAAACAAAAAACACTTGATAACATTAACTACGAACACGGCCACAATGTGCTAGGTTCGAAAAATGAATAATGCCTATAATTCTAAAAGCATATACAGAACCCATAGGCCCAATTAGAAAGCAAAACAAATCTTCCTTGATAATGGCTAAAAGTATAGCCGAAAGAGCTCGGAATTATAGAACTTTTGTGTAGCGATTTCAAAGTGTTTTATTATAATCTCTTATAATAATCACGAATTAATCATACATAAAACAAATACAAAGGTTAATGATTAAATGGCGAGAAATCTATCTTCGCGAACAATTCAATAATATACAAAAAACCCGAATCTGTTTATGAATGAAAAGATCCTGTTTTATAAATTTCCGTTGCATTAGATCTTTTTATTTTACAAGCTTTCGTCTGTTCCTACAGACATCCTCAGGTATGAAATAGATTGTGTTCTTGTTTTTACTCTCAGTAATAAGTGGACAAACGAAAACAAGGTTGTAATCCGAAAAATGCTATGAGAAATGTGTGTTATTGTTTTTGAACGTGCAGTCGAAACGCTGAGTTTGAATTTAAATTTTAAGGTTCTGCGTTTATGTACAAATGTAGTGATAAGAGAATTCTTTTTTACTGGTGAATTTTCCGTCAAAGTGGCATGAACTATATTGTTCAATAATTACAGTAATGTCGCACTTATTATCCGAAAGTTGCACTTGGATCAGTTATTTTAATTTCAATAAAGGTGCAATTAATTTACAAATTCATGAATTATTCATACATAAAACAAATACAAAGGTTAATGATTAAATGGCGAGAAATCCATCTTCGCGAACAATTCAATAATATACAAAAACCCCGACTCTGTTTATGAATGAAAAGATCCTGTTTTATAAATTTCCGTTGCATTATATGTATATGTGTGTGTATGTATGTGTGTGTGTGTGGTGTCCATAAAGCCTCTTTACAATTAAAAAAAAATTATTACCAAAGCGAATGAACAGAGAAATAGGTGGAAAATGTTGCAAAATGAAAAGTAGATAATGAAGTTTTTTTAACGCCTTATTGGGGAAGGAGTTTTCAAGTTCAGCCATATTTAGTAAGAATCATATCTCTCAAAGGTAAAATGAAAGCAATTTGCCTCAGTTTCAGTTTGCGCTCGATTCACGGGGTCGAGTCTTATGACCCGTTTCAAATTCAGCCAACTTTGAGTCATTATCGAATTGAGGAAGTCGTGGCTAAGATGGATGTGCATTTTTTAATTCTCCCGGTTACTCATTTCTTGTTTTCCCGAACTAAGGTGAGTAATTGTTGAAAATATCAAAATGATGTTGACAGTTTTGCATCTTGAAAAGAAAATATGACAGACAAAATCACTGGGAAAAGAACGGCGTATTTTTAAATATTTAACAAAACAAGAAACGAAAGAAAAGAGCAAAGAACTGGGATTAAACTTAAGAAAAAAATTTGTGATAATAAAATAAACGAAAGGAAGAAAAATTGATTAAAAAAAGGAAAGTTGAATGAAATTATGAATGACAGAAAGAAAGTAGAGAGAGAATTTAAATTAAGAGATAAAGGGTTTTCAGATTAAGAAAGAAAGAAAGAAAAATCAAATCTCTTTATCGTGTTATTAATGTTATTTGCAATCACATGAAGTTTCCACCATTTCATTCTATAGCCTTCTTCTGATCCAAATAATGGGGAATCACTATTTTCCGTTTATCTTTTTCAGTATAAAAACGGAATTTTATACTATACAGGCTGTCCATAAAGTTTCTTTACAATTTAAAAAAATTATTACAAAAGCAAATGAATAGACAAATGTGGAAATTGTTACAAACCGAAGGGTAGATATTGAAGTTTTTTTTTAAACAATTTAATCCAGCTCCATATGGACGCCATTAGTTGCACGAAGTACATCAAGATGGTACTCGATTTCTTGCCATGTCCCCTGTAGCATGGTGGCAATGGCATTAATGATCTCTTGCTTTAGATCAGTGAGGTCCTGTATCTTTCTTCGATATATGATATCTTCAACATAACCCCATAGAAAATATGTTCAGGGGAGTGATATCTGGTGAACGAGGTGGCCAGGGAATTGAGCGATCCTTTCTAATCCACCGGTCTGGAAATATTAGGGGTTCATTTAACCTCTTTCATCAACAGGGTAACTGAAATACACAAATGAAGATATGATTAAAAACTTTGATAACTACTGAGTAGATAGAACAAATCTGATTAAGATATCTCATCAATTGCCTTTGTAATATTTTTTCTTAATTGTAAAGGGCCTTTATAGACACCCTATATATATATATATATATATATATATATATATATATATAGAGAGAGAGAGAGAGAGAGAGATATCTAAGGTTGTATCTAACTAGTCTAATAGTAAAACAGTGAGACCTAGTTGCCAATCAAGTACAACGATTAAATTCATGCAGACGTGTAACTAAGGAGAAAAGCTCATCATTGGTCCATTCTAAATATTCATTAGAGATTTTTTTTACTTGCATTATTTGCATTATTCGGAATGATATCCGCATCTTCATTGCCATATTCACGACGTTTCGGCCATTGTACGTTCCGGTGTTCTTCAGGTGATTGGAATTAGGAACTGAACCCTTTATTTCGTAGACCGGCGTAGATTGTTCTAGTTCCACGTGCCATGCCTCTTCTGGGTGTCTCAGTTATTTCCCTTTAACTCAACTCTCCAAATTTTGGTTCACCACTGCTATGGCCTGGTATTGAAGTCACAGTTCTTTTGGTCTGGTCACTGGATTTCAACCCACGTCTTTATCCACTGTGCCATGTGACGTTGAGGCCCAGTGGTTAAAGACGTTGCTTAGATCGAGTGACAGAAAGACAAGAAATTTTTAAAACGATTTTTATCATTCCCCGCAACAAAAAATTTACATACGATACTATTTAGGATTTGACTTAAAAGAGAAATTGCCATATGTTGAGGTCTGTAATGTGTAAATGAGAATTTTGGGTTTTCTGAAAAATATTCTTGTGGATGGATTGTGACGAACTAGGTTACAAGCAGGACATTAAGACATTGCTCTTGCAATCCCTATTTTAAGCCTTGAGCTTTTTTATTTGTTTTTATATTCCTTACAAAAATAAATATCGTTTATGGCATTGTGGTGTTTGTATTACGAGTGAAAATATGATGTTTTGGTGAAAGGAAAATCATCGAATGTTTTAATCAGTGACTCTGATAGGGCAGAAGTGTGTTAAGTTTGGAAAATAATGAATGCTGACCTCGTGAAAATAATATAGCATGGTCCAAATGTCTCCGAGGGATTTTGAAATTTAATTACTCCTTTATTTTTACTCTAATTCACAACAGCATAGTACAATGTTTCTCAACCAAGAGCAAATGAAAATATCACGGGGCATTTAGCGAATTTTTAACGGGTATGCATTAAATTTTAATGGGTATGTATATTATGAAATAAAACCATAGATAAAAAACAATAAAAACGCACACACACAAATATGAACTTACTTTATGCAGTATCTGCCTATATTTCTCAAGAACACATGGCACAGTGGATAAAGGCATTGGTTAGATCCAGTGACAGGACCAAAAGAGTGTGAGTTCAATACCCGGTTAAGGCAGTGGAGAACTTTCAGAGGGAAAATAACAGGAGATAACTGATAACTGATATCCATTAAACATGGCAAGTGGAACTAGAACAGTCTACGCCAGTGAGCGAAATAAAGGGTTCAGTTCGACATTCCAACCACCGGAAGAAGGCCGAGGTGTACAACGGCCGAAACGTTGTGATAAATATGGCGACAAAGATGACGACAATAGTCCAAATAATGTTACTTTATGCATTAAATTTTTAAAGGGTGTGTATTAAATTTTTAACAGGTATGCATTAAATTTTTAATGGGTATGCATTAAATTTTTAAAGGTTATGTAATTTATGAAATAAAATCATAAATAAAAAAAACAATAAAAACACACATAAATATGAACTTACTTTATTTCAATGTCTCTATTCAACTATTTGCACATTACTACTTCCACGCACACAAATGTCAATAACTTATAACTCTGTCCAGATTACATTTATTACATAGTGTCGACACGGAGAACGCATGGATAAAAACAATTCTTTCATTTATTTTCTACCTATTCTAAAGGATTTCTATCTTAAAACTCGGACACTTAAGGCGGAGAATGTAAAATATTAAACGATTTTTTTTAAAGTCACTCATTTTCTTTCTCTTTTTTAGTCTCGAGCAACGCCAACTTGCGAAAAATAATATAAGATTTAATTATTTTAAACACACACAAATGCATACACGCATATTTTTCTTCTTCGATCTGATGAAGCCATGTAGGCAAAATAATGCATTATCGTATATCATTTTCGAAACATACTTTCATGAACGTTTTTCCAAATCTCAATAACTTACTCAATAACGGCATATATATATATATACACATACAGGCACACACACACACACATATAAATATATATAATTATTTATTTAAAAATATGATTCCAACGCTGCATAAGAGTTCTCATGTTTCAAAACAAGAGCCGAAAACTTCAATATAATTATTTGAATTAAATTGAATTAAAGTACTAAGCTCTGTTCTATCTTCAAGCGAAATTTTTTTTGGAATAACTTATTCCTGAAATATACGCGTTTTATAAGCATATTCATTATTGAAATTAAAATTTCGTAACGGCTAGAGCAATTGTTTAAAGAAAAGGGCCGTAAGGGTTAATAATTTGTATCAATATCACAGTTACATTCACAGACGTCAATTCAGGGTAAGGTTGGGATGTCTAAATTTAAAGCGGAAGATGACATCGTCTAGTCTCGTTAAGTGTCTATGGAGATTTTTTTTTTTTTTTTAATTATTTTCTGAAAGGGTTTTGTGTATACAAAAAAAAGTCGTAAGTCTCTAACATTTGTTTTTTTGATGACTTCTTCATAAAGGGCTATCTTTATTTTTTTATTTTATTTTATTTTTTGTAGGGCATTTAAACTATTTATTTAGACTATGGAATTTAAAAATTATTTTATTGTTTGTTTGAAAATTTGATGATGTCGGTAAAAAACCGTTAACTCCTGTCTAACTCCTGTTTAATAATATATATATATGAAGAAATATAGTCTTAATGTGTGCTATATTTATGGGGTAAAGTGCTCAATATCAGAGATAGAGCGTGTGTAAATATAAAAGTGAACATAGAAGTCAACGCGTAGAGGCGACAGGCAGTTTCATGCTAGACACAATCATCAGGCCACGTGACAGTATTTAGCGGCAGACTTAAGAGGATCGCGCAACACACTAGTGTGCCGCACAACGACGGTTAAAAATCACTGCCAATAAATTTAAATTAATTGAGAAAGATTACATCTTTTAACTTGCGTTCAATTTCAGTTTCACACGAACGTTTCCTTTTTAAAAACATTTTCCATCACAGCCCTCAGTGTTTCGGGCACTAGTGATTTAAAGCCTGCCTGAACGCTGTCCTTCAATTGTTGGACGGGTCTGAGGCTTATGGCTAAACCTTTTTCTTTGGTATAGCCCCAGAGGAAGAAACCAGGTTTTGTCAGATCCGGGGATCGTGGTGGCCAGTTTATGCCGCAATCAAGAGAAATTATTCTTTTTCCAAAATTTTGTCTGAGAAAAATGATGGTGACATTTACCGTTTTACATTTAAAATTGATCGATGTAACCGTAAGTTCTGTGCTAACAGGTTCCTCTCTCGCACTTCTCGCTTGTTCAACACTTTTCCAGCTTTATTGTTCTCTCTGCTTAATGGTGTATTTTTTTCTTTTTCTCATATTCTGGCACTTAGTAAGGCCTTGAGTCTTAGTAGATTTATTGCCTTGCTTGAAGTGAAATGATTAAAACAGTGGGTAATATATTGTATTTTTTTCCTATGAGAACGGAGTAATTACCGACTTATCTAAATGTGCTGTCATTTTTGATAACCTGTGTAAAATAATAATAATAATAATATAAAATTCTACTGAACACAAAAGGTGGTCTGTTTCATACTGTTATATAATTAGAAGAACCCTTATTAATTACCCCAATAAACCCCTATAAATGTATCTAAAGACACACGTGTTAAAAACTTAACCCATGCGCAAGCGTAGACGTTTATATACGTTTTTACCGAAACAGTAAATACGTTTTTTCCGACATGGACGAATAAACATGTCCAAAACATAACGGTCCAAACAAGCTTTGACGTTGATTAATTTTATGCCCTTCTGAGCTTGAAACGAGTCCAACTGTCAACTCATACGTCTGGTAGATGTTTTAGCCACCGCTCGGGTACTTCATGGTGCCACAGTTACTTATTATATTAAAAACAAATAAAAAAATTCGTACGAAAATGAAACATTTTTTTCCCAAAATAATTGGTGAGGATGTGTTTAATAACAAGTAAGGAATTTAATTGAATCAATAAAAATAAACCAAATTAAATAAAAAAGACGCATTCTACCAATTTAAATGACAGTGTGAAGCTGATTACATAGGTAGGACGATTCGTCTTCTAGAGAAGAAAATTGCTCAACATCTTCAGGCATGTATGAGAAAGGGTCGACTAGGGCATTGAATACTGTTGCCATATATGGTCTGGCGCCCCCGCCGTTCATCTCGGGGTCCTAAACAAAATGCATAGACGGATATGCAATGTGATAGGTCCCGATCTGGCATCACGTCTACAATCACTTTCTCACAGATGTACTGTGGCTTCCCTCCATCTCTTCTACAAATACTTTCATGGCATCTGCTCTGACGAGCTATTTTCACTCCAACTGCTTGAATTTAAGCGTGCTACTAAGTTGGCATCTCTCTCCAACCTTTTCAATGTCGAAACAGTTAAATGTAACCGCCTCTTCCACTCCAAGAGCTTCTTCTCAAGCACTTCTCGACAGTGGAACTCCCTTCCTATTACTTGCTTCCTTGACAGCTATAATCTTCAAATATTCAAATGTATTGTCAATCGACATCTTCTGATGTCTTGACCTTGATCCCCGTCCCTCTCTTTATCCTTTTTCCCCCAAACACTCCCCTTTACTCTTACTCTCTGTAAGCCCTTACGTGTTAGTAGCACTCCGCTTTGCTTGGGATGAAATCCTTAAAAAAAGTGCGCCAAGATTATCGGGTCTGTAATAACAGAAAAACTTTATAAATAAATCAGGAACGTACATCTTGTTTCCGAAGGAACGTGTTCTCAATTTTATTCGGATCAACAATTATTTAAAAGTCCTTGAAACTATGTTCTTTAAATCTATTATGCCAACAGAAGAATTGATATTTGACTGGATATAAACTGGGGGATATGTTTTTACGTCATAAATTGAATCCGGGTTAATTCAGTGAGTTATGTGCCATACGTGATACACGCTTAGGCGATCATGTATCTTTCGATACATGACTGACGAGGCATAGGTTTCTAGACCAGTTGCCATCCAAGGCCATAGAACTCGGTCTGTTCTGCTATTTACCTATAGCTGGGGAGAAGAAGCGGATTGATATCTTTCCCAAAGGTATTAGCACGTAAGTGAATGCAATGGATTCGACTGAAATTCGAACTCGTCTCTCCGATTCCTCAATCCGAGTCGCTATCCTCCACCGTGCCTCCTGGTATTAATTACTACATCTTAATATAATATTTCGAAAAATATATTTTAAAACCCACACATGCAAACTTTCTAATAATAATGAGGACTTAAAATAGTTTCGGGTTGATATCTTGAGTTAAATTAATATTTGAATATCCTATTATAATTTGCTTGTGTATGTCTTCGTTAGTTCACACGACCGTTAAGCCCTGCCAATTCTTCATAAATAATGAACTAATCCGTTTTGATCGCGTTAAATTAGGGGAAAAGACACTACTTGGTTTTAGTGAAAGAAAGAAAGAAAGAAAGAATAAAGTGTTTAACATCTCCTACCAATACCTCATAAATAATAGACTATTCCGCTTTGGTCGCGTGGAAAGAGAAAAAAACACTACTTGGTCTCAGTAAGAAAATGAAAGAAAGAAATGTTTAACGTCTGTTTCAGTGAAATGGAAAAGGTGTCAATTTCAAATCTTTTCATTTGTATCCCCTTACTTCTTAAAGTAACGACCATCATTCATATTTATGATTGTTATTGCAATATTTTGTTAAAGTTGTTAAGCTCAAATATTTAACGAAGCAATAAGACAACGTCTACGGATATTTTAATGTCACAGAACTCACCATTATTCATTCATTAATTTAAAAATTAAGATTCATCAGAAAATTCAAATAGGAAAATCGTGAAGTTGTCACAGGTTAAAACTAGCAGAATATTAAATGGAGAAACTTCAACGGGTTATAAATTTTTGGTTATCGCTTCTCAGCTCTTTCAGAGGTTGGGGAGGGTCAAAATCATTAAGCTCAAGGCCTAGGGGTCCTTACCTCCAAGCTGTACCTCTCCTTCTGGATGGGACTGGGTTTATTACCCGACGCCTGGGGCGTCCCCAAAAGAAGATGTGCCGAATTAGCGTAAGAAATTTTTCTGCTGTAATGCCGGTAAACACACCATAAGTCACGACCTTGTGTCACATCCGGTAGCGACGTGATCGTACTAAAAAATACCTACAAATTATTGGCTATTACGTTACCGTATTTGACGGCATATAAGGCGCACTATTTTTACTAAAAATATCTTTTAAAATTCCCCTGCGTCTTATATGTCATATGTAGGTTTAAAATTCGCGATAGTCAGCCGAAATTAGCTTATACTTATGAAGGAGCAATGGAACACGTGGATAGCAATGCCTGATCACGACCTTACTCTTACAGGAAGAATAAAAAAAACTAGTATTGCACAAGTCTGAGAATTGGTGAAGCAAGCTTGGGATAATATTAGCCCAGAAATTGTTGTGAAATCTTTTAAAAATTATGGCATTGGCAATGCTTTCAATGGAACGGAAGATGACGCATTATTTAACGACGACGATAGTAGTACTGAAAATGATTATCAGAGTTTTGATAACGAAGTCGACGAATTTTATGGATTTGAAGATGAATAAAATTTTAATGGTAACTGTACTGCTTTGATCAATTGTTATAATTGCTTGATTTTTATTTTGTTTTCTTACCTTTGGATATAATAAAGTTTTTATAGGCTCGTGTTCTTTTTTCCTATTATTTTTCGTTTAATTGTAATTATGGCTTCTTTAACCAAAATAATACCTCATAAATATAGTATAGCTTGTACCATTTACTACTAATTTTACTAATTACTGATTTTTTTTCCTGGCTTTGCCCTGCTGAAATTGGGTTGCGTTTTATACACCCGTGCGTCTTATATGCCGTCAAATACGATAATCTTTTATTCTTTCTTTTTATTTCTATGCAATCTTGCCTGAATTAACGTAAGTAGTAACGTGTGTACGCTATGAGCCTCAACCTACAATATTCTTGAAATTCTTGATGACCTTTCGGCTTATCTCAATGACATTGTCAAACCCTCTGCATGTGTTATTTTGTACCACAATCTTGTTTTACTGCTGCTGTCGCTGCTGCATCAATATCCGGTCTTTTTTTTTGTCATTTGTTTGTTTTTTTATTCTTTTTTGCATGTAGCGTCTTCTCAACATCTGCGACACTTTTTCTGTGTAAGCCAGCCGATCGATACCGGTTTGTTATCTGCATATGCAGAGACTGTCTTAAGCCTTGCTTTCCGAAGCTTTTGTCTTTATTCTCATAGAATCACACCGCCCTTTTCCTTTTAACGAAACGTTTATTTCTTTTCATTTTTAACGCATATAAAAAAAAAAACAATTTTCATAATTTAGAAAGGTTAAATATTAGAAGAGACCAAAGTTCGAAACAACAGCTTGTAACATTATAAAAATAAACTTTTAAATTTACGATTTCGCTCTAGCCCCAGAGTAAATTTAAATTTAACTATGTTCAATTGGGCATTCATTGAATATTGCATACGAACAGCCTTATATAGAAAACGAATCGTTCAACATATGTAATCAGCTTCACACTGGAATTTAAATTGGTAGAATGAATCTTTCTTAATTAATTTTGTCCGTTTTTATTGGTTTCAATTAAATTATGTACTTGTTATTAACCCCATCCTTGCCAATTATTTTTGGGAAAAAGGTTAATTTAAACAAAGGCACCTTGAAGTACCCGAGCTGGTGGCTAACATCCCTAGCAGACGTATGAATTTAACAATTGGACACGTTTCAAGATCAGAAAGGCATAAAAAGAATCAAGATCGACTATATACAGAGGAACTTGAAATACCCGAGTGGTGGCTACTAAATCTACCAGATGTATGAGTTGACAATTGAACTCGTTTCAAACTCAGAAGGGCATAAAAAGAATGAAGATCGACATATAAACACTTCTGTAGCTGGCTTTTAAACGTTATGTTTTCGACGTGTTTATTCGTCCGTGTCGGAAATTATTACTTTCGGTAAAAACTTATACACCTCTACGCTGAGGAAGGGGTTAAAAAAAATCGAACGCATAATTTAATATTGATTGACATAGAAATAGAATGTATTTTGTTAATATTGGTTTAAGTTAAGTTAAGTTAAGATTGTTCAGCATTCATGCTATATAGGAAGACTAATGTTATCGAACAGTTCAGTTGTCTTTTTTTCTTCTTTTTTTTTCTAACTACTCTGCATAACTTTTGGAATACATCTTTGGTTATTGCAATGCACCTTCGGATCTCAGTGTCGCACTTTCTGTCTGCTTTTAAAACACTTCCCAGATATCTGGCTAAATTTCTGAGATGAGGTATTATGTACACTATTTACATTATTCGGACTATTGTCCTCATCTTTGTCACCATATTTATTACAACGTTTCGGCCTTCTTCAGGTGGCTGGAATGCAGAACTGAACCCTTTGTTTCGCTCTCCGGAGTAGACTGTTCTAGTTCCACGTGTCATGTTTTAATGGATGTCAGTTATCAGTTATCTCCTGTTAATTCCCCTCTCCAATTTCTCCACTGCCTTAACTGGGTATTGAACTCACACTCTTTGGGTCCTGTCACTGGACGTAACCAACGCCTTTATCCACTGTGACATGTGTCCTTGAGTTCGTTGTAGTAAATATGGCGACAAAGATGAGGACAATAGTCCGAATAATGTAAATAGTGTAAATTGTAATATTTATTTCTGTAACTGATTCTATAGGGCAAGACCTAAAATGTCCAAGACTGTCCTTCAATGTCCAATCTTTTAACTAGTGGTGTCGTAATAGCTCCTGTGTCTCGGGACGAATACAGCTTTGACACCTCCACTTGAATTACTCCTGAAATATTTTACTATGTTTTGTGAATCGATCAGCATTTTAGCCGAATGCAAAATAAAGTCTAAATATCATAACTGCAAAATTAGAACGAATGGAACTAGACCTCAGTACTAAGTAGAATTACACAGTTAAGAAATCGTTGGGAAATTCACGTCATCTAGTAATGTTATTCTTCAGTGTAGCAGCTAGAATAAATCAATTTAGCTTGGTCATGATAATATTAACCGTTTCGCTACAATGAAACATCTGGCATTCATTAACCAAGCAGCCATTACTGCTTGCGATTGAAATTTATAAAATCTTATTTTTAAAACACTTTTTCTTAGGAAAAATATGTTTCTCAAGTCCAGTGGCTGTTATCACTTTTACCAGTATTGATGAGGGTTTCCTTCCTAACTTTTTATTTGAATTAGTGTGGAATGTAAACATCTTGAGTATTTTGTTATTTTCTCTTCGAATTACATGTGATAACTATTTCAGTTGTTGCTGCTGGTGATGGTCCTCAAGTGATGTGGTTTCTGTTATTTGGTACAGTTCTGTAGCGCCAGTCCACAATGTTCAAAGAAGGATGATCTTTGCCAAGACGTACAGGGTCTCATTCGCTCAATGCCATTTTAACCATTGATCTGAGAAAGCAGTTGGATACAGCTGGCAGTTTAGATAGAAAGGGGTTTGGCATGATGCATGTTATAGGAAAGTCTCGTTCTGACGAGACTATGAACTTCACTCGAGATTTCAGGTTGTGGTTTTGGTTTTGTAGCAAGTTGCAGTGTTGGGCGGGACTACCTCATTCAGGTCTTTATTATTTTAATATATTTTCCAAATAAATCAAGTGTTCTTTATTAAAAGATTTTGCATAATTTGTAAAATAATTATATATCTTTCTGCATTTCTATTTTTACTGTTCACACAATACAAGAACCAAGAGCCACTCATTGTGGTTGATGCACGTAAGAAAACGAGGTAAGGAGTGCATTTTTAGATGATATATACGAAATATAATGGTTCACCCTAGACATAAGAGGTTAAGACTGTAGAGATTGTGGACGCATCTACACGGGAGCCTGTTCGATGAAGCAGCGTATCTTGGGAAGAAAGCTGTCCAAATGGAATTTCCTTCTTATTAAGGTGGGAATGAAGAGGTTTCGTTCCAGTCTATATGGCATGGTGGGTCTTAGATGTGAAGGTCTGAACTGGTGGAACTAAGGAATGTACTTCGTCAAAATACCTTCCCTGGAAATGGCGATAGATTAGCGAGAGGCTTGCAACGTTTCGTCTATCTGATAGGTTTTATAATCGTGAAAATTAATTCATCACCTAGAACGCCATGAAGACGCTTTCCTGGGTTATATCAAGGTTGGGAAGAGAGGACAAGACAGCTCCAACCCAAATGTGGCAGCCGTACTTCATTTGTAAAAATAGAGCCTAGTAGGCTTACTGGAGCGGTAAATTGCATTCCTTGTTCCAGTGTGATAAGTATCGTTATGTAGCTCATTAGAGTGATTGGCAAATGACGCTCGCATATGGCTTCTTATGGAGCACTATAAAATAGATCTACTAAGGTCTTTCGGCATGTCACTACTGTACGTCCTTCTGCATTTGCATTACCTAATAATGATAAAATAGACAAAAAAAACTCCTGCACATCATGTTCAGTAGAACTGTTGTGGTGTCCTCCCTCTAAAGAGTCTATGTTAGACTCTTCCGCCTACTATAACATTAGTAGGACAGAAGAGTATTACACGACTAGTGGGAGTGTATCGAATGAACTAGCGCTCAATCTATTCACAGTTCACTGTTCCCCGAAGCTTTCTGTCCAACTAATCATATAGTAGGCGGAAGAGTCTAGCATAGACTTTTTAGAGGGAAGACACCACAACAAGAACCTTATGTTAATCCGAGGGTAAGTCAAAAACTATCTTCACTTTCACCATAACATATCTTTAGGTTTGTTCCATGACCTTCATGCGTGCTTATAGTTAGTGCTATTGCAGTCACGTGATCGAAAATTGGGGCTGATCGCTTTAGTTTTCTTACTGCGACAATAGATAGAAAGTTACAGTATGCCATGGCAACCGTGGCATACTATAACTTCCTATCCATTGTAGTTCTTAGTAAGGTTTATCTTTTTGCCACCGTGTCCAGCACTGTTCTCCTATACAATCACACAAACTCGTCAAGTACGTGGCCTGTCATCTTCCTCTGTCCCTTCGATATGTCCAGCGAGTGTCAAATTCTCCATGCCGTCCTTCCTCATTATGTATCCAATATATTCCAGATGCCTCTTTCTGAGCCTGAGTATAGTACTACATTATTGTTGCTTTCAGTCTTCTCTTCACCTGTGAGGAGATTGTCCCACATTCACTGCCATGTGAGCAACGATGAGGTCTTAGAGATGTTGCAAACAAAGAGAAGGCTTATACTTAACATCAGAAAGAGGGAGATGAAGTGTCTGGGACACATAATGAGGAAGGAGGTCCTGGAGAATCTGATACTCACGGGTCGAATAGAGGAAAAGAGAGACAAGAGAAAACAAATCTTGACTCGGGCTTAAGCAAGTGGATGAAAGAACGTAATCTGGGGGAGGTGGCAGAGGGAAGGAACTTGTTGAGAGCTGCAAGGGTTAAAGAGATGTGGAGAGCCATGATCGCCTACGTCTTGAAAAGAAATGGCACATAAAAAAAAGATATTACATGACAGTTCAGCAGAATCCAGCATATATATATATATATATATATATATATATATATATATATATATATATTAAAATTTGTGTATTTAGGCAGCAATCCTTCTTAATCTTAGTTTGTTATACAATTTCTCATGCGATCTAATAATTTTTTTTTTTTTCGGAAGATAAATTATATAAAAACTGTCCGAATTTTTTTCTTATCCGAGCGCTTTCGGCTATACATTTACCCATTTTTAAGGATTAAATATTTTAACTGTTAAATAAGAAATAGTTTGTTGTCTGTATGTTTTATAAAATGTTTTCATTTTTCATGCGTCCTCCTACAGGAATCGAAGCTGTATCCTACATGATATGAACGTTCGGGGGAAATCATGGAAAATTGTAGTTTAAAAGCAGTAAAATCGACCTTGCTAAACAGTCGCTCCTCTGTAGCTTAAATTGATATAGTACGTCAGGCTATAAGACGGTTCCATGTAGGATACAGGTTTGATATATATATATATATATATATATATATATATATATATATATATATGTGTGTGTGTGTGTTAATATTCCGTTTATAAAATATTGTAATTCATCTACTGTGTTTGAAATAGCATTATCAGCTGTCATTTCTCGATCAGACGCCATATCACCTGACTTAGCCAACAAATAATTGGCAGGTAATTTCACGAATGATTTATGCAACTCTTATAAACAAATTACAAAGTTCGAAATGAAGCTGTCAAAGCTGGCTGATCTATATTAGAGATCTTTGTGGCTATCTGAGTAATATTGGGTCAGTTCATACTTCTCTTGATCAAGCAAATAATATCCGTGTCTTCCGACAGCCGTTACCAGGAAACTAATCACCCAGCTAGACTAGATTAAGCTAGGCTAGGTCGTCCGTTGGGACGCCTCACAGCGTCCACGCGCTTCTTCCATTCAGACACGCCCTACTCTGATTGGTTTTCATCCCTGTAGTCCTCTCGTAGTTTGTCTACGAATCTTCTTCTTTTAAGCATACG
This sequence comes from Acanthosepion lycidas, assembly GCA_963932145.1. Lineage (NCBI taxonomy): Eukaryota > Metazoa > Mollusca > Cephalopoda > Sepiida > Sepiidae > Acanthosepion > Acanthosepion lycidas. The sequence continues at coordinate 11,531,218 of OZ010608.1, read as the reverse complement.
ATCTTTGTTTCAGAAAACTCTCTAGGAAAAGAGGATATAATTCCTGCGACCAGTTCTTCTTTTGTGACAAAAGGATTGGATTTCCGGTTCCTTATAAAGTCTACTTCAACTCTATGCTTCTAAGATATATATTATTTATATATATATCATTGTATCTGTTTTTCCTCAATAGGAGAAGATAGGTTCGCCTATCGTCCAGTTCACATTCCTCCCTAGTCTTTTGCACGTTTTTATCATTTGTTGAATGTTTAAGATTTGGTTTCCGGCTCCTACCAAAATCTACTTCAAGTTTATATTTCTGACGTGTCGGCTTCAACTCTGAAATTTTATTAACTATTTACTTATTTTTCATGAAAAGGAGTAGTTAGGTTCGCCTATTGTCCGGTTCACACTCTTCACCTGATCTTTTAAACAAGAGTAGAAGTTTGTTATTTGGCTCCTGTTTAGGATTGGGTTTACGGTTCATACTAAAGTCTACTTCAATTCTATACTTTTAACGTCTCCGCCCAAGCTTCGAAATTTTATTTAATATTTATTTTTTTTATATCAATAGGAGTAGATAGATTCGTCTATCGTCCGGTTTATACTAGTCCTTTTTTTTTAACAGGGATAGCGGTTTATCACATATTTCCTATTTCGGGTTAGGTTTCTGGATCCTTCTAAAGTTTTTCTTTTCGTTCTCTTTCACACCCTCTAGCCTCTTCAATCTTAGTGGCATTATCGCCTTACTTGAGGTCAGTTGATTAACAAAATGAAGTTCAGAGAATGGAATTGGTTCTATGCATAGTTTTTTCTTGCTTTAAAAAAAAAAAGTTAAGCCTAAAGCACATTTTTCATAGTCAGAAAGATGACAGAATCTGGAAGACCATATTTTTGGTACTGAACTGCAGGAACACATAGATTATCACCTTGTGCCACCAAATATATACTGAAAAGAAAGTATGATAACAAACTATGAATTTTACAATAAAACCAACTGATTGGCGCTCATTTCGTGATTATCTTCGCAATTCCCCTTGTAGATATATTTTTAATCATCCTGTTGAGAAATGTGCCACTGATATCTCTTCCTGTGTGAAAACCAGCATCGAAGCTTTCGTACCAACAGGGAAATAATAAGTCAGACGAAAATCAAATCTTTGGTTCTCTCCTGCCTATTCAATAGCTTTTTGCTTTCCAGCTTGTTGGAAGTGCTTCTATATAGTTTCTGTTTTTAAGAACTCCGGGGAACCTTTTGACCATTATCGCCCAATTAATCTCTTCATACTCTCTGACAAAATACTAGATCGGTGTTTCTCAAACTTTTTAAGCAACAGTACACCTAGGAACAAATGAAAATATCATGGCACACTTAGCAATATCATCATGGAATTTAACCGAGGGAATGAGTTAAGACAGTGTTTCTCAACCTTTTTAAACAACAGCAGACCTAGGAGCAAATAAAAATATCATGGTACACTTAGCGAAATTTTTAAAAGATATAGATTTAAATGTTATGAAAAAAAAAACATTTTTTAAAATAACCACACAAATATGAACTTTATTTCAATATTTCTATTCAACTATTTGTGTAGCTTATTTAGTGTGAAACCTGTGCCTGGTGTTTTTTTTATGATTTCTTTTAATGTTTGGTCGAATGTGCGATAAGCAGACCCTCATTTCTTCCTCAGTTTGAGCGTAGTCATTCTCGCTTCTTATTTCTTTAATTTATTAAGGGTTGAGGAATTTAATTCACATAAAGAAGTAGAAAATTTCAATAAAACTGATAAGACATTTTTACATATTGTGGGATATTCTTTTTGTATTAAAATTAAAAACTGTATCAATGAGTAGCGGCGAATTTTTTATTTTGAGTCCTTAAATAAATAAAAATACTTTTAAAAAATGAATATTAAAACAAACTATAGTTTTAAAAAATTATTTGAAAAAACTTTAATATTATTCATCTCTTTAAATACTGTTATATAGGAATAAAATGTCGCTGCCGACACTTGAGTTTGAACATAGATCGCCAGTGAGCAAACATAAGTGATGCCATTATTGAATTAAGTAGACCACGTGACCATAGAGGAAACGCACATATAGGAAGTGGCGTAACGTCTAATGATCGTTATTTCTAGCCTATCCTCTATTACTATTCGGATCGCTATTCTCTATACTATTTCTCTATTTGCATTATAATCAGGTGGTTACTTGTCGAGCGAGTATTATCGAGCAAGTACTATCAGTGCGAATGTTATTCGAGGGCGTCTGACAACAACATTGTTCAACGCCATTATTATAGTTGTATCTGCGATTACAAAGTCTCTACTCCAACGAGCATTACGAAAGTGACAACGAGTAGTCGTTGGCATCATAAAAGTGACATGAATGTTCATTGACCTCACAAAAAATACTAACGCTGTAACATAACTACTCACACACACACACACACACACACACATATTAAGACATTTTTTATGTTTATACGGTATTTTTATAGATACAAATATTTAAGTAAATGTTCTGTTTATAATAAACAAAAAATGTCTTAAAATAATTGTCGGACTTTGTCCATTTCATAATGTTTGACGTTATCTGTTTACATTTGGATACGCATCGAGCAGATATGAATGTATGAGAGAGACTCATGGAGAATTGTGTTTAAAAACAGTAAAATCGGCCTTGCTAACCGAAACGCTCCTCTGTGGCGAAATCGGTAAAAGCACGTCAGGCTATATGAGGTTCCGTATAGCATGCAGTTACGATTACTGTCGGAAGACGCATATTTTCTATGAAAATTTCTCGGTCCTTCAGGCCGGTAAATGTTGTTAATACTGTTTATTATAAACAGAGCATTTCCTTAAATATTTGTATCTATAATAAGAACGTATAAACATAAAAATATCTTAAAATAATTGTCGGAGTTTGTCCCTTTCATAATATATATATATATATATATATATATATATATCGTGACAATATTTGGTGGCACACTTAAAAGGATCGCGCGGCACACTAGTGTACTGCGGCACAGCTGTTGGGAATCACTATATTAGAGGCTTTAATCAATGACGATTTCCTTACACTTCTTACTTCACATGGCCTCCTTTAGGATAAACCATACAACTCCCGTTTTTCCAGGTCTACCGCCGATGTATTATCAGCTGTTACTGAATGTGTCTATCAAGCTTTAAACAAGAACGGTGAATCTTAGATTCATGATCATTATCATTATTATTTCCTTTGATTTCTGGTCTATACTTATTTCTTTCTGTGTCCCAACCAGAGACCTAAGGTCAGAAATGGCATCTTTCACTAATCATTTTTGCAAACAAAAACAACCTAAGATCACACGCATTTTACATGGATAAAGCCCTTCGTAATGTATGAGCTCTACTTGTGAATACAATTCATTTGCATTTCTTTAAGGCATGGGCATCCAGAAATTCATTCAATGAGTCTGTCGGAACTTGTTCCAGTCAATCCGAGACCGGAACATTTTCCAACCAATCAGATTATTATTATTATTATTATTATTTTCTTTGATTTCTGTCGTTTACACATTTCTTTCCGGGTCCCGCCCAGGGACCTAAGGTTAGAAATGGCATCATGACTCTTTCCACTGACAAAAATAAAAAATAAAAAAAATAAATAATTACATAGATAAAGCCCTTCGTAAAGTGTGGGCTGTACTTGTCAGAACAATTTTTTGTATCTCTTTGAGGCATGGGCTTCCAGGAATCCCTTTAATTAGTCTACTGGAATCTTTTCCAACCAGTCCTAGGGCTCCAAATACAACAGGGATTTTTGATATTATCATTATTATTATTATTATTATTATTATTATTATTTCTTTTGATTTCAGTTGTATACACATTTCCTTCCGGGTTCCGACCTTCTGTAAAAAGAAAACATCAAAAACCTAAGATCACACTCGGTTTAAGTAGATAAAACTCTTCGTTATGTGTCAGCTGTACTTGTGAGTATAATTATTTTATTTCTTTAAGGTATGGGAAACCAGGAATCCCTTCAATGATTCTATTGAAACTTTTTCTAATCAAACTGAGGGCTGCAATTACAAAAGGGATTGTTGATGTTCTCATGTGCCACATTTTTGAGATTTCGATTTCAAGGTCCTTGTATTTTGATAGCTTTTTAAAGATCTTCAAAGATACACAGCAGTCTGCAGGGACTGCCATATCAATAAGGAGGTTTTTTTGTTTGAAGAAGTGAAGATGTATTTTCAAACTTGTAAAAAAGCGTTTCTAGTTGTAAGTATACTTTTGCTTCCTACTTTTATTATAGATTCACAGTAGAAAAATTCCTTTATCATTTATCTCTCAAACATTTTATATATTTGATGAGAAATTTATATTTTTATTCCTTCGAAGGCGTAGGCGATCATGGCTCTCCACTCCTCACCCCCTTGTAGCTCTCAATAAATTTCGTCCCTCTGCCAACTCTCCCAGGCCACATTCTGCCATCAACTTGCTTAAGCTGGTCAGGTATGTCATGTGTTGCTTTCCCTTGTCTCTTTTCCCCTCTATCCGACCTTTGAGTATCAGATTCTCCAAGCCCTCCTTTCTTATTACGTGTCCCGGAAATTCCAGCTGCCTCTTCCTGATGTTAAGTATAAGCCTCCTCCTTGTTTGAATCCTCTCCAAGACCTCATCGTTGCTCACACGATCGCTCCATGATATCCTTAACATCCTTCTGTAGAACCACACCTCCGCTGCCTTGAGTCTCTTCTTCGTCTTTGAAAAGACCGTCCGACATTCGCTGCCGTATAGGAGGACAAATTTCACGTAGCAGCTCAGTACTCTTTTCTTTGTCATTAAAGAAATCCTCTTGTTTCGCAGTACTCTCCCCAGTTTCTGGAATGCATCCTTGGCCATCATAATCCGTTTTCGGATCTCAGCGTCGCACCTACTGTCCTCCGTCAAAACACTTCCCAGATATTTAAACTTCTGCACATGCTTTGTTTTAGTGTCTCCGACCTTCAGATTGAATTTCGGGCTCATCCTTTTACTGGTGACGATGCATTCTGTTTTCTTGTCGTTTATGCTTAGTCCCTTCTTCTCCCTGTCCGTCGCTACCTTCTGTATGTAATTCAGTAATTTCATTTCCGTGTCTGGTATCAGTACTGTATCATCTGCGTATCTTTAGATTGTGGCCGCCAATGCTAAATCTCGGTAGGGTTTCCAATTCTCTCAGGATTGAATATGGTTGAATAGGTCGGGTGAGAAGACGTATCCTTGCCTTACGCCCCTTTCTATTTTTGTATATTCACTAAACTCGTTCCCTATGTGCATGCATGCTGTTTGCTGCCAGTATAGGTTCTTGATTATTCTGATATCTTTCCGAATATATCAAGGTTGCTCAGCTGTTCCTTGTACATTTGATAACGAACTGTTTACTCCGACATCCAGTATAAAATATATATGCATGTGTTTTATATATATATATATATATATAAAATGGACTCTCCCGTCGGTTTCGAGGTATGAGGATCTAACAGCTTAATTTTTTCAGTTATGAAATTTTGTGCGATAATCTTAAGTCGCATTTAAGACCCGCTAGTGATTTACAAAGGAAGCCACATATGGAACAAGAGTGGGATGAGATCACTGTTAGATTGACTGACATTTTAGATCTTGCTCTCTCTTCTTGAAAATGATTCCGACAAGCAGATTGAAAACTGCTGAGTCCACTAAAACATGTTGATCTCCATTCTACCCGCTCCAAGGCTAAGCGCTCAAGGCTGTTATGTGGTATATTTGCTCTTCAGCTTGTCTTTATATCTTAACCATGGGCGTCATACATTCCTGTAGCCCTGATCTAACTGGCTGTACATTAGGATCTTGGGTATCCTGTCACCAGACATTCTTAAGACATGACCAGTCCATCGTAACTGAGACTGTTTGAGAAAAGTCTCGATCCCTCAAATATTACATCTGTAATCTGTAAAAAATGTTATAAAGTTTAATGTATCTAGTTTTAAGTATAGCTAAAATAACTAATATGATTTCAGGCATTAGTGTAAATCAGTTGGCATTTTTTTTCCGTGATCTGCAAAATCGTATTACCATTTGTGTAGCTAATGATGAAGGATATGTGGAAACTTAAACAGAATTTCAATAAAACCTCGAAAAATAGAGATTTACTTCTTTCTAATCCTTTTTATAAATTATTTCTATAGCAAATACAAATAAAGTTATAATTATTTTAAAATACACACGAACGTTATGGACACCCTGTATAGATACAGCCTTTATACATTTCATTTTTGACTTATCAATTATTTCCTTATTTCTGGAGTTGGTGGATAATTCACCTGGGGCTAATTTATGTATATTATCTAGAATTTTAAGGT
>OZ010608.1:11377363-11522363 GCA_963932145.1 Acanthosepion lycidas | reverse complement strand
GCAGAGATAAACAACATCATAAAAAATATCGAATTTTGGTCAGTTCTTATGTTAGTTAAAGCGCGTCTTTCAAGTTCTTTTTAAGATAGAGGATGGGAAATACCTGATTTCCAGAATTCCTTCCTTGGTCATTTTCACAGTTTTATTGTTTACTTGGAATAGGATGCGTGTGTTAAGTGTATGTTATCTTTTAGTTTCGTGGGGAGTGTGTAATATGTGTATGTGTATATATTTGTGTGACTGTATAAGTGTGAGACCTCTACATGCAAGCCTGTCTTGAGTGGGTGAGAAATGTCGGTAAGGCTTGATTCATGGGGTCATATATTAATATTATCTATGTTGTTAAATTTGTGGTTAAGTCCGTCTGAACAAAGTCTTTTCAGGCGCAAAATCCATTTGTCTTCATGTTCCTCTAGTATTTTTCTAATGTTATCTTTTCAGTTTATTTCTATTTTTCAATTATAGTGAATTTTGCATGACTTAAAATCATGTTTTTCTAGGCGGAAATGTTGTTCTACAGGTAATAATCTTAACCTTTTTTTTTCTAAGCGTTTCATCCCAAGCAAGGCAGGAAGCCACTAAGAAGTCACAGAAAGTTGGAGCGAGAACAAATAAGAGTGATAGAGGAAAAGATGAGGAGAAGTAGAGGAGATAGATCAAGGCATCTGGTGACGTCGATTGACATTACATTTGAATAGTTGGAGATTATAGCTATCAGGTAAACAGGGAAAAGGGGAGGGAGTTCCACAGGCGAGAAGTGCGAGACATGAAGCTATTGTAGTACAAGAGGCGGCTATATTTAACAGTTTCAAGAGTGAAAGGGTGAGAGCGAGATGCCAGCCTAGTTGAACGCTTAACTTCATGAAGTCTGGGAACCAGCGAAAGCAGCTCATCAGAGCAGTTACCGTGAAAGTATTTGTAAATAAAAGACAGAGGGAGGCGACACCACGTCTGTGAGAGAGCGACTGCAGACGAGATGACAGATCAAGGCCAGTTGCATTGCATATCCATCTCTTGATTTTATCAAGGACCTTGAGACAAACAGAAGGGAGTCAACTTCATATATATATATATATATATATATATATATATATATATATATATATATATATATATATATAGAAAAATAGGAAAGAACATGTTAGGTAAAAAAAACTACACATTAAGTTTCTAAATAATGAAAATTTATTAAACCATAGACATGAGTTAACGGTTTTCTGTTGACATCAACAAATTTTCGCATTAAATAATTAGCATAAAAAAATTAAATTTCATAGTCTAATAAAAGGTTTAAAAGCTTAACCCAATCATAGGATAGAAAAACACTTTATGAAGTCGTCAAAAAAACAAATTGTAGTTCAGTGCGACGCGTTTATGTACGAAACAGCCCTTTAGGAAAATAAATAAATAAATAAAATAGAACAAAATTCTCGAGACACATATTATGGTGCCAAAAGCTATCTTTCGCTGTGATTGACCAGACGATGTGCGCACATGAATGCCATCATTCGATTTGAACTGGATACCCCAACCCTACTTCGGCTCGACCTCTTTCCGAAGGTGACTGACATGTAGATAAAAATTAACTCTTAGGTCCCTTATCAAAATGGTCGCCCCAACCGTTTCCATAGTAATTAATTTTGTAAATGAACATGCTTATAAAGATCCGTAAATTTCAAGTTTGGTTATTCCTAAATTTTCGCTTGAAGATGAAACAGGCCTTAATACTTTAACTCAATTTTATTTTAATAATTATATTTAGGTTTTTGGCTCTTGTTTTTGAAACATGAAAAATCATATGTAGCGAAAAAATCATATTTTTTTTAAAATAATTATAATATATATATATATATATATATATATATATATATATATATGTGTGTGTGTGTGTGTGTGTGTGTGTCGATTGGTCGATTGACCAGTTCATTACCTTCATCAGGTTGTTTTTGTTTCTCTTTATGACTTATTCCTTTTATAAGATAAGAAATAAAAATAAAAAATAAAAATAAAAATAAAAAATAAAAATAAAAAATAAAAATGAATAAATACAAGCAAAATAAATTGACCCAAATAAATAAACAAATAAACTACTTCCGGCAAAATAACGCCAAAATAGACAACCCACAATGCACCACTGACCCGTATATATAAATAGCCGAGACAAAAAAACAACACTCATGGCCTGACGATTGCGTCTAGCATGAAATAGCCTCTCGACTCTAAGTGTTGACTTCAATATTCACTTTTATATTTACACACGTTCTATCTCTGATATTGAGCACTTTATTCCATAAATATAGCACACCTTAAGACTATATTTCTTCAAATATATATTTGTGTGAGTGTGTGTGCTTATGTGCGTGTGTCGATTGACCAGTGTTTGTTTCTCTTCATCACTTATTCCTTTTTTTACTTCTTTTTGTGAATCCCCACTATATGCCTGATTTTAGATTGGCCTAAATTCTTTTAGTGGCAAGAATCCAGAAATACGTTTCTTCCTTTCTTAAAACGAATTCAATTTTAATTCGATTTCATTTAATCAATGATTAGAAAACGGGTTGCATAGAAGCAATTAAATTCATCGATTAACGCACAACGCCTCAACAGTTGCAGTTTTAACAATGTATCATTATTATTACTATTATTATTGTTGTTGTTGTTTTGCTTTTACTTGGTTTAATACGAGTTGGACCAAAATCTCAGCCAAAGAATTCAAGAGACAAGTTTGTTTTTTTCTTTTTTTTTCACCAGAAAACACAACCCGATGAGGTGCCATACAACTTATTACTATTTGATATTCTCTCCGACTGTAGATGTTTCGGTTGAGTGATAATGATTATATCTCAGCTCCTACGCGCAACTCAGACACAGAATTTTCCTCAGCACATGAACTGTTCCAAGCAGTGCTGACACCTACGCACTACCAATGCTCGCAGGTATCCACCTGAGAGACAGAAAGATTCCTGGAAATAATCACGAATTCGCCAACCACAAAAGGGACAAACTTGCGCTGATGCTTGCTATATTTCTTCGATTTGCCAATGCGATGTTCTTATCTCAAGGGAACGCAACGTCTATCAGATTCTAGTTATGGCTGTTCTTGAGTACAATGTGCTCTCCAAGCGCTTGTCAGTCAAGATAGCTGTATCCCATCCGACTTTCACTTGCTTATTCTCGGCTACTGGCAGTGGTTAATACACGGAATTATTATTACTTTTATAATTATTATATTTTATTTTCTTTGATTTCTGGCGTTTACACATTTCTTTCCGGGTCCCACCTGAGGTTAGAAATGGCATCATGACACTTTCCACTGACAAAAGAAAAAAATACATGGATAAAGCCCTTCGTAAAGTGTGGGCTGTACTTGTCAGAACAATTTTGTTTATCTCTTTGAGGCTTGGACTTCCAGGAATCCCTTCAATTAGTCTACTGGAATCTTTTCCAACCATTCCTAGGGCTCCAACTACAACAGGGATTGTTGATGTTCCCATATGCCACATTTTTGAGATTTCTATTTCAAGGTCCTTGTATTTTGACAGCTTTTTGAATATCTTCAAAGATACATTGCAGTCTGCAGGGACTGCTATATCAATAAGGAGGCACTTTTTTTTTGCTTGTGGTCTTTAATAACAATGCCTGGGCGGTTGGCTTTGATTGTTCTGTCAGTGTGTATTGTGTAGTCCCAGAGAATTGTAACAGGTCCTATCTCCGTAACCGGGTCTGGGTAGTGTTCATACCATTTTCTTTTAGTTTCCTTCCCGTAGAAGTTTTTCAGTGCAGATTATTATCATTATTATTATTATTATTATTATTATTATTTCCTGTGATTTATGTTGCATACTCATTTATTTCCGGGTCCCAACTAGCGAGGTAAGAACCCAAATGACGTCATATTTCCCACTGAACATTTTTATCAAAAGATAAAAATAAAAATGAAACCTAAGCGTGCACATATTTTACATGAATAAAGCCCTTCGTAAAGTGTACTTGCGTACAATCTTTCTGTATTTCTTTAAGGCATGGACTTCAAGGGATCCCTTCAGTGAATCTAAAAACCTTTTCAAATCAAACCGACGGTTCCAACCACAAATGGAATTACTGAGGTCTTCATGTGGCACATTTTTTAGTATTTCCACTTCAAGGTCATTGTATTTTATAGGTTTTTGATAATCTTCAAAGATATATTTCAGAACTTCCATGTCAATAAGAAAACTAATTATGTTTTTGTGCGGTCTTTGATCACGGTGACATAGCGATTGGCTTTGATTGTTCTGTCTGTGGGTATTGTGATGTTGTATTATTATTATTACTATAGGATCCCTGGTAGGCGCGAGTCAAAGTCCCGCGTCGATCTACGACGGGAGAGTCCATGATATAATATAGAGGCTAGAGTAATGGATTGCAGCTCCGATTGAGGAATCGGAGAGCCGAGTTCGAATTCCAATCGGATCCATTACATTCACTTATGTGCTAATACGCTTGGGAAAGGTATGAATCCTCTTCTTCTCCCACTCAGCTATGGGTAAAATAGCAGGACAGACTGGGTTGTATACTCGTGGGAGCAACTGGTCTTGGAGAAAGTAATTCTGAATTTAAAACTGTATGAAGCCCTGCTGTATCACGTATTGACGCGATGATTCCGAATACGGTCGACCTCGATGATGTATGATTATTTTTAAATCATTGAATATTTTCACTATAATTAGCTGGTGTTTTTCAAACATAAACTTAACATCTGCATCAGATTGTGTACTTAGATATTTCTCTCCAAATTATTCGGTCGATTAGTCAACTTGTTGATGTTATTTAGTGACACATTTGGAAAGTCCTTGAAAAGCATACCACCTGTTGACCCCAGCCTTGTGATTGAAATTGTGTAGAAAAACTGTTCGGAAGAGCCGCCAATGGTTGGGCTAGCACAATGTTACAAGCCATCGTGTCCGAGATGTATCTGTATGCTGGTCTTGTTCAGTTAATGATCACGCTAGCACGCACTCTCTTCCAGAAACTGTAAATTGACACGTTCAGCAGAGTTGCAGTATAAACCACAGGTCCCCTCTGAGGGTGTTGAAAAAGCACACATATGCCTAAGGATGCATCTGCAACTGGGACTAACTAACCAACGTATCAGACGGATAAATTCGGAAACGAGCGGGAATCGGATATTTTCAGAAATAATGTCGACTAGATCGTAATAATTCTTAGATTTCGTGCCTGCTAAAAATCTCTTTGGTTCCCAGTACTCCAACAATGACCGGCACAACCTTTTTTCTTTCCGATTTTTTTCTTCTTTTTTTTTTTCTAATTTCTTTGTAAGATTTAATTATTCGTCTAGTTTCTTCCAATTTTATTTTCTGGTTTGCTTAAACAACGAAATCCGTTATTGGACAGATTTTCCTAGTTACTATCTAGATGGGTGACAGCTTAGGACTACCAGGTGCTGTAAGCTTAGATGTGCAGGTGGTTTCATTGTTAATAGCACGGAATTGTTAATCGGAGAGCTGAGTTCGGATTCCCGTTGGATTCGTTATATTCTCTTATATGCAAATACCTTTGTGAAAGGTATGAATCCACGTCATCTCCTCCAGCTATGGGTTAATTAGTAAGACTTGTATCACTAAAGCATTATTATCTCCAAAAATAAAATAAAGTTGCGTACAAAATATTTAGATTTAGGTATTAATTAACCTGCAAAGGGTTGATAAACCGTAAAAATCAGATGAACCAATAAAAGCATCGCTGGTAATTCGGCGCATTTAAATATTTATAATGCATGACCGACCGCTTCTCATTACGCAAACATCATTTAATTCTTTCCTTTTCAATCTGTCAATTAAGTGCCATACGTGATACACACTTGGGCGATCATGTCTCGTTTTGTGGGTTCACTATTTGCCCATAGCTAGGACCCTAACAGGTGCTACCACCCAGGGTTAGGGTGGACCTCGGAACAACATGAATGAAGAAGTGGTTCCACGCTCCTCAAAACCTCTAATCTACCGATCAGAAACCTTTTAGCGTCGTAGCCAGGACGGTAAAATATTAAGGTTCTGAGGAATTTGACGCGTTACTTGGCCACTGGGGCAGTATTTTGGAAATAGAAAGGAATTAAGCATTATTTGACAGTTTAAAATTTAAGGGTTTTATGGATGGTGACTTGAAATGAAGCCCAGAAAAAGATCTCAGTCAATTGTAAATGATGAAGTATTAAAATGCACTCAGTTAAGTGTCATACGTGATACACGTCACATCTCGCTTCAGGACAGTTTAGGCAGATTTTCCAGCAAGAGGTTACAGTTTCTTTCTGCGGTAGACTGATTGACAACCAAGGCTATAGGACCCAGTCTATCCAGCTATTCAACCCATAGCTTGGAGGAGAAGAAATATACTCATACCCTTTCCCTGGTGTATTTTCGCTTAAGTAAAAAGATTTATTCTCCAGGCAATTATTATTATTATTATTCATATATATTGTGTTTTCACATCACATTGTAAAAGGTTACTTACACTAGAGATCAAGTGACAACAAGTTTCTTGAATACTCCCGCACTCTTCCCAATATGTCATCCATTTTTAGTAATGCTGTCATCTAGATGGTTTCACTTCTTTGTTGGTTATTCAGTTCTTACAATTTTGTTCGGTTCTTTGAAATCGTTTCAATAGCAATTATCATTTGTGTATGTTATGTTTCCTCTTTTGTATCCTGTAGAGTCGGGTCCAAACTATAATCCTCAGGTCCTGTAGGAGAATTGTCACTAAACTGATAGCACTTTTCTTAGTATATGGGATGTTCCTTGTAGGACGATCTTCTAGGCAACTTGCATGTTGATGTTACCTGGGATACTGTTAGTAAAATTCTTTTTCTCACGGGGCCCAGTGCTCTGATTACTATTGGTACGACAGTCTCAGTCTTCATCCCCTACATTCTGTTAATCTCCATCTCTATGTCCTTGTATCTGGACAATTTTGTCGATAATTCTTATGGAGGTGTTTCTCTCAGATGGTACTTTCTATGTCAGTAAGTATAAGTTTTCCTCAATTTCTTGTCTTTTATGATAATATCAGGCTTTTATTTCCCTGTCAGTTTTAATTGACATGTCCCAGAGGGTTGTTACATTGTTATTTTGGGTAACTGTGTCTGGTTGATGGTCATACCTTCTCTCAGTGGTTTCGATTTTGTGCTTCTTGCATATTTCCCAATGCATATATGTCGCTATCTTATGTTTGTGGATACATTCATTTTTTGCCAGATATGGAGATCCTGAGATAATATTGTCAACACTTTCATCATATTTTCCGCAGATCTTATATTTCGGGTTAGTTTCATCTTTGATTATGTGACAGCGATAGGATCTGGGTTGCGAGGATTTGGTCCTGAGCTGCAATAATTAGGCTTTCAACCCGGTATTCCTCAGCCACTGATGTGTTTTCTGCTGATCCACATCTGTTTCTTTCTTTCTTTTTAGGTATTTTCCATGCAACGCTTTGTCTACTCATTATTTTATTTATTTAATTTTTTTTTTTTTTTGCAATTTCATTTGGCCAAGTTGTTTTACTCATTTGACGAAGATCGGGTCGCTTCGTTTATTGTTGGTATGATCTTTGGTGATGGAATGGTTATTATTATTATTATTATTATTATTATTATTATTATTATTATTATTTTATTTCCTTTGACTTCTGTTGTATATTCATTTATTTCCGAGTCTAAACCAAAGACCTAAGGCCAAAAATGGTATCATGACATTTTCCAATAGCAGTCTATATATCTGAGATGAGGTATAATAAATATTTACACTATTTACATTGTTCGGACTTTTATCCTATTCTATATTCTTGGCGTTTCGACCGTTGTACGCTCCAGACTTGTTCAGGATGTGTTTATATTTTCTGAGATGAGGTATTTACATTATTTACATTGTTCGGAATGTTGTCCTCATCTTTATTGCCATATACAATATGTCAACAAAATGAGTTCATTAGTCCGAACAATGTAAATACTATAAATAATGACATTTTCTACTGAAAAAAAAAAAACAAAAAAAACTAAGATCACATCACACACATTTTACCTAAAGTCCTTCGTAAGGTATAAGATGTGCTTGTAAGTACAATATTTTATATTTCTTTAAGGCATTGACTGCCAAGAATCCTTTCAATGAGTCTATTGGAGGGCACTATTACAACTGGAATTGCTGATATTATTATTATTATTATTATTATTATTGCGTGAGAAAGCTGTAGGCCAGTAGAGGGACGCTGAGGAACAAATATACGAATCTCAATATGCGCATAAGGGTATACCAGGCACATGCAGCGCAGCCAAATGTGCACGATATGGTGACTGGCTTTGAATAAAAACAGTACAAAAGCTTGCAGGTGGAACCCAATAAGAAATACCTTCATGTCGAGTAATCCCATCCACTCAGAGGGTCTCCATATTGGGGTGTTACCAGGTATCCAGATGTGACACACATGTAACCTTAGCTACCTTATCACCTAAATTTAGAATAAAATAGCATCTCTCGATACCCAGCTACGATACCCCACCATAACCAATACTCGTTTTAGCTGAATATTACCGTTGGAGTAGCAATTACTAATACTGAATTTTACTTACAATGTAAGTTTGACTGCAATTAAAAATACAGCAGAACTAGAAAAGCTTAATCTTCATCTCTCGTGGCTTACGGCCATATCATGTTGAAACACAGGTTCCCGTACGATCACCTAAGCTAAGCGTGGTCAGTACCTAAACGGGTGACCGCTTGGGAAATAGCAGGTGTTGTAAGCCTGGATGTGCGGGTGGTGTAATGGATAATAGCTCGGAATTTCTAATCAAAGAACAGTTCCAATTCTCGTTCGGTATGTTATATTCACCAACGTGTAAATATTCTTGGGAAAAGGTATGAATCCGACTCTTCTCCCCCCCAGCTATGGGTTAATTAGTAAGAATTTTATCTCCAAAAAGAAAAAAAGATTCTTACAATCTAAAAATATTTTCAGGCATTAAATAAGCTGCAAACAATTGAATTCTCGGTACTGACACCCCCAAACTCTGAAATGATCGTATTGGAAAAAATAGTTTAAAAGACAGAAGATAATCATTGACAATGCATTTTAAATTTTTGTTGCTCGCAATACATGTTGCCTTCATACAGTTAATAACATATCATCCAACTCTTTCCGAATCATCTGCACTGTCCTCAGATTGACACAAAATACTTTGAAATGTTCGTATTGAAGATACTGGCGCGAATGCCAAGCAGTACAACAAGTCGTAAATATTTTCGTGCGGTCAACATGAAAATATAAATAAAATTCGAAATTATAATGTTTAAGAATATCAAAATTATGTTAATTTTAGCGATAAATATTAACGTTAATAATACTTATTATTATAGGTATTTTTTAATTATTTCACACCGAAACAAGGCAATAAAGTCACTAAGGCGCAAGGGGTTTACTGAGCTTTAAAGAATATTAGAAAGAAAAAAACACTATTAAGAGGAGAAAACAAGAAAAGAACAATAATTCAAAAGACAGAAGATAACCATTGACGACGCATTTTAAATTTTTAAAGATCGTAGTTGATTTGCGGTTACACAGCCTTCAACAGCGAAGTTAAGCAACGCTGAGCCTGGACAGTACATATATGGGTGACTGTTTGGGAATACCAGGTATTGCATGCTTGGATTTGTGGGATAATGACTTGGAATTGTTAGTCGGAGATATGGGTTAATTAGTACGACTTGTATCAATAATCATTATTATCCTTCCCCAAAAATCTAAACCAAGAAATCGAAAGAAAAAAAGTGGCGATGGAGTCGCGATTGAAACATAAGTAAATAAACTAAAGACATTGTGTCGTGAAGTGAAGAATTAACGATTATAATATGAAGATAAAAGAAAGAACCAAGTTAATGGTGTAGGTGTTTGCTTGAAAAAAGCACTAATTAATCTACTTTGATAAGCTAATCGCTCACATCCTGACAGATGTGTTTGCATTTGGGTGAGTAAGTTAATCTTGGAACTCCTAGCAGTATTTCTTGGGCAAAGCTACAAGGAACCAAAACCTTGAATATCTATAGGTGTCGTATCAAAATTAGCAGACGTCTAGAAAGTTCCTATTTGAATTTTCTGATGAATCATAATTCTAACGTTAATGATTGAATAAATTCTTTGTGAGATCCACGACTACAAAATACCTATAGAAATTCCCCTATCACAATGTTTAATATTAGAGCTTAACAACTTTAACCAAATGTTGCAATAAAAATCATAAATATGATTGAAGGCCAGTAAGCGGGTACAAATAAAAATGAAAAGATTTGAAATAACTATTTTCATTTTACTGAAGCAGACGTTAAATACATTAGAGCATTATCGCCAACTCTATTCTTTTCTTCTTTTTTTAGTCACTGAAACCAAACAGTGATTCAGATATATTATTTTACGTCATTCGTTAGGATTAAATTGTTCATTATTTATGACACAAGACATAAAGGCCGTGATAAGTAACTAACTATTTATAACTAGGGAACATCAACAATCTTGCAACTCCTAGCAGTATTTCTTGGGCAAAGCTACAAGGAATCACAACCTTGAATATCTATAGGTGTCTTATCAAAATTAGCAGACGTGTAATTATCACATAATCATTATTATCATTCCAAATAATTCTTACAATCTAAAAATATTTTCTGGCTTTAAATAACCTACAAAGAGTCGACAAGCCATAGAAAATTAAATCAATCCAGATTATAGCTGACGCTGTATAAAGAAACCGGAAGAGAGTCCCACAAGTGAGAAGTACGACAGAAGAAACTATTAGCATAGAATTTACGGTTACATTTAGGAATTTCAACTGTAAAATGATGAGACCTTACCGTCAATCTACTAATGCGCTTTACTTCATAGTCTCGACGCCATGGAGTAATGTCCATCAGAACAATTACCACGAAGGAATTTATAGAAAATATAGGTATATTGGAATATATGTTCTTTAATCCTAAATATCACCCAAGACAAGAATAGAGTGAATCAAATTAGAGGTTAACAATGGAGATAATAATGCTGAATGAGGTATGTGGTATGAACGGAAAAGACGATGATAGGAAGTGGGAAGTGTGAGGATGAGGACGGTAGGTAATGGCTGACACATGACTACGAAATGTAATGCTATACGCAGGATTTTGTTTTGGTTGATTTTACGGCATATCAACACCTCAATGGGTTATTTAATGCCGACAAAAATTTTATTGCTGGTAATATTAATTTCAAAATGTATTTCTCTTTTCCGAAAATGTATTACTGGTAATATTTTTTCCAAAAATTATTTCTGGTAATAATTTATTTCGAAAAATTATTGATGGCACGTTTGTTTTTTTGTTTTGTTTTGTTTTTTTTTTTACACGTTTTGAGTCCAGTTTGGAGGTTGACTATTTGCCCATAAATGACCACCCCGGGTCAGGATGTACATGGTACTCCATCATTTGAGAGGTGGTTTCACACTCCTCAATACCTCCCGATCAAAGGCCCTGCTGTCGGATTCAGTTTATCGTCTTACCCAGGACGGGGATGTAGTTTATCGTCTTACCCAAGACAGGGATGCAGTTTATCGTCTTACCGAGGACAAGGATGCAGTTTATCGTTTACCAAGGACGCAGATGTTGTTTATCGTCTAATCCAGGACAGGGATGCAGTTTATCGTCTTACCCAGGACATGGATGCAGTTTATCGATTACCAAGGCGCGGATGTTGTTTATCGTCTAACCCAGGATGGGGATGCAGTTTATCGTCTTACCAAGGATGGGGATGTAGTTAATAGTCTTACCCAGGACAGGGATACAGTTTATCATCTTACGCAGGACTGGGATGTAGTCTATCGTCTTACTCAGGACGGGGATGCAGTTTCTCGTCTTACCCAGGACGCGTATGATGTTTATAGTCTTACTCAGGAGGGGAATGCAGTTTATCGTCTTACCCAGTACGGGGATGTAGTTTATTGTCTTATCCAGGACATGGATACAGTTTATCACCTTACCCAGGAAAAGGATGCAGTTTATCGTTTACCAAGGACGCGGATGCATTTTATCGTCTTACACAGGGCATGGGTGCAGTTTATCGTCTTACACAGGGCATGGGTGCAGTTTATCGTCTTACTCAGGTCAAGGGTGCAGTTTTTCGTTTACCAAGGATGCGGATGCATTTTATCGTCTCACCCAGGACGGGGATGCAGTTTATCGTCTTACCCCGTACGGTGATGTAGTTTATCGTCTTACACAGGGCATGGATGCAGTTTATCGTCTTACTCAGGACAAGGATGCAGTTTTTCGTTTACCAAGGCGCAGATGTTTATCGTCTAACCCAGGATGGGGATACAGATTATGGTCTCACCCAGGACGTGGATGTAGTTTATCGTCTTACGCAGGAGAAGGATGCAGTTTATCGTTTACCAAGGACGCGGATGCAGTTTATCGTCTTACCCTGGAAGGGGATGCAGTTTATCGTCTTACCCAGGACTGGGATGTAGTCTATCGTCTTACTCAGGTCGGGGATGCAGTTTATCGTCTAATCCAGGACGGGAATGCAGTTTATCATCGTATCCAGTACAGGGATGCAGTTTATCATCTCACCCAGGACGTGGATGTAGTTTATCGTCTTACCCAGGACAGGGATGCAGTTTATGGTCTTACCCAGGAAGGGAATCCAGTTTATCGTCTTACTCAGGACGGGTATGCAGTTTCTCGTCTAACCCAGGACGGGGGTATAGTTTATCGTCTTACACAGTACGGGGATGCAGTTTATAGTCTAACCCAGAACGGGATGGAGTTTCTCGTCTTACCCAGGTTGCGTATGTAGTTTATCGTCTTACCCAGGACAGGAATGCAGTTTATCGTCTAACCCAGGACGGGGATGTAGTTTATCGTCTTACCCAGGACAAGGATGCAGTTTATCGTCTTACCCAGGACGTGGATGTAATTAATAGTCTTACCCAGCAAGTGGATGCAGTTTATCGTCTTACCCAGGACGGGGATGTAGTCTATCTTCTTACTCAGGACGGGGATGCAGTTTATCGTCTTACCCATGAAGGGGGTGTAGTTTATCGTCTTACCCAGAACGGGGGTGTAGTTTATTGTCTTACCCAGGACGCGCCACACGCAAGAGTCTGTGCCACAAAGTAGCAGCTGCCGAGATTAAAGCTGCCTTTCTTCTTACATTTGAAACACGGGGTAAACGAGTGTGATACGTTTCCGTGGAATTCTCTTGGCCTATTCTATCAGTAAACATACGAAGTAGTGGAACTTGAAAACGGGGTCTCTTCTGAAGTACTGATAACTAATAGATTTAAATCGCTTAAAAGTAAATTCTGTCCGAAATCATGGGATGGAGAGTTATCTTACTTATTATAAAGCGCAGATTGTGTGTGTGTGTGTGTGTGTGTGTGTGTGTTTGTGTGTGTGTGTGTCTGTACGTTTATATATTGGATAGGATTTCAAAATCAATTTGAAAACACGATTAAGAGGCATCACGAGAATGGAGGGGGGCAACTCATATCGAGTTATACTTATTATAACACCCAGGTTGTTTAAGTGTGTGTGTGTGTTCGTTTATATATGGGATCGGATTTCCTACATTTTTCAACCGATTTCAACAAAACTTCACTTTTTGGGGGGGCAGTTAGTGTTTCTTATTGTCTTGCACACTTTTTTTCTTTATTTTTACATTCAGAATGCTTTAAAAATTCCATTTACAAGACAATTGTTTATAATAAAATTCTATTCAATCGGTAGACTCATAAAAATTGAAAACAATGTTTTTGTTTGAGTTTGGGTTTAACCAATTCGTAAAAAAAAAAAAAAATAAAAAAAAAATAAAACTAATTAAGACATGCGTATCAGTCAACCTTAAACAATAATCTTTGTCAATTTTATTTTTCAGTCTTTATGATGGTCGATACTTGATCTATCTCTTACTGTTACATCCCCGGGCAACGCCGGGCTCTACTGCTAGTCATTTATATTATTTACATGTATACAATTATCATATTCAATGTTGTTATTGCGTGAACCAATTCCCTGTGCATCGCTTTTCTCACCGTCTGCAACATAAATCCTAGAATAAAATCCCCTTGGCTTAATTTTCATATTCTCGTTTAAATTTCACTTATTATATGCATAGGGCTCGCATGTCAAAATTTGTTCTGAAATCAAAAGTCTTCGTTTCTTTTCTTTTTATGTGCAGTGCCCTTTCGTAGGCGATCATGGCTCTCCCCCTATCCCTTGTAGCTCTCAATAAGATTCACCACCCTGCCACCTCCCCCAGACCACGTTCTGTCATCCACTTGCTTAAGCCCGACAGGTATGTCACACGTTGCTTTCCCTTGTCTCTTTTCCCTCTATTCGATCTGTGAGTATCAGATTCTCCAAGCCCTTCTTTCTCATTACGTATCCAAGAAATTTCATCTGCCTCTTCCTTATGTTAAGTATAAGCTTCCTCCTTGTTTGCATCCTCTCTAAGACCTCATCGTTGCTCACACGCTCGGTCTATGATATCCTTAGCATCCTTCTGTAGAACCACATCTACGCTGCCTTGAGCCTCTTCTTCATCTTTGACGAAACTATCCAATATTTGCTGTCGTATAGGAGGACAGATGTCATGTAGCAGTTCAGTAGTTTTCTTTGTCACCAAAGAAATCCTCCTGTCTCTCATTATTCTACCCAGCATTTGAAATGCATCATTGGCCATTGCAATATGTCTACGGATCTCAGCGTCGCAATTACTATCCTCCGTCAAAACACTTCCAAGATATTTAAACTTTTGTCCCTGCTTGATTTTAGTGTCCTCGATATGCAAATCGCATTTCGGATCATCCTTTTACTGATGACTATGCAATCTGTCTTCTTGCAATTTATGCTTAGTCCCTTCTTCTCGCTCTCCCTCGCTACCTTTTGTAGAAGGTTTTGTAGTTTCTTTTCCGTGTCTACTATCAGTAATGTGTCGACCGTGTAGCTTATATTGGTAAGATTGTGGCCGCCAATGCCCAATCTCGGCAGGATCTCTAATTCTCTCAGAATTAGGTCGCTGTATAGGTTGAATAAGACCGGTGCGACGACACATCCTTGCCTTACGCCCCTTTTATTCTTGTATATTCTACTAACCTTATAAATAAGCAAAAATAATATTCGCCTTTAAATTTCACTCAGTCCATATATTAGTTGTGCCTTCTGGCTTTCATCAGATTATTGTCGATCCGGGCAACATTCAGGAAATTCAAACTGTACCCTTTATTTAATCTACGTGGATGGATTGTTCTTGTTTCGCGATGTCCAGCTGTAAAATACTGCTACTTCTCATGCATGATTGCACTCACTAAGTCTCAACATTCTCCCACAGCTGCTGCTGCTTTTGAAGCTTAGCTGTCATGTCACTTTCTTTAACTTCTAACTCAGATTAGGTTTAAGGCTCCAAGTTTTCCACTCAGATTGTTCCACAGGACAGTACCATAGTGAACAATCTACCCCCTTAGAGTAAATTCTATGATGGAGAGTAAGGGTAAATAAGCCTGGAGAAAGTACGTCACTGACTACAGGGGTAGTTTGTAGGGTTTCAACAAACATCAGTTTGTCTTACAAATGAAAGAGAAAGGAATTCTTGAATTTATAAAACAGCAACAGATGTGATCGCTAAGTGAGATATTGAAGGGAAAGTTATTTTGAAGTCGACAGAAGAGTTAAATAAATTATATATAGTTCAATCCTCACTAGGTGCTCCATACTTTCGGCCTTGTGCCACATCTAAGCTACGCTTAGAAAATAAACTTTTGGGCACTTCGGCGTGGTGTAATGGTTAGCAAGCTGGTTTGGCTAGATCAGTTACGACTTTTCAGATCCTCACTTGGTGCCCCATATTTTCGGCCTTGTGCCACATCTAAGCTACTCTATATATATTATGAATAATCAAGAGTGGTCTCTCCTTGTTTTGTTACTATCCTCTTTGTGAGAGCTATTTCTGTTTACTGGAACTATAAAAGGACACTATACGCGAACCTTGTAGTCTCAGTTAAATAAAGCTTCCTTAAAGCCTACGCCTGCCATTGTCATTAATGACAATTTCAGGTGTATATAGAAAATATAACATACTCGCTCTCATGTTTGCAATACCGGATGAAGGTGTGAGGACATGTATTTCTGCATTCGATGGCCGGGAGTAAACCCCCAGGTTAACCCTACACCTGGCTTCTTTTGACGGCCTGGAGGTGAAAATCGAGTGTCTCTCTTCTGAGATAATACCATATGTGTCTGCTGCAGCTGCACTGCCACAGCTACGCGATCTTTTTTACCTATTACATCACTAACATACAATCAGGCTGCATCTGTTTGTAGACGTGGGGAGAGAGAAAGCAACAGTATACTGTTGTCGGTAGCATATTTTTTTCCATTTTTTTTTTTTTTTTTTTTTGCATTTCATTTTAATTCAAAGATTTCTACTCGTTTCCTAGTCTTTTAGTCGCCGTAACTTTCTTTATTTTTTTCGAACAATTTCTACGTTCATTAGACTCGGCTGCTTCCCGCCAATAGCAATTGTTTCTGTGTCTGTAACTGTTCATTAATTTTATTTTCCAATTTGTTGCTCGAATAAAACATTCAGTAAACATCTTCATGGGGTAATGATTCCTATCCGAGACAAATAAATGCTATCCAAATCGAGCTTACAGCAGTTAAACTGAAAGAAACCCATTTCATCTTTTCTGCGCATCTGCCATTAAAACGAATAATCTCTAAGATTTGATTAATCACAGAAAATTCGATTAATCAAAATTGATTAGAGTTTTTTTTTTTTTTCAGTTTTTGATTTTTCAGCAGCAAAAAAAAAAAAAAACACGCAAGAAAAACAAACATAACGATATTCTAGCAAACAATTCTTAAACTCACACAAGAGTAAAAATATTGTAATGTTTTTTGTACACTATTCAATTGTTAACCCAATACAAATGGTGGGTTGGTTGGTTTTGTTTAGCGGTATATATCAAACTCTATGGGTTATTTTGTAGTGACACTAAGTACAGAAACAGGAAGTTATCTCTTTCATAGCTTAAAACAAAATGACATATTTCGCGTTTTGCGCAATAGGCTCCACGCATACTTCCGGTTGATGTTGATTAAACTACGATCGTAAATAAATATATGTTGACCAATGAGAAATGAGCGCGCCTAAAATAATCAACAGCTTAATCGGAGCCTCTTTCAACTTCGCTAATAGTATAAATAGACCCCTGTCTAAAAGAAGAAAAAGCTTCCAACCAAAGATTCCAACAGAAATGTCACAGAGAGACGAACATTTACAACTGTGAGCGGATACATCAAAGAGATCTCGGCTTCAACAAACACTACCCACGCCTCACACCTCTCTAGTCATTTTCACCCCTTTTACTTCTCTCATACAGTCTACTGCTTTTTCTTCGTTCACAGGACACATTACCAAATGTAAAATTATAAATAACATTGTGCCATCTATAAACATTACTACAGTTTTTGTAAAATACAGAAACAATATTTAATGTTTATAAAAATTATTATTTCTATATTCTACACTTGATTATTTTTAAAATTTACCTTGACACTTCCCGGAGAGCCGACGGTATTTGGGGCTTGGGATGTAATTAAGTAGTAATTAAAATGCGGTATGGAACTTCGTACCGGAGTGTCAAAAGGACGGTTTTTCCCATGACACCGCTTTTATTTTGAACTAGTCACACTTTGGCAATGTCTATTCTTTTAAAAATCGTTCATTAGAATTGGACCGAAACCTAAATATATGATGAAAGTGATGAAAAAAAAAATACAGTTTTTGTTCTCGAGAATTTACGGAAAAATAAAAACTATTTACAAGACTAATTTTATCTTTACAACATTCTAAAATGTAATACAATTGTATTAAAACACATGCAATGTAATATTTGTCATTCATAAATTATAAAGAAATATATAAACCATTTTTATTCATAAATTTATAAATATTTACTAAATTATTAAAATATGTGAACCAAGTTTGAGGAAATCCTGATTATTTACCATTTTATAAAGTTCGAATCAACTGGCAATTAGCCTATATTTTGCCAATTATTCCAATAAAGAAACTAACAAATAAATAATGTTTATTATTTTTGTTTTCAGTTCTCAAGAACAAAGAAATGTAGAAATTTATTTTTATATGTTTAAGTTTATTTTAAATTTTAATCATTATATACAATTGTGCTTACATAATATTCTTGTAATTTATAAAGAATTACTAGATTTTATTTATAATCCAAAATTATTTCGTCGTAACAAGAAATAATGTTATATTTAACGGAAAAAAAAAATTAACTGAACTGTTGTTGCTCCTTCCAGTTTTTCAGAGAGTTTCCTTCCTAACCTTTTGTTTAAAGTAGTGTGGAATGTCAACATCTTGATTATGTTATTATTTTATCGTCAAGTTTAATGTGCTATCCATTTTAGTTGCTGCTGCTGTTAAAACTAACGTAATGCAATATTTATCAGTTACCAATTTATAAAGAAATAAATATGAAAACAATTTTTTATTCATAAATTTATAAGCATTTAGCATTTTATAAAGTTCGAATCGATCGGCAATGCCATTCCACTAAATGATATAATAAATAGTATAAATAAACAATTTTTCATGAAAGTAGATTTCTCAAGTCCAGTAACTGTTATCGCTCCTTCCTGTAGTGATAGCAGTTTTCTTCCTAGCCTTTTGTTTGAAGTAGTGTGGAATATCAATATCTTGACTATGGCATTCTTCTCTTTTAGAGTTACATGCGATAACCATTTTAGTTTTTGCCGCTGCTGATAGTCTTCTTGAAGTGGTTACTCTTATTTGGTATATGACTGTTGAAAACTCCTTTTAGCAATATGTCATAAGTTCTTTCTTGCGGGGTCACCATTTTAACGGATTTGAGTAGACATCTCTTATTTTCAAACAGTTAAATTTACGTCTACCGGACCGTGCAATCGAGAGATAAAAAAATACCTTCCAACTCGATCCGAATCTGCGCCCTTCGCATAGGAACTTTCAAACTTGGTGAGCTGTAAAAGCTTTCCGTGGCTGGGCAGATAAACTTGGAAGGATGGTGGTTTTTCCTACAAGTGGGACGCAGACTGGTAGACGTAACTTTAAAGTGTTTAAAAACAGAGATGTCTACTCAAGCACGTGTATTCACTAAGTTTAAAGTCTAAACTATTGCTTATGTAGTGTGTTCGCATATTACTAGAAGATTTTCACTGACTTTTGTATCCCCTTGCATGTCTTAGTTAAGCTTCATATCGCTAACATGAGAGACATTCTAAATTCCAGTATGTTTACTGACAGTTGCATCTAATTGTAGACACTGCTTAATATGTCCAGCTGTTACCATTATCTGATAAAACCGGTTCCCGCTATTTTTTGGCTCTTAAGTTGTCTGATGTAAAGATACCCAACGCAAGTAACAAATTCGATAACCGAACGTTTTCTACTTAGAAATATTTACGCAGTAGTTGATTTGCTGATCTCGAAACCAATTGAAAGTCAGGTTGTAACATTTTTTTCTCTAAAAATGTTAAAACTTTAAAATTTTTAAACGTTTTCTCTTAAACCCACAGAAAAGGTTTTCGTCAGTACACAAACATTTCTGTCAATTTATAGCGTGAAACTATTTTTGAACTGAATATTTTACTTTTGGCAAATGTATATTACATTTAGCTTGGGGAGAAAATGATTGAATTCATACTTTTCCCAAGGATATTTATATGTAAGGGAATGTAAAGAACCCGACTGGAATTCGAACTCGGCTCTCTGATTAACAATTCCAAGTCATTATCCATTACACCACTCGCATATCCAAGCTCTTTGTATTCCCAAGTGGTTATCCATCGAGGTACTGACCAGGCTCAACATTGCTTAACTTTAGTGATCGGACGGAGTAGTATATAATTAATTTTATTTCACAAACCAGAAAGTGCCTGTCTGCCTGTTTATCTTATATTCCGGGTGTAACAGCAAAATTGTCCATTGTTACATTAAAATTTGAACCGTGATATCTCACTGGAATTCTCCGAGGTTTTTATTAAAAACTCTACTTCGAGCAATAAGAATGTATAATTACTCTCCAGGCTTAACCAGAAGAATCGTGATGAAACCGATCATAAACGAAAACGACATGTTCATTATTAATCATAGCTAAGGATCAGAAGTTCATGAAGGATTGAAATAAAGTTAAAATATACATCTATTATCCCAGGATCATTTTTCAATTTATTCAAGATGATCTTCGCCCTCTCTAACCTTCTAACTTTCTGTCCTGGAGTTGCCTCACACGTTTTACGTACGCTTTCATTTTCAAGTCTTCTTTCACTGTTCTTTGGACTGTCATGGCTGAAACTCCTCTCTCACCTGTCAATTGTCTTATAGATTGAGTTAGATCTTTTCTAATTAATCTCTTTAGCTTTAAGTTGAAATGGTGAGTCATCTTCCTGTTGTGGCCTCCCGATCCAGTTTTCCTTTCTACAGTTCCCTCTTTTTAAACATATTCACCATTATCTTGATGGTTCTTAAATGGACTTTGAAGATGGAAGCCAGAGTATGAATGTTGGTACCATTACTGAAGGCCTGAATAAGTTTTCCTCTCACCATTGCCCAGTTGAGAAGACAGTGGAGCTGACACAAAATGATTTAAACCTGTTCTCTTCCGAACTGAATAACTCAAAGGGGTTTTCAGTGATTCTTAAGACAAATGGTGTCAAGATAGCTAAACGTTTTACCTGAAAACCTGGATAAAAGAAACTCAGTTTAGTGTTTTAGATATTAAACATTTTGTGGGGATCGACAGTTTTGCTGTTACACCCGATATATATATATATATATATATATATATATATATATATGAGCACTGGTAAAAAAAAAATTTCAGAGACGTTAGCTTTATAAATCACGAAAATTCAGACACAGACATACTCAGAACTTAGAACCAGTGACTAGACTAAAACTGAGTTCGATACCAGGCCACAGCAGTGAACCAAAACTTGGACAGTTGAGGTAAAGGGAAATAAATGAATAAGGCCCGAGTGTGAATATTGCATTGAAGATGAGGATTACAATCAGAATAATATAAATAATGCAAGTAATCATAATACCTCATCTCAGAGATATAGAGGTCAAAACGTTGCCAATGTGGCATTGAAAATGTGGATTACAATCCGAATAATATAAATAATGCAAGTAATCATAATACCTCATCTCAGAGATATAGAGGTCAAAACGTTGCCAATGTGGCATTGAAAATGTGGATTACAATCCGAATAATATAAATAATGCAAGTAATCATAATACCTCATCTCAGAGATATAGAGGTCAAAACGTTGCCAATGTGGCATTGAAAATGTGGATTACAATCCGAATAATATAAATAATGCAAGTAATCATAATACCTCATCTCAGAGATATAGAGGTCAAAACGTTGCCAATGTGGCATTGAAAATGTGGATTACAATCCGAATAATATAAATAATGCAAGTAATCATAATACCTCATCTCAGAGATATAGAGGTCAAAACGTTGCCAATGTGGCATTGAAAATGTGGATTACAATCCGAATAATATAAATAATGCAAGTAATCATAATACCTCATCTCAGAGATATAGAGGTCAAAACGTTGCCAATGTGGCATTGAAAATGTGGATTACAATCCGAATAATATAAATAATGCAAGTAATCATAATACCTCATCTCAGAGATATAGAGGTCAAAACGTTGCCAATGTGGCATTGAAAATGTGGATTACAATCCGAATAATATAAATAATGCAAGTAATCATAATACCTCATCTCAGAGATATAGAGGTCAAAACGTTGCCAATGTGGCATTGAAAATGTGGATTACAATCCGAATAATATAAATAATGCAAGTAATCATAATACCTCATCTCAGAGATATAGAGGTCAAAACGTTGCCAATGTGGCATTGAAAATGTGGATTACAATCCGAATAATATAAATAATGCAAGTAATCATAATACCTCATCTCAGAGATATAGACAAACTTTAACAAAATATTTTAATAAACATAAATATGAATACTGGTTGCTTTAAGGGATTACAAATGAAAAAGAAATTAACAAATGTTTCCATTTCGCTGAAATAACCGTTACATACGATTGCAAGAACACGCCATGCCACTTACGTAGTAGCAAACCCACCCACATTCCCTCCATGTTCCATCGGGGAGAAATAAGTTCCACACAAGAAACTTCTTCCCGCGAACCATTGCCCTGGATGTTTCCCAGATCACTACAATCTTAGACTATTCAAGGCTAGGGTTAATCGTTATCTCCCTCGCCTATACACACACAAATGGCCTCCTAACATAACCCTCTACCATGAATGACTCCAGGTCTTGTAAAGAGGGACTCTTACTGTATAAAAAAAACAAAAAAAAAAAAACACTTTCTTTTTCTTACTGAAACCAAGTAGGGCCTCCTATATGTCAGCTCGGTATTTTCACACGGTGAAAACGGAATAGTTCATTATTTGCGATATTGGCAGGGCGTAATGGCCGTGCGTACTAACTAAGGTGGGGCAAGCAGAATTTTAATAGATATCTTTCTGATATTTGCAACAATACCCACGATATGGCACGGTTGGACTACTTTTTTAATTTCACTATTTTTTTATACAATAATGTGTAACCTGTACAAAGCCCAAGAGCCACCCGTGGTAAAGTGTTACAGAGTAAGAGATAAGAGGCACTGTTTATGGGGATATGTGATGAAGATAATGGTTAAACCTATACCTGAACAGGTTAAGATTGTAGTGATCGGAGAAGCAACATCTTGGGAGTCGATTCCATAACATATCGGTCGGAGGTATTTTGGGTGACCTTTAAAATAAATAAAATGTGGCGAACGGGAAATCACCTAACTTTTGTTCTGTACCCCGGTTTTTCGGTGAAAATGAAAAATAAATCCGAGATTAATTTAGGTAATATTGGCAGAAGTAAACATAGGAAAAAATAAGTTTATTGAAATTTATTTTATTGGCAAAAAAAATGTTGGTTTTGAATTATATCTATTTTTATATATATATATATATATATATATATATATATATATATATATATATATAACCGTTTATTTATTTATCTTTTAATATTAGCAAAAAAAAAAAAAAAAAAAAAAAGAGAAATAGTTTTACCTCCATTTGTTACTATAATTTTTTATGCTTAAAATTTATGAAAAACAATAATAAAATGGAATATTTTTAGACATGAGGACATTCTTGTTATATCAACCTTTAAAAACAGAATTTGATAGCTAGAATTTTATTTAGTGGTAAATCATCTTGCCGCTGCTAGTATTACCGTTCACGATCCTAGATAATTACTGCCTTAAGCAGACCCCTGTAGGCGAATAGGTCGTTTTTCTTATACACGTCGGCGGTCACCAAAATGTTGTATCACTAGCATCACAACAGTAGAAATTAGCCTTGTGTTCACAGAGATAAAATCATACTTGACAGAAAATAAAAAGTATACAGAAAATAACAGAAAATGCTTAGTAAATTGTATGTTCATTTTATACAATTTACTTATATTTTGTGTGTAATGGTGTGTGTATTTTTTTAGGTTACAATTCTTGTATGGTACATGTGATAAAAAGGAGAATTTACTCTGTAGTATTACAAGCCAGAGAAGTTGAACACGTGTTTCCCGTACCAAGGTTCGTGGTGAAGAGATTGAATTTAACGTCTTTTGGCAGGATTTGCGTATTTCCGACAGGAATAGCTTTGTTGCATTCTGGGAGTATTTTTATTATTTTAAACTGTTATTTAATTTTATACAACGTTTAAATATTATTGTTCTATTTATTTATTATAATAATATTCTCACATATGGTAAACTTTTTTATCCTCCAACTATCGTGATCAATCGCAAAATCTACCTCAATAAAAGCCGTTGACGTGGAGAGTGTTTTTTGGTTCGTTGCCGAGCAAGATATCACTGCATTTTACCATGTGTACTGCAGCCACATTAGATTTGTAGACCGAATTTCGCATACGGACTTTTTCACCGCCTTTGTTGTTTTGGATGTTTGTTAACAGATTCAGCTAGGGTAACATTAGTCAATACAAAATCTAGTATCCCTAGGCCTTCAAATATAGCCCAATTTCCTCTCTTGCTTTAAGGTTATTGCTGTAACGGGGGTCTAAGGAAACGGAAGCACCGTTTCAGTCATTGTTCAGTCACGGAAGTACTATGTCGGCCATATTGTTATGTGTAAATAAAAACAGGAGTATTACTTCTGCTGGTATAGAAGTAACTATTAGGTTGGAGCAAAAATAATGACGTAATAATGTCGTTTTTTGACGTATTTTTAAGGTCAAAAAACGACATTATTACGTCATTATTTTTGCTCCAACCTAATAGATGAAACTGCGTTGTTGTTATTATTAGGTTGGTGCAAAAATAATGACGTAATAATGTCGTTTTTTGACGTATTGTTTAACGTCAAAAAACGACATTATTACGTCATTATTTTTGTACCAACCTAATATTACAGACCTCTTACCAAGTTGTAATAATTACCATTAAAAATCTTTGATGTTAAACTCTTGCTTTTACAAGAAATAGCTATAGCTAAGTACTTTTTAGAAAGATGATATGTTTATACGTTCTTTTTATAGATACAAATATAACGTATAAACATAAAAAAATGTCTTAAAATAATTGTCGGACTTGTCAATTTCACAAAGATGATATGGTTTGAGGACAGTTTCAATAAAACATATAAATATAAAATCTTGAAAATGAGATGGGCTAAAAGGTGAAAAATGAATTTTAATTTAAAAAATCTCTATGTTAATGAAAAGAGAACAGAATGTTTACTTGATAGCAAAAGAGGTAGACCAAAGTATGAAATTACACATCGGGAACGTTGAAAGTTTCGGTTGTGTAGCAATGAACTCCGGAAGTACGAATGCGCATACGTCTAAGCAAAGATTAAAAACAAAAAACAAAAACAGAATTAGGTTATTACATGATAGAAAACTAACATGGCGCACACGCACAAAGTTGCGTTTCCATTCTCGTTCGCCTCGGTGTTTGCACCGAAAACTGAAAAGCGATTACTGTACGTTCACAAGAATCAAAATAAACGTCGAGACGAGAAGCCAGAATTCTGACATATTTAGGAGCTTTATTCAGGGCGTCGCTTGCTCAATTTGGGCGAGTAAGTAGGCGACATTTGGGACAATCTCTGCCATGCCAGTCTAATAATACAGCTCTTACTTCCTACCAACTCGCTATTTACATTATCACAACGTTTATAGCCGTTGTACGCTCCGGTTGGAATGTCGAACTGATCTGAGGTAGACTGTTCTAGTTCCACGTGCCATGCCTAATGGGTGTCGGTTATCTTCTGTTAATTACACCGCCTTAATCAGGTATTGAACTCACACTCTTTGGGTCCATGGATCTAACTAACGACTTTATCAACTGTGCCACATGTCCTTGAGGACATTTGTGTATGAATTTCTGGGTATTATAAACTTAATGTCTTCAGCAACTAATTTTTTACCAGTGCTCATATTGCAATTTTTGCTCTTATCGTTGCAACGACCGAAACGATGTGATAAATATGGCAACAAAGATGAGGACAATAGTCCGAGTAATGTAAATAGTGTACATAATACCCCATCTCAGAATGAAAAAATTTTTCCGTCGATAAAAGCAGTTGGTGTTCTCGAATTGTGAGGAAAAATTGTGTATTTTGCTACCACTTCGTCGGCGAGCGTGTTATTTTTCTAACTGGTTACGTGTATTGTGATTTTTGACATAGGACCTTCAAATCGAGATTTCGACATTTCTCTTTGCCCCTGATATTTGAGTTTGGACTTGCAATTTGTTCTCTTCATTGAGGAAGTAAACTGTGACAAATATTTCCATTGCAATCCAAGAACTCCAATGTTATTATTGCTGTTTTGCTTTTGATTTTTGTAGTACAAGTTGCCCTCAAGTCTGTGGGAGAATGAAAATTAAATAAAAGTATATGTCTATATTTCTAAGATGAGGTATTATGTACACTATTTACATTGTTCGGACTACCGTCCGCATTTTGTTGCCATATTTATTACAACGTTTCAGCCATTGTACGCTCCGGCCTTCTTCAGGTGGTTGGAATATCGAACTGAACTCTTTATTTCACTCACTGGAGTAGACTGTTCTAGTTCCACGTGCCATGTCTAATGGATGTCAGTTATCTCCTCTTAATTCCCTGAACTCTTTATTTCTCTCGCTGAGGTAGACTGTTCTACTTCCACGTGCCATGTCTGATAGATGTCAGTTATCCGTTATCTCCTGTTAATTCCCCTCTACAAGTTCTCCACTGCCTTAACCAGGTATTGAACTCACACTCTTTGGGCCCTGTCACTGGATCTAACTAACGCCTTTATCGACCGTGTAATGTTATTGGATAAAGGCGAAAAAAATAAAATGATACACATAATAATTAAAAAATAATAATTTCATTTTCCCATAATGCAAATGGAAACCAAATAAAAGGGTTTCCGGTCGCGTGCAAAGTTTGAGACACCACTTCGGAAAGGTGATCATCTCGACTGGATACATCGAATCATGTCGCGTGTATTCTATGACGGAACCTGTGGCGAAAAAAAAAGTTACTTATCGAGAAAAGGGCATGCATTCTGCATAATATGCCGAAGACGGACTATCCAAATTAGAAACAGGCCACTATTTACATTATTCGGACTAATGTCCTCATCTTTGTCGCCATATTTATTACAGCGTTTCGGCCGTTGTACGCTCCGGCTTTCTTCAGATGGTTGGAATGTCGAACTGAACCCTTTATTTCACTCACTGGAGTAGACTGTTCTAGTTCCACGTGCCATGTCTAATGGATGTCAGTTATCTCCTCTTAATTCCCTTCTGAAAGTTCTCCACTGCCTTAACCGGGCACTGAACTCACACTCTTTGGGTCCTGTCAGAGGGAAATTAACAGGAGATAACTGACAACTGACATCCATTAGACATGGCACGAGGAATTAACGTGTTGTGTGGCTCTCGTAGCCACTTAACGAACTAATGGCACCTGATTTTTTAAAAATAGCGGACTATAGGAGTTGCCGGTTATGGATTACCGAATTAAAGAGTTCGGAGTGTATTCTTTTCTTCCCTTTCGATCAAGTGGATTCAACTTCAAAGACCCAATCCACCGGCTATAAAACAGCAAAACTTGAGATCGATATAAAATCGAATGCTGATGTCACAAGACTTCGGCGAACAAAGTATGTGACAAATGGAAACATTTATGGGAACTATAACAATAGGAAAATGTTTGGTTTTTATTTTATGGCATATCAACACCTCAATGGGTTATTTAATGCCGACAAGATTTTACAATAGATTCATATAAACAGAATATATATTCATTTTAAGGAAACCGTTTGTTAATTCAGTTCCATTGATATACTTTTATAAAGAGTTTTGTTGTCAAGAATCTGTTTTCATTGATGTTTTCTTTTCAGATACACGGTTTGTAGAGAAATTGATTTTGACATTCTAATTTGGTTTATAATTTTTGGTAGAGTCCTACCGTTTCGAGAAATTATATCAACTTTTACTTTCTCAAACAGCTCATACGTAGTGTTTATAGTATAGTATTTTTGTCTTGAGAGAGAAAGATCTCAGCACACGATTAATACATATGGAATGAATAGTTTATACTGTTTTACATGCTTGGCATACTGGTTGATCTTGTTTGGTTTGGTTATATCATAAGTATTCATTGTAGGAGGTTAGATTTATAATTAAATTTATTTATTATTGTTAGAATTTATACGAATATGTTTGTTTTGGTTTGTTTTACGGCATATAAACACTTCAACGGGTTATATAATACCGACAGGATTTTTATGGCTGGTAATATTTTTTTTCCAAAAATATGTTGCTGATAATATTTTTCTTTTTCAAAAATGTACTGCTGGCAATAATATATAGCTGGTAATAATTTTTCCAAAAATGTATTGATGGTATTAAAACCTATTTTTATAATTTCAGAGTGTTTTGACTACTTTTGTGTGGGTAACTATTTGCCAATGACAGGTGCTACCACCCCGGGTCAGGGCGGACCTGGAAACACCAGAAATTAAGAGGTGGTTCCACACTCCTCAAAACCTCCTGATCAAAGGCTTTGCTATCGGATATAGTTTAACGTCTTACCCAGGGCCCAGAACGCGGATGTAGTTTAGCGTTTTACCCAGGACGCGGATATAGTTTGTCAGCATACCTTGGATATATAATGGTGAAAGAAGGCTTGAAGAATTTAATACTCAAAGAGCGTAATGACAACAAACAGGATGTAAAAGAGAGAAAAGTGACCTATTTACGTAAATGCGTTAGCAAACAGGAGTAGCAGAGGCGTAAGTATTAAGTGTAAAAGGAGACAAAGCTGTTGAGACCCATGATAGCCTACATTGAGACGGGAGATGCCGTAACTGTTTGTGTGTGCTTCTGATTGGCTAGAAATATTCATCGAGCTTCTAATTGGTTAGAAAATATATCTGACAGAAATCCCGTTCGACTCCTTCACAAGCTTTCTGTTTGATAACATAATTATGGTGTAATGTTGCCCGCTATATATATATATATATATATATATATATATATATATTGGGCATTTCAGATTCTTGACTTATCTTTTCATACAGCAACGTGTAAAGATCGAATCGGCGGACTGTAATTTAAAAATAACCCCAGACTGATATGTTGGCTAAATAAAATTTAACTCTACGTGTCGCTCGCCGAGAGAGAATATTTTTGCATAACAACCGCCAGCCATCAATCGATTGCCTCGGTAGGAATCTGACTGAAAAGACGGGCGACTTGTCACACCTGGAAAGCTATTATTATTATTATAGTACCCATGCCTTAAAAAGAATGATGGCAATAGTTAGAAAATTTTAATAGTGAGATGCGATGAAACAAAAATCTTGAAACAATTTATTGAGATTCAATAAAGCGGAGATAAAGAATTCACGACTAAAACAGACGCCGATAAAACGTTCAATTAATCCGTTTCCTTTATATTTTTAGACTTTCAATGGCATCAATGATTCACTGATTACACCTGGTATTATATGAATCACTTTTGCTCAATATCTTTTCATGCTAAAAATTTGGTGTGTTTAATAAAACAGTAAAATGAAAATATCTCTGATTAGCAACAGAGCGACAAATACGGCGACGAAAAAGTATATCTCAAGAACAAGTAGCTGAGTACCTCACATGAAAAGCTTGGACAAATAAGACTGCAATCTAGAAGTAAAAGAACTTATTCTGAAATATACCAGACAAAGCAAAGGAAACAAAACAACATATAGAAATAATTAAATTTACTAACTTGATTTACCTCCCTTCCCACTATAGGTAGGACAGGGAATATATAAATAAATGCACATTGATAATTATTATATGGTTGATTATTGCTGCAGTATTTTTTCTTTTCTTTGCTTTGTCAGGTATATTTCAGATTCGTTCTTACTCTGCGATAGCAATCTTTTTATAATTCGTCTCTCATTAATAAATTCTATCTCCTTCTAAAATAGCTAAATAATTATAACTCGTCTCAGATTTCATTCTTTTAGTTCAGTATACCTATCTAGGTTGATATTATGTGTGCTTAATGGTGTTCCTAATTCTCAGAAACTCAAGCCTAAACCCGACTAATTTTGACCTATATAGATTCAGGTGTACCCACTAACAATTTTTACATATATAAAATCAAGTATAAACCGAAATAAAATTTAACTGCAAAGACTCAAGTATAAATCTGGCCAATTTTGTCTATATAGTCTCAAGTACAAAATCGACTATTGTTTACCTATATAGACTCAAGTATAAGCCCAGTCAATTTGACCTATATAGACGCAAGTACAAAACCGTCAATTATTTAATTATATAAACACAACTATAAACTCAATCAATTCTTACCTATATTGACTCAAGTATAAACTCCACCCAATATTTATTTAGACTCAAGTATACTAAATGCCGATAGTAAATAAGCCAACAAGGATTGGTCTGTCGCAAAATCTCTCCACCCAATCCAACCTTCAAAATAGAAATGAAACACAGCATCAAACAAATATTTGGCCTATAATGATTCCATATATTAAGATTATTAGTCATTGATTAATACAAGATTGTAACGAATTATTTTTCTCCTGAAAGACATTCCTACATTTCCACCAAGAACGTTAATCCATGTATAAAAAAAGCATTATATATATATATATATATATATATATATATATATATATATATATATAAAATCATTCGGTTTGTTTACAAAATGTTGGTCAAATCACATCGTTAAGAATGGCGGGGAAATTATAGAACAGTGAAATTATTCCTCCCCACAGAATCTTAATTAATTTGTCTATTTTTTTTAAATTTCCAATAATTTCTATTTTTCTCTTTATATTTTTTCATGTTCTAATTTTCTTTTCTTGATTTTCTATGGTCATTTTTTTTCTTTTTAATTTTGCTTCAATTTTATTTGTTCGCTAGAAAAGGAACAGATCGATAAATTAATCAATGAACCTGTAGTCATAACCATTTTCTTTATTGGCCGATTAAAATTCTTCTTTCTTCTTTGCTTCAAGTGAATTCAATCAAACACCATTAACTCTTCGGATGATTCATAAATACTTTCCGTTTTTGTTTCTAAATTTTCTTCTCCGAAATTACATTCTATTCAATCGCCATTATTTGAAATGACTTGTTGTCGCTTATCTGGCAACTCTTCGATACCTTTTGAATACGATTCCGCAGATGTTGATCTGAAAAATGTCTTCGACCAACTCTTGAATTTGGTGTTAATTAGAGAAAAATGTTTTCCAGTAAAACATTTTGCAACGATCTTTTATAGTAATCGCTCGGTGCAAGGACAGGTGAACATGGTAAAGGGTGGGTGTGAATGGTTGTTAGAACAAATCAATCGGGTTTTAGCATTTTTCCCAGGGTTCTTCTTGTGTTGCCATTGAGAAGAGAAACATTTCCCCTTTAATACAGTGTGTACACTGCTACTGACGTGGAACACTAAAGTATGTTACACCAAATAGATTCTTAACTTCGTCTACCGCTAGGAAAGTTGGCTTCCTATGCCGCGCATGGAAATTTTTCTCACCGGAGTCGATCCTTCAAATCTACAAATCAACTATTCACCCTTGCATATTGCTGTCATATATGGTCTGGAACCCCTTCTAAGTGTCTCAAGGTTCTTGATAAAATTCAAAGACGGACATGCAATTTAATTGGCCCTGATCTGACATCTCGTCTGCAGCCGCTCTCTTAGAGACGTGCCGTCACCTCCCTCTGTCTTTTTTACAAATACTTTCATGGTAACTACTCCGATGAGCTGCTTTCGCTGGTTACCAGACTTCATGAATTTACTAGGCTGGCATCTCGCTCTCTCCCTTTCACTCTCGAATATGTTAAATGTAGCCGTCTCTTCTACTCCAATAGCTTCATGTCTCGCACTTCTCGCCTGTGGAACTCACTCCCCATTTCTTCTTTTCCTGATAGCTATAATCTCTAACTATTCAAATGTAACATCAATCGGCGTCTCTAGATGATCTGATCTATCCGCTAGCCGTCTCTTCGTCCTTTCCTCTATCACTCCTCTTTGTTCTCGCTTCAACTCTGTAACCGCTTGCGTGCTAGTGGCTTCCCGCCTTGCTTGGGGTTGAATTGCTTTAAAAAAAAAAAAAAAAAAAACAAAAACTGTCGCATAGGATTCTTAAAGATGACACATCCGTCATGACAATTGGTTCCTGAAAACATAAATTACGTTATAACTCAACCTAACGACTGATTGGTTGAATACTTTGCAAGTTTGGCTAATTTTGTTTAGCGGTATATCAACACCTCTATGGTTTATTTAATGCCGAATCCTAACATTTTGAACACAATTTTATAATTTCAACTAAATATATTTCGAACGTAATTATATGCCTTTTACTCCAGATAAAATGTATTGTTGGTAATGTTGCTATAAATATGTATTGTTGGTTGGTTGGTTTTGTTTAGCGGTGCATCAACACCTGTATGGGTTATTTAATGCCAGAATCTAAATATTTTGAACACAATTTTATGGCTTCAACTAAATATATTTTAAACACTATTGTTTGCTTTCAAAAATCATAAACTGTATTGTTGGTAATTCTACTATAAAATCTATTGTTGGTCATTTTGCTTTAAAAATGTATTGTTTGTCATTTTATTATAAGAGATATTGTTGGTAAATTTTTTATATAAAAATGTATTGCTGGTATTTTTACTATAAAATTGTATTTTTATACTTTCATAGTGTTTTGTTTTGTTAGGTGGGGTCACTATTTGTCTATAGCTGGGAACCCAATAGGTGTTACCAGATCAAGTCAAGGTGGGCCTGGAAATAATGGCAAATAAATGGTGGTCAGACGCTCCTTAAAATCTCCAATCTCCCTATCTGAGGCCTTGGTGCCCGGTGTAGATTATCATCAAGGCTGGTCAATGTGTAGAAGCCATATCAAACCTTAGTCACCTGAAGTCAATTTTGTGTCTTCAACTACCGATAAAATATCTTGCTTGCATTTTTACTATTAAATGTATTGCTGATATTTTCACTACAAAAATGTATTCCTACATTTTCATAGTGAACCTCCAAACAAAAATAAAACACTATCTACTGGGACCCTAACAGGTGCTACCACTCTAGGTCAAAGGGGACTTTGGAATAACAGCAATTAAGAGGTAGTCACATGTTGGTAAAAAAACTCCAATCTTCCGATCAGAAGCCTTGCTGACGGATGTATTTTGTCATACCCAGGACTACGCTTTGTAAGTTATTTAAATCCAGAAAATATTCTAAATTGTAACGATTTGGGGGAGGAGGTGACAATAATGCTTTAATGACACAAGTCTTACTAATTAACCCATAGCTGAGGAGAGAAGAAGATTCACGCCGTTTCACAAGGATATTTGCTCATAATTAAATATAACGAACCCAACTGGAATTGGAACGCGGTTCTTCGATTAACAACTCCAAATCATTATCCATTACACCATCCGCACATCTAAGCTTACAGAAATTGCTATTCTAAAGGAGTCACCCATCTAGGTACTGACGTTGCTTAACTTCGGTGATCGTACGGGAACCAATGTTTCAACGTGATATGGCCGTAAGCCACGAGTGATGATGGATGAAGAATTAGATTTACCAGGCATGCTGTTTTCCAGTTACTTTCATACTTACATCGTTAGCACGGTTTGGTAATAGTAGTCACAGCTCTATCAAACACCGTATTCAGCTAGCTAGAATTGGTTGATCCATACCGTTGTAGTTGAGTGTGTCGCTTATCACATGCACCCGATCCCTGCATATCAATCCAATGTAACAGTCTTTTGGTTGATGCAACTGGCGAACTGGTGCCCGATCTAATTTTTTTAAATCATATCACCCCGAAACAAGTTGATGATGCCACTAGGATGCAAAGGGTTACTGGAAATGAAAGAACGAGACAGAAGGCCAAGATTACCATTCAAGAAGACAGAAGATTGTGATTGACGTTCCTTTTAAATTTTTGTAGATCGTATGTAACAGGGAAGCAATAAATCGGAGGACACTTCCACAGGTGAAAAGTGCGAGAAAATAAAATCATTAGAAGAAAACTTACGGTTACATCTAGCTAATTCAACAGTAAAAAGGTGAGACCAATTTGCCAAACTAGTATTGCGCTGAAATCCATGGGTCCGATATACCAAGGAGAGTTCCTCAGAACAATTGCCATGAAAATATTTTTAAAAATGACACTCCTTCAGGTGACTAATGTTTTATATGGCTTCTACCCATTTACATACCTTGACGTTAAACTACACCCGACAGTAAGGCATCTGATATAGAGATTGAAGATTTTGAGGAGCGTGGAAACACCACTTAATAGCTATTGTTCCTAGGCCCATCCTGACCTGATGTGGTAGCACCTGTTAGGATCCCAGCTATGGACAAATAGTGAATTCCAAACAAAAACAAAACACTTTCAAAGTAAAAAAATACATATTTATAGTAAAAATACCAACAATACATTTTTAAAGCAAAATTACTACCAATACATTTTTTAGTAGAATTAACAACAATACCTTTTGTGTGTATTTGAAGGCATATAAATGTGTTCAAAATATATTTAGTTGAAGCCATAAAATTGTGTTCAAAATATTTATATTCCGGCATTAAATAACCTATAGAGGTGGTGATATGCTGCTAAACAAATTCAATTAATCCTCCAACATGGAGGAATTCTTTCATGCCATTAATCCATATAATATCCTATAATTTCTTAAAGAAATCAAACTGTATTCCAAAATATAACGTCAAAACAAACTACAACATAAAACACACATATGACCGCCTCAAATAATAATGTCCACTCAAACATGTACATGTACAAAAGCTGAGTATCATCTACCATGTATACAACTGTGAAAGCAGAATAACATATATCATAAAACACACATATATCACCGTGTCTAGTAATCATATCCACACAAACATGTATATGTACAAAAGCTGAGTATCATCTACCATGTATACAACTGTGAAAGCAGAATAACATATATCATAAAACACACATATATCACCGTGTCTAGTAATCATATCCACACAAACATGTATATGTACAAAAGCTGAGTATCATCTACCATGTATTCAATTGCGAAAGCAGAATAACACATATTTTATTACTTCAAAGATCCCAAGAAAATTAAATTTCGGCATTAAATGACTTGTTAGAAGTTGATATGCCGTTAAACCAATCAAATCAAATAAAAGAAAAATCATTGACCTGCCTAGGTTGGACATACTAGAAAATAATGTCTTACCAATATAACACTCTGGGTCATAGAACCACGCATGACACTACACCATGTCAAGGTACTTAATCAAGGTGTGGATGTTTTTGTTTTTTTTAATTCTAACAATTATATTAAAATTCTACGCTAATATAAATCTGAAATATTTACAACTTCCGACTGTTTCCCGTTGAAACTTGATTCACGTGTAAAACTAATTTCCCTGTATTTTAGTTTGTACATTCACACAGTGATAAAGAAATAAGTGAAGATGGGTAGTTTCCAAAACACCCGCCGTACCATAAGACGCATGCGTAGTGAAGCCCATATCATGCCACCGAATCAACCGAGTCTTGTAGAAGACACGAGTTGGCTGAGGAGTTAGTAAGCAAAACATAAGCATAAGAAATAAGTCAAGCGTAAAATTATGTTTCTATTTGTGAAAAGTGTGTCCTAATGCCCGTCCCAGCAAATAATAATTCTTAACCAAACTCGATATTTTACTAAAAAAAAAATCACCAGCATGACACGATTCCCCACTATGTTCTTGTTTTGAATATTATTCCTTTTATTATCAGCATCAGTTTAATCTCGCCATTTCTATCCTTAATCTTTCATGTCATCAAGATCAAATCATTTTAATATCAATGATTATCGAAGGAAATTTAATTTCTATTTGATTGATACTTGTTTTGATCATTTCACCCCAAGCAAGGCGAAAAAGCAACTAAGACGCAAAGTGTGGGAAACCGAGGAAACATTACTGCGAGGAAAGGACAATAAAAGAACAACATTCTGGGAGACAGAAGATAACGAATGACGTCGCAATTACATTTTTGCAGATCCTAGCTGAGTTCCACAACTAAGACGTGTCAGAGAAGAAAATATTAGAATAGAACATACTGTTATATGATGTAATTTCAGCAATAAACTGATGAGACCTAACAGCCAATACAGTACTGAGCTTAAAATTGGTGAAATCGAGGCTAACAAAGAGGAAAGTA
This sequence comes from Acanthosepion lycidas, assembly GCA_963932145.1. Lineage (NCBI taxonomy): Eukaryota > Metazoa > Mollusca > Cephalopoda > Sepiida > Sepiidae > Acanthosepion > Acanthosepion lycidas. Next base: position 11,486,411 of record OZ010608.1, on the reverse strand, counting down.
TATAATAGTTACCATGAAAATATTTATAGAAAAGGCACAGGGAAGTTACATAACGGCGGTGGGAAAGTGGCTGAAGCTGTGATGCCAAGTAAGGACCGATAAAATTACACATTCTCTGTTGGATTTTATCAAGAATATCTTGATATAAAGCAGAAGCAAGAGATCAGATGTGGTAGAAATATTCAATGCATGGATGAAAAAACATTGTCTTGCACGACACAAATAACGAACCCACCCAGGAGCAGACCTTCGATATAATCTTTCTTCTGCACGGTAACATGGCGGAGCCCAATCCTCTCCAGGCTGGTTTGAATTCAGAGTTGAAAAAAACACTGAATTCAGCTCCTAGACTAGTCGCCAACCAATGCTATAGGACTTAATCTGCCCGGCTATTTACTCATAGCTGGTGTGCAGGAAATGGATCCATATATTTTTTTCAAGGGCATTAGCACGTAAGTGAATGTAATTAACTTTACTGGAATTCAAACTCGGCCCTCTCTAATCCGACTCGCTATCAATTAACTCTGAAAAGGAGCACAATCGAAAATAAATGCTCAGCCCCTTCTGGGGACTATTTCGAGAGACAAGTAATCTTTTGTGTGCCGTGTGCCGTGTCCCTTCAGGACGTAGGCGAACATGGCTCTCCACTTCTATCCATTGTAGCTCTCAATAAGTTTTGTCGCTTTGATACTTCTCCCAGATTCTGTTCTGTCATCTATTTGCTTAAGCCCGCTAAATTTGTCACGCGTTACTTTCCCTTGTCTCTCTTTCCCTCTATTCGCCCAGTGAGTATCAGATTCTCCAAGCCCACATTTCTCATTACGCATCCCAGAAATTTCAGCTGCCTCATCCTGGTGTCAAGCATAAGCTTTCATCTTGTTTGCATCCTCTCCAAAACCTCATCGTTTCTCACTCGCTCGGTCCATGATATCCTTAGCATCCTTCTGTAGAACCATACCTCCGTTGCCTCAAATCTCTTCTTTATCTTTGAGAAGACCGTCCAACATTTGTAAATAATCATAATTCTTCTTTTATGTGCCGTGTCCCTTCAGGACGTAGGTGATCATGGCTCTCCTTTTCCCCTATTCCTTTCAATAAATTTTGTCCCTTTGTTACTTCTCCCAGACCTTGTTGTGCCATTCACTTGCTTATGCCTGATAGGTATGTCACGCGTTGCTTCCCCTTACCTCTCTTTCTCTCTATTCTTGAGTATCAGATTCTCCAAGACCTCTCTTTCCCGTCTATTCGCCCTAAGTCACCACTTTGAGGCTGTCTAGTCTTTTATTTCATTCTAATTCCTGAATTCTGCGACCAGCTTGAGCACTTTGACGCCCAGTTTAAAATAATCCTTCAAATATGCCAGAATGTTAAAACTTTTATATGTTGAAGTCCCTGAAAGAAATTATGCAGAAGAAAATGAATAATAATAATCATAATAATAATGTTGAAAACACAAGTCTTCTGATAGATGTATACCCAGGCGATAAAAAACATATCTTTGAAAACACTGAAGATAACAAAGACAGATACATGTGTCTCGTTACCCACCATCTATGATACGGAATCTCTACTTCATCTCAATTTTCATAAGGTAGTATTCATATATTTTTTGGTATTTTTTTGCATGAGCAAAAGAAATTCACGGATTTGGAGGAAAAGGAAAAATAAATCATCAGACTGACGTCAAAATCAGCAAATATATTTCCTCCTTTAATAGTCAGTTGTGCTTAGTTTCATTTGGAATGTATATTAATTTTGGTAGAAAAGCAAATGTTGATAAGATAGTGAGAGTCACGAAGAACTGCCCGGGATACACCCCCAAGCCGGGGATTCGGGGACAGTACACACCGTCTTTCTCTCTCTCTCTCTCGGGGGGTGTACGTGTGTGTATGTGAGTGTGTGAGTTGATAAAAAAAAACTGTGATTGACACAATGGCTTCAATTTATTGATTTCTTTTCCCCTCGTCGATATCAATTTTTTCAGGTACAATTTTTACTGCTTCGAAAAGAAGAGTTTCGGGTCAGCTGTCTTCGAATCCCAGGAGGAGAGAATCATTTTCGATCCATATGGATTCGAGGCGGATCACCGAGTGAAGAGAGAATAAGCCCGCAAAGATAAGTTTCTGCGTCTTTGAGCAGATAAAGATGGAGAGCTCATCAGCATAAGTATAACAAAAGGCTAGGAAGGAAACCGCCATCATTACTAGAAAGAGAATTAACAGCTACTGGCCTTAAGAAACCCATTTTCCTAAAATTAAGATTTTCACATTCCACACTACTTCAAACAAAAGGCTAGGAAGGAAACCCCCATCATTACTAAAAAGAGGATTAACAGCTACTGGCCTTAAGAAACCCATTTTACTAAAATTAAGATTTTCACATTCCACACTACTTCAAACAAAAGGCTAGGAAGAAAACCCCCATCATTACTAAAAAGAGGATTAACAGCTACTGGCCTTAAGAAACCCATTTTACTAAAATTAAGATTTTCACATTCCACACTACTTCAAACAAAAGGCTAGGAAGGAAACCCCCATCATTACTAAAAAGAGGATTAACAGCTACTGGCCTTAAGAAACCCATTTTACTAAAATTAAGATTTTCACATTCCACACTACTTCAAACAAAAGGCTAGGAAGGAAACCACGATCAATACTGGAAAAAGTGATAACAGCTACTGGATTTTTTTTTTTAATCTATTTTCCTTAAAAATTGTTTTAAGAGAAAGATTTTATAAAAAGCGGTACTGTCTGCTCGGTCAATGAATGCCAAATGTTTCCTCATAGGGTAACGATTAATATTACCATTACACTTACCATAATAGGAATTGAATCAAATAAATGGCCATTAGAGAAAAATGCACATTTCTTTGAATATTCTATAAACTGTTTAAATTTGTTTGAGTCATATAGTCTCCCACTTTAGGCAATTCGACGTGGTGTATTGTTTACGGCTAAATAGTAAGTACGATCCTCAGTGGGTCCCCCATAATTTCGGCCCTGTGCCACTTGCAAGCTACGCTTAGAAAGCCACTATATAGTGCCTTGCTCAATACATTAAAAATCCTGACAAATCATAAAATTTTTGTCAGCTGCAAATTACTGAAACGGGTTTTTCTTTGGTGCGAAGTAATATTAGGTTGGTGCAAAAATAATGACGTAATAATGTCGTTTTTTGACGTATAACGTCAAAAAAACGACATTATTACGTCATTATTTTTGCACCAACTTAATATTACATTTGTGACATTTTAACCTTGTGTCTTTTAATCTTGAAGTTAACAGTTCAGAATTCTTGGGATAAACCTTAGCAAGTCATTCAGTTCTGTCGATCAAAACATTTATTCACTGTAGTTGAAGCATCAACACAAACTACATCGCTATCATATTTAGGAATATCCTCTAACGTACTGCTATCTTTCTTCTGCTGGTGAAGCAGGTCTGCGTAAAAACAGACACGGTTATTTCATATGAATGGTGTTCTTGGCGAATTGCTGAATTTAGATTTTGGGTAATTGAGTTTCTTATTATAACAAGAAATCTTCGCAAGGCAAAACATTATTTTGGCTCTCGCTGTATAGTGGGAATGCCAAATGCTAGTCTATCTCGCATTCCTTCTGTCCACTGGCGTAAATGTTCGACATATGGCTTGCACACTTGATGCGAGGTCCACGATTTGTTATGATCACCGAGTCTAATTTGATATTAAGCCAAGTAGGCTCTCCTCACGAAATCATTAATGTTAATCCAGAGGCTTTCTTACTGTAAAACTTCTATAAATATAACAACAAAATTAGACAATTTCCACACTTTCTTCGTGTGGAAGCTATTCCGATGATTAAATGTCTTATTTTAGGGCATCAATATGAAAAATAAAAATATGATAAGTCAATAGTCATTCCATACTATTCCTTACCTCGTATTATCTCAATTCAAAAGCTTTTGGCCAAACCATTATATTATGTTATGTAACACAATGAACATACGTAATGTTTATTATGGAATATTTTATTGTTCCAACATTAAGTCACCCCTCCGCCGTAATGTAGCTCCCCTCAGCCTTTCCTATAAATAATTTCATTGTAATTGTTTGTCTATATCGTTGAGATGAGGTATTATGATTACTTGCATTATTTACATTATTCAGACAATTTTCCTCAACTTCATTGCCATTTTCACGACGTTTCGGACGTTGTACGCTCTGTCTTCTTCAGGTAATTGGAATTTCGAAGCGAACCGTTCATTTCGTCCACTAGGGTAGATTGTTCTAGTTCCAAATTTATATATGGACGTGGTGAGAACATTCGCTTTCTGACCAAAAGAACCGGATTCGAATCTCACCATGGTCTATTTGGCAAGAAAGTGACTTCCTGATGTTATCGGTCTGGAGGGGGGGGCGATCTCAGCGTGCAGCACCTTTAGAAAGTGCCTGAAAAACCATACCACCTGTTTATCCAATCCTTGTGAATGAAGTTGGGTAGACATAACCTATGGGGGCTGTCGAGAGTTGAGTGTGATGGTCTTGTTCAGACTTTTGATCACTCTAGAGAATACGCTTCTCTTCCAGAAACTGTAACTAATTTCTGCTCAGCATAGTTGCAGTATAAACCACAGGTGGGCTCTGTGGGTGTTGAACAAATACAAAAGGTGCCCGAGCAAGCGTCTGCAATAGAGATTAGCTAACCACCCTAGTAAACGTGAATCGCTGAACAATGGCTGGATATTCATATCGTGAGCAGGCAGATATAAGTTTTACATACGGCCGCGCGAATGGTAATGGACGCGAGGTTGCACGGCTGTATCAGATTGCGTTTCCAGACCGAAGGCAGTCGAGTCATCCAAACTTTGCTGCTGTTTATCGTCACGTTGCTGAGACAGGATTCGTGGCACCACAAAGGATGGATCGAGGAAGATTATATATATATATATATATATATATATATATATATATATATATAATGGATTCTCCCATCGGTTTCGACGTATGAGGATCTGCCAGCTTATTGATTCAGTTAATAAGAACGAATCAAGGTAAACCGCCAGAAAACTCACACAAGTGATTTGATTAAAGTGATGAAGGCTTGTGCGGAACCATCCACACTTTTCGGAACTGTTGATACATTCAGTCGGTGCAAAGAAATGTCACAGACGAAGCAGACAATATACCTCAGGCTTTTCCTGTAAGAGTTTCCCATCTCCTAGACCAATCGTGTTCTATAACACTAAAGAGCTTGGTCAGCCATATATATATATATATATATATATATATATATATATATATATATTAGTGAAAATACATAAAAAAAAACAACGTCGATAGCACGACTTGGAGTTTTATGCAGTTGCTGCAACTGCAACAAACATCGACGTTCGATATTATGTATATTCACTAATATATACTTATAGCTTTGTTTCATAACATTAAGCACTGTATTTATAACACCCGTGGAAGAAATATATTTATACGTACGTAAAATTTTCTGTGTGTGTGTTTTTATCACGCACGCGTACACACACACACACATATACACCCAAGTGTAGGAGTGGTGTATATGTAATAAATTACAGTAAGCAAAAAATTATTCGAAAATTATAACAATGTTATAAAATCACTACAAAAATAGCCATTTTGTTTCAACACTTCTGGTGTCTTATCAAGTTATGTTGTTGAATCAACATCATCACTTTATAAGTCACCAGAAGTGTTGAAACAAAATGGTTATTTTTGCAGTGATTTTATAACATATTTATGTTATAATTTTCGAATAAATTATGTGTGTGTGTGTGTGTGTTCCTTTTTCTGATACGTATTGTGGGCTACAGATTCTTAGCGCTCTTCTATAGAATGCTATAATTATTCCAGGTTTTATCCTGTTGCAGTGGTAGGAAAAATTGATAGTCATTCTTGTTCGTAGATTTTCTGTAAACCTCCAACTGAAGGCCGTTATTAGTTCTATATAGCATGATATCTAGGAAAAGTAAAGTGTTGTTAGATTCACATTCAAAGATAAAATCTATTGTGGGTTTAGCGTTAAGTTTGTTGACAAGCCCAGTTAAAACTAATGAACTTATCAATTTTATTCCCACCATTGTAACAGAATAAAATCCGAAAATAATTATAGGATTCTATTTAAGAGAAATAAAAATATGCTACTCCAAATACTTATCTGAAAAAAAGCATATATAGTAAACACTTGCAAAGACCTCCAACATATATATCATGAATTAGGAAGAATGCCATATATTTTAGGAATTACATATAAACTTTTCTTTTTATTATTTACATTAATTTCAAAGGGTCAGGTTGAAAATAATTTTAGTTCGATTCCATCGTTAAGAAAATCCATCATTTTTATGCATTGTTCATTTTGCCATCTTACAAATACTTTATGTGCCATATTACTTTAGGGTATAGGTGATCATGGTTCTCCACAACTTCCTATCATTTTTATCCTTTAGCAGTTATGACTTTATACTATCCCTCCTACGCCCAATTTACACAGGTCATTAAGTAAGTTACTCGATATCCATCTGTTCCCCTAAAATATGCCCTGTGTATGTTCAAATTCTTATGAATTCCAGAAATTTCAAGTACCACTTTTTGATACAAAGTATAAATGTCTTTTTGTTTGCATTTTCCTTAAGACTTGTTAGTTCATTGTATTCTCAGCATCCTTCTGTTAAGGCACATCTACGTTGCTTCAAATCGAGGCGATTTCTGTGAAGAAATTGTCTAGAATTCACAGCCGTATCGGATGATTGATATTACTTTGAAGTTCAGTATTTTTTCTTTGTTTATAACGAAATTTTCATGCTTCTTAATATTTTGTTTAGCTTTTAGAAAGCATCTTTCATCTTATTGAAATTCCCTTCCGTTTGCGATGTTTCGCTATCGTCTGTTGTAATATTTCCCAGAAAGTTAAATAGAACCACGTTTCTATCCTCAGGTATAACCCTTCGTCTAACCTAATTGGTGCTGTTATTCAACACATTGCTATGTGGGAAGGGAGAAGATATCGATTCTTGTCTTTCCCAAGGGCATAAGTGCGAAAATGAACGCAAAAGACAAGCCCGGGAATTGAACTCGGCTCACTGATTCCAGTTAACGCTTCGATAACCATTACGCTGCCAGTGGCGGGTATACACTATTAAACAGTTTATCATGGAATTATAGACAAGCAATATATATATATATATATATATATATATAAAAGGCAGGATGTGTGTGTGTGTGTGTGTGTGTGTGTGTGTGTGTGTGTAACGAATGCACGGCCGCAATTTTCGACAGATTTGCACCAAAATTTACATGCACATGCTCCAAGTTAGTGGGAAGGCCAAGACCGACTTTGCATTTCCCAACTTCCATCGATAGTGGAAATAATCGATTTTTTCATGCTTCTACGGCAGTTTTCATGTAGTTTGCGGTCATTTTCTACTGGCCAGAGTGAGAGCCTATAGCTGGCTGCCACGAATAGACAGGAAGATTCTATTGGCCAGCGTGAGAGCCAACAGCTGACTGACATGAATGTTAACTAGCATGCAAAAAAAATCGATAGCTGCATTCGTCACAAGTGGGAAAAATTTAAAATGTGAAAAAGTATTTGTTAACATTTTTTTCATTCGGTTTTTCCAGTTACGAGTCCTTTTTTAAAGCTGATCGATTTTTGTTCATTTTGTTTAGTTCTTTTTTCGTAACAGATTTAATGTTTAGTATAGAGCTTGGAAAAAATTTGCAGTGTGAGATAGGCAAGAAGTAAGGCATGTAGCAACATGAGCACGGCGAAGGGCACTCATTTAAAGGCAAGGAAGGGCAAAAATATTTTAAGTGATAGCGATTGCCGTAAGAGTCGTACGTGAATCAAGCACGGGCAACGCTGGGGCATGCTGCTAGTATATATATATATATATATATATATATATATATATATATATATATATATATATATATATGTGTGTGTGTGTTTATGTACACACACATGTGTGTATATATATATATATATATATATATATATATATATATATATATATATATATATATGTGTGTGTGTGTTTATGTACACACACACATGTGTATATATATATATATATATATATATATATATATATATATGTGTGTGTTTATGTACACACACACGTGTATATATATATATATATATATATATATATATATATATATATATATGTAATAGAAATTTTGGAGATTTGAATAATTTTACATAATAATTCATCGAGTCTAGGACAAGAATCCTCAACAGAATGCAGAAAGCACTGGACGGCCGTTTCGTCCTCATCAGCAGTGCGCACCCACTAATCGAACCCGGACCGTTTCGATACAACACAAGCGTCATGTCACTGGACCAGCGGGCCTCGGTAACGAAGAGGAGAATGTCTAGACTCAATATAACGCAGCCACTCCTAATCACGGTAGTGATACTCATCCAAGTGTACATAACCCATCGGAACCGGCCCAAAGAGCAACGTCTTCTTTCACCAAGCCGCTCCTTCGAGAGCATTAATCCTGGATCAAGCATACGTTTATAAGTAATAGAAATTTTTTGAGATTTGAATAATTTCACATAATAATTCATCGAGTCTAAGAGAAGAATCTTCAACAGAATGCAGAAAGCAATGGACGGCCGTTTTATCCTTTTTGGGACTTCATCAGCAATACGCACCCACTGTCAATGTGAAATTATTCAAACCTCGAAAAATTTCTATTATAAACTTATGCTTGATCCAGGTTTAATGCTCTGGGGGAGCAGCTTGGTGAAAGAAGACGTTGCAGGCCCAATGGTATGACGCTTGCGTTGTATCGTAACGGTCCGGGTTAGATTAGTGGATGCACGCTGCTGATGAGTCCTTAAAAGATGTCCAGTGCATTCTGTTGAGTTTTTTGTTCTAGACTCGATGAATTGTTATATGATGTATATGCCGGGTTAACTACTCCTAATTTTCGAAATCGCTACTAGGGGACGCTCTTAGACATTATAAATACTCGGTAACAATTATTTATCATTCTCATATCACGGGAAAACATGTTCCCGATTGGGTTTGATTTGTTTTTACGGTATATCAACCACAATGGGTTATTTAATGCCAACAAATTTTTTATTCGCTGGTAATGATTTTCTTCAAAAATCTATTTCTGGAAATATTTTTCCGTGAAGAAATCTATCGCGGGTCATATTTTTTTCATAGAATGTATAACTGTATTGTATTGCTGGTATTTTTTTCTAAATATTGCTGATACTAATTTTCCCTTCAAAAATTATTGCTGGTAATTATTTTTTTTATTATTACAAAGTATTTCTGGTATTAAAACCTATTTTTACACAAGTTTAGGTGTCAACTATTTGCCCATAGCTGGGACCCTAACAGGTACTACCACCCCGGGTCAGGGTGGACCTGGGAACACCAGCAATTAAGAAGTGGTTCCATGCTCCTCAAAACCTCCTGATCAGAGGCCTTGCTGTCGGACGTAGTTTATCGTCTTACCCAGGACGGCTTTTTAGAAACGCATGAACAATACATACAAACACACGTACATACGCACCTTTCATTTCATTTTTTTTCTAGGACTTTCTCCTACAACAAACTACACATACACAAAAAATTCACTTAATTATTTTCTTTATCCATGTTCATTAAGATGCAACAATATTCTATTGTTTATGTATACCCTTGTCTTGTTAATACATTATCATTTGTTTGTACATATTGTATATATCGTACATTGTTTGTATATACTGGTTCTTGTTATTATTCATGTGGATTCATATCCCAACTCTGCTATGTTTGTTGTGGGCTTTTCAGGAGTCACACATGTTTATCTCTCAGCACATACACTGGCTCGCAACACAGAAACACACACATACACACATATATGTATGTATGTATGTATGTATGTATTCACCTCTTAGAATAATATTAAATAGGACAAATATTATTTACGAATTTAAATGCCCATTAAGGAATTGTTTCCTGATCAATCAAAATTCGTAAATAATTATATAGGCCACACTACAACATGTTTAACACGCAGACTAACTCTACAACTTTGAGAATAGCTCAATTAGATCTCATTTAAATATTCATGGAGACCTACCGGACACTATTCGTAACATACTTGTTGACATATCTTGACCCTGTTTTGAAAAATGAAAACATTTTATAAAACATACATACAACAAATTATTTCTTATTTTACAGTTAAAATATAATCCTTGAAAATGGCTAAATGTATAGCCGAAAGCACTCAGATAAAAAGAAAATTCGGACAGTTTTTATATAATTTATCATCTGAAAAGAAAAAATTATTAGATGGCATGAGAAATTGTATAAAAGACTAAATGAAAGCACCTTGTCTGTCGTATTCAATGAAATGTGCATATATATATATATATATATATATATATATATATATATATATATATATATATATATATATGTGTGTGTGTGTGAAAATACATAGAAAATAGGAAAGAACTGGTTAGGTAAATAATCCAAAGTTCTTTAGTATTTTTGTTATTATTTTTTTAAATAGTGCTCGATACAAAAGTAGAGCATAAATAATTATTTATTTTATATATATATATATATATATATATATATATATATATATATATATATATATATATAAACGAGCTCTGACTCAGCATAAACAGCGATTGTTACTTTCGCTCAGGAACACTGTAGTAATTTCTTTATATCGAAGGTGGTATTTGAGGATTGATTGGCATCTTCACAACCGGTTGATAGTTGGTAAACGCATATGCGATGCTGAGTGATAAACTAATTTGTGTTTTGCGATAATCGACGATGTCTGTTTCCTACCAGTCTTTTTGTGTTATCTCACCGGATGCACTTGTAACTAAACACTTCAGATGAAAGAAAGCAGTTTTACGCTGGAGGCAGTCTAATTACTCGCTTTTTATATTCTATCGTGAATTCATGCTATCTTTGTTCCTCCCTCTCTCTGTCTTCCTCGCCATATATCTCTGTCTCTACATATCTCTCTCAGTTTGTTCATATCGATCTTTCCATCTATATATTTCTGTTCATATCTATCCCAGTCTCTCTATATATATATATTTATATAAAGAACAGTAAGATATATAATCCGGTGTTCTTATTGATATTTTTACAAACCAGTGCTCAATGTAAATTTACAGAGCATAAATATTATAAATTAACTGATTTAAAATATGGTGTCTTCGCTACACAGTAATAACCATGTTTCAAAAACTGAAGCTAAAAACTTCAAATTTAATTATATAATTAAATTAAAACCATTAGTTCTGTTTCATCTTCAAGCGATTTTTGGAATAAGTACGAACAGATTAAATATATATATATATATATATCTGTCTGTTCGTACTTGCCGGAGGTGAAGTTCGTTTAAGGATTATAGTTTCGGAACGAGACATCAGCGAGTTCTAATTCTGTCCAAGTCCGTTACATTCACTTTCTCGCAAATAACCTTGTGAAAGATATTATAAGTTCATCTAAGTTCTATGCTAACAGTTTCTTTTCTCGCACTTCTAGTTTGTGGAACTCTTCCGGCTCCATGCTTTCCAACTTTAATCTTCAAAAATGCAATGCCAATTGCTATCTACTGTCCTCTTGATTACTTTTTTCTCTTCCCGCTCGAGGAGACATGGCACAGTGGATAAAGGCGTAAGTTAGATCCAGTGACAAGATCCATAGAGTGTGAGTTCAATACCTGGTTAAGGCAGTGGAGAACTTTCAGAGGGAAATTAACAGGAGATAACTGACATCTATTAGACATAGCATGTGAACTTAGAAGAGTCAACCCCAGTGAGCGAAATAAAGGGTTCAGTCCGACATTCCAACCACCTGAAGAAGGCGGGAGCGTACAACGGCCGAAACGTTGGAATAAACATGGCAACAAAGATGAGGACAATAGTCCAAATAATGTAAATAGGGTATGCATCTTTTATTTCATATCATAATGAAACAATGTATACAAATAATTGAATAGCAATTTTAATGGCGAAATCACTTCGCTAATAGAACTTAATGAGACAGTTATGATTATATATATATATATATATAGTCATCCACAGACAGACTGTTTCACTGTATCACAGCTCTTCGGTGTAGCTAGACGTCCGATTGCTTCAAGCCAGGATCGAAACTCCACCGATTTGGCCTAAGTCAGAAATCCTGCCCCTAAGCCAATGACAATTTGAAATTGTTGAAAGTACTTGGCATGCATCTTCCATCTGACAACTCGAATATAAGGATTCAAGGAATTGATAGTACGTTAATGTCTCATTAAATTCTGTCAGCGAAGTGATTTCGCCATTAATCACATTAACATTGCTATTTAATATTATATATATATATATATATATATATATATATATATATATATATATATATATATTAACGTCCTGGGTATGACGATAAACTACATCCGCGTCCTGGGTATGGCGATAAATTACATCCAACAGCAAGGCCTCAGATAATGTTTTCGGAAAAATAATGTTGCCAGCTATACGGTTTTGTAAGAGATAATGTTGCCAGCTATACGTTTTTTGTAAAAAATAATGTTGTCAGCTATACGTTTTTTGAAACAATAATGTTGCCAGCTATACGTTTTTATTCCATACAAAATAGGCATATAAAGTTCATATAAACTGGATTTGGCATTAAATAATCCACAGTGGTTGATATGCCATAAAATCCAAACAAACATTATATATATATATATATATATATATATATTATTTATATATTATATGCGCGGTACTTATTAGAAAGTGCTCAATCAAGAGTTTGTCTGACGATCGCAAAAGCGTGAAACCCAGGGTCACAAACTCACATCAATCCAACCATATATATATATATATATATATATATATATATATAAATATATGCGCCTAATTCTCTATATACGTCTGGGCTGGAGCTGCCTAGTCCTCACTTTCTTATCTTGAGTTCAAAAGTGTCTATGAGGACTTGTGGGTGATGAATTATTTTTCACCCTAAAATCCCCTTTCCCAAAACGTCGCAAGCCTCTCGCTGCTCTATCGCTCTTTCCATGACATATTCCTCCAACTTTGACCATTAACTGGGAGACATTCGCAAATGTGAAACCTTCTCAATTAGGAAAAGTTTTTTTTCTTTTTTTCCATTCAGGCAGCACTTTCCCCAAGATCTGCGGCTTTATGGAATAGACTCCCGGCCGGATTTTTCCCAACCACTACAATCTTGATCTCTTCAGGTCTAGGGTTAACCGTTGTCTTTCCTGCATAGCCCCATGAACTTTACTACTTAACTTTTCTCACTTTCATAAAACACCGCAAAGTAACCTTCTACGTGTGGCTTTTAGGCTTTGTATCAGGTGAACAGGAGTATTAGGTTGGTGCAAAAATAATATCGTTTTTTGACGTTAAATAATACGTCAAACAACGATATTATTTTTGCACCAACCTAATATAAAAAAAACACTCTCAATCTCTTAATGTCTATCTTCCGATTCGATCGATAATTTCAATCTATTCATCTTTTTTCTTTCTTTTTCTTTTTTAAGCGTTTCACCCCAAGCAAGAGGGGTTACAGAGAGCTGGGGCGAGAGCAAAGAGGAGTGATAGAGGAAAGGATGAAGAGAAGGATAGGAGATAGATCAAGGCATCTGGAAACGTTGATTGACATTACATTTGAATAGTTGGAGATTGTAGCTATCAGGGAAACAGGAAAAGGGGAGGGAGTTCCACAGGTGAGAAGTGCGAGCCATGAAGTTATTGGAGTAGAAAAGACAGCTACATTTAACAGTTTCGACAGTGAAAGAGTGAGAGCGAGACGTCAGCCTAGATGAACACTTAAATTTATGAAGTCTGGGAACCAGCGAAAGTAGCTCATCAGAGCAGTTACCGTGAAAGTATTTGTAAAAAAGACAGAGGGAGGCAACAGCACGTCTGTGAGAGACCGACTGCAGACAAGATGCCAGATCTATCTCAACCATTTCATTTCTTTCTCTATATCTCTCTTTCAATCTATATGTCTATCTTTCTTTCTATACTCTGTCGCTATTTTCATGGCACAAGTTCGGTGGAACTACATTCCTTCTTTTCACTAGCCCTTACCGTCACAGCTAGGCGCCTTGTACAATGAATCGTCTCATCCTAATTCCCTTCATATTCCATTTGTAAGGAGGAAGCTCAACTTAGCTTCTACTCTAGAACTGCTACAATGGGAAATAGACTCCCAAGTGGATGCTTCTCAATCACTACCACCTCTTCTAGGGTCAAGCAATTTCTATTCTCCATATCCTTATAATATGTATCTCTTGCGCCTTCCTTTTAAGCCATTACAACAACCTCATTCGGTAACCCTCTACCTTGTGCCCCTTGGGCATTGGATTGAAAGAAGAATCTGCAATAGTATCGGTCCTGACATGGCATCTCGGCTTCAGTCATTTTCCCCACCACTGTATCGTATCTACCTTGTGCCTTTTCTATAAATATTTTCATAGTAATTGTTCTAATGAGCTTTCCTCTCTGGTACCTCACCTTTATGAATATAAAGGGGGTTAACTATTTGCTCATAGCTGGGACCCTAGCCGGTGCTACCACCAGTTAGTGGTCAATGATCAGAGTGGACCTGGGAACATCAGCAGTTAAGAGGTGGCTTAACGATCCACAAAACCTTCTGGTCAGAGGCCTTTCTGAAGCGGCCTGAGTGGAACTTGTTCCGTACGAAAGGAACACGAAGGTAATAGAGATCTTTGACTGATTTGTTTTTACGGTTTGTCTAACTTTTTAAGGTTTTTTAAAGTCAGAATATGTTTTTAGACTGTAAGAATTTTTGAGAAATTATAATGATTTACTGATACAAGTCCTACTAATTAACCCATAGGTGGGGCAGAAGAGCTGGATTCATACCTTTCCCCAATGGCATTTGCACGTAAGTGACTATAACGAACCCAACTGGAATTGGAACTCGACTCTCCGATTTCTGCTATCCGAGCCGTTATTCACTACACTATCCACACATCCAAGCTTACAATATATCGTATTCTCAAGCATTCACCCATCTAGCTACTGACCATTCTCAACGTTGCTTAACTTCGGTGATCGGGCCAGAACCGATGTTTCAATGTAATATGCTCTAAGCCTTCTTACCGTTGAAGAAACGGAAAAAATAAGACTGATTTGCCTCTGTGGAAATGGCATGGCGTGTCCTAGCAGTAAATGTCTAAACTCGTGGAACTAAAGATTTGAGTTCATCTGAACATTTGCCATGGAAATAGCGACAGAGTAGCGGTAGGATTTGGACATTGTGGCCGTGGGAAAAAACCGGAGAGTGAAGAATAAGCCTTCCGCCACGAGTAAAGAATATTTTTACGTGTTCAATTTTCTTTTCATTTTTTATGGGGGAGTTTATTTTTCGAAAACAATCTGATCTTTGCGCGACCTTCAAAACAAATACTTCGCCTGTACATAACTGAGGCTGGTTCTAATTTGGAAGAACTTTCTAAGAACTTCCCATCCTCTTGTAATCATTGGCAAAATGAAAGATGACCATTCCCGCAAAAGAGAACAAAATCGTTTGCCAAAGAATCCTCTTCAAGTTCAACGAAGCAAAGAAAAAAAAGAATGTTTTTCGCGCCAAAAATATTAGTAGTTTCTATCTCTTTATCTGTATTTCTCTCTTTATCCGCCCTCCTTTTTCTTTTTCTTTTCTTTTTCTTTCTCTCTCACTTTTCGCCTCTTTCATTTCATTTCCCTTTTCTCTCTCACTTTTCGCCTCTCTTTCATTTCCCTCTCACTTTTCGCCTCCCTTTTATTTCCCTCTCACTTTTCGCCTCTCTTTCATTTCCCTCTCACTTTTCGCCTCTTTCATTTCTCTTTTCGCTTCTCTTTCATTTATCTTTCTTTCTCTTTTACTTTTCGCCTCTTTCGTTTCATTTCCCTTTTTTCTTTCTATCTCACTTTTCGCCTCTCTTTCGTTTCATTTCCCTTTTTTCTTTCTCTCTAACTTTTCGCCTTTCATTTTACTTCCCTTTTTTCTTTCTCTCACTTTTCGCCTGTTTCATTTTATTTCCCTTTTCTTTCTTTCTCTCTCACTTTTCGCCTCTGTTTCGTTTCATTTCCCTTTTCGTTCGTTCTCTCTTTTCGTCTCTCTTTCATTTCCCTTCTCTCTCTTACACAATGCGTCCCCCTTCTCTCTGTGTTACATTAATCCGCTTTATGTTTCATATCTTCTCTACTGTTTACGCTAATTCACTCAAAAATGTATTTTTTCTTTTTATTCTTGCATACTTGTGGACGAGCGGGTGGTGTAATAGAAAACGTCTCGGAATAAGAAATCGGAGAGTTAAGTTCGAATTGTAGTCGAGTTTCTTACATTCATTTAAGTGCAAATACCATTATCACCTCTTCTCAATTGACCAACTATGGGTCAAATAGCAGAACAGACTTTGGTTGTCAACAATTCTAGAGATGTTGCCACGATAAAAAAACCCATCTCTCAGCGGCTTGGGACACGCATCGGATGCATTGGCCTATAAAAACGCGCATTAACTGAAATCTTTCAGTTATGTGAGTCATGCATCCTGCCGTAGACGGAGAAATATTTCTCCTTATATACGACTACACCCCTTCTCTTTTACTCATGTTTTTCTCTTTGACCCTCTCTTACAAAACACATTCTCGCTCTCTCTTTCCACACTCTCTCTTCTTCTTCCTCTCTTTCTATGCTCACTCACGTACTTTATTGCGCGCGCGCGCGTGTAAGGTCTGAAATTCCAGGCTTACTTGTGTGTCTCAGACATGGCGTCATCACCATTGGGGTTGCTCTCTCTTGCCGAAACCTTTGTAGTAATTAATAACACACTGTTAAGTCATGGCCAAAGTACGGCCCGCGAGTCACATGTAGGCCATTTGCCTTTCTGAATAGCACACCTAATTTCATGAAGAAAATAACATTTCCTAAAATTTGGTTTGTTTCGTTTTGTTTTCTCACTTATTCATTCACATTGTCTCTCATAGATAAACAATGATTAAATGCAATGTTTCTTAAATTTTTAAACGATTGTCGATTTTCACTAAGGAAGATCTGCTTTAGAAACAGCAAATGTTCATAATTTTTTATATCTGGAGAAGAAATATACTTTTTATTTATTTGTTTTTTTCAATTGAATAAATCAGACATTAATTACACAAAAGAGCATGCCGCTAATTACACAGTCACTTGTGTTAATATTATATCAAAACTTCAGTTTCCTAATTATATATAGCAAAGAAAACGGCGACTTAACTCGTCAAACCAAGCGTCGCGTGTATTCTACGACGGAAAATGTGGCGAAAAAGAAAATTACTTAACAAAAAAATGGGCACGTATTCCGCATGACATGATGAAGACGGAATATGTAAATTAAAAACAAATCCGTCGCAGGAGTCGCTATAAAAGTATTTTGATATGCAAAAATTGTGTCCCCTCTCCCAGTTGTCGACGAATGAAAAAATGCTCGGGAGATAAAAACAGTTGGTGTTCTCGAATCGGAAATCGATGTATTTTGGCTACCGCGTTCGTCGGAGAGTAAGTTATTTTTCTGACTGGTTACGTGCATTGGGATTTGTAAGATAGTACCTGCGAATCGAGTTTTCGGCATTTCTTTCTGCTCCCGATATTCGAGTCTGAACTTACAGTGATTTGTTTTCTGCATTGTGGAAGTAATCTGCGACAAATATTTCCTTTGCTTTCAGAACGCTTACATTATAGAAAAAATCTTTTCTTCAAAGAAAATAAATCAACTTATTCCATTTCTAAAGCAAACGTTGATGCGTATGTTCTTTTGTAGTGAAAAGACACCTTCAACTGAAACACCTTCAATGAAAAATTACCTTGAATCTTTTTAGAAGTGCGGTCCTATGTGACATATCACATGCGGCCTGACCGGGAAAAGGTTGTCTGCGTCTTGAGTGTAGTTTTAGTTCTAATACAGCTCATTAACAACAGGTGATATACAAGCTTGCTAATCCGAGCACCACAACGTGTTGCATAAAGAGCCTTTTATCCGCGGTTTCGCTCCCAGACCGCTTAGTTTTCGTTATAAGCTCATCAAAACACTAATTCAAAAATGATGCTATGTGATTATAATGATAAAGCAAGGTGTGAATTTTGTTTCCATAGCAATGAACGAATGAAAATCCCCATAGTAATATAATTGTTTATTTGTGCCGTAGAGTGGCTGTTAGTAATTGGGTAAAACTCAAGATTTTAATGTTAAGATAAAACATTATTTAATTACAACCGGAAATAAATACTTAACATGAACAAAGTAAAAAGTCAACAAAAGATAGTTAACCATTTCAGTGAATATCTTGTTAGTAACGCGACCCGGCTTAACGTACGGTAAATCCTACATCAAAACCCAAATCATAGACGCACAATAATTCACACTAATTCGACTAGACAGTTCTACTTAATAGTCACTCATAATCACTACAGTCAGTAGTCTGACACTGCTATTTATACACCTGGCGGAAAACATCAGTCCAAAGTGTCACGTTCGAGCCTCGGTGTCGATAGTTACTCATTTTCTTTCTATACGACAAAAGGAAAGAAAGGGATGAATACTAATAATGATGATAATAATGAGTAGTAGTACCTATGTAAATTGAACGCATTTACTAATATATCATTTAATATTGCACTCTGTACTATTCAACTCATGACCAATCCCAGATAGTTACGTCTTTCTTCATAGGTTTTGTGACCTACAGTGGCCGTTAATGATTAAGTATAATTCAAGATTTCAATGTTAAACAAAACAGTATTTAATTACAACCGCAAATAAATACTTAACAAGAACAAAGAAGTAAAAGTCAACCAGAGACAATTAACCATTTCAGTGAATACCTTGTTAGTAGTGCGGCTCGGCTTAACGTCCGGTAAACCGAAACTCAAATAATCGACGCACAATAATTCACACTAATTCGACTGGATAGTTCCACTCAATAGTCACTCAATAATCACTGCGGTTAGTAGCGTGACACCACTATTCATACACTTGGTGGAAAACATAAGTCCAGGGAGTCACGCACGAGCCTCGGTGCCTGTAGTTACTCATTTTCTTCCTATATGACAGTTTACAAGCAGAATTTGATGATTAAACCAACTAATTTGGCAATTTTCAACAAGTTTGACTGCTTTGGTACTCAAATAGCAAGTTGTGTTTCGAAGACAAGAAATAATGAAATTGCCAATTGTCAAGAGATAAATTGACTGTTAATGAGCGAATAAAGATGAGAGATTTGTAAATAAGTTTTTTATTTGGGAAATATACTGAGAACAACGAGAAAGTTTTAAGGGGACCAGGAACAACTTATAAAAATAAGAATTAAACAGTTAGAATGTAGGGAACACATAATGAGGAAAGAAGGCTCAGAGAATTTGACACACACAGGGAATAATGAAAGTAAGAGAAGCAGAGGTAGAGAATAAGGACCACAGACACAAAAATGGAATGGCAAAGGGCCCAATGATACTTAAAGAAATAAAAGATAAGAAATTGTGGCGAGCCATGATCGCAGACTTCCTAAAATCACATGGCAAATAAAAGGATAGAAAAGCATTGCAAATAAATTTACATAAGAAATCCATTGAAAATCAGGAAGAAATGGTTTTGTCAGTATTTGGTATTTTACGCTAATGCTACTGATAGGATAGTGCTATAATACGCATCAATTTGATGCATTGCTAATGTTTCTACTAGAGGAATGCATTGAAATCTTAAAGAAAGGAATTGTCAGTGGCCAGGAATTAACATACCTTTATTCTTTCAATAGCAGTTAATATATCTTAAGTACATTGAGTGTGTGTGTATGTGTTTATGTTTGTGTGTGTTTAGCACGCATATAATCTTGCCCCCCCCCAAAAAAAAATGCGATACCTAAGGTTTGAAATAAATTTTTAAAATTAAAAGACCTTTCTTAAAAAAGTTTTTATTTTAGTTTTAATTTCAAGCTAATAAATTAAATTTAATATTCCCAATAAGCAAAATACTTTGTTCTATTTCGAAATCTAATTAATTGGGGTCTTTTGTTTTGCTTTTTTGCTAAGATAGCTGATCAGCGTCCTTTTTTTTGTCATCTTTCATTAGAATGATAAAAAAAGCTGTGGAGAGCCATGATCGCAGACTTTCTAAAAGGACATGGCAAATAAAAAAAAGAATACAAAGGCACTGTAAATAATATCAATGTAGGAACGGATTACAAATAATTTTACATAAATCCATTGAAAATCAGAAAGAAATGGTTTTGTCAGAGCAAAAACTCTCCCAAAAATAAAATATACTTTTCTAAAAAGATTTTTTGAGAAATATTAGCTGATTTAATGTATAATTAACCCAATTTGAAACAAATATTATTTAATTTAAAAATTGAAAAATATTTCTTGAAGTTTTTATTTCAGTTATAATTTCAAGTTAATAGATTAAATTTAATATTTCCCATAAGTAAAATACTTTGCTGCATTTCAAAAACTAATTTAAATTGACTGAAACGATGTTCTTTGCTAAAATAACTGATTAGCACCCTTTTAGTCGTCCATCATTGCAACGTAATTCTCTGTATTAAAAAAATCTTCAAAAAAAAAATATATACTTTTCTGAAACTTTAGGAATATTAGCTAATTTAAAGTAGAATTAATATGCTCTGAAATAAAGTAGTATTTACTTTATATTTAAAATGTCGCAAAAATGGATTTTTAATGAGACAGTAACTGTGTTTTTAACCCGACAGTACGAGCTTAAAAAAAGAAGTGATTATATTATAATCTCTTCTTTTTTAGCAAGTATATTCGTATACAAGTTTTCTTTTTTGGTGTCCTTGTATCTCACATTCTCTGTCACATTATATTTATCTATGTATATATTCTCATATTCTCTCTCATATATTCTCATATTTTCTCTCTCTCTCCGCATACATATGAGTAAATACCTTCTTAAGATTGTATTATAATAGACAAAAGAAAATCTCATCACAATGTCAGTTATATGTGCATGCATGTCAAAGTTAATAACTCTATAGATGTGTTATGTAATAAATCTTTTATTTTTATTTTACATCAGAATCCATAACATCTTTCTTAAAGCTCAGCTGTTTGGCGTTAACATCCCAGAATTGCATAATCAAACTTATTTTTTTTGGCAATCCCATGCATCCTAAGGAAAGTTTGTTTTTAGAAATGAATTTCTGGAAACTCGTTATAAATACGAACCCATAAGCTAACATTTTAATCTTCCTTCCGGATGTAAGCGATCATGGCTCCCCACAGATTCCTTTGCTTTATTTAAGAATTGGCAAGATTTCTTGGGAAATATAGTGTAGTGATTCTCTATCGCAGTCTCCATGGTTTTAAGAGTAGTTAAATTGGCGATCATGGCTTTCCACATCCCTCTATCCATTGTAGTTCTCAACAAGTTCCTTCCCTCTGCTACCTTCCCTTAGACTACGTTCTGTCATCTACCTGCTCAAGCCTGCAAGGAATGTCAGGTGTTTGTTTTTCCTTGTCTCTCTTCCCCTCTATTCGACCCGTGAGTATCAGATTTTCCAGGCCTTCCTTCCTCGTTATCTGTTCCAGAAATTTCAGCTGCCTCTTTCTGATGTTAAGTAAAAGCCTCCTCCCTGTTTACAACCTCTCTAAAATCTCATCGTTGCTCACACGCTCGCTCCATGTTAATCCTTAGCATCCTTCTGTAGAACCACATCTCTGTCGCTTTGAGTCTCTTCTTCATCTTTGAGGAAATCGCCCAGCATTCGCTGCTGTAAAGAAGGGCAGATGTCACGTAAAATGTCTTAAAAAAATTTGTTACACCCGAAGACATTTACAATATACACATGATAGTTCTATTCTTCCTCTGGAATTTGCAAGAATTTCTGACCACTGATAATATATTTTTTCCTAGCTTCAATTTTTTTGTGACTTCATTTGCAGTCCAGATCTAGAGTGAGAATATTTGCAATAACTTAATCTTATTTTAAGTACCATGTGTTTTCATAATCTGTGTGATAATGACTCCACCATTTCCTATTTTTTATTGCTCTAAGTAGATGAGCGTTGTAGCGTAATGGATATCGGAAGGAGAAATTGGAGAGACGAGTTCGAATTCGAGTTGGGTTCGTTATATTCACTTACGAGCAAATACCCTTGAGAAAGGGTATCAATCCATCTCTTCCCCCCACCCCAGCTACGTGTTGAATAGCAGGACCTATAGCATTGGCTAGCAGAAAGAAATGGCAAACTGCTGCGAGAAAATACTCTGCCTAGTTAGTCACGAATCGCAAGAGACATGATCACGTATGGCACTTTAACCGACTGTAAACTTTCCCCTGTCTTTGTGGCTTTTCTTCTCGGGTTTTGCTTTCCTCTTTATATATTTATGTTGTGGAGGTTACTTGCTGTTTCTACCTGCTTCTTTTGTGTTCAATGGGCTCTCTGCGTGTTAAACTCTGGGAGACTTCTTTCTTCATCATCATGTGTTCCATAAATTCAGCTGTCTTTTAATGACTGCTAGCAGAAGGTTTCATTGTCTACATGTTTCTCTTAAAACTTCCGTGTTATTCCCGGCCTATAAAAAATGCATTAACAACGCACTTGTAAATCTATTATCCTTTTGCTTTCAGTAACAATTACATAAATTCTTGACCATTGACAATACTTTCCTTTCTTATTTGCAATACAAAACATACAGACTGAGCATTGAAATTTGATCGGATGAATTTTATATCAAAAACTGAAAAATTCGTTGATTTAATCATCAAATTCTATTTGTAATCATGAACGATATTTACACTATTTACATTGTTCGGACCGTTGTCATCTTTATTGTCATATTCACGATAATTTGGCCGGTGTACGCACCGGCCTTCTTCAGGTGATATACATTGGAATTTCGAATCTATACCTTTATTTCGTCCACTGGGATAGATTGTTCTAGTTTCACGTACAATGCCTTTTTTTTTCTTTTTTTTTTTTTTTTTTTTGGATATGACAATAAAAATGAGGAGAACGGTACAATCAATGTAAATAGCTACAATACTTCATCTCAGAAATCTAGAAAGATCCTGAAGAAGTCCGCAGCATACAACGGCCGAAACGTCATGACTATAACAATAAAGATGAGGACACATTCCAAACAATGTAAAGTGTAAATAGTTACAATATCTCATCTCAGAAATATAAGCAGATTCTGAAGAAGTCCGGAGCGTACAACGGCCGAAAGGTCGTGACTATAACAATAAAGATGAGGACACATTCCAAACAATGTAAATACTTACAATATCTCATCTCAGAAATATAGACAAATGGATAACGTTATGATTTTCATTGTCTTGCGAACGATACTCACAGCTTTCTTTATCATATAACTATATTCTTTAATTAGTAACACAACCAGTAGATTGCAGAATGGGTCAGAGGCTGCGCCGGTCTCCGGCATCCATATCGGGAGGGCATCCAGTCAAATAATTAAATAAAAATTTAGTTTATATATAATTTGAATAAAGTGTTTAATTTCACGGTTCATCTGATTTTTACATATTTTTAAAATATCTTACTTTCTAAATACTAGGCACTCTAGGCCCCGCTATTTTAGCCCTAGCTGCATACAACCAAAACGTTGGGCATCATCAAACATCTGCACGTCACTGGATACAATATTTTAATATACTTATAACGGAAACTAGGCGATTAGCAGAAACCGCAGGTAACGAAATCGCCGATAAAAGGATCCTTAGGCATTTTGTGGAAAAACTCTTAGCCATCTCGTGTGGGAGTCGCTTGTTATGGCGTCCAAGTTTTATGTCAGATTAAAAATGATTAACATCTACAGAATGTCACTGACTATAAGGCTTTCTATTTGAGACATGAATCTCAAAGTTGAGGACGCCATGATCAAGACAGATATTTCCGAACGGCGACAGATGTGCGAGAATAATAATAATAATAATAAAAAAAGCGGGAATGTCAACGCTGATTCGTCAAACAAAGGAGTCTCCCGTGTAGAGGATTGGTACATTTACTAGACCCATGTCTCTTCAGGTTGATTTAATATTTGATCTAAGAATTATAAAGGATGTCAGTCTGCAGCAGCTGGCATTTAACCGGAAGAAGATTTACACTGAACGTGTTAGAGACTTTTCCCCCCTTTTTCACGCAGTTAGTTCACCCAATACGAGACCCAAAATCTACTTGAGGGTTAGTGAGTGATATTGTTTTAACGGAATGAGTATTACCACATATTTGCGCGTATAAGACGACCTTTAAATCCTCAAAATCACCCTTAAAAATTGGAGGTTGTCTTATACTTGTAATGAGTTGGTTGGTCAACTTGAAACCCCCAAAGCGAGTGGAGATGGGCAGGCGCGGGAACTGTGATTGGTAGCTGGCTTGTTGGTGTTTTGCATAGGTGAGTTACCAAGCTCTATGTAAAGGGATGGAATGAGAAGGAGGGCAGTTTTCAATCTCAGAAGTGGAGACTGCCCGTCGCTACGACAGCAGGAGAGAAAGAGACGAAATCATTTATTTTTTCGTGACATATCCCAACACAATACTACAATTCTAAAAAAACAAACCTTAAATTCTGAGTGATGTTTATCAGTAGGCTAACCTCGGCCTTGGTGCAGTAACCAATAACATACAGGAAAAAGATTCACATTGTCAAATAAACTGATAAAAGTAATAAAACCATCATTCTATCTTTATATATTACTGGCATAACAATGATTTAAAATTGGTTAGAAGTGACCCCACGTATTATCCTAACCATCATTGCAGTTTTAATATGGACAAGTCATTTGACGGGGATATCAAGGCAGTTTTTCTGTTAGGGAAACCATTTTAATGACAATCAATATCCAGTCAGGACCCTAGTATCAGCTGCTCAAAATCCTATTATGTCTATTAAACGAAAGTTGCTGAATTTAGTGTCACAGTAAATATACCGTCATGACCCTAGTATCAGCTGCTTGAAATCCTATTATGTTTATTGAACTGTTTTTATTCTATAGTCTTAAACGAAAGTTGCTGATTTTACTGTCACAGTCAATATCCGGTCATGACCCTAGTATCACCTGCTCAAAATCCTATTATGGCTATTGAACTGTTTTTATATTATAGTCTGTGGTGAACAGTCCAGTAGAAGCAAGTGAGCCAGAGTGGCTTGCATCTGGTGTATAGGAGAATAAGCGTCTTACCTTAACGGGCAGCACGTGACATCAAGTTTGCTTCGTGAAAATGGCATTACTCTCCCGTCCAGCCATTCTAGCAGTATGTGCAAGAATGGGTTTTTTTTTTGTACAGTTTGGAATGCTTCCACCAATAGCAAGTCGTGTGCTGATTGGTAGAACTGGAGGAGGCAATTTGCCTGTGTAACCGAGAATAACAGCGAAGAAAGCTGATTGGCTGGGAACCGCGGTGTTGGCCTGATAAAAGAGTGCTGGAGCCATGAAAAAAGGGGGAAAATAAAAAAATAAAAAAATATAAAAACGTTGACTATACGTAGTGACGTGTGAAGAAGGCGAGAACGGTGAATTGAACCAGCGATATTGTGATTTGTACAAGTGACTGCTGGGAAAGCAATAGACTTATTTATGCTACATAGTCTTAAACGAAAATTGCTAATCTTTCTGTCACAACCATTATTCTGATATCATTGCTGTGTTTACGGTTTAACATTCGATTATTAGACAAGTTTCAACAGTTTAAATTGCGTTTGTTCCTACATTATTGCTGCATTTATCAAATACTAGCTTAAAGCTCTGCTCGCCGGAGGCTAATTGAGTCTCCAGTTCAAAACTAGACGGACCTGAGTTCAGCTTAGGAAAGATTAATGATAATTTTAATGAATTATCTTTGAATTCTTCAGATCACTCCAAGGAATTTCAAAATTTCACTTTAACTCTGAATATGGCTATAAATCCAATTCCGGCCAAAATTACGATTTGCGCATAAATTCCAATTCAAACCGAAATCCGAGTTCTTCAAATCACAAACTCTGTGGAACTTCAAAACCTCACGTCACGAATCCTGTCACTTGAACTCTAATTCCTTGGCATTTTGAAGAAATAAAATTGATTTCCTCAATTCACAAACTTTTGGAGATATTTTAAACTGAATTAAAAACATGTTTTTTTCAATACACATTTTTTTGTTTGATGCTTTAAACCCATTATGAATTAAAAAGTTGAAATCACTGTTCATCCGGACACAAATCCCGACGCTAGATGTTAAAGTACCAGATGAAGGGCAGATTTTCATTCACGGGATCATCCTGATTCAAAAAAGGTATAACTTGTCTATATAGAGCAAGAAGGGATCCGAGTTGTGAGTTTGCGGACAGTCAAAATTTTATGTTTATTTATTTAGATATGTGGGCGAACCTGTTGTAGGTAAAGATATCCATCTAAACATTACAAAAAAAAATAAAGACAGCTACGAATAAGTCAGAAGAATTCATCAATTTAGGGTTAAATTGGCTAAATGTAGCCGTAGGTTCTATGCTAACAGTTTCGTTTCTCGCAATTGCCGCTTGTGGAACTCCCTTTCGGCTTCATGCTTTCCAACCAACATTAAACTGCAAAAATTTAAATGCAATGTCAATCGCTACCTACTATCCACCTAATTACTCTTTCCTTCTTCCTGCTCATTATTAATGTTTCTGTTCTTAATTTTTCCACACCCTGTAACCTTCTGTGCCTTAGTTGCTTTATCGCCTTGCATGGGGTGAACTCGATTAAAAAAAATTCATCCAACTGTAACATGGGCTTTCTTACAAGAGAATATTATTGTAAAACGAACTAACAAATTAGATTATGGTTATAAGTTGTGCCATTACAATAAATGTATCACTGAATAATCATTAATAACTGCTAATCTGTGGAATGCAAACGAAGAATTGAAGACGTCAAACTTATTCAAGTACGAACATTTAAATATCTGGAAAGTGTTTTAACCCTAGAACACTAACCATGGGTATATAGTACCCAGCGCAAATTTTCCTATTTTTAATTACAATTTTCAGTACCTGATTTTCTTACCTAAATAATGTTTTTCAGTTCCGATTAATGTTAACTAAAAGTACAAAGTTTGAAGTGTCTGCATGTAAAATATTTCAAATAAAGATTTATACTTAATATTTTTTTTTGATATTTTAAAAATCGGTTATGATATACCCATGGTTAGTAGTGGTGTAATCTTAATTGATGGTTAGTGTTTTAGGGTTAAGACGAAAATATGAACACTGAAATCCGAAAGCGTATTTGAATAGCGAAATATGCCTTCCAAAATCTAAACAAATTATGAATAAATAGGAATATTTCGTTAGAAACAAAGAGGACTGAAATGTTATGTAATACTTGCCCTGCTATATGCCAATGAATTCTGGGCAATCTCCTCACAAATGAAGAAGAGACTTAGAGCAACAGAAAGGGTACTGAACTGTAATGTGATATCTGTCTTTCTTTATGGCAGTGAATACGGGACAATCTCCTCAGAGATGAAGACACTTGAAGCAACAGAAACAATAAAAAGTGTACTGAACTGTTATGTAATATCAGTCCACCTCTATAGCAGTGAATGCTGGGCAATTTTCTCACAGATGAAGATCCTTAAGGCAATGTAGTGCTACAGAAGGATGCTGTGAATACCATGGATTAAACATGTAACGTAAAAGCTTTAAGGAAAATGGTAACGAAAAGGACACATACTTCGATTCAAAAACAGACCGTTGGCCTTTCTGGGACACGTAATGAGAAAAGAAGGTTTAGAGAATTTGATACCCACAGGAAATAATGAAGTAAATTAGAGGAAAGCAGCAAGTTTGTGCAAATGATTGGCAGAACTGGGATTGGAAGGCAAAACGAAGACGAAAGAGCTACGAAAGTTGTGGAGAGCCATGATCGCCCACGTCCTGAAGGGACACGTCACATAGAAGAAGAATCTGTAAAAAATCGTTAACGAAAATATTCACCTAACACCCAAAAGCCATTTAAGTAGAAGATTGCTGTGTGTCATATATTGATTTACTAAGCATAGATTAGGTGTGGCACAAGGCCGAAAGTATGGAGTACCCAGTGAGGTTCTAACTCATTTCTCAGTTGTAATTTATCTAACGGGACAAGTGTGATAATCATTGCACTACGTCGAACTGCCCCAACTTAGATGTGGCACAAGGTCGAAAGTATGGGACACCCAGTGAGGGTCGAACTCACTACTCAGTTGTAAATGACCTAACGAGACAAGTCAGTGCTATGTGTGATATGAACATAAGAGAAGAAAGACGAAAACAGAAATGATGAGAATATAGCTGACAGAAATGATGAGAATATAGCTGACATAATTATTTACCCTTGACTTGAAGAGGTTAAGATTGTCTAACATATATCGAACGTAAATTGGATATTATTTTTAAGTGATTAAGAAGCCAGTGATTGGTATTACTAGTTCTAAACCGATACGGAAAAACTGTAAAAGATTATTAAACAAGGTAGGAGAATCTCTATTTCTGTGTATTGCTATATTCATTTTCTACCCGGATGCTTATTAGACAAATTGGTCTCACGTTTTCAACTGATTTGAAGTAGAGCAACTACATCGAATCAATAGCTGCATCTACTGCAAGAAAAGTTGGATCACTGTGTCATGCCAGAAGGTTTCCATCTTGCACATTTACAAATCTACCATTCGTCCATGCATTTAATACTGTTGCTATATCTAGTCTGGTGCTCCTATTTATCTCTAACTTCTTGAGAAGATCTAAAGAAGGATTTGTAATCTAATCGATCCTGACTTGGCATCTCTACTTCAGTCACTTTCTCACCGAGGTAACGTGGCTTCCCTCTGTCTTTTCTACAAATATTTTCATGGCAACTGTTCTGATGAGCTTTTTTTCCCTGGTGTCTCGATTACATCAATTTAAGCGTGCTACTAGATTGAAATCTAGATTCCACTCGTTTACTGTTGAAATAGCTAAATGCAACCGCCACTTATACTCCAACAGTTTCTTTTCTTGCACTTCTCGCCACTAATACAAGGTGTTTCAAAAAGTTTAATATTATTTGAGATGTAAATATTTGAGTAACTACATAATCTAGACGTTTTCAACTGACTTGAAGTGGAGCGACTACATCGAATCAATAGCTGCATCTACTGCAAGGAAAGTTGGGTCACTGTGCCATTCCAGAAAATATTTCTCGTCAGAGTCCATTTTGCACATTTATAAATTTACCCTTCGTCCGTGCATTGAAGATTCTGCAATGTAATCGATCCTGTTTTGGCATCTCGACTTCAGTAACATGGCAACTCCTCTGACGAGCTTTTTTTCCTCCTGCCCTGACTACATGAATTTATGGATATACTAGATTGGCGTTTATGTCCCACTCATTTACTATGGAAGTAGCTAAATGCAACCACCACTTCCAGTCCAAACATTCCTTTTCTCGCACTTTCCACCTGTGTAACTCCTTTGAAATGTAACGCCATTCGCCATCTTCTTGAATCCCGTTCATCTTTTGTCCTTTCATCATTCTTTCTTATTCTTTTGCTCTCATTTTCACTCCTTGTAACCTACTGCGTGACATTCCCGCCTTGCTTGGGATAAAATGATTAAAAATAATAAAAAAGTAAAAGAACTGGAAGAGATGGCTGCAAAAGGCGGCGTCATGTCGAATGGTTCTTCGAAAGGGACAGTCCGAGGTATAATTTGCATGCCGTAATTGCAACGGTCTCGGTAGTGTAAATATCTGACAGCAAAAACTCTGGTAGAAAATCCAATCATCATAGGAATGGCGAAGACACGTTTGCCAGGAACGACGGAAGATCGAAAAATATCCTTATAAATGAATTAATGAGAATGGCAGCCAAAACTAGACCGAAATATTTCTACCGACGATCACACGCTGATAAAACAAAGGACAGAGAATGCGACAAACGAGGAAGTTCGAAAAGGAAAGAGAACCACAATCAGAAAAGACAGCTGAAATTATGGGATATAGGGGGGAAAGTACGTATCGTATAGTTAGCTTAAACTTTATCAGTCTGTATGTGACTTCATTCGCTGTACAAAAAGTTTATCCTGCTGCTAATGTGACACTGATCCCTGAACAATAGTGCGTTTTTATATTTTTTATATAATTTTATAGTTGTGTTGTCATATCCTGCTATGGCAACAGAAAACAACTGAGTGAAATTAACAATAACATCTGCAATTAAGAAAAAAAGTATGAAGCTATCTCTTCTCCCCACATCAGCTTCGAGTTAAATAGTAGAGTAGACTAGGCTTTCTAGCCTTGGCAACTAGTCTAGGATAAATCGTGTAGAAGGCAACGCGTAACCACTCCACTAAATTTCCCAATAATTCATTTCTATACACAGATAAAGAAAAAGTAATCTGCATGTCATCAAATAGGGAAAGGCGCGGAGAATTTAACACTCATAAGGCGTACTGAAGGCAGGTGGAGTAAGATAAACTGGAGTAGCCTAGAATGGAGAAATGAGTGCCACCAAAAGAAATATCATCGATGAACAAGAATTATTTCGAGCAATAAATGACAAGAAGGTGTGGAGAGCTATGATCGCTCGCTTTTTGAATAGACATGGCACATAAAATGCTTGTTATAAAATGATTCCTTCATTGTTTTGTGTTTGTTATCTGTTTCCAGCGGTGCTACTCTAATCATTATAAGGATTAATCA
The DNA here is from genome assembly GCA_963932145.1 of Acanthosepion lycidas. Classification (NCBI taxonomy): domain Eukaryota; kingdom Metazoa; phylum Mollusca; class Cephalopoda; order Sepiida; family Sepiidae; genus Acanthosepion; species Acanthosepion lycidas. The sequence continues at coordinate 11,455,687 of OZ010608.1, read as the reverse complement.
AAATGAATATGACAGATGAAAATTCGAATTTAATGATTAATTTGAAGAATGAATAATTAAGGTGAACGACTTAAAATAATTAAATTGAGATTAATAATTTATAAGAATTGTATCGTCAATTTGAATATTAATTTAATAGTCGGTGAATTCGATGAAATTCTATGTGTGTTGACAATATACGTGTCTGCAAGTACAGATAAAATCCGGCTATCAGAGGCGTATGAAATATAAATGCATACACATAGAAGAAAAAAAAAACAAAAAAGATAGAACGAACGATCGGGCGGGAGATAGAACGAACGATCGGGCGGGAGATAGAACGAACGATCGGGCGGGAGATAGAACGAACGAACGATCGATCGATCATGGCCGACCGCCATTTTTTTTCTCAGTGTGTCACGTACCTGTAATATTTCATGGTAATATTAATTTAGACCGGAAACGATGATGAAATTATTACTTCTAGAAAAGACAGAGGGAAGCCACAACACGTCTGTGAGATAGAGACGGCAAATGGGATGCCAGATCAGGACCAACCACGGATTTTGTCGAGGACCTCGAGATGAACAGCGGGAGCACCAGACCATACATGGCAGCAATATTCCATGCAAGGACGAATAGTTGATTTGTAGATTTGAAAGATGGACTCCGGCAAGAAGAACCTCCTGGTGCGACACAGCTTAAATATTACTGCGATAGTCGAAAGTACTAGAACAAAAATAATCAAAGATGAACATCGGATAGTTTATGGACAACTTCAAGCAAAATACTCAACAACTTATCTAAAAATTGAAAAATATAATAAAAAAATTAAACAGTGTCAGTTCTTTTCAGTTAAATTTGTTTGGATATACAGGGTGGTCCGAAAATCGTGTCACCCCTATGGTCATCAGTAAAAAGATGAGCCCGAAATGCGATTTACAGGTTGGGGACACTAAAATCAATCAGGTGCGGAAATTTAAATATCTTGGAAGTGTTTTGACAGAGGACGCTAAGTGCGACACTGAGATCCGAAGACTTATTAGGATGTCCAAGGACGCATTCCAAAAGCTAGCAGAGTATTACGAGACAGGAGGATTTCGTTGGTAACAAAGAAAAGAGTAGTGATCTGCTACGTGATAACTGTCCTCTTTTACGGCAGCGGATGTTGGATGGTCTCTTCAAAGATGAAAAGAGACTCGAGGCAATGGAGATATGGCTCTACAGAAGGATGCTAAGGATAACATCGATGAGGTTTTGGAGAGGATGCAAACAAAGAGGAAACTTATACTGAACATCAAGAAGAGGTCTCTGAAATATTAGGTTGGTGCAAAAATAATGGCTTTTTTTGACGTTAAAAAATAGGTCAAAAAACGACATTATCTTTGAACCAACCTAATATCTGGGACACGTAATGAGAAAGGAGAGACTGGAGAATCTGATACTCACAGGGCCGATAGATGAAAAGAGAGATAAGGGAAAGTAACGCGTGACATATGTAACGGGCTTAAACAAGTGGATAATAGAACAGGGTTTGGGGGAAGTAGCAAAAGGCCAATACATATTGAGAGCTACAAGGGATAGGGGGAAATGGAGAGCCATGATCACCTACGTCCTCAAGGGACATGGCACATAAAAGAAAATATTTCAGATGACTGACACGAGTTCCTACAGTTTGGAAGAGAGTTAAGTGGTGACGAGACTTTCGAACTACCGTGTGTGTGTGTGTGTGTGTGTGTGTAAATAAAGGTAAAAAATCCGTTAGTATATAATCCAAGTTGATCCTAGTAATATAAAATATTAAAACTGATCCATAAAGAGAGCTCAATGTATTTATTATGACAGAGCAAATAAATTAATAAACAAAAAAATCCAAAATTACCTCATATGGGAAATAGTGTATTTCGGCAGACGAAGATATCGGTTCGTGTCTATACAGTTAAGAGGGACAAGAAGTAGAATTTATCTGTGAAAGCTAAAAAGACTGTCGAAGAAATTATTGTTTTATATATATATATATATATATATATATATATATACACTTGAACAAAACACGTCATTATTGTATCTTTAGGATCCTTTCGATCAACCCTTTTTCAAAAGGTATTCGTTGGCGATATATAAACACAATGAAAACATTAATAATAATGACTAGTGAGGAGGGGAAGTTGTAACACGATTAAAAGAAATGTTAATTGTAAATAAATTTAAGAATAAAACAAATTGTGAAGTTCCAGAAGACTATCAAATAGAAAAAAAAAACACTCACTGTCCCTCAATAAACCGTAAAGAACGCATGAAATGCTCCTTTTGTTTGCATAGGCTCGGCTGGTAGAATTTGATATACACAGCCTCGATGACTCGGAAATGGTAAAGCGAGCGAGCAGTATGTAGAATGGAAAAAATGTGTCTTCATACTCGGTGGCACAATCAGGATTATCCATCAAATGCTGCCCGATGGAAAAGTCGTGAACTGCTTGAGTGGTTCTTAAAACACGGCTTTGACTACTTGAATGCAAATAGGCAGGTACATGTTGCGTAATCCGCGTCTACAATTGGTTCGTCCTATGTACGCCGATTCACGTCGGCATTTGAATTTGTATTTTGAAAATAGGACAAACGAGTCTTACTAAAGGAAGAGAACGCGGATTTTGTTTGGAACATAGTACGCAACTTATCAGCATTGTAGCATGTCACAATAGAAGCTGAAATTATGTCAGAAGGTAGCTGACACTTCCTACCAAGCCAAAATAATAAATCGGGTACCGACTAGGTCCCAAAACAGCTGGTTCTTTAAAGTGTCTGATGATACTGATAGGATATCTATTGTTTTCAAGATTTTTTCGGATAATAGCAAGTTCTTTGTCTAGCAAACAAGGGGAACAGGTATTTAAAACACGATGAACCAGGGTGGAAATTAGACCATTTTTTCGAGCCTTGGGAACAAGAGTTCCAACTTGTGTATAAGCCTGTTAATGTGGGTTTGCGGTAGATGCTGCTATAAAAAAACATCTTTGCGTTCAACGAGAACATCTTCAAAGAGTAATATCCCATTGCTCTTAACCTCCATAGTAGACTAGTGGAATGGATGGAGAGAATTGAGTTCCGCGAAAAAAAAAAAAATCAGCAGCATCACTAGTGGAATCAAAAATTGAAAAAGTGTTGTTAACGTACCTCAAAGGTAGGGTTTATGGACCTTGTCAAATAAAACTTGCTCATGATAACCCAATATAGGGCCCAAAGGACTACCCATTGCAACACCGCCTGTCTGGGCATACATAACATCATTAAAAGTGAATTCAAAATCTTCAATCGCCAAACTTATGCATTCTAAAAACAGATTTTCATGAATGCTAGCCGGACCTAAATTCTATAAAAAGCGTCAGCACATATATTAATGGTCTCATGAAGAGGTATATTAGTATACAAACTGACCATGTCAAAAAACACCATCAGTTTGTTTTCAGACTCAATATCTAAATTTCTAATGAAATTTGAAAAACAGAAAGAGTCTGAGATGATTACATGCCGGCTAGGAGCAATTCACTCAACCATTTGACCAACTCATGTTGCACGGATCCCACCATAGATAAGATTGGCCCTAGTGGTACAAAATTCCGTGGGGAGGGCACAGTCCTATGGGTAAGGGTCTAAGTCTTCGTCAGCGAGGCCGTTGGTAAAGTTGGTATTACGCTTGCGTCGTATTGTAACGGTCCGGGTTCAATTCTCGGTAGTGATGAAGTTTTTTCTTCTAGACTCGATGAATTACTTAGTGTACATATAAATATACATTATTCGGACTATTGTCCTCATCTTTGTCGCCATATTTATTACAACGTTTCGGCCGTTAACGTGGTTGGAATGTCGAACTGAACCCTATTTCGGGTAGATTGCTCTAGTTCCACGTGCCATGTTTAATGAATGTCAGTTATCAGTTATCTCCTGTTAATTTCCCTCTGAAAGTTCTCCACTACCTTATTGAACGTATTGGACTCACACTGTCACTGGGTCTAACTAAGGCCTTTATCCACTTGAGGATATCTCTCTATGAATTTCTGGGTATTATAAACCTAATGTCTTCAGCATCATTTTTTTACCAGTGCTCATATTGCAATTTTAGTTATCGCTTTTCTCTGGCACTCCTTATTACTGGTTCTCATTAATACAGATTTTTTTTTTTAATTTGAAACTTAAATTATTAACTTAAATTCTAATTAAATGTTTTCAAAGATTAAAATTCTCGTAAAAGTTCATTATTCATCGATTTTTTTTTTTATTAAGCAATAGTGACCTTATCTTATTTATAAAAGCAATTAAAAGATTTTCTAATTAAATAATGTCAGTTTTATTGCATTTTTTTATTTTACGATTCAAAGCAGATTTTCAATAAACGGTGTTTCTGTTAAATAAAAACTAAGTGATGATTTAAATTCTCCAATGAGTTCTGCTTTAAACTCTTATAAATATGAAGCCAGTGAAATTTCATAAAATTAAGTGTAAGGGTAACAGATGTAAAAAAATATCTTACCAATATTTTCTAAAAAAAAAAATAAAAAATAAATTCATTCATTTGTGAGTAAGTCCTGAAAATATAATTAAAATCCAACAATTAATTGTATGAATTTCCAAATTAATGTTTTTTAACGAAAAAAAAAAAAAAAAAAAAAGATGTTAAAATTTCCTATATTAATCTTCTTCCCTCTCCGCTGACGCAAGAAAAACAACATTTTTATCCAAAATTTCGAACATCCTATAAAGTCAAAAAATACTTTTGTCTTTCCTTTTAATAATAAACATTTTGACGATAAAACTTTGTTTTTATCAAGCTTTTTCATCATGGCATGCTCTTTTTTTTCAACAAATTGGTGGAGGTACCTAACTTTGCCTCTTAATGGCACTATCACCTTGCCTGGGGTGAAATTATTTTTTAAATATGTTTATTTATTCTAATTGCTTATTTATTATTTATTCTAAAATATGAGAAGATAATTAAAAAAAAAAAACAATACGGCAGCCTATTTTCTGTTAATAGTCTTGATTACAGTAAGCTGATTTATGGTCATTAGCAAGTCAAACTCGTAATTTGTACCATTCACACGAAGTGAATACTTTGTCAATAACCCAGTGAAAAGTCGGCGAAAGATTTAAATATTATGTCACAATGGGATTATGGCTTAATCAATAATCAGGCAGAGTCACACCCCTTCGGTACAAACAAACAAATGGCTATATTCAAATGTAGGCAGGCTGGTCGTGTAGGTTCCGACAATCAATCCATCCCGATGACAAACAAACTGGGATATTTTTGTAATTTCATTTATTAAAAAAAAAAAAAAAAAAAAAAAAATTGATAGAAAAATAAAAACCACGATTTTCGATCGACTGAAGCAAAGAAAACTCCGACAATGCCATAAACGACTTAAAGAAATTTCGCTGGAAAAGATTAGCTCCGAAATAAGTTCCTCAATGGGATTCATTACAAATATGAAGTTGCCAACGTGAGTACTTGGCATTTTTCTTTCTTTCTTTAATCGTTATAGTCTTGTTAATAAGTTGTATATTTGTTACGTTTTTTTTGTTTTTTTTTTCAATCATTTCTGTCAGAATTACTCAACCAAAGTCTCGTCGGATCGAGACTCTCGTATGGACGCCATGCATCGCGGCCAGCTCCTTCAAAAATGTCTATATACAAACGTTTTATCAAATCAATGATTAAAATGGTTTCATCGAATGAATCCATTAGGTTCTAAAGGAAATAATCCTTCATCAGATCTTATAGACTGGTGCTACGGAATCCCCTCACCAAAAAAAAAAAAAATTTGAACGCTTCCAACAACAAAACGACAAAATTGAATCCCACGTGACAAGAAGGGAAAACTATGATTTAATTAAAATATTGGCTTCCCATATCACCATAAACAAAAAGTTTGGCAGTAAACTTCCATCGATATTAGAAAGACCGAAAACACTCAGTGGAATTGAAAAATATAATTCCTTGAAAAAAAAAAAAAATCCGTTTTAAGAATATAATGTTTTATGTTTCAACCGACAATAACTGTTCATTCGTGAATACAGGGTTTTCCCTGGAGAGAAATGGCTCATTTCTGTCAGAATTTTTTGGATGAGGAGTTATTATTTACTCAATTTACATTCAGACTATTGTCTTCATCTTTGTTGTTGTTGCCATACGTTTCGGCCGTTGTGCCTTCCGGCTTTCATCAGGTATATATTCATCAGGTATATATTCATCCAAGCAGTCTACATGGAATTCCGAACTGAACCCTTTCTTCCATTTACGGGGATATACTGTTCTCATTCCACTGCCCAAGTCTAGGGTTATCTCATCTAGTTCTTATTTTTAGTACTGCTGGGCAGTGTGTACTTGGAAACAGGCCCAGCCCGGGGATTTAACTCACAATTTCTCTGACACCGAATTCGAGCTTTAATTCACGAGGCTATTGTCCCATAGTGCAGTCAAGCATAACAAACAGCAGCGACAGCACACATCAGCAGGCAAGCAATGAGGTTTAAGGTTTCAAATTCTCCACAGAGAATTGTCCTGCGGCTTAAACGGTGTGATAAGAACAACAAAGACGGGGACAATTGTTCTAATGCAAATAGTGTAAATTGAACGAATTTTACCGTCAGTCGTTCTCTTTTCACAAGCAATAACAAAAGGAAAACAAGTTTTTTTGGCCTGCTATGTATACAACTTTGTGCAAATTAATTGAAACAAAACTAAAAATTCCGTTATTTACTTTTTTTCGTATTTTTCCAATGAAACATGACCCAGTGCATGTGTTAGTACTTCGTATGTCCATTCCACAAAGTCGTTCCTTGCAGATTGACCACAGATTCTCGATTGTATTTGAATCAGGATAGTTTCCTGGCCACTCTATAGTACTTTGATTTGCTCACTAGTAAGGCTTGCCAGTATGTTCGTGCAACGAAACAATTTTCGTATGCTTCCTTGGAGTAACGTCCATCGCAGACTATAGCCATAGAACAACTAATCGACAGTCAAGACAATAGTGTCTGAGCGTGATAAAAATCTGATGCTATCACGGATGATGCAATATTTTTCAAGGTCAAACAGCCCGAAAATAGATTTATATTACTGCACACCTCTGCACATGACCTAATCTGAGGAAAAAAATAGAAATTAATTACCCGCTTTTACTCTAGTGGTTCTAAAATTGAAGCGGTCATTTCAATTAATTTGCACAAGAAGTGTAACTATGTTCGGAGATTATGAGATATACAAGGTTCAATAAGCTGGACTTGGTAGTGACCTATACTTGTGGTCTTGTGGCACGACTAAGATCTACTTTGTAAATAAGGTGACGCCTAGGTGTGGAGTAATGTTTAGCGAACTAGTTTCGCTGACCCTTACTACTGAGTTAAGAGTTTAATCCTCACTAGTTGGTTTTGGAATCATACTAAGTGATGCTTATTAAATAAGTTGTATTCCTTTTCGGCATTATCAAGATTGATTTCGATCCTCACCAGGTGCTTCATACATGTGGCATTATTATATTTCGGTATTGGAACCCTCCTCCAAGAGAATTAAAGGAAAAATTCAATTCATGGCGCTCCGGAATATATATGCTTTCATCATTCTGAAAGGAAATGGTACCATAAAGAAAGCAAAACAAATTCCCACGCTTTTTGAGGAACTACACCGGTGATCAGCGTTTGTTTCTTTCTTCATATTTTCCTTCCCTCTCCGCGACAAAAAAAAAAAAAAAAAAATGTAAGAAAGCAGACGTTATTACTTTTATTACACCGAAATCATCTGCAGCATACGCGTTGAGGGATAAACACGTGTATCTCCTGAAATGCCCATAACAAACATGGCGGACTCGGAATATGAGTCCACATAAAAAAAATGTAAAGAAACAAGAACCGATATATATGTACAAACAAATGAATAGATATTGAGCGTATTGTTTTGTAAAAGATCCCTTTTGTGTTCATATAATCTTTTATTTAAATTCTTCGTGATTTCTCCTGTGGATTTCTTGTGACAATTATTATGGGTAATAGAATAAATTCCTCCTTCAAGTTTTATTTTATTATTATTTTGTTTTGTGCTAATGAAGTCTTTTGTTGTTTTAGAATTAGTTTTAACAAATTTTATGTTAAGCTTAGATAAATTCTTTTCAATTGGAGTTGTAAGAGAATAGGTTGGTAGAATATTAGATTTTGATTCGTTTGATTTGTCAGAATGGTTCACTCTTCTATTTTGAAATATTTTCCGAGTTTTTTGTTTCGCATTGAATATAAAATAATTAGATTAATGCGGAAGCATAAAAGTAGTTTCAATGTGTTGCGGCCCATTGTACACGTTGTGAGATAAATACGTGTATCCTGAAATGGCCACAATAAACATGGTGGACTCGGAATATGAGTCCACCTAAAAATATGTAAGAAACAAAAAGAACCGATATATATGGACAAACAAATTATAATGGATTAACAACAAATGGGTTACAATGACAAAGACAATGTGTGTGTAACAAATGAATCGCCAAAGATAAGCTTACGTTTTGTTTATAGGTGTGTGTGTATGTATATATATATATATATATATATATACATACACACACAGACATTATGAAATGGAAAAAGTCCGACAATTATTTTATTTTTAAGATATTTTTTATGTTTATGCGTTCTTTTTATAGATGTAAATATTTAAGTAAATGCTCTGTTTATAATAAATATTAGCATTTATCGGCCTGAATGTCCGAGAAATTGTCATAGAAAATATGCGTCCTCCGACAGGAATCGAACCTGTATCCGATACAGAACCGTCATATAGCCAAACGTGCTTTTACCGATTTAGCCACAGAGGAGCTTTTCGGTCAGGAAGGTCGATTTTACTGTTTTTAAACTACAATTCTCCATGATTTTCTCATGTACATTCATATCTGCTCGAGGCGTATTCAAATGTAAACAAATACGTCATACATTAGGAAATGGACAAAGTCCGACAATTATTTTAAGATAGGTACATCCACGAAAAAGTGAAATTATTTACATTTAAGTGAACAAATTATTTACCGCGTTATTTTTAAGAGAAACTTTCAGCGCTCTAATTTTTTGTTTTTTGTACTTAGCTTTCACCTTTACGTTTACGATGCTTTATGGAAAATATATTATAAAGAAAATAAAATAAGACTGTTAAGAGTGACATTAAATTTCATAAGAAAGGTATCTAATTAATTTATAGGTACCTTTCTTATGAAATTTTATCAGAAGTGTGCATAAAATACTATAATTTTATGTACATTTATTACATTTTACTGTGTTATTTGTATTTCCATTCATTTTATTATTAATTTTGATATTTCATTTATGGAAAAATGTCATAACAGATTAATATAAAAATAAGATCATATAAATTCATAAGATGATACTGATACTTGTAGGTACCCTTCTCAGTTGAAATTGAAAAATCAAATTAACTTCTCCACACGTGTTTCGCAAAAGTAATGACCTTAACAGCGGAGAAAAATGCTTAACTCAAATAAAGCAACTTAATTGTATCCTGGTTGGTCCTCCGTACTTTATAAATTACAGCCCAATTATAAACACAAAATCACATTTTTTAATTGCTGCGGATCTTCTGATTAGTCAAAATGATACAATTTACAACGCACTAATAAAAGATCTATATCATAAGAAGACTAAGGAAACCCGATGCGGCTTTTAACTAATTTTATATTATTTTAACAACGTAATTATAAAAATCTTTTATAATTCAGGAATAACAAATAATTGTATTAAAAATTCATTTTTCATCGAAAAAATTTTTTGCTTTCAGAAAATATTGTCCATATTCATAAAAGCAAATAAAAGCATTTAAAAACAAATATCTTTGTTTTATTGAGTTTTGTATGTTACAATTCAGAGCTGATTTTCAGGTAGTGGGGTCCAATTAAGAAAAAAAAAATGATTTACATTCCTCAAAGCTTTTTTAACTATTGTAATCACTAAACCCGATTCGATCGAATATCTAGCGTTTTCATAAAATTAGTTAAAATTGGCGGGTAATAAATATTTAAAAAATATTTCTGCCATGACTTTAATAAAAAAAACATTTATAATAATTTCGATCATCTGTGAATAGTTCCTGAAAGTGTCATTAACATCCGAAAATTATTTTTATTTTTGCAAGATTTTCCAAATTAATGCGTGTCTACCAAATAAACGTGCTAAAAATTGTCTTATTTACTAGTTCCGCTGATACAAAGAGAAACAATTTTTTTTTTAATCAAAATTTAGAATGTTCTAAAAAGGAAAATTTTTTTAAAATAATTATAAACTTTGGTCTTTCCTCTTAATAATAACATAAGCATTTAGATGATAAAGTTTTGTTTTCGGCAAGGTTGGCGTCTTTTTCATCAAGCGATTTCGTAGAGGTACCTAATCTAATATATAACATAATGAACTAATATGAGAAAGATTAAATAAAAGTAAAAATTTACACTTAAAAGAAAGTGAATGAAGTGATTTTAGAATAAATTTTATAATAATAAATAAATAAATATAAATATATTAATTTAATAGTAAAAAAAATTAATATTAATGAAATCTTAAAAAATACATCAAAATATATAAACTCCTTAAATATTATGTGACGATAAATTTTCAAATACCACTTCATCAAACCAAATAATACAATATATGTCAGTAAAATACACTTCAATACTACATACCAATATTACATATAAGTATATACACCACATTAAAAAGAACTATAATATTAATAATTTCTAAATAGTTCATAAATAATTATAGCAATTGATTAAAATATATAAAATAGAGCCTATATTAACAGCATAATTATGTATTATTATAACATCAAAAAAGTTTTATTTGAGTTCATGATTATTACGTAATATTGGTGTACAATTATAATAATTATTACGAAATTACTTATCACATAAATTAACCCCTTTATATAATACTACCATATAACATGGAAAAAACGGATATATATATATATATATATATATATATATATATATATATATATATATATATATATATAGAGAGAGAGAGAGAGAGAGAGAGAGAGAGATAAATAATTAATATATTGTAATTAGTGATTAATTTACTTTTTTTCTTGGATTTCGTTTTTATTTTATTTCATTTTTTACCCCTTTTTCATTACATTCTTATTTTAAATAGATTTCAACATTCTTTCAAGGATATATATATATATATATATATATATATATATATATATACTTGAAATAAGGGAAAAAGAGGAAAAAATGAAATAAAAACAAAATTCATATTACATTTTTATTTTAAATAGATTTCTACATTTTTTCAAGGATATATATATATATATATATATATATATATACACACACACACATTTGAAAAAATGTGGAAATCTATTTAAAATTAGAATGTACTAAGAAAAAATGTGAAAAAATGAAATAAAAATAAAAAAGAAATCCAAAAAGAAAGGAAATTAATATCACTAATTACAATATTCTATTAATTATTTACATCACTAATTACAATATACCTATAGATTTATAAAGATAAGTCAAAATGAAATAAAATCAAAAAATATAATAAAGGATAATTCAATAAAGATACCTTATAGTAAGAAAATAGGAGTAAGGGTAATTATATATATATATATATATATATATATATATATATATATATATATATATATAGTAAAGGTAATAATTAGTTGGCATATAATCCAAGTTAAATAAGACGAAATTTTTGTCAGTTGAAATAGATCTATACTACATGAGGTAATTTGTGATTTATGGTTTACTGCTATATATATATATATATATATATATATATATATATATATATATATGCAATTAAAATCCACTGACAAGGTTGTGTGGTTAAGTTTATTTCATTTTTCATGTATTATAACTTTATCTTTTCAGGACATAAATTAAATAAAAATTGCCCAAATGTTTTATATATCCAAGCGCTTTCAGCTTTAGTGTGTGTGTGTGTGTGTGCATGTATGTATGTATGTATGTATGTATGTATGTATATATACTAGCTTAAAAGCAGCCCTATCAGGTGACATTTAACCTAGATCCTGCGGCGGTATCTTGAATGGGCCTTCATCACTATATGTTGAAAAGATTAGATGCAATAGGCAACAATAAACGACAGAAGAACTCAAAATTGATCGCTGCATTGTAGTGCTGCATTAATATTTAAGTTTAACTTTTAAACGTTCAATGACGATTCTTCTGCCATTTAATTTAAAGGCAATTTGATGTGCGTAGATCTTTACTTTCCGTGCAAACAATTATTTTTTATTTCCTCAGTGACTTTCGATGGATTTCGCAATTAGTTTGGATTTTTCCCAAAATTGTTTCTAAATTCTAAAAAATTTTTTCATAGAAGAAAAAATTCAACGAACAAAAAAAAAAAAAAAAAAAATTTTCAAAAATCGCTGAAAACAGTCCCAGCCGGAATTTTTTTAATTTACTCACGGAATCAGACTGATTCCCACATGGTATATGTTGGGCTATGTCCAATAGGAGTAAAGTTGAAAAAGTGTGTGAGACTGATATTCGCATATATATATATATATGAAGAAAAATATACGGAAAAAACAAACAAAAATCCTTATATGCAATTATGCTGTTTTAATGTTAATATAATGTCAACGTCGTTGTTTTTTTCCGTATATTTTTCTTCATACTGTCGGATCTATATCCATATATTTGCTTATATATATATATATATATATAAGACAAGAGTAAAAAAAAAAAATTCTAGGCTGACGCGTTTGTCCCCTGAGGTATCTTATCAGGGCAATGTAGGATATATTTTGTTGCGCGTCTTTATATACAAAAGCAAGGATGTCATTGGTTTATGAAGCCTCTTAAATTTGAGAAGGTTCATGAATATTCATCAGGTGGCTGAAAGGTCAGTCAAAACGTGTGTTTAAATACATTGATATATAACGGGTGTAACAGCAAAATTGTCCAATTGTTAGATTAAGCTTTGATATCGGTGTATCTTATAAATGATTAAAGATATTTTACTGGAATTTTCCAAGGTTTTTATAACTATTTGACTACTTTGAACAATAAGAATGTATTTCATTTAGTTGAAATGATAATCCCTTTTGCTGTTGTGACCTCCTGATCCTATATATATATATATATATATATATATATATATATATATATATATAAAGCTCTACTTCTGTATGGAGCACTGTCTTCTTAAAAATAAAAAAAAATACTAAGGATCTCCGGATTATGCATCCAGCATGTTCTTTTTTATTTTCTGCATACCTGCGCATATTTCACCCAGTACAAAACTCATGGTAGAGTGTTACTGAACGAGATATGCGATATGAATGCAAGAGAAGGGCGTAAGTATTTGGGGGATAGATTATGGCCTACCCTTGATTTTAAGACTGAGGTGTTCAGGAAAGCACCCCGCGGAAATCTTTCATAGAGTAAAAGGAATTGGAGAAAAAGTTGTCCGATTGGAAATTCCTCTTCTTTACAAATGCAATACCCGTTTGGAAATGTGGCTGATATGACACTGTGGAAGTCTCATGTCAGCCTGAACTGGTTTCATTAAAGAGTGGAGCTCATTTGAACATTTGCCATGGAAATAGCGATCATGTTGTTCAGGCTTGCAACATTGACTGCACTGTGGAGATGTAGTCTTCCCCTACAAGTGCGTGGAAGTGATTTTCACCTATCAAGATAAAATTTAATTATTTAATTTTCTATGGATACAATTCAATCTGTTCTAATCGAAAACGACGTCGTTCTCTATGTGAATAAAACTTTACAACCACATCACATTGAAACACCGTTTCCCGTAAGATAACCGAAGTTAAGCAACGTCGATTCTCATCAAACTAGATGATCGAGATGTGCTTGGTCAGGTTGAGACATTTGTTATAGCCAAGTCTGGTATATATAGCTATAGTAGCAAAGCGCCTAGTGAGGATCGAACTCTCAGCTGGTGAGAGAAACGAATTTATTAATAATCTTTTCACGTTAGGCACAAAAGTGTGTCTGCTCTTTTATACCTAATACAAGTAGGTTTACGGCCACATGTGGGAACTTTGGCCACTTACCTTGGCAAAACTCTTGTGGAGAGGGAGAATTGAAGTATTTCAACTGTTATCTTGTAAAGAAAATAAAACTAAAAGATATTATTTCGTCTTCACAAAAAATTTGGAGATGAGTTTCAGTCGATCCTATCTGATTGGAGGAGAGTCAAAATTTGCATAAATGTTCGAAAAGATATATAGAATACTAAAGACTGTATTTTCTTTCTCTTTTATTTTCTACCTTGCTCTCTCTTTCGAAGCTGACTGGACATGTTAGCGAAACTTAATGAGAGTACTTGTAGGCAACATCAGTTATCTGCATTTTGTTTGTTTTGATATTTTTTATTTTCTTTTTGGGTTCATTCTCCCGCCTCAACTCGTATCATTTACAGATTTTTATATATAGATTTTTATGCTCATTAAATTTTTTAATGTCATGGGGGTGTGTTTTTATAGGTTCCATGAGTGTATACGATATTATGGTATATGGAGGATTGAATGATGATAGAGTTCTTTTGGTGGATGTGCAGATTGTAACATGTGAATAGATCGTGAATCGGATTAGCTAAGAATAAGATAGTAAATGACGACGAGCCTCAACCCTTTGCCCCTTTTAGGCCTTGTGCCAAAATTGTATTTTATTTACAATAAATCTCGAGTACTTGTAGGCAACATATAGCGTTTTTATTACGATTTGATACAAATGATTGCCACCGCCTTATTACGCCAATTACAAGTTAAGAATTCGTTATAATTTCTTTCTCTCTGCACTGAGTTTTGTTCCAAATGCTAATAGTTGCCATTATAGTTTTTCTACCTTCGCCTAACAGTCGGATTTAAAATCCCAACTATCACGTTGAAACACCGAAGATAAGCAACGTCAAACCTAGTTAGCTCCAAGATGCGTGTTGGTTTGAGAACACCAGGTGCTGTAAGCTTAGATGTTGGGGAGGGTGTAATGGATAATGACCTGAAATAGTTAATCGGAGAACCAAGTTCCATTGCCCGACGGATTCTTTATATTCACTTACGCACAAATACCCTTGGGAAAAGTATGAATTCACCTCCTCTTCCCCTAGCTATGGGTTAATTATTAAGACTTGTATCACAATAATTATCTCAAAAAAATTCTTATCTAAACCGTAAAAAATATATCAATGAAACACTGATTAGCTACATAGGCATATTTTTTAGATTTATTTACATTATCTGGAATATAAATGTATAGAAACTACTTTTTTTTAAAGCGTTTCACCCCAAGCAAGGCGGGAAGCCACTAGGACACAAGGGGTTACAGAAGATTTGGAGCAAGATCAGATAGGAGCGATAGAGGGAAGGATGTGGAGAAGGATAGTGGATAGATCAAGGCAACTGGAGATGTCGATTGACATTACATTTGAATAATTGGAGATTATAGCTCTCAGGGAAACTGGAATAGGGAAGAGAGTTCCACAGGCGAGAGGTGCGAGACATGAAGCTATTGGAGTAGAAGAGACGGCTACATTTAGTAGTTTCGACAGTGTTATACCAGAACATTACCTATTCTATTGTAATAGACTCTCCCACAGATAAGTAGTAGTAGCAGTCGCTAGTTGGGCTCAGTGGAGTTGAGTGAGTCGGTCGATGTCGGACATTGAAGTATCAACCATCACAACTAGATTGCTGCGTCATTAACTATTATTTCAAGTTCCTAACGTTTTGTACGTCGGAACCTAATTTAGGACCGACTTAGTGAAATACAAGCCTCCACTATGAAAACTACAACAGACAATGAGAGCGGGATGCCAGCCTCGTGGGGCGCTTGAACTCGAAGTGTGGGAACCAGCGAATGCAACTTCTCGGAGCAATTGCCATGAAAGTATTTGTAAAAAAGACAGAGGCGACGGCGCGTCTGTGAGAGAGTGACTGTAGACGAGATGCCAGAACAGGGCCAATTATATTGCATATACGCCTCTGGAGCCTATCAAGAACCCAGAGGCAAACAGAAGGAGCTCCAGACCATATATGGCAGCAATACTCCATGCAATGGTGAATTGTTGATTTGTAGATCTGGAGGATCGATTCCGGGGAAAAAAATTTCCTGACACAGCACAGGGAGCCAACTTTCATTGCGGTGGACGAGGCAATTGACTCAATGTATTTGTTCCATCTCAGGTCAGCAGTCAACGTGAGACCGAACAGCCGCAGAGAGTTGCTCTCGAGAAGTTGAGTGTCAGACATTCTAATGGAGGGTAGGGAAGGATCTGTATATGTGGTGTTTAATAGAGAGCAGTTTTGTTTTTGAAGCATTAAAGTTGACCAGCCAATTCCTCCCACAGTTCACAACCGATTGGAGGTCCTTTTTGAGACGCACGGCCAGGTTAGTTTTGTCAGCGACACTAGATTTGTTTTTGAGGCAGGAGTAAATTGTGGTGTCATCCACGTTGATGCTAACTTGGGAATTTATGGCGTCAGGAAGGTCATTTATGTAGATAAGGAATAGAGTGGGGCCTAGGATGGAGCCTTGAGGAACACCTGCGTTCGTGGGATAGGAACTGGAGGACAATCCGTTGAGAATGACCTTCAATTCACGGTTTGACAGGATTGATTGTATTAGGTCAAACAATCGACCCGTAATGCCATAACCCTGGAGCTTGCGAAGAAGGCCGGCATTCCAAACCTTATCAAACGCTTTGGAGATGTCTAGGGCCACGGCACGAGCTTCCGTTATTTTGAAGAGCTTGGTAGACGGTTTCAGTGATGGCCGTAAGCACATAAGCTGTAGATCGGGCAAAGCGGACGCCATATAACATGGTCACAAAATGAGGAATCAGTTTATATATTGGGTGTCACATAGAATTGATCACCCACTTTATATCCACATTACAATTTCTTGTTTATCAAATTCTGATTAGGCATGAATCCAACTCTTCCGCCAGCTATGGGTTAATTAGTAAGACTTGTATCACTAAATCATCTCCCCTAAAAAAAAAAAAATCTTGGAATCTAAAAATATTTTCTGGCATTAAATAAACTGCAAAAGGTTGGCAAGCCGTAAAAATCGAATCAAATGTATGTGAATAAGTGTTCTAGAGGGTTTTTTTAATAATCATCTGACTTCAGGAAAGGCGATAAAACCACTAAGATGCAAGGAGTTACTTAGGGTGATAGAAACTGATAAAAGATTGAGGAAAGAGAAAGGACATTAAAAGACCAGGGTTCAAGAAAACAGGAAATGTCGATTGTCATTACATTTAGAGCCACACTCGAGAAACTAAACTTGTAACGCTAGCAAATTAATCTGCAAGAGAAAAATCTTATCGTCGCGGCTGTTGTTGCAAACCCTGTAGACAACCGTAGAATATAGGGTCACAGCCTCACCACGCTAGGTGTTGCTGCTACGGTTTCCGGATCAGAGATTTTTACAAGTTTCCCGCCTCACCCTCAATCGCTTTACTCTTCAGAGTTCTTTTCCAGTCAACGCCCAGTATGCCCTGCTATTAAACAATAGGAATAGACAAGTTTGTGTTTAAAAATACAATTGTAGTACAAGCCAAAGAGGAAGTGGTGAAGAGCTGGTCGTCACTATCCTACACCCAGCTAACTTGATTCACGACCCATTCATTCTTGCAACTGACTCAATCACCACAAGAACTCGTCCATCACCATTCAATCCAACATATACAGTATAACCCGGATATAAGAGAAACCCGGATATAAGAGAAACCCGGATATAAGAGATTTTCTCTGATCCCAAATTAGAGCCTGTGTTAATGTATATATAATAGACCAAACCCTAATATAAGAGAAAACCGGATATAAGAGACTCCGTCTCCGGTCCCGACAACTCTCTTATATCCGGGTTACACTGTACCACAATACCGCATATTCACAACGATCCTACTAAAACACTCATGACATAAAAATTTGTCTTTTTTTCTTTTTACAAAAATATATAAATTTCTGACATGGCATGAGCGAGGAAAACAAAAGATGGAGTCAAACTTTTCTTAACTTTATTTATAAGAAAACGCGATGTATTTATATTTATTTAAATTGTTCGGACAGTTGTTATCTTTATTGCCATATTCACGACTTTTTGTAAGTTCCGGCCTTTTTCAGGTGACTGGAATTTCGAAACGAACTTTATTTCGTCCACCGGGGTCGACTGTCATAGTTCCACGTGCCATGCCTCTTCCGGATGTCTCAGTTATCTCCCTTTAACTTGTTGGAAAATAATAACAGATTACGACTAAACGTCGCAAAATTTTTAGAAAATACAAGCTTAACAGAGTGAATGTCGTAAAATATCCAAAAACGTCGAGAAAGAATAGAAAAACTTTAAGAAAATCTTTTAGTCGGTTGGAGAACCCGACAAGCTGATAAAGGAACAAAAACAAATACTAGTTGTTAAGAAGCAAACAGGAATATAAAAATAAAAACGTCACCGCGTGCTTACCCGGTTGATAGGGTTTCAAATTTTGGTCTTGCCTTTAAGCACCGCGGCCAATGCCTGTCAACAATTTTAGGGTTTGGAGTGTGTCGCTCCAAGTTGGTAGCTGAATAATGTTAGTGAACTCTCAACCGAAAAGTAAAGCATGTGAGAACAGAAATAGAGCAAACTAAAGATCAGTAGTTCTATAAAGTACTTCACACTGTGAAGGGAAGTCCATACAATAATGGGTCAGTGCTAGTATCACAGCGTTAACGAAAAAGGTCCCCTTGAAGTGAAGATAACATGAATATAAATTTCCAAGGAATTCAAGTGTTGAAAAATTTCAGCACACAGGAAAGAAAAAAAATTGTATTTTCTCTAGAAAAAAAAAACTACGGTAATAGCATTCGGCAAGAGGTGGGGCAAATTAAACCTTTTATCCTTGTAGAAAAATCTGAATAATTTTCCATGGTCAATTCGAGCTGTAGAAAAAAAGCGAGTTCCTTTTACATACTATATATGAAGAAAAATATACGGAAAAAACAAACAAAAATACTTATATGCAATTATGCTGTTTTTTTCCGTATATTTTTCTTCATACTGTCGGATCGATATCCATATATTTGCTTACATACTATATATATATATATATATATATATATATATATATATATATATATATATATAAACAGACCACTTTAAGGTTCCATGTAATAAGTTATTTCACCACAACCCCTTTAACAGGGCTCTGGATCATCAGACTTTACTTCCAAAGGTTGAAATGAAAAGAAATTCACACGTTTTTGACGGACCTCATCATGCATATGTAAAATTAACGAAGTGAGGAAGTGAGGTGGGAGAGAAGATATGAGTGTGTTAGATGTACCATTTCAATTCCTTATTTTTAACCCCACTGTGTGTCGGCTAGACGTTGCTTAAATTTAACGCGTCTTGTCTCTAGATATAGATGGCTAAGGGGGGAGGAAGAAGACCGACGTTAAAGGAAGAAGCTACAACAATGTAAAATTCAGAGCAGATATGTTTGAATAAATGTAATAAGTTATTTCACCACAACCCCTTTAACAGGGCTCTGGATCATCAGACTTTACTTCCAAAGGTTGAAATGAAAAATGAAAAGAAATTCACACGTTTTTGACGGACCTCGGAAGCTACAACCACCCTAATAAATTACATTCCACGAGGACAGGTTTCATTCAAATTCTGAGATGCTGTTAATTCGCGTTACTTTAAAGGGCATATTTGGGAGGTTAAGGTTTGATATAGATCTAAATGTCTAAACAATCTACGAAGAAATTAACTCCGGATATCATCCTCCTTGGGTCTACCCATGCGGATTACCTAGGTTTGCATAAACTAAATATATATATATATATATATATATATATATATTTGTTACAAAAAGCCTTTGGTAATCTAAACTAACCAGGTACGAAGAAGGCAAAAAAATGAAAAAAATAGACATGTGGCCACCCCCTTCAAGTTGGCAAGAAATTCTCGCCAACCTAAAATCTCAGGCAGAAAAACCAAGTCACGTATACAAAATATGCAACTGTTATTTTGCTAATTTCACAAGCCCGCCCCACCCCAAAGAAATGGAGGGCTTGTTTTTAAAAAAATTAATCAATAAATAGGAAAGACAATTTCTTTCAAACTGAACTCTCCAAGTTATTGGTTCACCACTGCAGTGGCAAGATATTGAATTCACAACACTTTGGGTCAAGTCATCGGATCCACCCAACACTTATCTAATGGGCTGTGTCCTTGAGGACATTTGGAAGAGGCCTGGCACGTGGAACTAGAACAATCTACCCCGTTGGAAGAAATAAAGGGTTCAATTCGAAACTCCAATCGCCTGAAGAAGGCCAGAGCGTATATAAATAATTACAATAATAGACAGAGCCTGAAGAAGGCCAGAGCGTACAAGGGTAGAAACGTCGTGAATATGGCAGAAAAGATGAGGACAACAGTCCGAACAATGTAAATAACGTAAATAATTACAATACCTCATCTCAGATATATTGACAGATACTGTAGGCCAGAGCGTACAAGGGTCGAAACGTTGTGAATATGGCAATAAAGATGAGGACAACAGTCCGAACAATGTAAATGTAAATAATTACAATACCTCATCTCAGAAATATAGATAAATATAAAACGTGGCGTATTTTTATATTATGTTGAGAGATGTTGGACTTAATCTGTACTACAGACCGGATCAAAATAGCATCACCCTTGAGAAATCGCCGTTAACATCTTTATAGTCGTTTATTTCCGGAAGTGTTGCATTATGGAACAAACTCCCGAAAGGGTGCTTCCCTATTAATCTCTTCAAATTGAGTCAACAGTTATCCATCCTAAATATCCTTATAACATTCACCTCTTGCTGCCCTCTTGCACGCCCTTACAACAACCTCGTTTACTAAGCTTCCTTCAGTGGGTCTTCTGTTGTGTAAGAAATAGTAAGATAAATGGCAATTTCGTATATTTCCAAAAATTGGGGGGGTGCGAGCAGTGTGATAGATAATGTCCCAGAAAGCCGAGTTCGAATTCCACTCGGGTTCATTGCACTTACATGCAAATACCCTTGAGAAAGGTAAAAATCCACCTCTCCCCCATCTATAGGCTAAATAGTAGGACTTGTATCTAGAAAAGTAATTTTTCTCGAAGAAAATTGTTAATTCAATATTCACTCGCAAAATAAATATTCTTACAACCCAAAATAGATTTTGGCTTTTAATTAACGACGAAGGGTTGATGAAAAATAATTCAACAAAATCCAATATAGACCAGTATAGTCGGGCTACAATGAGGCAGAGAAAGTGATAATCATATGACCAGCTGTTTTTGTTTTTTTTTTTGTTGTTTTTAACACCTTCATTTTCTCATTTAATAACCAGCGGAGACTACAATTTGCTAACCAATGCACAAAGAACCAGTTCCCGTGTTAAACTAAAAATTATTCATTGCTATCTTCCCCCACATTAATCTCTGGTTAAAGTCATGTTCCCTTCAAACACCGGTTCTCATCCGATCACCGAAGTTAAGCAAAGTAAAGCAATGTCGAACTTGGTCAGTAGATTTACTTGATTCCACCACTGAGTCAGGTTGTGACAAGTTCAGTTTTTAACGTGGGGACCCCAGTGTTTTCACTTGGGCCGCTTGTCCAAGCTGGTCTAAGCTAGTCATAGCCGTGATACCACCAGCACAGGGACGGAGCCCTGTGCCAGGTAAGTATCATGTCGAACCTGGTCAGTACCTAGACCGGTGATCACTTGGGAATAGTGGTGTAAGCTCGGATATGCAGGTGGTGTATTATATAACGGCCCGGGAAGTGAAACCAGAGTGCAGATATTTCACTCGCGTTCGTTAAATTCGTTTACGCAAATACTCTTGGGTGGTCATGAATTAAAAAGAGGCATGATAGCCCAGGCGTGCCACATCCGTCCATACCAACAGGAACTGTCATCGCAGTGGAGTAATGGCCCATTCCTCCGCATTAAGATGGAGGTAGGTCAACGTCTAACAAAGAACCTTCACAGGCCGAGAAGTATCCTCTCCGATCGATAATAACTTACGTTATGAAACTGTCTTATGTTTCGGTCTTCAACTTCGAACTACCGTTGGAAAAAGTTGGTGAGCAGTGGACAAAGAATCATTTTTACGAATTCACCACATTCTTTTGTCCCGACATCTGCTAAGAATTTTTTCATTTATTAAAATAACGTAAAAATATCACAGAATATATTTACGATAAGTTTGCTTTTTTTCATTTTTTTTTTTTTTTTTTTGGAACATCCACGATTTTTTCAGTTATTCACTTATATTAGTGACAATGTTTGTGGGTGTACAAATGATGAGATTTTGTTCTTGGTTTTGTTATCTTTATCTGAGATTATATCACCCGTCATAAACATTAATGTCCGTGCGTAACATTACATGAAAAAAAAAAAAATAATGAATGTTTTTGACATGCCTGCAACAAGATATAACATTTATTAAAAGATTGATTTTTGATTAAACGTAATTGCTTAATTGATTCCTATTATTCACAAAACACACACACACATTGATTTTTATGTATTAATGCAAAGAAAGTAATGGTTTTAGACTTATCTGTATGAAGAGACACCTTGTGAAATCGTTTAAGAAAAAACCCTCTTTCTAGTCCAACAGTTGGATGGCAAAGAGGAAGACTATTTTCGCGCCAAAATTGTCTTTCTGGTGCATTATGTGAATTCTACTTTCTTTCGGTCTAACAAACCAGGGGACGCAACTCATGCTACTTATTTATGAATTCACTAAAAGTCTTTCACTATCCAGTGGAATTCTTGAGTCCAGTTAACTGACGTTTCTGCCACATTTAGTGATTATGGGGGGGGGGTTATAACTAACATGATTTTGTTTAATTTCTTGTAAATATTTTTATTTCATGCCGTAAATA
Organism: Acanthosepion lycidas; assembly: GCA_963932145.1. Classification (NCBI taxonomy): domain Eukaryota; kingdom Metazoa; phylum Mollusca; class Cephalopoda; order Sepiida; family Sepiidae; genus Acanthosepion; species Acanthosepion lycidas. The sequence goes on along the minus strand of OZ010608.1, from coordinate 11,432,740 downwards.
GTCATTGGGACTAGTTTTTAAAATTTTTCAATTGTTTTATTACTGTTATTGTTGCAAGATATGTAATATATCTGCACTTATCGTAAAAACGGTGAAGAATACTAAAGAGGATTTAATGAAGCCAGCGATTTCATTTTTCTTCAAAAAAAATTCTAGTTTGTTTTGTTTTACGGCATATCAACCTCAATGGGTCATTTAATGACGACAAGTTTGTTTGTTTTTTCCTGGTAATATTTTTGCTTTGTCAAAAATCTATTTCTGTTAATATTTTTTCTCAAAAATGTATAGCTGGTAATATTTTTTCAAAAACGTATAGCTGGCAACATTATTTTTTCAAAAACATTATCAGAGGCCTTGCTGTTGGACGTAGTTTATCGTCATACCCACGACGCGGATGTAGTTTATCGTCATACCCAAGACGCAAAAATTCTGGAAAAAGATAAATATATCAGGTGTGTATAACAAAAGTTAGCAATAAAAAAGCGTAAAATAAAAAATAAAATACCAGTGGAAACATTGTAACGTATGCTGCAGATAGTGTTCCTGCAATTATTGAAAATGGCCGTTTAAAATTAACAAATGGGAGTTGAACAGTTTTAAAGCAAAAATAATATCCACAAGTCACAAAACCGTCCTTCACACCCGCAGAAAAATATTTTATTACTGTATTAAATACAATAATTTTGCACATGGCCGAAGGGGAAGTGGATAGAAGCTGGTCTTTGCTATCTTCGTCAATCCCGATCATGACTCATTCATCCAATACAATTGATTCATTTACCACAAGAACTCATCCATCACCATTCAATCCTACATGTACCACATATTCAGAGGGAACCTACAAAAACACCCCATGACATAAAAATCTCAATTTCTAAATACAAAAATATATAAAAATTTCATGAGACGAGGGGGAGGGAATGAACCTCGTAAAATAACAAAAAATTTAAAACAAAAACAAACCAGATGTTAATAAGACCCGTTCACACCCTTCAAAACAATCAGAGTGGCAACCGCAGAAAGAATATTTATTTCTGTAAAATACAGAAAATGTGACGCAATGCCTAAAAAAAAGGATGGTGGAGAAAGAACGGTCATCATCTGTCTTAATTTTTTAAACTTAGCTAGCCACAACCATTGATCCAATCAAACAATACAATATTCCTACCACCAAATACATATTCATACTTACCTTTCTTACTATATCCACCAAAATACCTCATTTTCTCAATGAAAATCCTAAATCGTCCCCATATGTACAAATCGTTGTCTTTGGACAAGTTAAAAAAAATCCCCAATCCCTCAGAAAGAAAATATTTATTCATACAAAAATGTATAAAATGTGGCACAAGGCCTAAAAGGGGGATGGGGAATGACGGTCTTCTTCTGTCTTACATCTAAAACGTAGCTAGTCTTAGACATGGACCCAAACACACCAACAATGTCCCAATCACCAAAACAACACATTCACTCCTACCTTTCTTACTACGTTCACCATAATACCTCAAATTCTCTATGAAGTCCTAACTAGTCCCCTTATGTACAAATATTGTTCGTGGAGGGAAGGTCATAAAATAATTTTTTAAAATGAACCCCAAATGATTATGTACAATATGACTTTAAAAAATATTTACAATAAAACTAAACAAAACTGTTAGTAATAAACCCCCCCCCCACAAACCATAAATGTGGCAGCAACATCAGTTAACTAGACGAAATCAATGCGGGACTAAGAAAAATAAGAAAAAAAACATTCATTCCTCCAAGCATTCACACAGACACACACACAATCATACACGACAACAAATACGAAAATCACACACACGAAACGAAAGGCGCCCCGCATCCACCAGAGAACTGACGTCACTGACCACCTAACGAGGGAGAGGATGGGGAATTAAACAAAAGAAAAATAGGGACAGAAATAAAAGGGACCAATGCGCATGCATACCCTAAAAGAAAGAAATCTAAGCCCAGCGTGCCACTATGCTTATATGCAAGTCGGAAGGTCAGTGATTGGCTGACGTGGAACGAAATTTGCATGACGTTCTCTATATAATGAGAGAAATCCGTCGTTCTCTTTTCTTTCTTCGCCGTCATCTAACGCATGCGATACGCTGGCGCTTGGTTGGGGGTCTAAGGTAAGTTGAGATTTTCTTCGCCACTTTAATGTCAACAATTCATAAATGCTCCACTGTCATTATCAGAAAATTTAATTGCCGAAAATATTTTGTCCGCTTTAAATGACGTACTGAAGGCAATGATAAAACGTATCAACACTATAAAAGCTAATTACTAAATATGATCATCTTTTTAAACTGATCTGTGAGGAAAAATGCAGATCATGTCAGATTTTTAAGACGGTTTCAAGGCTTGCAACGGAAAAGTCTGACGTTGCTTACAAGCGAAGTCTTCCTTGTCACGGTAACAAGTCAAATGACTAGTAACACTCGGCGCTCTCCTCTGCGTAAACAAGTGAGCTCTACAAAGCTTCTGTAAAGAAAAAGAAAACAACTTGCGACTAAAAGTAGCACCTTTTAAACTCTCAAGGTCTCGTTCAACGTGATTCATGGTCTCGTTCAACGTCATACGACGAGACCAGAACGTCCATAAAAATCGTCAATCCTTTTGCCCTGGTTCGGTCCGGGAGAAAGTCATTATTTTCGACGCCGCCGCCAGAGCACATACTTCCCACTCACGACCTACCCTCGGTGAGAACAATATATTCCCCCCCCCCTTTTTTTTTTTTTTCTTTAGTCACCACAAAATGAATACAATATGGGGAACCAGTAATGAGTGCCAGAGAAAAGCGATGACAACAAAGATTGCAATATGAGCTCCGGTAAAAACTTAAATTGATAACAGCAAAAATTGCAATATGAGCACTGGTAAAAAATGTATTCTGAAGACAGTTTTATAATACCCAGAAATTCATACACAGATGTCCCCAAGGACACATGCTATAGTATAGAGGATAAAGGCGTTAGTTAGATCCAGTGAGGACCCAAAGACTGTTAGTTCAATACCTAGTTAAGGCAGTGGAGAACTTTCAGAGGGAAATTAACGACCGAAACGTAATAAACATGGCGACAAAGATTCGGACAATAGTCCGAATAATATAGTGTACATAATACCTCATCTCAGAAATATAGACAGATACTGAAAGGCCGAAACGTTGTAATAAATATGGCGACAAAGATGAGGACAATAGTCCGAATAATGTAAATAGTGTACATCATCTCGGAAATAGACAAATTTTTCTTGTTTCCTCATTCTTTGCTTAGTTTGTGGAAGGTACCTTTTGCTATTTAGATTTCTTTGACATTAAATTTTCTAATTAAACTACTAGAACTTTCTGGGCAAGAAAGCGTTTAAAAGCAAAGAAGTGATCAATATCGCAAATCTATTAAACAAAGAACACATTTTCACCATGTAAACGCACGAGAAAAATATTGTAAATATGGAGTTAAAAATAAAAGCATTTAGAATGATACGTGAGCGCGTTTAGATTTTATCAGCGACATTGAGCATGCGCACAAAGATCTACTGGCAAAGGTGATCCTTCGTAATATTTCCAATCCTCACCGCCATTAAAAGCCAATATCATTTATTATCCAATATCACCTGATATGAGCCAATGGCTAATCAAGTTCAACTAATTCTTCCAGGTTGCCATGCAAAAGGCTTGCTAATGAGACCAACGAAAAAAAATTATTGGCGTGCAGGACATTGTTAATCTTTCAACCATTGCAGGTCACTAATCTCCCCATTTCTGCTAAAGATTAAGCATAAGGCGGTGTGTGGATTAGTAATGTTTCCTTTCTTCAGCTTTTCCCCTTCTATCCATGTCTGTGTAGATGTAGCAATTGTTCATTAAGGCAATTTTGTCAAGTCACAAACGCGGAATACACGCACATGAAACATGCATGTTTGTTAGAAACTTTGTGCGCTTAGCGAAACTCTATGGAAGGTAAGAAATGAAGGAATTCAACTTTAATCTGGTGACGAAAATATCTTTCATTATATTATTTCCTCTTCACAGAAAATTTATTGAAATGAATTCTAGTCGACGCCATCTGATTGAAGAGGGGACAAAATTTACACGTGTGTTCGAAGAGGTATATAAAAATGCAAAAATAGTTGACCAAAGGCAGTAGCATTTTTTGTCTTTCTTCGATGCTTCCTCTTTTCGAGGCTGACTGGACGTGTTATCGAATCTGTTGATAAGTCTTAATTTTTATTTTCTATCGTTACTTCTACAAGGAGAATTACTTGTAGGCAAGTGTTTTTTGTTGCAATTTAGCACAAACGATTGCCACCGCTAGATTAAACCAGTAAGAATTCGTTATTTCTTTTCCTTTGCTAAGCATTTAGCTTTAAATACTAATTGTTGCCATTATAACTTTTCTACTTTCCCTTTCCACAAACAGTCGAATTTGAAATCCCGACAGTTTCATTGTGATGGACATAAAAAAAATTAATTTTTGTCAGTTTTTTCTTTTTATAAAGACTAAATGTCGAAACTGTAGTGATTATAATCCCAAGAGTTTTCAAAATTAGCATATTTTTGTGTTATTCAAAGACTTGTCGCATAATAGCAATTCGGGACCGCAAGCCCATGTTCTGGTACCTTCAAAACCACCTAACATTTTTCGGTTGGTTTCAAAGAGACAAATATTGGCCAAGACCATTTTATAAAACGTAGCTTTTTCTCGTTTTTCTCATTTAATTAATGGTAACTGATATTGTAGACAGTTTAAAAATTGATGTTTTTGAGAGTGCGTCACGTGGTTGTTTGAAATTAAGTTGGTTTCTCGGCTTCTGTCTTCCAAGATACGTCTCTCACCTACCGCATTCTGTGACAGAAAAACAAGTTTCATGTACTTTCCTTTTATACAGCTTATTATCACGCCACTTTGCGAGCGTTGAGAACTTCCTTGGTAGACAAGGTAGAATCTCAAGTCAAATGAAATCGTGAAATTACATGACCTTTGCCATCATTTTGGATGTCATAAGTTTCAAATAATTTTATTTACTTTAGCTTTCTCATTTTAATAAAAAGTGAACATCGTTCAATAATTGAAAAAAAATATAATTGAACGTCACCTTCGAGTAATTCTTTGAAACATCATAAAGATCCCAGATTTTAAATGTTAAGGACAAAACCGTAACTGCAGATGTAAGTTTTTTGTTTTTAATTCAATTATGAAATGTCGGAATACTGTCAAGTTTTAGTTCACTTGTACGATAACGGGAAAGGTTACGTAAAAAAAACTGAAAGAAAATACTTGTTTGTGTTCTTTAACGCATTGTGTGTGTATAATATATATATATATATATATATATATATATATATATATATATATATATATATTAGTCCACCCAAAAAAAATTATAGATAATGTAATTGTAATACTATAAATTAAATGATATATGGTTGTTTTCAGGCATCATGAGATTAATGCAAGTTACCTTGTGACTATACAATCACAAGTGATGCTCAAAATGGTGGCCTTAGTTTCCAGACATTTTTTAGTATGGCAAAAGTACTCCTTGCGCAAAGTTGGCCAAAGTGCCCAGCGAGATTGCTTCATATACATTTTCAATTTCTTGTCTAAGAGCCGCCAATGTAATGCTATCTGTCGCTAAAATACCATGCTGCAGTAAACAATTTTTTCCTTTTCAGATGTGTGTATACATTCTTTGGGCGCACTATATATATATATATATATATATATATATATATATATATATATATATGGTTGGACGGATGTGAGTTTGTGACCCTGGATTTCACGCTTTTGCGATAACAATAACACATTTCTCATAGCATTTTTTTCGGATTATCTCTATTTTCGTTGTCCTCTTATTACTGAGAGTAAAAACAAGAACAAAATCTATTTCCATACCTGAGGATGTCTGTAGGAACAGACGAAAGCTTGTGAAAAGAAAAGACCTTATGCAACTGAAATTTGTAAACGAGGATCATCATTCATGTACAGGTTCGGGGTTTATGTATCTTATTTGAATTGTTTGCGACGATGGATTCTCGCCAATTAAATCATTAACCTCTGTATTTTTTGTATGAATGATTCATGAATTTATAAATTGCACCTTTATTGAAATATAACTACGAACCTAAAGAGGCAGGCAAACCTACTCAGGTTTTCACCTACGCGGGTCGTACCCTTACGATCCACGTAGGTGAAACCTAGGTAAGTTTGACTGACTCTTTAGGTTCGTAGTTAGATTTGCTGTACTTTGTGTATTGAGCACTTTGCTTAGTTATTTTTGCTTTACTCGTGTCGGAGGGTTTGTTTGTTTGTTTTTTTTTTTTTGGTGGGGGGACTCTGAGCTTGGATTTTGGTCGATTGTTTTCGCCTGAATTACATGTTCTTAGTTCTCTTTTTTATTCCTTATTTTTCCTTGGGTATTGGTTTGTTCATTTACAAGCCAAAACACCTATGGTTTTTCCGGACTAGTATACTTACTTATATTTAAGATTATATATGTGTGTGTGTGTGTGTGTGTGTGTGTGTATGTGTGTGTGTGTGTTAACGATTTAATTGTAACGGCAGTCACCCGGGGTGGGTTCAGCCGGCTCCAATTGAATTAACCATTCGCGATTCCAGCGTCGGACCCCGAAAACGCGAGGACCGGGCATGAGTTCCATATCTGCTTTGACCGTTGCGAGCCACGTCTTGAGTTGACCACCTCGTTGCCAGTGGGTGTGCCACCAGTTTACGGACGAACTCATCACCAGGCCGCCGCAGCACATGGCCGAACCACCGGATTCTCCTGTTCAGCAGAGTATCTTCCAGTCTAGAATGTTGCATCGGGCGCGGATGGACGAGTTGGGGATCCGGTCGGAGAGGCGCACGCGCAGGATACGGCGGGGGCAGTGATTGAAGACCTCAAGCTTATGAAGATCCTCTCTGCGCAGTGGCCAGGTCTCACAACCATAGAGAAGAATTGTTCTGACCATGGCTTCGTAGATTCGCAACTTCGTGGATCGTCGCAAGTACCTCAGGACTGGAGCGATGCAATTCTCCTCCCCTTTTACAAAAAAGGCGACCGTCGCAACTATAGAGGCATCAGTTTGATCGATGTCGCCTCAAAAATTTTCTTAATTTTTCGTACTGCGTCGTTTCCAGAATATCCGGGACCGCCAAACCCGTCCTAACCAAGCAGGCTTCCGGAGAGGCAGAGGATTCATAGATCAATTTTTCCCTCAGGCGAATTCTCGAACAGCGATGGGCTTATCAGTAATCTACCGTCGTTTGCTTCATTGATTTCACCGCAGCATTTGACTCTGTGGATCACAGAAGCCTCTGGGACATCATGCGTCATGATGGCTTCCCGTCCAAGCTTCTCAACACCATCAAGACCTACTGCACTCGCACTCGAACTAGTGAGGTGCTACGGGGAAGATTCCTTCGAAGTCCGAACGGGCGTCCGCCAAGGATGTGTGCTCTACCCCATCCTGTTCAACTACATTATTGACTGGATCCTGGAGAATAGCATGGTTGGCCTCGCGGGCGTCAGAGTTGGCCATGACTGCTCCATCACCGATCTCGATTATGCCGACGACGTTGCAGCCCTTAGTGAGTCCTACGCGGAGGTCCAGCATGCACTCGACGAGGTCAGTCGCATGGCCAGAATGGCGGGGATGAAAATGAACGCTTCCAAGACGAAAATTCTCTCTGCGAACTACCCTCCACCTGATCGAGTGGCTGTAACCCTCTATGGTGAAGCTGTGGAAGAGGTCGAAAGCTTCAAATATCTTGGCGCCAATTTTACAGCCACTGGTCAAGCGAAGGACGAAATCTCCACCCGTATAAATTTGGCTAGAGCTGTCTTTGTCCGTCTTCAAAAACGACTTTGGTCTCGCCAGGAGATAAGACGATCCATGAAGATAAGTTTTCTCTCAAACAGCTAAGTTCCATGCACAATGCAATCATCAGATACTGACTGAAAACTGACCATTGCATAATTTAAATATTGATATTTGTATCACACTGTAATGTTGGCGGTGCAGTTCATTTATTTAGATTGTATGCATCCATCACCTTTTATTTTTTAAAGGCACTATTCAACCTTGCTTGGTCATTGATGCACTCTGTAGCTGAAAAGTTGAAGCATGTCAAATCTAATGATGATTTTCCCCTACGGGAATGCAGGTTTCAATCCTGTCAGAGAGCACATAGTTTTTCTCAGATATCCAAGCCAGTAGACGAAAATATATAAACTGTTTAATAAAATGAAAACTCCACGAAAAATAAATAAAATAAGTAATGAAAATCTGTCAGATAAATAAAATCAAATAATAAAACGAGCCGTTCCTTGCCCCAGCCGATAAATTTTAGGCTACTTTTGAGATCAGCTACCAATTTACATTATCGAACATATAATAGTAAAACGGTAGTAAATAGTTGCCATCAGCATAGATACCTAGTTGAGAACTGTTGGCATCAGGAATGTCGTTGGTGGGAATTAGGAACAATATAGGTGCAAGGATAGAGCCCTGAGTGGGACACCTGCATAAATGCAAAAAGATCTAAAAGTGACCCTTCAGGATAACTTTCATTGTGATTCGATCAAGATTGAATCATTTCAAAAATTCACAGAAATACCACGTCCTTTCAATTTAAGATCAACTCTCAAATGCCTTTGAGATATTCAAAGTAACAGCCCTAGCTTCTCCATTCTTGTGTAAGTCTTGATAGACTTTGAGAAATTATATCAGCAGTTAATCTAGACAAGCAAAAGCCATATTGTTTATCCAATAGAAGACCCTGCGAAATGAGATGCTTAACTAATTCAGGATTGATTAGAACCTTCCAGTACTTTAACAGTAAGAGGTAGAAGGCAAATAGTCCAATAGAAAGATCAGATGGTTTACCAGAGTTCTTTGACTGGAACTATAGAAGTGGATTTCCAACAAGCAGGTAAGATGCAGCAAGGTATTGTAAAGTTTAGAGAACAGCAGACAGTTGAGGAACACATTTCTTAAGGACTATTGAAACGATACCATCTAGTTCATCTGCTTTATGGTGAAACAGTTTAATGATAAAAGTAGAAACCAAGAAAGGAGTTGTATGTATATCACTCAACAGACTTGGCCCTGAATGGAAAATCTGGCCAAGATACTTTTGATGAATCAAAATTGGAAGAGAATTTACAAGCAAAACCTTTTTACAAACAAATGTTAGCCTCAAATTTGTTGAAGAGGGGAGAGATATAATTTATTTAATACAATATTAGAGAGCCAAAGTTGTTACAGTACCTCATTCTATCAGCAAACACTTAACATCTTCAAGAACATGTTTGCAGTTATTATATACAGACACAAATAGGCATTGGTTGTGATCAGAAATGACATGCTGGTGTAGCCAGGAAAAAGCAATTCCTGTGGGGGGTATCATAGGTGAACAGGCTGGTGTGAACCAAGGAGAAAATTGTGGTTTCATCCTGTATTTCTAAGACGGTATAAAAGCATCGATGCCAGCTTTAATGCCAAAAGAAACCTCTGGCACAATTCTTAATAAGGTTAATATCAATCAAAGCAGGGGTGGGGTGTGTCTTCAAGAAAGTGAGAAAATGAATCCTAATCAGTATGTTGATAATAGAAAGATATCTTGTTAATAGTGTTTCCAGTCTTTCGTTAAGCATTTTGTCTTTTTTTCTTACTGTTTATGGGAAACTGTGACAATTTAATTTGAGCATTTTTGCCAATTACACCACATTATTATTATTATTATTATTAGCAAAAAAAAATACAGGTGACAAGACGTAGTGTAATTTAGAGAAATATACTAATCCGCATCTCAAATTGTTCCTTTTGTTGTTGACACACTTTCCAAGAATCAGTCAGCCTCACAAGACTCTTCGAGGATACCTGACATCATTAGGAGTGCACAGGTGGCAGAGCTGCTTGAAACTATATTCTCTCTGAGCTGCAGGTAGAGATCTGAGATATGAATATAATCACCCAACTGAAATATCTAAGTGTCAGAGAGGATACCAAATAATATTGCTGAGTCAAAGTTTTTAGATGTGTACATTGGAATAATCATTGAAAGAAAGGACTATAAAAGTATTTTTGGTATCCACTGATATTCAAACTGGCTTTAAATAAATCTTCCCACTGATTACTTATAATGGTTATAAAATATGAGATTAAATACTTGAAAGTCTTAGTATTAATCCCTCAGTGAAGTTATAATCTGCTAATAGCTGTTAAGCAATGAATTTGTTAATTAGTTAAGTAACTGATCAAATACAGGATTTAGAAAGTTATGTTGTATGCTTTGAGTAAAATGAAGCCATAACGGAATCCTATTTAATGTTTCTTGTGCTGCTCTTTTAGAAGAGTTGTTTACGAACTTACCAACTTTGAAAGAATTCCAGCACTGAGATAAGGTACCAGCAGTTAAGAAAAAAAAAAACAGATGCTTGGAACCAAGCCTGGTTCACTTACTGATTTATGCTTTATTCATCATCTTGTTTGTTGAACTTCCTAGTCAAAGAATTGCAGGAAACACAAGGAATCTCTCAAAGAACTCTATCCTTTTAGTTTATGGCAGAAAAAGTAAAATCTTTTCTTGTGAATAGTTTGTGAAATATGTATTTAGATTATACTAATATATTAGCAATTACTAATATCTTTTAGGTTGGTGCAAAAATGTCGTTTTCTCACATGTTACTATGTGAGAAAACATTATTTTTGCACCAACCTAATATATTTATTTATATAAATATAATTATATTATATAGTTATATTATGATTACATTATGATTATATTACGATTACATCTATAATATATTCTGAATATTAATGAAATATATTTAGTTTATATTTACTGAATAAGTACTTCCCACATAATGGTATAATTGACTAGATGAAGACACTATTGCCACTGTCTTACCATTATGTGGGAGGTCTTTCTATCTGTATGAGCTATTTATATGTTACTATTTGTATATTTAAATGAAATTGTCAAATCCTGTAGAACACATGACGGATCACAAACAAAGATGAAAAGCCTAGAAACTGTTATTCACTACCTACTTCAATCAGCTGGACTTCTTGCCCAAATGCCAGACATCCACCTAACCAAACAAATCCTCTTCTCAGAGTTCACATCTGGCAAAAGACCACATGGAACATCTATCATCAATTAAAGAATCAGCTCAAAAGCGTCTTACAGAAATTGATCTGGTCAATTGCAATCTGGAAATTGCAGAAAGAACCAATTGGAATAAAGCAATTCACAAAACTTCCTTCAAAAACACCAGCTTGTCAACGTGTTATTTAAATCCCAAAAATCAGTATCCATAACAAAATTTTAAAATATTTTTCTTTATAACTTAACCAAATGCCATGATTAAGCTCTGCTAAAGTCCTTGCAAGAGCCTCTAAGGCAGGAATATCAGAATATCTATATGTTGAAGTGTGATTATCTCATTGTCAAGGTGTAAATATCAACATATATCAAAATATGAATGACAAGCTATCTATTTATCAAAATCCGGATATCTATTATTGGCATTAAATAACCCAACAAGGTTGATATGCCATAAAAAAAACAAACAAAACATCTGGCAAAAGACCGCATGGAGCACATAGAGCATCTGTCATCAATTCAAGAATCGGCTCAAATGTAAAAACTTTTGATACAACTTAATTGATTTGTTTTTTTTACAGCTTATCAACCTCTTGGTTATTTAAAGGTAAAAAATTTTGCAGATTGTAACATTTTGTTTGTCTATTTTGTTTTTGTTTTTTTTTTTGTTTTTTTGGGGTTTTTTTGGTGGGTGGGGGCTTTGTTTTGTCTTTTTTGTGGGGAGGGTTTTGTGTCTTATGTATTTAACTTTTTGGGAGATAAGTTTTGACATTATTCCTATTTAACCCACAGGTGGGGAGATGTGGAGTTATATCTTTCCCCAATTGTATTGACAAATAAGTGAATGTAATCAACCTGACTAGAAATCTAACTCTGCTCTTCAATTTCTCATTCCGTGTCACCAGGTACCGTAAGCTTGGATGTGTGGGGGGGTGTAATGGATAATGACTCCATTACAAATCAGTTCAAATTCCAGTCAGGTTCATTATATTCATCTAAAGCACAAATACCCTCGGAAAAGGTATGAATCTCTCTTCCCCCACCAGTTATGTTGAAACACCCATTTCCCTACAATCACCAAAGTTGAGCAACATCAAGCCTGGCCAGTATCTAGATGGCTGACCACTTGGGAATACCACATGTTGTAAGCTTGGATGTTCAAGTGGTGTAATGGTTAATGGCTAGAAATTGTTAATCAAAATTTCCATTGAGTTTATTATATTCACTTATTCCCAAACCACCTTGGGCAATGCATGAATCCATCCCTTTTTCCTCCCCCCAGCTATGGATTAATTAGAACAGTTATTGGTCAAAATTATTCCCAAAAGATTCTTACAATCTAAAAATATTTTCTCACTTTAAATAACCTGTAAAATGTTAAGCTATGAAGAACAAATCATCCCAAGCCATTGTCCTTTACACCACCAATCTGTCCAGCACCTGATATTCCCAAATGGTCACCCTTCTAGATACTGACCAGGCTTGACATTGCTAATTACAACCTAATATACAATAACAATTATAATAAGAGTATAGTCATAAAAATAAGGGTAACAACTCAAATGTGTATCGACTGAAAATAATGTTTATACAATGTCAGGTAAAAGAATCCTTTAAAAAATCCATTTGGTTCAGGTAAAAACTGAAGTGAGCAGGTATAAATTCATAGAAGTCTTAACAAGAAAAACTTGCCTTTTTTAACAGGTAATTTTGACTGTCTGGCCAGTCTGGCTCCATGGCTGAACTGGTAAAGACATGTTTCGGCTTAAGTGGTTTTCTGGGGATAAAAAAGATGGATACCAATTCCTGCTGGAGGCACAATATTTTAGGACGTTTACCTGTGGTGTTGTGTGTGTGTATATATATATATATATATATATATATATATATATATATATATATATATGGGTACATCAATAACTCATCAGCCTGAAGATGTAAAAAAAAAAATTTTTTTTACACAGAAAATATTTCTCAACAGGATCTCATTACTTGGTGAACAATGTTTGTGTATAACAAACATCATATTTGGGTATTCTTCAAAATGATCATTAAACATTGCTGTGTTGTGGACAAACTGTTCAAAGCACACTGGATCAATGATTTCTCTGATAAAGGTGGGGGGGTACAGTGGGGGGAATATATTAGTTCCCCCCCTGTTTATAGTTGGAATGCATTTGATTATGATAAAAGTAATTTGATATATTTAGATTTATTTGATGATGCGTTGCATTTATTTTTATTTACGTTAATATTTCTAATAGCTTGTCTAATTTTTGTTCTCAACAATGTAATAAGAAAAATCATTAATGAGTTTGTTTTAATGTTTTTTTGAATCTAGTTTCTCTATGGGTTCTGTGCTTGGGCTAACATTTCTAAATTTTTTACATGACTAATTTAGAAAATAATCTACTCAATACCACAACCCCCCCTCCATTTGCCTAAGATGCGTAGATGACACTCATTTTAGTCAAAAAAACAAATGAAATACATGAACTACAAGAAAGCATTAAAAAAAATCTTCACATATAAATTTAAGAACAAAAAAATCCTGTTCCTCGATGTATTGATAAATTAATACATTTACTACCTCTATTTATAAAAAACTAACTAGTAAAAAAAAAAATGTACTCTCAATTATAAAAGTGAATGTTCTATTATAAAAATAGCTATTATATGAAACTTAATAAACCGTGCAAAAACAAATTCCTCAATAAAAAAGATTTTCTACATGAAATTAAAAAAGATTAAAGCCTTATTAATGACTTTCCCTAATTATGAACAAATTAGACAAACTATTAGAAATATTAACATAAATAAAAATGAATGCATCATCAAATTACGCTGAGCTTTTCAAATTGCTAAATCAATCAAATGCATTCTAACTATAAACAAGAGGAAAAAATTCTTAAAAAAAAAAAAAAAAACTGAAACACTAACATGGATCCAACTAAAAATAAAATTATATATTATACTAAATTTAATACAACCAACCTAGTTGTCCAAAACAATTCTTCATCAACTAGCATCTTGCAAAAGGCCAACATTGTATATCAATTTAAATGTCTTTAGGAGATTGTATCTCTGATAAAAATGTCAATAGATATGTTGGCTTTACTACGACAATGCTAACAAAAACACTTAGGCCGTGCATAGCTAAATACATCAACACTTAAAGGAACACTCATGCACACACCTCACAGATTAGGTGGATATTAATTGAAAATACATCTATATTACATAAAAACAATAAGCAAAAACTAAAAATACTTGAAGCCTTTATATAGGGGGGAATTAAAGCCTAAAATAGTCAACTATGAGTAGAGCCACAAAGTCCCTAAACACTTACAAAAAAAAAATGAAAAAAAAACGTGCACTTTGAAATTTAGAATGCTATTAGGTTGGTGCAAAAATAAGGACGCAATAATGTCATTTTTTGACGTTAAATAATACGTCAAAAACGACATTACCTCATTATTTTTGCACCAACCTAATACATAAGCTGTAAAAATGAACGGTTGAAAGGTTTTAAATTCACAGAAACACATACACATACTGACAGGCAACTTAACCCCCTGAAGATGGTCTCAGATAAAATTGAAAGTACTTGGTGGGGGGGGAATAAACTAGTTAAAAGAAAACTTTCGTATTTTTCTTCATTTATTAAGGCTACCAAGAAATTAATCCATGAACTTGAAAGTATCACAATGAAAACTAATCAAATTATGTGTAAATTATTTAACCAAACCTGTTTGTGTTTGAGTTTGGAAGTAAAAAGTTAGAATGTACTTGCCAATTCAAAAAACCAATCTAGTAATTTGAGTAACTGTCAATACATCTGGGTCTGCAATAGCTGAATGCTTACTAAATAATCCTAAGTATGCTTCATCCTATACCAGACATTGTTTTTGGTGACACACATTCTGAATTCCATTTGAAAGTATTGTAAATTTTATATATGAAGGCTCTTCTGTCCTTCCTCTGTAAGCATGAGGAAAGGCTCTGGGACCTTAATGTTCTTTATTTTTCATTCCTCAATTTTGTGCTAAAGTGTGAGTAATGATAACCATTTAACTTTTCTTATATTTTACCCACTTTTTTTTTTGTGTTCTCACTCCATTAAGAATATTTTTTCATTTCTAATTTTACTGCCATAATAAAATTTTGTACTCTCGGAAATATATTTACACAATATCTCCATTGTCAGGGAAATTACTTCAATAGCAAAATATTAATCACATAAATCAAAATTTGTTATAGACTGAAAGTATCAGATTCTAATAAATGCACACCACATTATGAATTTATTGAATTTTAATCAAACCAAAAAAAAATTCTAATGCCTTGTCATTTGATTGGATTTTGGGATGTTGATCTGGCCAGTTTCCAACACCACCTTTGTACAATATTAACTGATAAAATATTTGGCCAAGATAATTACCAAAGATATTTTACTGGAGTAATTTACTGACCTATAAGAAATGTTTTGTGCAGATCATCTCAAAGGAGAATGGCTTAAATCACAGAAGATAAATGAACAGATTTGCCATTAACTGAAAGAGGCTTTTGTTAATCAGCTTACTGAGTGAAAGTGGAAGCAATTTTCGTTTTTTCTTTTACATTTGAAACAAACGGTTATCCTAAAAGTAATGTAACATTTTAAATCCTGGAATAAATTTTGTTCAAAAGGCAGTATTGACAAAAGCTCAATCAGCCATAAATTCTTTGATTTCTTGCTGAAAGAAACTTGGATCCTGAACAAAAACATTTTCTATAATGCCTATAGCTTCCCAACTTTTTTTAGATGAAATATTGTCAACCATTATTGGAATGACAAGTTGCTTATTTTTGGAAAGCGCTCAAGACCTCTTAGCTTAGTGGCAAAGCCTTTTATCCTGATCCCCCCCCCTCAAAAGTCAAAATGAATGAGTTCAAATTACACTGAAAGCTTAATTTCTGATCCATATTCTTAACCTGCTGATGGATACTGACATCTAGCATACAAAAGGTATGGTTTGGGCTTTGACTTTTATGGCACACTCTAATCAGTATATTTTTTTTCTTTAAATTACTCTTGTTTATTAAATATTAAATTATATCACTTAGCCTCTTCCATAATTTACCTCAACTTTTCAGTCAGTCTGATGAATATTTATGAGCATTCTTAAATTTAAAAATTTTGAAAAACTAACATTTTAACTTTGTTTATAAATGTTTGTTGCTAAATAAAATCCTTACATTTGCATTGATAAAGTCCATCAGAGGACAAAACACATCAGCTAAATTTTCTTTTTGTCTTTTAGAGATATAATTTTAATTATAACAAGTTTTACATACAAAAATTCTTTGTTTATGTTTGTATATAAAATCGTGCAGATATGAAAAACAGATTCTATGATGGGAAGAATTTTGCTTGAAGGCATTAAATTTGGCCTTGCCTGACTGCTCTTCATGGCCAAGTTGGTAAGTTGTGCTGGGCTTAACAGTAGTTTCCTCCTGTTGATATATTGTTGCTTAGGAAAATTTCTCAAATATTCATCAGGCTAACTGAA
This sequence comes from Acanthosepion lycidas, assembly GCA_963932145.1. Classification (NCBI taxonomy): domain Eukaryota; kingdom Metazoa; phylum Mollusca; class Cephalopoda; order Sepiida; family Sepiidae; genus Acanthosepion; species Acanthosepion lycidas. Next base: position 11,416,062 of record OZ010608.1, on the reverse strand, counting down.
AAGGAAAAAAATAAATTACTTTTGTCTTTAAATACTTGTTGCAAAATAAAATTATATTTGTCTTGATAAGGTCCATCAGAGGATGAAACATGTTGGCTAAGTTTTCCTTTTGTCTTTATTCATAGTGTTCTTTATAGATATATTTTTAGTTATATCTGAAATTTTTACACATGTATTCAGAACATCCTTTAACATGTTTTGAAATTTTCTCTTGATATCAAAGTATTTACTCCAAGCCACATTTAGGACTCCAGATTCAAATGGGCTGGATAAATCTGTCTCGAGCAAGGACATATTCCACAGAAGGGAAATATGGAGTCTTAGGTTTTTCCAAATTGATTACAAGTTGTAGTTTCTTTCTATATCTGGGAAAGATAGATTCCCAAAAGAAAATGGCACCATGGGCTTTTAAGTTGCTGGGGTGGCAGATTTAATCTCTACCCAGAGCATAGGGGGGCCAGGCTAAAGAAAGCAACCATTCAGTTGAGCTGCTGTAAACTGACTGAAATTGACACCCACTATAGTCACTGTATGGAGTGACATTATTAGGTGGCTATCACATGACCTACATAACTTATCACATAAACACCTTCTGTATCCCTACAAAGGATTATTACCTAAATATACTGTAATAAAATTTTACTATTTAGTAAAAAAAAAAAAAAAAATACCTTCCCTAATTTTCTAATTTAAACAGTTCTGTAAGAAATTCAGTCCATCTTTTTCTATATTAGAAATCCAACGTCCAAATTTCAAGCAATAATGAAATAAAAGTAAAGAAAACATGCTTATACCTTTTTAAATAAATCATTTACAAATATATGTACATGAATTCAAGAGTCTAGATGGAATAAAAATAGACATAAGTTACTTTCTGTAGCTGAAGTTTAGAAAAACTTAGTTGGTCCACAGAAAAAAAGTTGTCATTGAGAAAAGATTTGTGTATATTTTTGAGATGAGGTATTACATAAATTATTTACATTATTCAGACTATTGTCCTCATATTTGTCAACATATTTATTAAAACGTTTCAGCCGTTGTATGCACCAGCCTTATTCAGGTGGATGGAATGTCGAACTGAACCCTTTATTTCACTCACTGGGGTAGACTGTTCTAGTTCCACATGCCATGTTTAATGGATATCAGTTATCTCCTTTTAATTTCCCTCTGAAAGTTCTCCACTGCCTTAACCAGGTATTGAACTCACACTCTTTCAAGGACACATGGTACAATGGATAAAGGTGTTGGTTAGTTCCAGTGACAGGACCCAAAGAGTGAGAGTTCAATACCCGGTTAAGGTAGTGGAGAACATTCAGAGGGAAATTAATAGGAGATAACTGATAACTGGCATCCATTAAACATGGCACGTAGAACTAGAACAGTCTACTCCGGTGAGCGAAATAAAGGGTTCAGTTCGACATTCCAACCACCTGGAGAAGGCTGAAGCATACAACAGCCGAAATGTAATAAATATGGTGACAAAGACGAGGACAATAGTCTGAATAATGTAAATGAGAAGATTTTTATTAAAGATTCACTGATTGTTCAAGCTAGTGTTGGAGATGATTCGTTTGCAGTCACTGACACAGTTCTTTCAGTATGCACTGGCGTAGTCATATCTCTGCTCTTTGAAACCAGGCTTGAGAAAAACGGTTTTACTTTTCTCTCATGGGTCAAATATTAAACCTGTTAAATTGTACCCAATAAACACTTTTTCAATGCTATGTTGTATTGTTGAATCTTTTTGGCACATTTGTAATATTTTCGTTGAATAGTTTGGGTGTGTTTTTAATATGGTACAGTATATAATTGTTGGAAATAGGATTTCCTATATTTATTCATTTCTACTTTTTTATACAGGCCTAGAAAACTTGTTGGATTAATGTACAATAAACGATAATTTAGCCAGATTAGGATTTAACCAGTTTATTGTACATTAATCCATGACTGAGAAAGATGTATTAGAGTTGATCATTTAAATACAGACTCCAGCTCCAACACAACTGTGATTGAGCAGCTTCAAGGATTCAGGATATTCAACAATTTCTCTAATGTAAAATAATGAAGATTTAGATCTTAACTTCACTGTCACTTCTCTGATTGCATTGCCAACTGCTTAAATTACAAGTGCTATCGACACTTGAAGGAAAATATGTGAAATATTTGGTTTGATTGAAATTCAAAATGTTCATAGTGTAGTATGTAGTTATCTGACACTTTCAGTCTCTAACAAATTTCGATCCGACACTTTCAGTCTCTAACAAATTTCGATCCGACACTTTCAGTCTCTAACAAATTTCGATCCGACACTTTCAGTCTCTAACAAATTTCGATCCGACACTTTCAGTCTCTAACAAATTTCGATCCGACACTTTCAGTCTCTAACAAATTTCGATCCGACACTTTCAGTCTCTAACAAATTTCGATCCGACACTTTCAGTCTCTAACAAATTTCGATCCGACACTTTCAGTCTCTAACAAATTTCGATCCGACACTTTCAGTCTCTAACAAATTTCGATCCGACACTTTCAGTCTCTAACAAATTTCGATCCGACACTTTCAGTCTCTAACAAATTTCGATCCGACACTTTCAGTCTCTAACAAATTTCTGGGAGTACAAAATTTTATTATGGCAGTAAAATTAGGAATGAAAAAATTCTTAGTGGGAACCCAAAAAAAGGGGTAAATTGACAAAGAAAAAAATATAAAAGCTGAATGGTTATCATTCCTCATACTTCAGTCCTCAATTGAGGAATGAAAAGTAAAGAACATTAAGGTCCCAAAGGCTTTCCTCATGCTTACAGAGGAATGACAGAAGGGCCTTCATATATAAAATTTACAAGACTTTCAAATGGAACTCAAAATGTGTCACGCCAAAACAGAAAATGACTAGTATAGAATGAAGCATGAGATTTTTACCAGATGTGTTTGGCAAACATTTTTGCTATTATACTCTGTGTTTGTGATTTGTACCAATTCTTCTAAACCATATGTTCTATGCGAAGTTTCTTCAATTGCACTTCTCAGTTGTGGAACTTCTTTCTGGCTTCTTGCTTCCCAGCCAACATCAATCTTCAAAAATTTAAATGCAATGTCAGTCACTATCTTGTCTTAATTCCTTCATTGTCTCTTCATGTTATTCTTTTTTTTTATTCCTATTCTCTCACACTCGGTAACTCCTTGCATTTGAGTACCTTTATTGCCTTGCTTGTAGTGAAATGATTAAAAAAAAAGTCATGTTTAAAGATCTGTCTGAATTTCTTGGATGAGGAGTTATATACACAATTTATATCCGTCCTTCAACAAATATATATCAATCCAGAGAACCAAGAGGGGGAGATCTGAACTGTGAGTGTTGGACTCTGTGGAATCAGGGGTGAGCAATAACCTGATCAGTACTAAAAATAAGAACTAGATGAGAGATCCCTAGTCATGGCCAGTGAAACAAGAACAGTCTACCCTCATTGATTAAAGAAAGAATCCTGAAATGAACCATTTATTTAGTCTGCTAGGGTAGACTGTTCTGGTAATTGTGAGTTCAATCCCTGAGCTGTCATTGTGCAAGTGGAACTGGGGCAAGCAATAACTGATCAGTACTAAAAATAAGAACAAGACGAGATATCCTTAGACATGAGCAGTGGAATGAAAATAATCTACCCTTGTAGATTAAATAAAAGGTTCAGTTCTGAATTTCCTGTTGGTTACCCAGATTGATATGACATTGGCTTGGGTTTGACCTGTAGGGGGATGGACTCTGACAAGGTTGGCTTGCCCAAGACCTGCTACACCTGAATTCTTTTCCAGCTTTCAATCCAGTCAGCTGTGTTCAGCAATATTCCAATTACTTGTGTAACTGAACTTGAAAACCTGAATTTACAGGTAGAATAGTGGTTATTGACATGAAAAGTGGAATTGATGTGCCAAGTTCAAATCCTGGACGTTTTTGTTGCATTCATGTTTACACAGATGTGCTTAGAAAAAGCATGACTTCATTTCTTCTCCCCAAATATATAGGTTAAATAGTTGTCTAACTTTGGATGACCTCAAGACTTTCAGAAGGACAGTACTGTTTTCTAAACTGTAGAGAAGGCAACAGCAAACCACTCTTTCCCAAGAAGTGATGGCAATTCCCAGATAATAAAGGAAGCTGTGGAGAGCCATGATTGTCTACATCCTGAAGGGGAAAAGACAAGTCAGAAGTGAAATCTGAAAAGACGAGTGGTTTCTCACTGCCTTATATTTCCCAAGTCATGGCAATTCCCAGATAATAAAGAAAAGGAAGCTGTGAAGAACCATGATTGCCTACATCCTGAAGGGGAAAAGTCAACTCTAAAGTGAAATCTGTGGAGAAGGCAACAGGAAACGACTCTTTATCAAAAAGTCATGATAATAAAGAAAAGGAATCTGGAGAGCTATGATCACCTGCATCTGGAGAGCTATGATCTCCTTCCCCCCCCGTCTCTCCTCTCCCCACCCCCGTCTCTCCGCTCTTTTTTTTTTTTTTTTCCTTTTCCCCTGTCTTCTATCTGTCTCTCCTCTTCCCCCCCCCCTCTTTTTTTCACTTCATTCACAGACAATAATCTACGATGAGGCAACACTTGTGACACTCAAGCTGTTGAATGCCAAAGAGTAGCAGTGTGTGCTTCTTTTCTCTCTGGGTCATAATGACCACGCTTTGTGTACCTTGTCGTAGATCAACAGTGATTCCATTTTATTGCCTCTAACTTCATTGATCTTGGATAATAGTTCAACAAAACTTCTGGGATACAATACTATTTTTCCATTACTTATTCAGTCCCTTTGCCTTGCCTTCTACCCCCCAAATTTTAATGCTAACCAAAATCATAGCAAAAATCTCTAAGCTTTATCATCAACCCTGGGAATTGCTCACTTCTTGGGAAAAAGTGGTTTTAAAAATGTCAGTTGTAAAAGGTTCTGCAACAGTTGTTTGCATCCAAATAATCAAACCCAGGCTTTTGTTGAGGTGATTTCCCTCTTGTGTGGCCAAGTGGTTAGAATGATTTGTTAAGGTTACTACTTGATATTGACCTGAGGAGGCAAATCTCAGTATGAAGCAGCTTTGGGAAGTGTCTGAAAACCATACCACAGGTTGACCTTGTCAGTAAAATTGAGTCAACAGTAATGTTCACAGGCTGTTGATGATTATACTTGCACTAAGTTGCAAGCTGTCATAAGCAAGAATTTGAACATACTGGCTTTGTTCAAATAGTTGATCAATCCTGATGGCACACTCACCCAGAAATTGTAACTGATATAGTATAAAATAAATGCAAATGTGCCTGAGCAAGCATCTACGACAGGGATTAGATGGATAGCCACCTTGGTAAATGTTTTCTATCCAGCCATGATTTATATCATGTATCATTTTTGTTTTGTGTATCATACTCTGTCCCATCAACAAATTAAGTAACTTTTAATTATTTACCATCCTTCTTTGTCCCTGGTATGCCATCCATTCACACACTCTTTAAGTAGGTGACCATAGCTCTCCACAACTTCTTGTCTTTTGTTGCTCTAACCTCTAATCCTTTAGCACCCCTCTTTGTCATCATTCTGCAATCCATATGCTTCCTCATCTCTTACATTCTATGTCCCTTCAAGACATGGGTGAACATGACTCTCCACAACCTCCACTCTTTTGTAGCCATAAGTAACTTTTGTTCCATTAACATCCCTCTTCATCCTTCTTCGGCAAATCATTCATACAAACTTAAGATTACTCAGATTTCACCTGATCCTTTTTTATACTGTCTTGTGAGTGTTAAATTCTCCACGCCCTCTTTCCTCACTATGTAATGGATATATTTCATCAGTTTTCTTTTTTCTCTACAGCACCTCATTTGCTTTTGGACCTTTACCATTGCTCTTTGTTCTTCTGAATTTATATGCATCTTTTATATGCCATGAGTTATCATTGCTCTCCACAACATCCCTTTGCATTTTTTAATGTTTAAGTAATTCCTTTTTTATACTATCCATGCATACAATATTGTAGTATTGTAATCTGTTTACAATAGATTGTAATCTGTTTTATTATTATTGGTGCTCTCTCTTGCTGACATAAGCAGCTATAGTTATCCACAATTTTTTATCAGTTATAGTTCTAAAGTGTTTGTACATTTGTACTATCCTGTTCACTCTTTATTCTGCAATCTATTTATACATGTTTGTTAGATAACAGGTTACATTCTATTTCCCTCTCACCACCTTTTCATCAGTCCTGTGAGTATCAAATTCTCCAAACCGACTCTTTTTGTGTATACCAGAAATTTTGACTCACTTTTTGATTGAAAGCGTAAATACAGTGTAACCCGGATATGAGACCCGGATATAAGAGATTTTCTCTGGTCCCAAATTAGAGGCATACTTACCTAAACAAAATAGACCAAACCTGGATATAAGAAACCCGGATATAAGAGACTTCTCCGGTCCCGACAACTCTTATATCCAGATTACACTTTAACATTTTAGTACCTATTGCTTAGTTTCATCTTCATCTGAGGAAACTGTCCAACATTCACTGCCATAAAGGATTTATACTACACAACAGTTCAGCACTTTTGTTTCTAAAGAAATTTTGTCTTTTGTTGTCGTCGTTCTTTTGTTGTCGTCGTTCTTTTGTTGTCGTCGTTCTTTTGTTGTCGTCGTTCTTTTGTTGTCGTCGTCGTCGTTCTTTTGTTGTCGTTCTTTTGTTGTCGTCGTCGTCGTCGTTCTTTTGTTGTCGTTCTTTTGTCGTCGTCGTTCTTTTGTTGTCGTTCTTTTGTCGTCGTCGTTCTTTTGTTGTCGTTCTTTTGTTGTCGTCGTCGTCGTTCTTTTGTTGTCGTCGTCGTCGTTCTTTTGTCGTCGTCGTCGTTCTTTTGTCGTCGTCGTCGTTCTTTTGTCGTCGTTGTCGTTCTTTTGTTGTCGTCGTCATCGTCGTCGTCGTTCTTTTGTTGTCGTCGTCGTCGTTCTTTTGTTGTCGTCGTCGTCGTTCTTTTGTCGTCGTCGTCGTTCTTTTGTCGTCGTCGTCGTCGTTCTTTTGTTGTCGTCGTTCTTTTGTTGTTGTCGTCGTCGTCGTTCTTTTATTTTAACATTTTGTTTAGCATTTGTAAGGTATTTTACACCCTCCCAATGTGCCTTTGGATTTCTGTTTCACATTTTCTATCATCTACTGACACATCTTTCAGCAAGAAGTACTTAAACTATTTTAGAGGATTGTAAGCACAAACCAGCTGTTAAACAGAAAAACATGTCAAGTATTAAATTAGGCATTGAACCAGAAAAGTGGAATCAGTAGTCTTTTTTCAAAATTTTTTTATTTTTTTTTATTTGAAGATTATTGGTGCACTATATAAATTCTTGACTAGTTCTGATGCAGACTAAAACAAAAACATATGCCTGTATATTGCAGTGCACACACACACACACACACACATATATATATATATATATATATATATATATATATATATATATATATATATATATGATTGAAAAAGTCGTCACATTTAAAAATAGGAAAGAAAAAAATGATTTTCTGATATTTAAGATATTTTATCTCATTGTCAATTGCATAATCGAATTTGTTGATCCCTCTGGTGTAAAATACAGCAAATATAAAACATTGAGCAAATAAAAAGATTTCTAAAAGAAACAAATTTTTAAAATTCCTTTAAAAATTCATGTTTGACTATATAAGGACTGGTTTAAATAATTTAAATTGACAGATTAAATAAATCTATTAAAATTGAATTGTATCTACTAAACTGAGCCTCTGCAACTATTGGAACAAACAAAAATATATTTATTTACTCACTCCAGTCGATTAAAAACAAGAAAATTAAATTATTACAAAAAATTTAAAGCTGCTAACCTCATCATCCAAAATAATTCGCATTTACATTAGAGAACCAAAATTATTTATGAATTTCCATGTCCCTTAAGATGTTCCTGACCAATCCAAATTCATAAATAATTATATTGGATATACTACAGCACATTTAACAAGACTCTTGTTACATGTCTCTGACCATAGTTCAGTTGGATCTCATTTCTCTATCTGTAACATAATAGCATCTACATGTACAAAAAGGCTAAAAAATAATGGAAGCATTATTAAAATGAAAAAAAAAAAAAAAGCCAGCATTCAGTATCAACTATGATCATGGCCACAAGGTGCTGACCGTGTTTGGAAAATAAAACATTTCTATATCTCTAAATACAAACATAAAGCAATGCATATATTCAATTAAAAATGAAATAAAATTCATCTTTGATAATGGCTAAAAGTACAGCTGAAAGCACTTCGGAAACATTCAGACAACTTTTATATAATTTATGTCCTGAAAAAAAAAATTACACACACACACACACACACACACACACACACACACACACACACACACACAAATTATCTAAAAAAACAAAAAAAAATAAATAAATAAATAAATAAAATAAAGCTTGCAGTTTTCAATGAAACTTGCATAAAAGATGGATTGCTGCACAAATACACATTTTTTTTCTAATATGTATTAAACTTAGCAGATATGATTCTCAGTTTTAAATCTTAGACAAGTGGAAAGCATTCATGAAAGTATATTTGTTTTGAAATATATCCAATTGTGCATTTCACCATTTAAGACTTCATCAGATCCAAAAGCAAAAAATGATGTGTGTACAAATAATGAAATTTTCTATATATTCACCTGGTTGGTATAAAATGACATAAGGGAAGACATGCTATTAAACACAATCTAACCAAATCCTATCCTGTAAAAAAAATTCTTCAGATTTAAGGCAGATAAACACTCAATACCTGGTTTTAAAAATGATAGATGGAGAGAAAAGCAGCAGAGTAAGGATGATAAAGTAAAACATTGATATTTAGTGCCATAATCTTTCCCTAAATGACGAGGGCAATATGTGATCATACATTAACATTTAATAGCAACATGCTTTTACAATCAACCAATGCTGCAAAATGCAATCACTTCAATGTCACATTGGCAGGTGATCTCAAAAATAAACAACTATCTGTTGTTAAATGGGGCAAGGAATGGTGTGATACTTTTAATTCCTCCAAAACAAAACTGCCCTTTTAATCAGCATAGAAAAAATTTTTTTTTTGGGGGGGGGGCTCCCATCAACATGGCTGATGCCAACCACCACTAATATTTATCCTTAAAAAAAAAAATTTATTAGGTTGGTGCAAAAATAATAATGTCGTTTTTTTTTTTACGTATAACGTCAAAAAAACAACATTATTACGTCATTATTTTTGCACCAACCTAATAGAATGTGTTGGGTTTTATTAAGCAAACAGGGTAATATTTTTTTTTAATCATTTCACCCCAAGCAAAGGTGTGAAGCCATTATCACACAAGGGGTTACAGAGGATTTGGGGCAAGAGCAGATAGGAGTGATAGAGAAAAGGATGAAGAGAAGGATAGTGGATAGATCAAGGCAACTGGTAATGTCAATTGACATTACATTTGAATAGTTGGAGATTATAGCTATCAAGGAAATAGGGAAGGGAGTTCCACAGGTGAGAGGTGCGAGATATAAAGCTATTGTAGTAGAAGAGACGGCTACATTTAAGTTTCAACAGTGAAAGGGTTTGAGCAGGATGCCAGCCTCATAGGACACTTGAATTTGCAAAGTCTGGGAACCAGTGAAAGCATCTCATCGGAGCAATTACCATGAAAGTATTTGTAAAAAAAGACAGAGGGAGGTGAAGGCATGCAAGAGCAACTGCAGATGAGATGCCAGATCAGGGCCAATTACATTGCATATCCATCTCTGGATCTCAAGAACCTTAAGACATACAGAATAGGACCCAGACCATATAGTGATTTTCTAAGCACATCTTAGATGTGGCACAAGGCCGAAAGTATGGGGTACACAGTAAGGATCGAACTCACTACTCAGTTGCAATTGATCTAGCAAGACAAGCTTTCTAACCATTACACCATGTCGGGGTGCCCAAAGGCACCAGACCATATATGGCAGCAAAACTCCGTGCAAGGGCGAATAGTCGATTTGTAGATTTGAAGGATCGACTCTGGTGAGAATTTCCTGTTAAAATGTTCATACAACAGATTAAATGATCCAATCCCCCAAAAATATATGGTTTGCTTACATTCAAAAGTAGATGAGATAGTTTTAAGTACTTAGCTTTCTTGGAGTGTTGAAAGAAAATACTTTGAATTGACACATGCTTGGTTAAGGCTAATATAATTGGCAAGTATTTTTATACTGGTGAAAACTTCAATGTTGGACAGTGAACAGAAAGGAAACCTTTCACATGACATCAGACAATTTCTTAATTTTTCTTATTTTATATTAAAAGAAATTTTACATATGCTTGCTATTTTTCTTTCTTTTTCTTGGCTTGATGGCTAATTTCTGTTTTCATTGGTCCAAAAGCAATTTCATATAGGATCACAAATTTATTTCTGTCTCTTCTTAGCTAATCTCTGTGAAGGCAAGGTTTTCATTGGTTCAAAGTAATTTTCATAGTCTCACAAAAGTTCTTCCTAACTTTTTTCCTCAGCTCACCTGAATTTGAAGGGAGTTATTACTTTCACTTATGACATGCCTAAGACACAACCAGCCAGCCTGTTTTCTTTTGCCAATATACTAGGTCCCAACCATTTACTGTTGAAATAGTTAAATGTAACTGCCATTTGAACAGTTTTTCTTGCACTTCACACCTGTGGAACTCCCTTCTGTTTATTTGCTATCCACAATAACTAAAATCTTCAAAGATTTAAATGCAACATCAATCACCATCTATCTTCTTGAATCCCATTCATCATTTGTCCTTTTTTCAATCCTCTCTATTCCCAGTTTTCTCTCTCAATTTCACTGCCCACAATCCATCACATACTAGAGGCATTCACACCTTTGCTTGGAGTGAAATGATTAAATAAAAAAAATAAAAAATTACCTTAAGTTTGCTTAATAAAACCTGACACATTCTAAATTTTTTTTTATTTTTTATTTTTTATTTTTTTTTTAAAGGATAAATATTAGTGGAAAGTGACATGATACATTACTTACAAGAATATCCTAAAGATATTACTAACTATTGCCTGTGCCAAATTAGACCTCAAGTCCACTGTCATAGCTCTTCATAATATAAATCATATAGAAAAGTCATTTACAATGCATTCTTATAGTAATCTAATCTGCAATGCATTTTTATACTAAAATTTACAATGCAATCCTGTGGTCATGGGGAAGTTTGCCATTTCCTTACAAGAAAACAAACAAGCCCCTAAAACAAGTTTCACTTTTTTCTTTTTTTTTTTTTTTTTTCTTTTTTTTTTTTGTTGCAGTTCCCACCTGTGGAACTCCCTTCTGTTCACTTGCTTTCCAGGTTGACTAAAAATCTTCAAAGATTTAAATGCAACATCAATCACCATCTTCTATCTTGAATCTCATTCATCTTTTGTCCTTTCCTATATCCTCCCTATTCCGAGTCTTCTCTCTCAATTCCACTGCCCACAATCCACCACCTACTAAAGGAATTCATTCCTTTGCTTGGGGTGAAATGATTAAAAAAAAATATTACCCTAAGTTTGCTTAATAAAACCTGACACATTCAAAATTATTTTTTTTAATAAATATTAGTGGAATGTGACATGATACAGTACTTACATATAAGTATATCCTGAAGATATTAACTATTGCCTGTTCATACTTTTTGCAAAAACATGTATAATGAAATCTAACATTGTAGATTGAAATGATTGTGAGGGGGGGTAAAAAGAGATAGGAAATTTTTTTTTTTTTTTTAGAAATAAAGAAAATAGTGAATGGGCTGTCAGTGGGTCAGATGACAATCTAATGAACTTTAGCCAGTAGGTCTTTGTGCCATAAGCATACTATGTTGTGTGTGTGTGTGTATATATATATAATATATATATATATATATATAAAAATGATTCCAACACGCTACATAAGATAAATATGTAGTGTGTTGGAATCATATTTTTAAATAAATAATTATATTTATTCTCTACTTTTGTATTGAGCACTATTTTTTAAAAATAACAAAAATACTAAAGAACTTTGGATTATTTACCTAACAAGTTCTTTTCTATTATATATATATATATATATATATATATATATATATATAAAGGATGATGCGGTGTAGTAGTGGATATCAGTTTGGACTGAGGGCTCAGTCAAGTTCAAATTCCAGTTAAATCCATTACATTCACTTACATACTAATACCCTTGGGAAAGATATGACTCCTCTTCTCCCCCCACAGCTATGGGTGAATAGCAGGACAGACTGGGTTCAAAAAAAGTGTGGTTGCTCCTGCACAAAGCCTTCACCACTATAATCAAATCATGTGTGCTGGTGTCTGGCTATCAGTTCCTAGGAACTGAGTTACTGACCGTCATATGTTGAATAAAAGAGTCTACCATTTTTTATATATATATATATATATATATTAAAATATGTTATCTTTTGTCCTTTCCTCAATCCTCTCTATTCTCAGCCTTTTCTCTCACTCCCTGTAACCCCCTGCATACTAGCGACATTCCCATCTTGCTTGTGGTGAATTGATAAAATAAATACTAAGTTCATATTTCTTAGTTTGCTCAATAAAACCTGACACATCCAAAATTTATCTTTTTCTTTTTCTTTTTTCTTTTTTTTTTTTTTTTTACGATTAATGTAAGTGGAATTTGACATGATACACTACATGTAAATATATCCTGAAGATATTACTGATGCCAGTTCATACCAGTTGCAAATGCATCGACTTGTAAAATAAAATCTGACATAGTATAGAAATATTTTAAAATTAGATAGGTTATCTGTTTGATATAACTTTGTATCATTGATAAAATATATTGGATATCATTGCAATATATCATATTGCAATATTATCAGTACTGACCTTGCATCTCAGCTCCATTTTCCTACTGCAGTAACATAGCTTCCTTATGCTTTTTCTATAGCAATTTTCATGGGAATTATTCTGGTCTTTGATACTTGGGCCTTTCAAATTTAAGTGAAGTACTAGATTGGCAGCTAGGTCTCATGATTTTACCAGAGAAATATAACTGTTCTATGCTAAGTTTTCTCACATTTCTCACTTATGGAACTCTTTCAGCTTCTTGCTTCATCCTGGGTATGACAATAAACTACATCAGTCCTGGGTAAGATGATAAACTACATCCAACAGCAAGGCCTCCAATCAGGAGGTTTTGAGGAGCATGGAACCATGTCTTAATTGCTGGTGTTCCAAGTTTCACTCTGACCAGAGTTGGTAGCACCTGTCAGGCCAAACAGTTAACACACCCTGAAAGGGATCAAAACACTATGAAAATATAAAAATACATTTTAATACCAGCAATACATTTTTTTTTTTTTTTTTTTTTTTTTTTTTAAATATCAGCAATAAAAAATCTTAAATAATCCATTGCAGTTTGTATGCCGCAAACCAAACCAACTTCTTGCTTTCCAGTCAAATTTGAGCTTCAAAAATTTAAATGCAATTTTAATGATTATTTTTGTTGTAATTTCTGTTCTTTTATCTCTCCTTAATGGTTTTCTTTTTTCATTCTCTCACACTGTCACCCTTTGTGTGTAAATGGCTTTATTGCTTAAAGAAAACAAACAAGATGTAGACAAAGATATGAACAAGCATGCATAGATATGAACAGTTTTAGTGAACCTGCCTTAATAAAAATAGAATGACTGGGGAGTGTGGTGGGGAATCTGATAATGTCTCCTACAAGTCAGAAGTGCCCCAATTTATGACATAAGAACAAACAGGTGTCATCGGGTGATGTTCTTGGCATACGTCCCAAATTTTGCATCTGCAAAGCAGCTACAAGCAGGAAAGAAAGGATCAGCCTCACTGAATGCCTGTTGCTATGGCAATTGTTTTCTGCCCTAATTACATTTTTTTTTTCTCCAGATACGATGCAAACGTTGCCAGCATCTCAGAAACTAGTCTTTATACGTTCACATCATTATTCAGTCATCAAAAATATTTTTAGTTTGTGACTTCATCGCCTTTTGGCTAAATTCTGCATTCTATTATAAAAGAACATTTGCAAGTGATGTCATATGAATTCTACAAGGAATCTTCTTGAACTTATTCAAAATTGCTGACCAGGCAAGGACTCTGGGATGAAATAGAAATTTGTGAAAGAGAAAATCACTTACCTCGAAAAACTGTTTTGTGAATGGTTTGCTGAAGGAGAATTAAAGAAAATAGCAAAAATCTGCTACTTTATGTATCAGAAACTATACTGATGTTCTTTCCTCTCTGAATGGCATGACCAATCAGAAAAATCGTTCAGTGAATAAAGACCACGTTGTTTTTTTAATTACTGGAAAAATGATTTTTCTGAGCTTGGTGGATAAACGTCCATTTCTACTGTTGCAAAGTGAAAGTCAGATTTCTGGACCTGTTTTGTCATTACTACATTACCTGTTGGACTGTTACAACAAATTTTCAATTGAACTTTGAATTAAATGAAAGTTATTATTCTTGGTTGAAATTCATAAAATTTAAGTTTTTCAGTAAATTAGGCTTCCCAAATTCACTTGATATTAGAGATTGTTTACAATGCATTCCTATGGTAATGGTAAGATTAACAGTTTCCATGCAGAAAACATTTTGATATTCATTGACAGAACATTTAGCGTTACTTTTGATTGGAATTTATAAAATAGTTTTAAGAAAACTATTTCAGGAAATCAAACCTCAAGTCCACTGTTATAGCCATTTCTAATATAAATTCATATAAAAAATAATTTACAATGCATTCTTATATAGTAAATGAATGTCACGTATTTTATACTAAAATTATTTACAAGCCATTTCTTTTATTAAAATCACTTAAAATGCATTCCTATAATAATGGGGAAGTTACCCTGTTTCTATACAGGGAACATGCGGTATTTATTGATCAAACATTTAGTATTGGTTGGAATTTCTAAAATAGTTTTAAAACTGTTTTTCAGTAAATTAGACCTCAAATCCACTGACTGTTATAGCTCTTTCTAAAATAAATTCATATAGAAAAGTCATTTACACTACATTCTTATAGTAATCTAATCTGCAATGCATTTTTATACTAAAATTATTTACAATGCAATCCTGTGGTCATGGGAAAGTTTGCCGTTTCGATACAAGAAACAGTCAGTCTCAAAAACAAGTTTCACATTTTTTTTTTCTTGAATTGCCATTTGCAGTTAAGATGGTATTGAACAAAAATTATGCATGTTGAATCAGTTGAAAGAAATAAACAAATGTATAATTGAAATGAGATAGAAATTTTTATATCAGGAACTTTTAGTATAGACAATGTCCATGGAGAGTTCCCTAAAGAAAGCGTAAATTCCAGGAATGTTCTTATGATAATCCTTGTAGAAACAAAAAAAAAAAAAAATGCCTCCAAAACCAAACTGTTCTCCTTTACGCACCACAGAGAACCCTCCCTCCCATCAAAATGGCTGATGCCCAATTTTACAAGAATATCTCTCTGCACCTTCTTGGTCTTGGGCTTTCCACTTATGAGGTGGAACAAATACATTGATTAATATCTTCATCTTCCGCAAGAAAAGTTGGTTCTCTGTGTCGTCCCAGATTTTTCTCGCCCGAGTCCATCAAATCTACCATTCATCCTTGCATTGAATACTGTTGCCATATATGGTCTGATGCCCCTGTTGTTCATCTCAAGGTCCTCAACAAAATCCAGTGACAGATATGCAATATGATAGGTCCTGTTTTGGCATCTCATCTACAGTCACTTTCTCACAGATATGTGGCTTCCCTCTCTTTTCTACAAATATTTTCATGTCATCTGCTCTGACGAGCTACTTTCACTTGTACTCTAACGGCATGAAGTTAATCGTGCTACTAGGTTGGCATCTCGGTCATACCCTTTCACTGTTGAAACAGTTAAATGTAACTGTTTCTTCTACTCCAACAGCTTCTCTTGCACTTCCCAGCAGTGGAACTCCCTTCATCTTGTTTCCAAGATAGCTATAATCTTCAAATGTAATGTGAATTGACAACTTCTGATGCCTTGATCCAGATTCCTGTCTTCCTCTCTATCCTTTCCTCAAACACCCCTGTTTACGTTTGCTGTCACTGTAACCCGTTGCATGCTAGTGGCACTCCCACATTGTTTGGGATGAATTGCTTAAAAAAAAACAAAAAAAAAACAGATGTTATGCATGACATCCACATGAATCAAGATCTACAAAGCTATTTATGAATATGATTGAAGTTTTAAGGTTAATTTATTTTTGTAACATTTTGTGGTGTTCATAAAATTTACACCAAGTGCAGAACATCTTGCATTCAATTTCCTTTTCTCTTATAGTAAATTTGTTATAACTGGTCCATACACAGAGGTATTTGAAGTGCTTCTTTCTATTTTAAACAGCATCTTTCCAAGAACTGCTAATTTGTGAAACTCTCCCAAGAGGATGCTTCTCCAATCACTAAAACTTTAACCATTTCAAGACTAAGATTAATAGTTATCTATCCTACATATCCTCATAATCTACACTTCTTACATTCTTACAACAACCTCATTCAGTAATTATCTACCTTGAGTGACTCTTGGGCCTTGTAATAGATGAACATTTTATAATCTAATTTCCCACTATCAAAATTTTAAACTACATCCATGCCCAGTGTAAAACGATAAACTACGTCCAACAGCAAGGCTTCTGATCAGGAGGCTTTGAGGAGTGTGGAACCACCTCTTAATTGCTGGTGTTCCCAGGTCCACACTGACCTGTGGTGGTAGCACCTGTTAGGGTCCCAGCTATGAGCAAATAGTTAACCCTGAAACTGAGGTAAAAAGCATTATGAAAGTGTAAAAATAGGTTAATACCAGAAATAGTTTGTAAAAAAAATTATTACCAGAAAAAAATTTTTGAAGAAAAATCTATTACAAGCTATACGTTTTTGAAAAAATATTACCAGGAAAAAAAGTTGTCAGCATTAAATGACCCATTGAGGTTGATATGCTACAAAACAAACCAAACTATCAAAATTCATGCACTTTGGTCCATTATTAAATAAAAATTGACTTGTTTATTTCTGGAGTGGATTGTAGCTGAAATGGTAGGTGCCCCATTGTCCATTACTACAGAGAAGTGATTTTGATTCTTACTGGGTGCCCTATACAAAATTTGACTTTAAATAACTCAAGGGTTGATATGTCATGAAATCAAACAATGTAACTTTGAAGTAATGGTCAACAAGTCTGGTTTAGCATTGCTGTTATGTAGTGAATGATTTTGATCCCCACTGAGTTTTCCATTTAAAGTTGGACATTAAATCATCCAGCAATGGTTTAAATCGATTAATATGAACCAACCTAATAGTTTTCTGGTTTGGATTGGTTGATCATTTCTTATGAGTTACTATTTTGTTCCTCACTGTGTGCATGCATACAGAGTGCAATGGGTATATTGCCATTTTATATTTTTAATTTTGCACATGTTCGTTTTTAATTTTATCAATATCCCAGTATAGTAGGCTTAGTTAGGCACCATCTGTGAGAAAGCACACCATGACGCAATCCTCTCTGCCAGAAATTTGGAAACGGAATGCTGTACTGGTTGGCATTTCAGAGTTTAATCTGAGGACTGTGGAAAGTCAGATGATATATCCAGTCAGAATCCTGGTGTTTGGTGTAATCACTAGTGATGGCAATTTTATGCCTCAAATCATCCTCCAACAGGGCCTCAGGCACAACATGGAAGTTTTCATCAAGTGCTTTGAGGAGGTAGTGCTATCCTTGGTCAAGAGGGTGGCAACAGGACTCTTCACCATGCCACACAAACAGGAGAACAGCCATGGCTGTCAGTTTCTGCCACCGCCCCACCCCTTACATCTGGCAACCACTCCCTCCATGCTGCACCCACCTTGATTATGTATTGGGTATAGTAGAGGGAGAGACCGACAAAACTCCTTGTAACACCAAAGATGGACCAAAGGCAAGGATTATGGCAGCATTCACCAGCTTAAAGCTTCCATAAGCTCATTTACCCTTTACCGGGTCTTGTTTTTCATCCTGTAGCATGACATGCCCTCCTCACCAGCAGAAAATCTAGTTGGCGAACTGATTTAGATACCAACCCCTTTGTCCATGCAGCAGGTTGTACAAGGTTAAATGTCACCACTAGCAGGCTTAAGCATGACTTGACCATACAAAATTGAGCATTAAATAACCCAACAAGAGATGACATAAAATCAAGGAACTTAATTTATCTTGGAGTAATGTTTAACAAGTCTAGTCCACACTATTTCATTATTTGGACTATTGTCCTCATCTTTGTTACCATATTTCTCAACATTTTGGCCTTTCAGTATCTGTCTATATTTCTGAGATGAGGTACACTATTTATATTATTCAGGCTATTGTCCTCATCTTTGTCACCATATTTATTACACCGTTTCGGACGTTGTACACTCCATCCTTCTTCAGGTGGTTGGAATGATGAACTGAACCCTATTATTTAGCTCACTGGAGTAGACTGTTCTAGTTCCATGTTTAATGGATGTCAGTTATCAGTTATCTCCTGTTAATTTCCCTCTGAAAGTTCTCCAGTTTTAACTGGGTATTGAACTCACACTCTTTTGGGTCCTTTCAATGGATCTAACTAATGCCTTTATCCACTGTGCCATGTGACCTTGAGGACATGGCAAGTGGAACTAGAACAGTCTACCCCAGTGAGCAAAATAAAGGGTTCAGTTCAACGTTCGAACCACCTGAAGAAGGCTGGAGCATACAACGGCTGAAATGTTATAATAAATATGGCGACAAAGATGAGGACAATAGTCCAAATAATGTACATAATACCTCATCTCAGAAATATAGACAGATACTGAAGTCTAGTCCAGTTGGGCATTAAGACTGAGAAGGGAGTTCAATCCTCATTGGGTACCCCATACAACATTAAATAACACAGCAAGGATTGACATGTCATAGAATCAACCAACCAGAAAGTGTGGAAAACCAAATCATAAGAACAAGATTTATAAAATAATAATTTAATTTCCATTCTATTGCATATTTAATCAATAATAAGGAAATACTGCACTCAGCATTTCTATCTTTTGAAATGACTCTTTTTTGGTAGTACCATTTCCTTGCTGAAGAGGAGAATCTGAGAAAAAGTATTAATTATATAGATGGCTTTTCTTTGTTTTTATGACACTATTCATAGATTTATAGACTAAGACATTTACTAATGTTGATGCCACTAATTTATTCATTGACTGTCATTCTTAACTTTATTTCTTGCACCTTGACAGTTCTAGAATTTCAAGCCAACTTTCTAGCAAACTGATCATTTATGTCTTGATGACAGATGCCTGATGAAAATAGAATCTTGTAGAGAGACGTCTCTGCTACTGGGGCCCACACAGTTGTTGATCACAAAGAGCATTCTTTCTCATTGCCAAATATTCCTGTTTTTCAACAGACAGTTTTGTTGTGTGATTCATTTTTCTCCGCATCAAAAATGGAACATGTTTCTTATTTCTCTAGTTTTTGCTTTTAAATCTATATTTTTAATGAGATTTCCTCTTTGAAGGACACAGTTTAAAAAAAAAAAAAAAATACCTGTTTGCATTCATGAAATCTGTTAATGACTGTGAATTTACCAATATGTTCCCATCTCGTGTTCATTCAACATTAATTTCATGTTGGTAAGTAGGAAATAGCATTTCTTTTGCATGTGCATAACAAATGTTTTTATGATATGCCATTTTTTTTTTTCTAATAAGACCCACCCACAAACAGACTGCATATCATATTTATGCAGTCCGAGTTTTTTTTAAATCGTATATAAAAATCATATATATATATATATATATATATATATATATATTAGACATTTTTTTATGTTTAACATTCTTTTTATAGATACAAGTATTTACGTAAATGCTCTGTTTATAATAAACAGTATTAAATAACATTTACCGGCCTGAATGTCCGAGAAATTTCATAGAAAATATTTGTCCTTTGACAGGATTCGAACCTGCATCCTATACGGAACCGTCATTTAGCCAGGCGTGCCTAACCCAAATCGTTAAGCATAAAAAATGTCTTTAATAAATAAGTTGTCGGACTTTGTCCATTTGTTTACATTTGATACACCATGAGCAATTATGAATGTACGAGATTCATGGAAGATTCCCACTTTAAGGCATTTCCTTCCCACTTTAAGGCATTTCCTTCCCACTTTAAGGCATTTCCTTCCCACTTTAAGGCATTTCCTTCATGTATCCTGGGTCAGACGATAAACTACATCCAACAGCAAGGCCTCTGATTTCTGTTTTGTGAAAGCATAATACATCTCAGAAATATAAACAGTTACTGAACCATTTATACTGAGACATCTGGAAGAGGCATGGCACAGGGAACTAGAACAATTTACCTCAGTGAATGAAATAAAAGATTCAATTCAAAATTCCTATTACTTGAAGGCCAGTGTATACAATGGCCAAAACATTGAATATGGCAACAAAGATGATGGTTGGGTTTTATGGCATATCAACCACTGTAGGTCATTTAATACCAAATTTAGTTTATCATATAATATATATATATATATATAATATATATATATTACTATTAAACATATAGCTGGCAACATTATTTTTTCAAAAACATTATCAGAGGCCTTGCTGTTGGATGTAGTTTGTCATACCCAGGACATGCATGTAGTTTATCGTCATACCCAGGATGTGGGTAAGGTCTGGAAAAAACTGGGAGTTCACTATTTGCCCATAGCTGGGACCCTAACAGGTGCTACCACTCCAGGCCAGGGTGGACCTGGGTGGTAGCAATTAAGAGGTGGTTCCACACTCCTCAAAACCTCGGGATCAGAAACCTTGCTGTTGGATGCAGTTTAACATCATACCCAGGACACAACAAAGATGAGGACAACAGTCTGAACAATGTAAATATTCTCATTGTAGACAACTTCTTGCTAGAATCTCTTACCCATTTATAAGTTTACCATTCATCCATGCTTTGAATATTGCTGCCATATTTGATTTGGTGCTTCTGCTCTTTTAGAGACTCTTGATAAAATCCAAACAAGGATCTGTAATATTACTGGTTCAGACCTGGCATCTTGGCTTCGGTTACTTTTCCACCACCATAATGTAGCTTTCCTGGGCCTTTTCTATAAATATTTTCATGGTAATTGTTTTGATTAACTTTCCTTTTTGCAACAAATTGTAAATATGGGGACTAGTTAGTATTTTCATAGACAGAGGTATTATGGTGGTTGTAGTAAGAAAGGTACGTATGAATGTGTTGTTTTGGTGTCAGGAATATTGTTTTGTACGATTGGGTCAGTATTTGTGGCTAGCTAAGTTATAGTTAAGACAGAAGACCGTCCTTTCCCCAATCCCCTTTTCGGCCTTGTGCCACATTTCTGTAGATAACAGAATAAATATTACTTTCCTTTTTGCAAATAAACATTGGGATTAGATTTTTAAATTGATGTTTTATACACCCCTCCCCTGACAGATATGAGGATGTATGGGGGCTTGCTAGGATTTTATACAGATATACAGATTGAGTTATTATGGCAAATGTAATAAGAATAATATGTAAGAATGTTGTTTTGGTCAGTGATTTGGCTAACTAATTTCAATTAAAAGGCAGAAGACCAGCCAACCTCCTTTTGAACTTTTGTTTCACATTTTTTTTTTTTTTTTTTTACAAAATAAAGATCGCTGACCTCTTTGAGACATAGACTATGAAATACTAGATTAATGTTGAAATGGCTAGTTGCAACCATAAGTTCTACAGTAACATTTCCTTCCCACAGATCTCACTTGTGGAACTCTTCCAGCTTCCTTGTCGAATTTGATCTTCAAAAATTTGAATGCAACATCATTTGTTATATTTGGTCTTAATTAAGGTTTTCTCTTTCACATTATCTCACACTAAGTAACCGCTTGCATCTTAGTGGAATGATTAAAAAATAATTTGCTGTTTTAGGAGTTGCATTAGATGAAAATACAACTTGTTCTATGGTTGATAGCAGTCCTCAATTTATTTGTACATAGAATATGTAATGACAAGCGAAGTACAAAGTCTTAAATCGTGTGCACTTTTCATTGTACGAAAAACCAAGCAAGAACTGGGTCGCTTTATATATGAATATTCTTGAAAAATTCATATCGGACTTGGAAGCATGTGCTTAGTTGGTCATGCAAAGTGTCTTAACTGAATGAGACGTATACACATTGAAGGAAAGGAATGTAAAGGAAATAGTGGGTTGGAATTTATGGCATATCAACCACTGTAGGTCATTTAATGCCAAATTTAGTTTATATATATATATATATATATATATATATAGTACTAGTAAACATATAGCTGGCAGCATTTTTTTTTTTTTTTATAGCTAGCAACTTTATTTTTGGATGTAGTTTATTGCCATACCCATGACGCAGATATATGATGGAAAAAAACTGGGAGTTCACTATTTGCCCATAGATGGGATCCTAGCAGGTGCTACCACCCCGGGTCAGGGTGAACCTGGGAATACCAACAATTAAGTGGTTCAGTTCAACATGCCAACCACCTGAAGAAGGCCGGAGTGTACAATGGCTGAAACATAATAAATATGGTGACAAAGATGAGGACAATGGTCTCAATGGAAATAATGAATGGTTCAGTATAAAATCAGTCACCTGAAGGAGGCCAGTGAGTACAACAGACAAAATGTTGTGAATATAACAACTAAGATGACAATGTAAATAGTGTAAAATAATTAAAAAATCTCATCTCGGCAAATATTGACAGATAATGACGCATGAAACCAACATTCTGACTGACTGATTCAACTCCATTCCCAATTGATTGTCTATTAATTCTACATCTTAATGATTTCTCCTCCTGCAAGATGAAAATTAAGAATAAATTTTAGAAAAGAAAAAATTTTTTCCTCTTAAAGTTTTCAAAATTCCCCAAAGAGGCTTTATACATTTATAAAACATGTGTTGCACAAGCTTGAAATAAAGAAAGCTTAGAACAAAATCCTCTTCTCAGACAATCCCTGAAAAGTATATGAATAATACATCTGTCATATTTTAATTTTTTGTTGGTGACATCTGGACTTTAAAAAGAAAGTAAACTTGATTTTTGGCTGTCCGAACAGATAGTGAAGGGGTTAGAGGACTTCAAACAGCATTAAAGTCTCTGGTTTCATCCCTCGTTTCAAATGAATTGATCAAAAAAAGGGTTAATGAAAATATTTTTTTTTTTTTTATGTAAAATTTACTGTTCTGTATAAATTCATTGGCTAATGGTTATTTAGGTGTAGCTTAGTCTGGCACAATTTTGGATTGTTTTTGCCCACTATGTTCACAAACAAATATCACAATATAGCTAGAGAAAAAAATATAAGCCAGGTTTCCAATATATTATGTTCTCTTTTACACAAGGTCGTACTTCGAGGCATCTTTGCTATTTCTGTTTTTCCAACAGTCTAATGGACCAGATATTTCTTTCATCCAGCAAACAAGAATTCCTTCATTCTCCTGCCTCTCTCTCTCTCTCTCTGCCTCCTTCGTTCTTCTCTCTCTCTCTCTGCCTCCTTCGTTCTTCTCTCTCTCTCTCTCTGTCTCCTTCGTTCTTCTCTCTCTCTCTCTCTGTCTCCTTCGTTCTTCTCTCTCTCTGTCTCCTTCGTTCTTCTCTCTCTCTGTCTCCTTCGTTCTTCTCTCTCTCTGTCTCCTTCGTTCTTCTCTCTCTCTGTCTCCTTCGTTCTTCTCTCTCTCTGTCTCCTTCGTTCTTCTCTCTCTCTCTGTCTCCTCCGTTCTTCTCTCTCTCTCTGTCTCCTCCGTTCTTCTCTCTCTCTCTGTCTCCTCCGTTCTTCTCTCTCTCTCTGTCTCCTCCGTTCTTCTCTCTCTCTCTGTCTCCTCCGTTCTTCTCTCTCTCTCTGTCTCCTCCGTTCTTCTCTCTCTCTCTGTCTCCTCCGTTCTTCTCTCTCTCTCTCTCTGTCTCCTCCGTTCTTCTCTCTCTCTCTCTCTGTCTCCTCCGTTCTTCTCTCTCTCTCTCTCTGTCTCCTCCGTTCTTCTCTCTCTCTCTCTCTGTCTCCTCCGTTCTTCTCTCTCTCTCTCTCTGTCTCCTCCGTTCTTCTCTCTCTCTCTCTCTGTCTCCTCCGTTCTTCTCTCTCTCTCTCTCTGTCTCCTCCGTTCTTCTCTCTCTCTCTCTCTGTCTCCTCCGTTCTTCTCTCTCTCTCTCTCTGTCTCCTCCGTTCTTCTCTCTCTCTCTCTCTGTCTCCTCCGTTCTTCTCTCTCTCTCTCTCTGTCTCCTCCGTTCTTCTCTCTCTCTCTCTCTGTCTCCTCCGTTCTTCTCTCTCTCTCTCTCTGTCTCCTCCGTTCTTCTCTCTCTCTCTCTCTGTCTCCTCCGTTCTTCTCTCTCTCTCTCTCTGTCTCCTCCGTTCTTCTCTCTCTCTCTCTCTGTCTCCTCCGTTCTTCTCTCTCTCTCTCTCTGTCTCCTCCGTTCTTCTCTCTCTCTCTCTCTGTCTCCTCCGTTCTTCTCTCTCTCTCTCTCTGTCTCCTCCGTTCTTCTCTCTCTCTCTCTCTGTCTCCTCCGTTCTTCTCTCTCTCTCTCTCTGTCTCCTCCGTTCTTCTCTCTCTCTCTCTCTGTCTCCTCCGTTCTTCTCTCTCTCTCTCTCTGTCTCCTCCGTTCTTCTCTCTCTCTCTCTCTGTCTCCTCCGTTCTTCTCTCTCTCTCTCTCTGTCTCCTCCGTTCTTCTCTCTCTCTCTCTCTGTCTCCTCCGTTCTTCTCTCTCTCTCTCTCTGTCTCCTCCGTTCTTCTCTCTCTCTCTCTCTGTCTCCTCCGTTCTTCTCTCTCTCTCTCTCTGTCTCCTCCGTTCTTCTCTCTCTCTCTCTCTGTCTCCTCCGTTCTTCTCTCTCTCTCTCTCTGTCTCCTCCGTTCTTCTCTCTCTCTCTCTCTGTCTCCTCCGTTCTTCTCTCTCTCTCTCTCTGTCTCCTCCGTTCTTCTCTCTCTCTCTCTCTGTCTCCTCCGTTCTTCTCTCTCTCTCTCTCTGTCTCCTCCGTTCTTCTCTCTCTCTGTCTCCTCCGTTCTTCTCTCTCTCTCTCTCCTCCGTTCTTCTCTCTCTCTCTCTCCTCCGTTCTTCTCTCTCTCTCTCTCCTCCGTTCTTCTCTCTCTCTCTCTCCTCCGTTCTTCTCTCTCTCTCTCTCCTCCGTTCTTCTCTCTCTCTCTCTCCTCCGTTCTTCTCTCTCTCTCTCTCCTCCGTTCTTCTCTCTCTCTCTCTCCTCCGTTCTTCTCTCTCTCTCTCTCCTCCGTTCTTCTCTCTCTCTCTCTCCTCCGTTCTTCTCTCTCTCTCTCTCCTCCGTTCTTCTCTCTCTCTCTCTCTGTCTCCTCCGTTCTTCTCTCTCTCTCTCTCTGTCTCCTCCGTTCTTCTCTCTCTCTGTCTCCTCCGTTCTTCTCTCTCTCTGTCTCCTCCGTTCTTCTCTCTCTCTCTCTCTCTCTGTCTCCTCCGTTCTTCTCTCTCTCTCTCTCTCTCTGTCTCCTCCGTTCTTCTCTCTCTCTCTCTCTCTCTGTCTCCTCCGTTCTTCTCTCTCTCTCTCTCTCTCTGTCTCCTCCGTTCTTCTCTCTCTCTCTCTCTCTCTGTCTCCTCCGTTCTTCTCTCTCTCTCTCTCTCTCTCCTCCGTTCTTCTCTCACTCTACCATACCTGTACCTATCTTTATTCCTCTTCATATATGGTTGATAGTTTTTCACCCCCCCCCCCCCAAAAAAAACAACTGGCTGTCTTCCTATGGGCAGCTTACAACTCTAATTGGCAGCTTCTAACTAAAGTTCTAGTATATATGTGTGTGTAAAAAAAAAAAAAAAAAAAAAAAAAAAAAATCCCTTTCTCTACTCTAGGGGTAAGAGTCTCTGATGTTAAATCAGTTGAGTTTCAATCCTGGCTTGAAGCAATCAGAACAGGCTGGATAATTATTAGTAACTCCTCACCAGAATGCCCTATCTTCCAGTGGAATGGAACTTGATCCTGAAAGTTTTATTTCATTGTTTGCTTCATTTCCCTTTTCTATGCATGTGAACAGCAAGTGGCTACTTTTAAAATTTTATCTCCAGAATTTACTGTTGGTCAAAAAACTGATTCTTCAGTCTCAGATAAAAATAAAACCCCAGGGGGATATCTTCCCTACCAATCAGAACTTCCCCTTCAGGATGGAGCTAGGGTGTTAGCTTTTTTCTCTTTATTGCCCCTTTTCTTTCAATTTATGCTTTCTTTTTCTCCACACTTTCTCTCTCTTAGTTATCATTTTCTCTGACTGTAAAACACTGTTCTTCCCTCTTTTAATCCAATTGATATTTTAGCCTTTTAGAATCACTTTAAGTCGTACTAAGTGAAATTAGTAATTCTATAATATTTATCCTGCTTTTATTGAAATTTCAAAATTCTTTTTTGCAATATTAAAAAAAAAAAAATCCAATAATTACCTGAAGAAGGCTAGAACATAAAAGTCGAAACAACGTGAATATGG
Organism: Acanthosepion lycidas; assembly: GCA_963932145.1. Taxonomy (NCBI): domain Eukaryota; kingdom Metazoa; phylum Mollusca; class Cephalopoda; order Sepiida; family Sepiidae; genus Acanthosepion; species Acanthosepion lycidas. The sequence goes on along the minus strand of OZ010608.1, from coordinate 11,389,506 downwards.
CAATAATAGACAGATTATCTTTTTTTGTTTCATTTTCTTTTTTTTAAATTTGTATTGCCTATTGCCTTTATCTTTTGTATTTCTTCTTACATTTTGCTTTTTATCCGTCTTTTTTTTTTTTTTTGCAAATAAAACAGTTTGGCTAAAAGTTGAGGACTTCAGTCTCTGATAATGGCAAGAAAAAAAAAATCAAAATTGTCTGCTTACCATTGCTTTATAATCCACAGTAAAATGACCACAAAAATTGTAAGTGATAAAGGTTAGTTTATTAATTGAATTTGATGGGATACGAAACCTTTTGTGTAGAAAGATGACCTACGTTCTCTACACTAATTGTTGTACACAAACTCATCCATCCGCTATGAGTAGAATGTCTGCTCATAGGAACAGTCGTCACAATGTGGTTTGCAGGGTAAAGCATTTGAATTGTCAGTCCTACAGAACTTTAGTAATCCATGTTCAGTGCCCTTGCTATTTAATTTGAGCTCCTGGATAAAATCTAAAGAATCAGCAATATTATTAGTCCTGATCTGGCAGCTCAGCTTCAGTCACTTTCCCACTGCTCGTAAGATTGCCTCTCTGTCTTTTCTATAAATACTTTCATTGTAATTGTTCAGATGAGCTCTTCACTCAGTGTTATGTAGTGGTTTCACAGTTGTAGCTTGTATTTGTACTAAGTCGGTCCTAAAATAGGTTCAACGTACAAAACGTTAGGAACTTGATATAATAGGTATTGACACAGTAATCTAGTTGGGGTGGCTGATACTTTAATATCTGACTAACAGTCGTCCGAAATCGACTGATTAACCAACACACTACAGTTGAGCTGGCTAGATGTAGCCATAAATTCTATACTAAGTTTTTCTCACACTTCTCGCTTGTGGAACTACGTTTGAGGTTCTTTTCCAGACAACTTTAATCTCTAAAAATTTAAATGCAATGTCATTCGCTATCTAATGTCCTCCTGATTTCTTTTTTCCGTCCCCACTTATTAATGTTTCTGTTCCTAATTCTTCTATATGCTGTAAATCTTAGTGGCTTTACTGCCTTGCTTGGGGTGAAACTGATGAAATGAAAAAGTCTCATGTAGTTAAACCCATTCTTCACTCTTCAAAGTATTAACCAGAGCTACACGTGTTATACGAACTTTATAAAAAAAACCATTAGACACGGCATAAAAAGGTTATGATAGTTATTGATCTTCTGTCTAATGCAGTGATTCAGTGTTTGAGGGTAAAACTCATTTGGGAGCATTGTGAACTCTCAAGAGATTAGTGTTTAGTTGAGTTGGGGGTCTGCTGTAATTTTAACAGATCAAAACACATTGGAATAGCAACTGGTATATTCTAAAAATGAAAAAAATACTAAGAAACAGAATTTTATTAGAAAAAAAGTTCTCATGGATGAAAACTGGAGGCAATAAAAATATGGTTCACAGCATATATTCAAGGTAAAAATTACAAGGGAGGGAACAGGCCACATATCTGACTTGTGTTTAAACAGTTTTTGTAAATGTGTAGAAGTGTTAATACAAGACTTACTATATATATATATATATATATATATAATATGCATGGTACTTATGGAAAGTGCTCAATATCAGTGATAGAGCTAACGTATTTAGTTGGTAGGATGTGAGTCTGTGACCCTGGGTTTCACACTTTGTGATCGTCAGACAAACTGATTAATGTTTTGATAGTGGGAGGAAAAATTGTCATCGGAATGCCACTCGTATATACTTTGTTTTTTTGTTTTTTTAAAAAGCTCTCATGAAATAAAAAAATTATTACCTATGGAATTTTAAGTGCTTGATATTTTTATTAATTCATATATATATATATATATATATATATATATATATATATATATGTGTGTGTGTGTGTGCAACTACAACCTATTTGTTAAAGTTCACTAGTTTATCTGACCCACTAACAGCCCAGTAATTATTTTGTTTATTTCTAATAACATTTTCCTTTTTTTTTTTTTTTTTTTTTTCTCGCTCTACAATGTCAGATTTCATTATACAAGTCAATGCATTTGCAATTGGAATGAACAGGCAATAGTTAGTAATATCTCCAGGATATACTTGTATGTAGGTACTGTATCATGTCAGTTTCCACTTGCATTAATCATTATAAAAATGGATAAAATTTTGTATGTGCTGGGGTTTTGAGCAAACCAAGGGTAATATCAACTTTTTTATTTTATCATTTCACCCCAAGCAAGAAAATAATACTGCTAGTATGCAGGGGGGTTACAAGCAGTGAGAGAAATGGCTGAGAATAGGGAAGATTGATGAAAGATAGTCTTCAAAAAGACACCAGATGACAATTGATATTGCATTTAAATTTTTGAAGATTGTAGTTAGCAAAGCAAGCAAACTGAAGTGACTTCCACATGTTAGAAGTGCAAGAAAAGAAACTGTTGGAGAAGAAGTGGTGGTTGCATATAGCTATTTCAACAGTGAACAGTTGGGACCTTGATGCCAATCTAATAGCATGCCCAAATTCATATTTGGGGCACCAGGATAAAAAGCTCATCAGAGCAGATGCCATGAAAATATTTGCAGAAAAGATGGGAAACCCATGTCATGTCAGTGAGGAAGTGACTGAAGTCAAGATGCCAAGTACTACACCAGATATGGCAGCAGTATTTGATGCTCAGGTGAATGATAGGCTGCTGCTGAAGAAAATTTTCTGGTACAACAGTGAACCAACTTTCCTTGCAGTAGATGAAGCTATATACCAGAAAACAGCCATCCTGGTTCTCTCAGTATAAAGAGATGTAGACATGTATCACAAAGAATTAATGACAGAACCACTATTAAGGTCTCAGAAGAGGAAAGGAACCAGAATCCTCTTCCTAAACAGGGGACGAACCTCTACTGCTGTTCAAGAGAAGAAGGAGGAGTATGGACCAGGTGATAGGAATACTTATCCTGTTAAAAAAAAAAAAAAAAAAAAAAAAAAAAGCTCCCTTTCTGAAAGGGATTTTTCATTATTCTAGTATATAGCGGTATTGGTCGTAACGCTGTTCCAGTATATAGCCGTATTGGTCATAAACTAGTTATTTTCTACTGGCTTTTTAACGCTGGGAAGAATAAGGCTTTCCTGTACACCGAGTACTAATATTAGCATTAGTGTAGCCATTGATACAATAACACTGAATGCGAATATAGAAAGACGAGTTATGCACCCGTAACAAATAAAACATTTAATAAGGCAAAATACAACTTACACATATTAAAAAGATTTACATGTGTCACAAGACAATTGTGCATATTGTCCAAATGATAAGAATGTTTAACAGAACAAAGTGTCCTGGGTAAGATGATAAACTGTGTCCAACAGTAAGGCAGGAGGTTTTGAGGAGCATGGAACCACCTCTTAATTGCTGGTGTTCCGAGGTCCATCCTGACCCAGGGTGATAGGACCTGTTAGGGTCCCAACTATGAGCAAACAGTGAACTCCTCAAACTGGGGCCAAAACACTATAAAGTGTAAAAAATAGGTTTTAATGACAGCACAAATTTTTGATGAAAAAAAAAAAAAAATATTACCAGTAATACATTTAAAAATTATATATATATATATATATATATATATAATCTCAGCAATAAAAATCTTGTTGGCATTAAATAACCCATTGAGGTTTATATGCAATAAACCAAAACCTGAACAAAGAAATAACATACCAGTCTTATCGTCTTTGACCGTCTGTAGTCAAGTGAATCAAAATTACATTTATTTTTTTTTCTCCCCACTAAGCTTTGCACATGTTCACCATTTTCCATGTGTGTGGACACCCTGGTAGTTAAAAAGGTATTAACCATTCCCCAAATGGAAGCAAAGTAAAAAAGGTAAGAGTTCTCCTCTCTAAAAGGGCTGAACTCTCAAGTGTTCAACCCAAGGGAAAACAACTGTTGTCTCCCTACAAGTACTATGTCTTCCTTCTATTAGTATACTAAGCAGATAGTTAAAATTCTGTACAGGCTTGATTCCTATATCTCCAATTTATGACTAAAACTTTGATGACCTGTCTTTCAGTTAATAGTTAGTCCTTTGTTCTACCTCTTTTCCTACCTTGTCTAACATTACTCCGTATAAACTGTCCTGGGTATTACGATAAACTACATCCACCAGCAAGGCCTCTGATCAGGACGTTTTTAGAAGTGTGGAACCACCTCTTAATTGCTGGTATTCACTCGGGGTGGTAGCATCTGTTAGGGTAGCTATGGGCAAAAAGTTAAGTCCCCAAACTGGTTTCAAAAGTTTGTATTCATTTCTATGCTTGGTCAACTCAGGAGATTTTTGTGGCCTAGCATATGTGCTGATTCCTTAAGTTTATGACCAAGTCTTGTCTTCCATTAGTAGATTAATTTGAGATGTGGTATGGAATGCATAAGTGATCAGTGCCCATCTCCTCACATCTGTATTTGTAAATATGCAGGCCATAGTGTAGAGAAAGGTTTGACTAGGGCTCTCATTTTTTCTTTGTCATAGTCCTGTTGATGACTGAAATGTTTCCATATTGTGATAAGGTCAACAAAGTAGGTATACAATTTTGTTATTAGAGAGATAAGTAATTTCTTGGAGTTGTTTGACATGGATGCCATCTTTGCATTGTCTAGCTGAACAAAATAGTCATGAAGAGTTGACTTTCATAAAACGATAGATACCTGAATAAAGATTTTCTTACAAAACCCTCAGTGAGTGACTGATTTGATTAATGGCATATTAACCCATGGGTCATTTACTCCCAAAATTAGATTTTCTTGAGAGCTTTGAAGTAATATAAATGTTATTCTGTTTTCACAGTTGAATACATGGTAGATGATGCTCAACTTTTATGCATATACATGCTTGTGTGGATTACTGGAGGCAGTAATGTTTTGTATTTTTGTTGAAGTTATATTTTGGAATACAGTTTGTTTTAAGAAATTGTAGGATATTATATGGATTAATGTCATGTAAGAGGTCATGTTGGTTGTTTGGTTAATGGCATATCAACCTGTATGCATTTATTTAATGCCAAAATCTAAATATTTTAAATGCAGTTCTGTCTTCTACTACAAATAAAATGTAACGCTGATAAATAGGTTTTGTTAATGCTACGCTAAATAGCTACTGTGGATATTTTTTATATAAAAATTTATTGCTGGTTTCTTTTAGTATAAAAATGTATTTTTTATTGGTAGGGGGCTCACTATTTGCCCACAGCTGAGACCCTAACAGGTGCTACCACCCGGTTCAGGGTGGAACTGGAAACAGCAACTAAGAGCTGGTTCCATGCAAAACCCTCAGTGAATATCACTCTGTAAATATTTTAAACTATGATATTCCTGCTATGGGAAAGAATCATTGGTTAACTACTAGAATTAAATCTGTTTAAGATTTTTTTATACAGATTTTGTGTAGTAAAAATTTCCTCAAATGTAAAAGTGACTTGAATAGCAAAATAATATTCTCCAAAACTTAAACAGAAATAGGAAAATTTTATTAGAAACAAATGCTCAGGTATCGCGTAATATCAGCCTTTCTCTATGGCAGGGAATTCTTGACATTTTGTTCACAGATAGTTGATATAACAGATGTTGTACTACAGAAGAATAACATAGATGGGGCATGTGAACAATGAATAAGTTTAAAGGAAAAATGGAAACAAAAAAAGACACTACTAATTAAAATCAGAAAGAGGTAGCTGAAATTTCTGGGATACATAATCAAGAAAAACAGTTTGGAGAATTTAATCCTCACAGAACACCCTAAAGTTAAAAGGGACAGCAGGGAAACATTGAGTAATTTACATAAAAAAACTTTTATAAATGGATCACAGAAAAGGAAGTGGGAGTTATAAGGGAATAAATTTGTTTAGAGCTGCAATAGATAGGCACTTGTGGAGAACTATGATTGCCCACATCCTGAATATTAAGTGAAAGGGAGTCTCAGTACTCCAAAAATCAAGAAGGTTCAAAAAAAGTTAACAATCTAAGTTTTTTTTTTTTTTTGTTTTGTTTAAGGACCATGGCATGTCAAAGAAACAGTTGAAAATTATTGCTAACATAATGAGGAGGCAAATACTGAAATATGTTAATGTCTACAAAAGGTTTCTTTTATTAGAATTCAAAGTGGTTTTAATGAGTTTGAGGAAAGAACAATTAAATTTGGTTTTCCTCCATTTTGTCACCAGTCATTCCTAACCAACATGAATATTGTCAAGCCATTATTTTCTTAAGATGAACTGATATACATATCAATAAAAGTGGTTATAGCAGTTCCAACAAGAGAAAAGTGTGTATATTAAAAAGAGAAACTGCCAACGTTTTTGGTTGTAATGTGGATTTTTTCTTAATTTTTAAAAAAATATTAGGCTTTAGTTTCCATAATTTTGCATCGGGCAAAGACTGGAGATTTCCACATATTATTAAAAATGTTTTTTCCTTTGTTTTAGAATGTTAAATATTCTTGATGATACTTTTTTTTTTGTTAGTGACCGAAATGTCATACACACACACACACACACATATATATATATATAAATATATATATATATATATATATATATATATATATATACTGACAGCTATAGAGGAAAGGTTTCTTTTTAAATTATTTTTCCCCATTATGGTTGTTGCTATATCCATGATATGATATAGTATTATTTAACATTAGTAGAACACATTGAAAAGATAAGCAGAAGGGAATAGCAAAGTTGAAAAAACTACAATGGATAGGAATTGGTTTAAAGCCATGATGACCCACACATTTAGACACAGCACTTAAAATAAAATAAAAAAAATCACCTTTTAGAAGTGGGGGATATTTTTATAGGGATCTTTTAATTTGCCCAGAAATAAGACAAAATTGTAATGAGAGAGAAAATAACCACCCTCAAAAAAGAATTTGTTTTGTGTGGCCTGCTGAAAGAGAATTAAAGAAAATAGTAGAAACCTGCTACTTTAAGTATCAGAAACTATGCTAATGTTCTTTCCTTTCTGAATGGCATGGCCAACCAGAAATATGATGGTGAATAAAGGCCGTTGTTTTTTGCTTACCAAGATTAGAATAATTTTGAGCTTGGTGGGTGAAAGTGTGTTATAGGAATCACCTATTGTGCCTAAAATTGTAATGAAAGAAAATCATGTACCTCAAGAGTTTGGGTTTTGTGCATGGTCTTCTGGAGGAAAATGAAAGAAAATAGTTATCAGAAACCTGTTACTTTAGGTATCAGAGAAACTATGCTACTGTTCCTTCCTCTCTGAATGGCGTGACTAATCAGAAAACTCATTCAGTGAATAAAGGTCATTGCTTTTTGCTTACCAGACAAGGATTGATGGGCAAAAGTGTTTTTCTGCTGTTGCAAAGTGAAGGTAGGATCTATGTCCCCATTTTTCATTACTACATTGCCTGCTGCACTGTTTACTACACATTTGTAATTGAACTTTTTGGTGATGCACAGATTATTAGGTTAGTGCAAAAATAATGTCGTTTTCTCACATATTAACATGTGAGAAAACATTATTTTTGCACCAACCTAATATTTTATTTTTTGTTTTTGTTTCTACTTACCCCAAACACCCTTTTTAGAACTGGGCGTAGTTTTTTAAGGATCTTTTTAATTTGACCAGAAATGAGACGACAATAGTGTGGTTTTGTTAAAGACACTGGAACAAGGTATGCAATATTTATGTTCAGAATATCAGGAAGAGCAATACAAATGCAGAAGGAGGAATACCTATGATTTATAGATTATGAAAAAAGCATTTGACAAAGTACATCACGAAGAACTGTTCAAACTGCCAGGTAAGCTTGATTTATTTAGTAAAAATATTACAATAATCCCGAACTTATACTAGGAGAAAAGCACCTGCATTTGGTGACTAAGTGTAGCTTAGATGTGGCACTAGGTTAAACTGACTGCATATAGATAGAAAAGAGGGTAAGACATCAATGAGTTTTCTCAGGAATCCTTCAATCATTACATTTGAGCAATCCAGAGAATTAGTAATTTCTACCAGAATTCATTGTTGGCTTCCAGAATCTTAACAGCATATGCAGAGTTGATATACAGAAAACTATAGGAATTCCTACAGATGGTAGTAAAGGAAAGGGAGAAGAAAGGACTAAACATCAATTATAAGAAAGCAGAATGCATGGGTGTCAACAAGAGGAACAGCACAAGATCTGAACCAAAAATTGAAGACCTCAAAATAGAGTAGAAAAAATTTAAATATTGAGGGAGTTTAATCAAGGTACAGAAAATGTGACACCAAAACTCAAATAGTGAAAAAATGTCTTTCAAAAGCTAAGCAAAGAATTATGAAACAGGAAAATTTGGTTGGAAACAAAGAGAGAACCATGGAAGAACAACACGAAACACAACAGTAGAAATAACAGAATATGTTACACAAGAGATAATACAAGAAGTGAAAGGTATTAGGAAGACTGTCCAACTGGTTTGACATGAACTAGTATCAGCTCGACTCAATACCGTTCATCTCTCTTGAGAGGCGTAGTGTGTGTGTATATATATATATATATATATATATATATAATATATAGCGTTAGGAAGAGTCCATTCTGTTGGTCTAGGTAGGCACCATGACAGTACTGAAGAGTACTATACTTTTGGTCCTGTGTGGCAGTGCATTTCCGGATGGTTCCCTCACAGATGAAGAAGCTTGAGGCAACACATCTGGTTCTATAGAAGGATAATGAAAATACTATGGACTAAAAATATGGGTCATTAATTTTAGGAAAAATGCAAACAAAAGGTACACAGAAACAGGCACATAATGAGAAAAAAGGGGGTTTGAGAATTTAATACTCCCAGGACATATTGAAGATAAGATGGGCAGAGGAAAACAGTGAATAATGATCTTGTGTAAATGATTGGCATAACAGATTAGAGTTTTTTAATTGGAATCACCCCGCCCCCTCCATGCAAGGCAGATCATGCATGGAAGAATTCGGAACAGAAAAATTAATGAGCAGGAAGAGTAAAGAGTAATTAGGACAGAAGATAGGAAAGACCAACCTTACTAAGAGCTACAAAGGACAAGAAGTTGTGGAGATCCATTTGTTTCTATTTAATGTGGTTTTAAGACTGAAAACAATTTATAATTGACTGAAATTATTTAAATCAACCAGAAATGAGGAATGGTTATCTTCATCTAATCTCGAATGGACAGAAATCTAATGAGATTTATGACTGAAGAAAAATGTTTTGAAACAATTATAATTAAGAATGAAAATTGGAAAGGTGTTTCAGTTCAGAAAGGTTTTTTTTTTTTTTTTTTTTTTTTTTTTTATTTGTTTTTGTTTAGATTTTATGACAATGAAGAGCAAAATGCAAGAAAAGAAAAGAGCATTGTAAATAGATAGCGAAGAGGAGGCAAATACTGAAATATGTTAATGTCTATAAAATGATTCTTTTTATTAGAATTCAAAGTAGTTTTAATGAATTTGAGAAAAAACAATTTTGTCACCAGTCATTCCTCACCAACATGAATATTTTTATGCCATTTTCTTAAGATGAAAAAAAAAAAAAAAAATATATATATATATATATAAATAAAAGGCTCAAACACTAATATTCCATGGTTATAAATTATTACACTGGAATTGTAATTATGATCCAATTCACCAGACCTACAAATTCAAAAAGTTTTTTTTTTGTTTTTTTGAATTTGTAGGTCTGGTGAATTGGACCATAATTACAATTCCAGTGTAATAATTTATAACCACGCAATATTCGTATTTGAGCTTTTTATATCATATTCTTACTCTGTCCTGGACATTGAGTTCTACCTGGATTCTATCCTCTTGGGATATATATATATATATATATATATATATATATATATATATATATATAGTAATTTTTTTTTCCTCAAATGTATAGCTAGTAGCAATTTTTTTTTTTTTTTTTTTTTTTTTTTTTTTTTCCAAAAATGTATTGTTGGCAATATTTTTTTTTAAATTTATTGCTGATAATAATTTTTACAAAGTATTTCTGGTATTAAAACCTATTTTTACACTTTCATAATGCTTTTTACCTAAGTTTCAGGGTTAACTATTTGCCCATAGCTGGGACCCTAACAGGTGCTACCACCACAGGTCAGGGTGGACCTGGGAACACCAGCAATTAAGGTGATTCCACACTCTTCAAAACCTCCTGATCAGGCCTTGCTGCTGGATGTAGTTTATCATCATACCCAGGACTGGAAAGCTGGAATGTAAAACAATAGAGAAAATCCTTTGCTGATTTGAAATAAATATTGTTTTGAAAAAGTTGACTGGTATCTGAAGGTCATTGTCAGCCAGGAAGCAAATTTAAGTAAAGCCAAAAATGTAAACAATGGGATTTGAAATCCGTCATTTTGGAAATTGACAAAGAATTCATCGGAATAATAATCTTTTAAAATTGCTGATGGGGAAAAATTATTTCAATAAAAATGGCCGATTGTTGCAAAGAATGTGGAGACAGTTATTGTTTTGAAATAGCTGACCAAATTGTTTGAAGGTCGATGTCATGTCTCTCGGGTTGGAGAAAATAATTAATTAATGAATATGTAATGAGCTTTGAGGGGTGGTGAAAATTTGGGGAGATGCATATAAACCAAACATTTAGTTGAAGCCAGCAGTTGCTTTTGGAGAGGGTAGAGATGAATCGACAGACAAGGGTGATTGTAAACTCCATGGGACCTGCCATCAAGAATTTCCAACATCACATGCAAATACTTAACATGTTCTAAGTTTTAGAAGCAAGAGATACAGTGTCATGATAGTTTGCCAAGAAGGGTTAATTTTGTTGTATCAAGACCTATTGAAAATTAACCCAGCAGCCTTCTTTATTTCTTGATATTTGTATTTTCACTTGTGGAAGCAGTACTTTTTCATAGCACAGTTCTGCCAACTTGATTCAGCACTTAATGTACAGACAAAAATGGGAAAATGAAGTGTGGTTGACCCCATATGGAGAGAGAAGGGAGATCACTGTAAGAACACTATTGGAAAATTCATAAACTTGAGGAATCAGCATATATGTTATGCCACAAAAATCTGAGCCGACCAAGCATAGAAATGAATACAATATAGGAACCAGTAATAAGGAGTATCAGAAAAGTGATAACAGCAAAAATTGCAATATGAGCATTGGTAAAAAAATGATTGCTGAAGACATTAGGTTTATAATACCCAGAAATTCATACACAAGGACACATGGCACAGTGGAGAAAGGCATTGATTTGATCCAGTGACAGGACCCAAAGAGTGAGTTCAATACCTGGCTAAGGTAGTGCAGAACTTTCAGAGGGAAATTAACAGATAACTGACATCCATTAAACGTGGCATGTGGAAGTAGAACAGTCTACTCCAGTTAGCAAAATAAAGGGTCAATTTCGACATTCAAACCACCTGAAGAAGGCCAGATTGTACAACGGCTGAAACGTAATAAATATGACGACAAAGAGGACAATATCTGAATAATGTAAATGTACATAATACCTCATCTCAGAAATGTTGACTGATACAGACAAAAATTTGATCTTCACTACACTGATCAAGGAACACAATGTGGGTAGAGCAGATGAATGAAGATGAAGAAAATAGTCAGCAGATAATCATCAGTTGACTGGCGCCAAAGCTGACCAATATGGGAACAAAGGTTTGAGGCATGTTATAGCTGTAGTTCTTGTTAACCCAAGTACTTTCGATCTCAGATTTATGAGTATTGTAGCAATGTTGTAAAATTTAAGTTGACTATTTTGCAACTTAACATCTCTGGTTCTTCTCCTTGCATTGGGAACACTTGTTTATAAAACTTTGTAGCCACAACAGTTAATCTTAAAATAATAACCGAATGTGTTTACAAAAATCACCACCACAACGATTACAATTATATTAAGTTTGTCTCCCCAATTCACCCCTGAGGATAATGTTGAAGGAGATTGAAAGGACTTGGGTTAATAGAAATACATTGCATGCCTTGAATTTCAGCCTAACATCAAGAAGCTAATTAGAGAACTAAAAAGGATTATTATAAAAATAGGCATAATATATCTATTATTTAATGAAATCTGCTTAAACAAAAATGAAGCCTAATTTTATACACACACACACACACACACATACACTCTGTGTA
>OZ010608.1:11354551-11362051 GCA_963932145.1 Acanthosepion lycidas | reverse complement strand
ATATATATATACACATATATAGAGATATATATATATATATATATATATATACACACATATATAGATATATATATATATATATATATACACACATATAGATATATATATATATATATATATATATATATATATATATATATATATATAATTTTTTTTGTTGTTAAATGATTCCTTCACTACATAAGAGTTCTCCAGTTTCAAAAACGAGAACTGAAACCATCCAAATAATTTTGAAGTTGAATTGAGGTGTTTAGTCCCGTTTCATCTTCAAGCGAAATTTTAGTAATATTCTATCTCTTGGTTTACATGTGTTTTTAGGCATGGTCCGTTATAACATTCGTTCTTGTGGGAGTGGCTAGGTTAGTTTTCTTTAAGTGGTCAGAGAGTTCATTCTTATCCATAGATTCATCATCTTCTGAGAGGTTTTGCTAAATTTGAGTAGGGTATCTATTTCAAGGCTAATGTTGGCAGTCATCCTTTAGTTGGTTCCCAGTGTGGGATATTTTTATGGCGCGCCTACAAGTCATGTGCCGGGAGGATTGTGTTTTATTATTGTCTATCTGATTATCTATTTATTTATTTGTTTATTCAAGTGGGTGTTTTATATACAAACCATATTGCACTGAATTTCAATTTGTTTTTGATGACTACAGAAAGGGTTTTCCTATTTAATGATTTGGCTAAGCTTTTAAGACTTTTATTAAACTATGGGATTTTTTTTATACTAATTACTTAATGTGAAAGTTTGATGTCATCAAAAAAACCGTTAACTCCTGCCTCTGGTTTAATAATTCTTCATCGGCCATCCCAGGTTTTACAAGTTCGTTTTATTTACTATTTTCCATTTTACTTTTGGTGTTTTATTCGTTTCTTTTAGATGCCAGAAATATTGGGATAGACATGTCTGATTTCTATTTTGAATATTGTTGAAGGAGTTCTTGTGTTGCCTCCATCTAATTTTAAAATTATTCTTCGTTGAGTCTATGTATATCCTATCAGTGTTAGGACTCTCAATGGATGAGATAATGCATTGGTATACCATGGATTTTGTGAGGCATTTATTTTCCAATGGGCAGTTTTTAGGGTTTCTACAATCACGTAATTTTTCGTTATTTTTATCTAATTTTAGTTTGAGTTTTATTACTGTTTTGGCATGCGTGTTTTTCTAGGATTTTCTTTCTAGATTTTTAGTGCAGCTGTAACTCAATTTTAAGGTGTTTTTGTTAAAGATCTCACTGAGTTTGCTGTTAGTGGGAAAGTGCTTTTCAATTAAAGCTAGGAACTTATGGCCTAGTTTGGTGCTGACCATTTGGTTGTACAGAGGGGTATACCAGATCTTTCTTTTCCTGTTTTTCTTATTATTGGTACTATCATTTCTATAGGTTATGTCAGCATTTTTGTATCCGCTATTTTTCAGGGCTGTGTTATAAAAACTACTGTGTTGTCAGAATATTTCCTTATTTGCTGAGTTCATACTGATTCTTTTCTCTATTGATGTGGGTATATGCTTAATTATAGATGGAGGGTGGTTTGACTTAGGGTGTACATACAGGGGATTAGTATTAGGTTTTCTGTAAGGTAGGTGAATGTTGTTCGTTAAGTCTAGGGTTACGTCTAGGAAGTTTACTCTTTTTAATTTAGTGTTGACTATTGTTTTTAAATTAGGTTTTCCGAATTCATTATAAATTATCTTTCTAATTTTCTGTTCTAAAATTTGTGGAGCTCCTCACTACCATGAGCCCGTCATCTCTGTATAGCCTGATGTCCCTAATGTCTAGTTCACGGTGGGCGGTTAGATTGTACAGTATAAATAGATCGACAAGGTCTGAAGATTCTGCAGAGTCTAGAGATCCCATGGTAATGTCTAAGTTGTCGTTAGTGTTTTTAATCCACTGGTCCCCATTATGGATGAGGACAGATTTCTTTGCACTGAGAATTATGTTTGTTTCTTCCTTAGTTAAGTCAGAATATACTGTAGCAAACTCCAGTGCAGTCGTGAAGAGATCTTTCGATATTGACTGGTAGTAATCGACAATATCGAACTGAATTAGGGTGCAGTCGGGCTTACTGTCGATGTTGGTAAACCAGTTTATGACTTCTTTGGTGTTAATCCAAGGTGTTTTTTAATTTGGCTAGCGATCCTTTCCAGAATTTTATTGCTTATCTTTCCTATGCCGGGTCTAGTAGGGTTGATCATTCTGGTAGCGGGGTCTTCCTCAAAAAAGCTCTACTTCTTTATGGGGCACTGTCTTAAAAATTAAAACAAAAATACTAAGGAAGTCCAGATTATGCGCCCAATGTGTTCTTTTCTATTTTCTGCATAACTGTGCACTTATATATATAAAATGAAATTTGACTGCTTTTTCATCACTGTATAGAGTGATATCATTAAGTGGCTGTCACATGGCTCATGTGACATCTCCACCAAAGGGAGATAAGTGCCTTCTGTATCCTTACTCCCCTTTTTTTTCCTTTTTAGACTTAATGCTCTACTTCTATATCAAGAGATGTGCAACTATTTTTAAAATTTTTCAATCACTTCTGGGCACTATGCTGTGTTAATTCCTATCAATTGCTCAATCTCGACAAACAGCTTCAGCAGGTAAAAAAAAAAAACAAAAAAACACAGCTTTAATTTTTTTTCTTCAATTGCAACAACTGTAACAAGTTTCATCTGAATGGTAATGAAATTGTAAAGATACAAAAATATTTTTGACATGATATATAGAGTATCCTGTGAAAACTCTAAATGCAAAGCCAAAAAGTCACTCAAGGTAGTGCTATGAAATGAGGTTGCTGTGAGTGTGGAAAATTATAACGATATGTAGGATAGACTTGAAGAGGTTAATATTGTAGTGAGTGAGCATCCTCTCAGGAGTCTGTTCCACAAAGTAACATTTCTGAGGAAGAAGCTGTCTGAGTGGAGCTTCCTCCTTATTAGAATATGAAGGAACAAAGATGATTCGACACTGTATATGTCATGACAGGTCTGAGCTGTGAAGGTCTGAACTGATGGAACTAAGGAATCTTGTCTTTGCCATGAAAATAATTGAGTAGCAAGAGGCTAAAAAAAGACATTTCTGTTGGGGTGGGGAAAAGGGGTTGTAGGCTGGAAGATAATTCCTCCCCTACAAAACTGCATGAAAGCTTTTGAACTCTTTCTAGACTGGAAAGTAAAGGTTGTGCAGCTCAGATATGATTTTCATGTAAGAAGCTATTTATTTCCTAGTGTGTGTTAACTTAATTGGTAACATGGGCAACATAGTTTTTAATTTCATTATCATGATATAAATAATTTCAGTTGTAACATGAAGTCCTCTGGTTCTTATCATTTTGCTTCAGTTTAGTACAACCAACTGACTCTACTGATGCTAATTAATAATTGTTAAGTGAAATAATCTTTTTACTGCACCAATCTTTACAGTGGTGACAACTCATGTGACTCAATCCTTACAATATTGTAATAATAATAATAATAATAATGGTCAGTTACACATTTCTGAGCATGCCTGTCTGCTAGAGTGGCTAGCCAATCCTTGTTGCAGATTCCTGCTCAGTCACATTGGTGCTTGTCGAACACCACAGATACCACCTGCTAGTATAGATGGCTTCTGAATCCAAGACTCAAGATAGATTGAATTCTTTGCCTATTTCGTCAATAGAAAATAATCATGTAAATAAGATAGGTATAGAAAGTGCTATGAAAAGATTAGCAGATCTAAAGCTAGAAAAATATTTTAGGTTTGATAATGAATGTTTTCTTTAGCTTGTATCAAGTTGTATATTGTAATAAACTTGATATTCTACATTTTCAGTTTGATTGTAGACATGGCCAACTCAAAGTACTGACAAATCATGCAGTTACCCATGGTGTCATCAAGGCTGAGGACATCATACAATATCATATGTTTTTGGATCTTCCAAAACTAAAACTTATAAAAACATACTTGCAGTCGTCCAAGACAGATTAAATTCTTTGGCTTCGTCAATAGAAAATGATTATGTAAAGAAGATAGGTGTAGAAAGTGCCATGAAAAAAATTTGCAGATCTAAAGATTAGAAAAAATGTTTTAGGGGAGAATAATGAATGCTTTCTTTAGCTTGTATTAAGTTGTATGTTGTAACTTAGGGATGGTTAATGAATGAGGGATAACTAAAATGGGGGTTGGAAATGAAATGGTAATCTTTATAACAAAATACAATACTCGCCAGCGGCGTGAAGTAGGTAAACCACTGCTAATGGTGGACTACTTAGACAGCAGATTCCCCCTTACAATAGTGTCCAACGTATTTATGAGGATTGAGACATACCCATTAGTGTTCATAGGTATATAACATTGTATATTGTAATAAACTCGTTATTCTACACTTTCAGTTTTTTCTCCTTGTGAAAATTTAAAAAAAATTATACTTGTAAAAGCACTGAAGTTCAACTTTCCCAGGCTGTCAGCAATCCAAAGGCCATCACTGCAGGTGGGTGGGTGATTGCAAGTTTATAGTCAAATCCAAACTTGTTCTTCTTTGATCGTCAAAGTTAAGCAATGCTGAAGCACTTAGGAACACTGAGTATTATAAGCAAAAACTGAATACAAAATTGGTTGGTTACGGAGGGAGCAACCTGATCCTATAAAAGCTTAATTTTCTATTGAAACCACAGCTTGAACAGCTAGTCGTTTTGAGATCTGTAACCCAAGATTCCTCAGTGGATTTTACAAAACTAAAGGAATGGGGGTCTGTATTGTGAAAGTCACGAAGTAGCGGTTTACTTGTTTACAGATGGTGATCTTCATGTGTATAGCGAACAAAACAGCAACTTACCTCGTCAAACGAAGCGACAGCGCGTCGCGTGTATTCTATAACGGAAAATGTGGCGAAAAAGAAAATTACTTACCAAACAAAAGGGCACATATTCCGCATGACATGCTGAAAATGGAATATTTGAATTAAAAAACAAGTCCGTCGCAGGAATCGCTATAAAAGTATTGTGATATGCAAATTACTGAACATCCTCTCCCAGCTGTCGGCGAATGGAAAAAATGCTCGGCGGACAAAAGCAGTTGGTGTTCTCGAATCGGGGAAGCAAAATTCGGGTATTTTGGTTACCGCGTTTGTTGGAGAAGGAGTTATTTTTCTGACTGGTTGCGTGCATTGTGATTCGTGAGATAGTACCTGCGAGTCGAGTTTTCGGCATTTCTTTCTGCCCCCCCCCCCCCCCCCCGATGTTCGAGTCTGAACTTTGTGATTTTTTTTTTTCTCTGTGACGTGGAAATAATCTGCGACAAACATTTCCTTTGCAATCACAGATCGCTTACAATGTGACACATTATTGTCATCCCAGGAATTAACTCCTAGCCACGGCGTGAAGCTGTGATACTTCTACCAGCAATTTGGGGTTGACTTTTAGTCGCTGCCATCAACATGTGACCCGGTCGATCGGCGGTCGTCGCTACCCGGCGGAATTCTTTGGTCAGAGTACCAAATGGAATGGTCAGTCGATTCTAGACACCATCTCCATCAGCTCACTTCCAATGCCTGGTTACCAAAGTAACTACTTCGATTTCAAGTCTAACCTACCTATGTTGTGATTTGATCTTAGGTAGACGAGATCAGTCAGGCATCTTGCCGTAGTGCAAGATGAGTCTAAACTGAAGGCGATGTCGCACAAGCGAAAAAGAAATAAATAAAAACCAGAAAGAGGTTCGGGTATGTTGAAAAAAAAAAACATATCAATTTTTATCGGTCTATTCTATACAGGACTGTGTGTTTTTTGTTTTTTTTTTCCCAACCAGTTTCTTCCGAGAGTGACACTATTATACTTCTAGGCAAGTTCTAGTCTTCTAAGTCAACTGGTTTAGTTTTTAGGTGCTGGCTTAGCTTCGTTCTTCAGTATAACTTTGCTGTTTTGTAGCAAGGTGAGGTCGGAGGCTGGAATCGTTAATCTGTCAGCTCACTCCTGTAACTCCGACTGGCTAACTGGAGAACTGCCGAGGGCGCTCGCTTATATGGGGTTAGACGCAGCCTGGGGTTTTTGGTAATTCCCGATTTCTGACAAGGGACACCTTTGTTGTCTGGCTAGGAAAATTGATTATTTTCCATTTTTTTTTTTTTTTTGAGGCGGGGGACCGCTTGGTCCGTGAGGAGAGGTTACAGCATCGCTATCCTCCTAAACTCCCTCCTTCTCACATTGGTACCTCATACCAAATCCTTTCGGTCGGCGTTAGTAATTTCCCAGTCTTTCTTACCAATTTACCTCCGCCTATAACCATTGCTACCACCTGGCCAATGGCATCCTCGTCGTGCGGGTGTGGTTAAGCTTGCTTCATTAATTAACTCTTAGACATGCCTGCTTATTCAGGATTTCTCAGTTCAGAATTATCAACTGGAACTTTGTTTATAAATTTCCTTTTTCATCTTACAAATAATACATGGCCTTGTCCAACACGTAAAATCTTTTTGATTTCAAATGATAACTTTGACGCTTCTGGTTCTTGTTTTCTTATCCAGTACTTTTACAATCATCATTAATCTATTGTCAAAGCTCACCACATGGCCCTGTCCTGGATATGACGATAAACTACACCCGCGGCCTGAGTAAGACGATGAACTACGTCCAGCCTCTGATCAGGAGGTTTTGAAAAGCGTGGAACCGCCTATTCCCAGGTCCACCTTGACTCGGGGTGGTAGCACCTGTTAGGGTCTCAGCTATGGGAAAATAGTTAACACCCAAACTTGTGTAAAAATAGGTTTTAATACCAGAAATACTTTGTAATAATAATAATTAAAAAAAACTATTACTAGCAATAATTTTTGAAGGAAAAATTATCAGCAATAGTTTTAAAAAATACCAGCAATACAAACAGCTATACATTTAAAAAAAAAATATTCCCAGAAATAGATTTTTGAAGAAAAACATTACCAGCAATAAAAATTTTGTCGGCATTAAGTAACCCATCGACGTTGATATGTCACAAAACAAACAAATTCGACACATGGCCTTTTTGTGAATTTATCATTGATGCAAATCCTTGGTTTCCTGAGAAAAGTAACTTTTTTTTTCTTTAAAAAAAAAATAAATAAATCTTTTTGCATCATACGGTATATCGTTCGGGATATCTTCTTTTTTGACCCTTCTTTTCCGTTCTCAGTATTTTCTAGTTTAATTTTTATGGCTAATTAGTTAACCAATTACCATAGCTACATAGTGTCATATTCAAATAGCATCTTTAATCCAAATATATACAAATTCATAGCCTTTTAAAATGCATGGAAAGATAATACAAAAATACATTTTGCATGTACTGATAAAAATTTTATCTCTTAAAATAAAACATACAATATTCAAAGAGTTCATAAGTTCCTATCAGAAAGTTCTTGCGTTGAGTCTCTGAGTCCTTTAGCATCTGAGAGAGAGATGGGGTAGAGTCCTTGTAAAATGTATATGTATCTAAGTATTTCTTGATAGCATTAATTCTTTCAACTCTCTCTGGTTGTTTTAGATGT
>OZ010608.1:11314551-11349551 GCA_963932145.1 Acanthosepion lycidas | reverse complement strand
TGAGCGTGAAGAGAAACTGGAGCAGACTAGCGATGGACATAACTCACTACAATGGTGAGAATTTTCTAACGCTTATTGATTGCGGTACCTCTAAGTTTGCGAGCACCGTCATTCGACTGTTTTCCTGGAGCGAGGCCCACCGATGGAAATACTGACCGATAACGATACTGCATTCACCAGTAAAGACTTTGCGATCTATTGGGACGTGCATCTGCGGTTTCTATGTGCTTACTCGCCGAGTGGAAACGGCATCGTAGATTGAAACCACAGAACCGTCAAGACCATCGAAGCCAGGAAGGGCTGTACAGTATCGGAGGCGGTTTACTGGTATGTCACCCCGAAAGATAACGTTTCACCGTCCACAGCGCCGGCTGATGTACTGCACAAGTATCATGTCTGAGTGAAAGGCATTGAAGCCAACCCGCTGCCTGAACTAGAAGTGACCGGAGGGAGATTGAAAAAAGATGTTGTTTGGGTCAAAAACCCACGCGGCAAGTGTACGACAAATACGGCACTGGACGTGTTATGAAGGTGATTAGCCCGCAATATTTGAGAATTGATGGGGTGCCTTGTCACATTAAAGACCTGCAATTGGTGATGCAACCGCTACCGTTACTGAGCGATGAAAGAGATTCCGAGTCTGAGAGTAGTGAGCGTTCGATCTGCTTGGAGATAGACCTGCTGGGCAGTGATTCCGATATCAGCAGCCTCCCGGCGACACTGAAACCACAGACGAGAGTACGCATGAGGATGAAGTTTGTGTTGTCCCCCTTCGGAGGGGCACTCAACGGCGACGATCGCCACCTCCCTGCCCTGTTTGTGATAATGAGATCAGTGGGGAGTGTGGGGAAAATTGTGAAAATAGCCTACCTCGGAAACGCTCATGAATCTGTGCGTCGTGTAAACTCCGGCTGCTCAACGGTTAAAAAGAACCAAAATGGCGGCGCCCATGTTTTATGCCAGGCGGTCTCGGACAGTTAACGCGAAAACTATTTGTCTCGTTATTCGCATGCAAATTATGGTCGGTCCGTGGCTGTAAAATAAAGCAGGCGCGTTTTTGTTTCTGGGGACTTTTTTTTTTTTTTTTTTTTTTTTTTTTAATTTTTTTGCTCGTGAGAAGGTTGGACGTGTGACACTATTTTGTCGTTTACCCTCCTCGCTTTTTCTATCTGCTACTATTAGTTGAGTTGTTGCTTTACTACAACAGGAAGATATGGGTTAGGGACGGTGAAATCTTGCAAAAGACAATACATACACAATCAGATTATTATAATACACAAACACGCAGACATATTTAGATATATAAACAGGCAAAAAAAGCGACGAGAGAGCAAATATGTCCACGTATGTATTTTTTCCTCAGTTTCTTCTTTAAACTTAATATAGATTAAATTTAAAATTGGTAATTTTTAATTTTATAGTATAACTTAATATTAGTTAGAATGAATTGTTTTAGTTTAACCCTAACATTTAAAGCATTAAATTTTTATAACCATAATTTTTTTTGTCAAGTTTTTTGAATTCTCATATACTTGTATTTTGATTGGTCATTCCAGCTTATGTAACAGCGTTTCCCCTAGCGAGGGGTGTTTGATTGCTTTGAACATTTTAAAATCCTTTATTCTACATTCAACACCATCACTTGATAAGACACCAGAAGTGTTGAAACAAAATGGCTTAACCTCATCTACATATAAAAAAAAAAAAAAAAAAAAAAAATGATTAAAAACAATGGAAGTTTTAATAATAAAAAAAGCCAAGGCTACGAATATTAACTACGAACACGGCTACAATAATGTGCTGTGTTCAGGAAATAAAACATCCCTATAACTCTAGAAACATACACACAATGCATACACCCAATTAAAAAGCAAAAATAAAATCATCCTTAATAATGGCTAAAAGTATAGCCGAAAGCGCTCGGAATTACAGAACATTTGAACAGTTTCTACAGACTGTCCAGAAAAGAAGACACTTCGAACACAAGCAAAATAAAATAAAAAGGTTAATTGCAGTACCTTGTCTGTCTTTAATGAAACCTATATATCAGCATACCAACTGCACAGGTCTTTGATTCTTTCTCTTCAGTTTTCGTGAATTCTTGTAAGGTCTTCAGGGCGGCATCTTGTCTTCACATATTTACTGGATGTCAGATTAAAACATTTGCAACGTATAAGTGTAGAAAAAAATAACACATTCTTTCTACGTTTGATAAGATTGAGACAATTTCTTTTAGAACGGGATTCTAAGAATTTGACAACGGCCGTTGCATTTTATTAAAATGATGCTTACTTTCATAAGTTTTTTTTTTTTTTTTTTTTTTTTTTTCGCTTCTTTATTAGCTCTTCATATAAAATATCTGCCAAGACCTGTTCTCTAGATAATGGTCAGGTAAACCAATGAGCAAGTGGGTAAACTGGACCCAGATACAATGATTCTAAACTTTTTCTTTCTCGTTTTTCCCCCCCTTTTCTTTTCTTTTATCCTTTTTATTTTTTATTTATTTTTTGTTTGTTTTGCCTTTTGCTATCTGTATTTGAGTCTGTGCCTGGAACATTTTCAGCTGATAGCTCAAGTACTTCTTGTGATTGTTTCTCTGCTGTCATCTATTCTTAGCTCATCTATTGTGTCTGAGAGTGCCTTTAGCAAGTCTCTCTCTCTCTCTCTCTCTCTCTCTCTCTTGAATGGTACCACCTACTTCTAACGTCAGACATTTGACGCCATAAACCGCCCACACACAGATTTTTCCCTGGCTAAAATTCCAAAGAAATAAGGAATGAAACGGAAATTTGGAAATACTTTTGTCTTGGTGATGCATATCAGACTATACTTTTTAACTGTTGATTAAAGTCTTTCTCTTTCGTCAAATTCCAGAATCTTAATCTTTCATCATTGCTGCAACTGTGAACTAATCAAGAGTATAATACATACTGATTGAAATAAAAGCAATATAAAAACGGTTGAAAATCTAGCATTACAGTTTAATCATGAAAAGATATAACCATAATATCTATGCCGTTTCTTCTATCACACCTCTCACTTGTGGA
Source organism: Acanthosepion lycidas (assembly GCA_963932145.1). Taxonomy (NCBI): domain Eukaryota; kingdom Metazoa; phylum Mollusca; class Cephalopoda; order Sepiida; family Sepiidae; genus Acanthosepion; species Acanthosepion lycidas. The sequence continues at coordinate 11,346,504 of OZ010608.1, read as the reverse complement.
ACTCTCTTCCGGCTTTTTGTTTTACAGTCAGCGTTTAAAATTTTGAAGATCAGTGTTTATCTTCTCTCTTAATTCTTTTTATTGTTCTTTCTTTGTTTTTTCACTTCCAGTGACTCATATGCATTTGTCATTGCTTGGAAATCTTCCATGTAAACATAAACAGACAATCATTATTGTTTTGTCCGTGTATTTAATATATTGTGATGTAATTGTCATCTTTCATAATGGCTAATGTAATCTGAAAGCTTAGATAGAATTAAAAAAATATGTATCAATATTGTGATTTTCTTTCTTCTTTTAATGATAATGTTATTAAGCTTATCAGACGATATGAAAAGAATTTACATAAAATAAATAGACAAAACATGTCTGTATTATTTAATGAAATATATATATATATATATATATATATATATATATATATATATATAGATACTTTGTAGATCTAATTTTGAAGCTAATTTGACCACAGTAAATGGATATATAGTTTGATCAAGCTGAGGCATGGTGGAGTAATGGATAAAGGCTTGGACTGAGGAATTGAAGAGCCGAGTTTGAATTCCAGTCAAATCCATTATATTTACTTACATGCTAATACCCTTGGGGAAGGTATGAATCATCTTCTCCTCCCAACTATGGGTAAATATCAGGACAGACTGGGTTCTATAGCCTTGGATGGCAACTGGTCTACTGCTGAAATGGCAACCTACTCTGGGGAAAAACTGCCTCTTCAGTCATATCGCAACATACATGATTGCCTAAGCGTGTATCAAATATGGCACATAACTGAGTTTGGTGAATGGTGTAGCCTGAGCCAGCAGTACATACACTAAGTTTTATCTCATGTATGATGCAACCCCCTTAAAATTGGCTTCAAAAGTTGCATTATATATATATATATATATATATATATATATATAACCAACTAGAATATTTTCGGCAGTTATTTAAATCCTGTCTAGATTATAGAAATGGATAGCATATACAGTGGCCCAAAAATTGGGGATGTGTTTAGTACTAAAGAACAATAAGTGATCCCCCAATTTTACCATCCCTATTTATTATCTATAAGGATTTTTAGTTACCATATATACTTGTGTATCATGTGACCATTGAAGACCTAATTTTGAAGCTAATTTGACTGCAGTAAATGAAACATGTAGTTTGGTCAACAGCATAGCCAGGATAGCAGTACATATGCTAATTTTATATCTCATGTATGATGCTACCCCCTTAAAATTAGCTTCAAAGTTAGGTCTTCAAAAGTCACATGATACACAAATATATATAGTATACATTTTTACCAAAAGTGTCTTTTCAGACATCCAAAACATAACGTTCAAAAACTAGCTATGGACATGTTTATATGATAATCTTGATTCTTTTTATGGTCTTCTGAGCTTAAAACAAGCCCAATTGTTAAATCTTTTGTCTTGCAGAGGTGTTAGCCATTACTTGGGTACTTCAAAATTTCTGAGTAACTATATTAAAAACAAATAAGAAAAATTTGTCTCAAAATTAAATGTTTTTTCAAAAATAATTAGTGGGGAATTGGTTGAAAGAAAACCTTGGAAATGAAGTAAAACAACTTATGACCAAATAGGGTGGAGAACATTTAATAAAAATAATGATATAATGAAAATAACCTTGCTAATATGCTTAAAATTAAAATTGGATAATTAATGCATAAATCCAGCTATGTTATACAGATATGAAGCAGGAAAATTAACCAGAGGTGTTATAGTTACTGACCTGGCATGTCGGCTGCATTCACTTTCACACCACCATAACGTAACTTTCCTTTGCTATAGATGTTTTCATGGTAATTGTTCGGAGGAGCTTTTCTATTCTGGGAAGCATCTTGACAGAAAATAGTAAGTGCAACACTGAGATCCGTAGACGTATTGGAATGGCGCCAAGGACGCATTCCAAAAGCTGAGCAGAGTATTACGAGACAGCAGGATTTCTTTGGTAACAAAGAAAAGAATTCTGAACTGTTACATGACATCTGTCATTCTTTATGGCAGTGAATGTTGGACGATTTCCTCAAAGATGAGGAAGAGACTCGAGGCAATAGAGATGTGATTCTACAGAAGAATGCTAAGGATATCATGGACTGAGCATGTGAGCAACAATGAGGTCTCAGGTTACAAACAAGGAGAAGGCTTATACTTAACATCAGAAAGAGGCAGCTGAAGTTTCTGGGATGCACGAGGAAAGAGGGCCTGGAGAATCTGATACTCATGGGTTGAATTGAGGGAGAGAGAGAGAGAGAGACAAGGGAAAGCAGCATGTGACATACCTGATGAGCTTGAGCAAGTGGATGACAGAATGGGGTCTGGGGGAGGAAGCAAAAGGAAGGAACTTGCTGAGAGCTGCAAGGGATAGAAGAGGTGGAGAGCCATGATCACTTACATCTTGAAAGGACATGGCACATAAAAAGAAAGAACTGGATTGGCAGTGAGTTCTCATCATTTCACTGTTGTTACTTTTAACTGTAATTTACCTAACAGTTTCTCTCTCGCACCCCCTTGTTTGTAAAACTCTTTTCCGCCTTCCTATTTTTCTGTCAACTACAATCTTCTTCAAAAATTTAAATGCAGTGACATCTTCTGTCCCCTTTGAAGCTTGTTCTTTTATTGTCCTCTTTGTTTCTTTCACTTTCAGTAACCCTTTGCATCTTAGTGGCTTTACTGCCTTGGTTGGGTTGAAATGATTAAAAGAAAAACTCAAAAATGCACAAAAATCAATAATAAAAAAAAGCAATACCAGCATAGCTAGAGATAGAAAAGGAATCAACATAAACTAGAGAACTGATTAAGATCTGAGATTTTCATAGAAAAAGAAAAGATAACAGGTGGAGCTAAAGGTTGTTTAATTGGTGCCCAGTGTCTAATATAGTTGGAAAAGACCTGACAAAAGATGAAATAGGTTTTGCTGGTAATGCCTCACTAACGTTAAACAACATCAAACCTGGTTAGTACCTAGAAGGGTGACTGCTTGGGAATACCATGTGCTGTAAGCTTTGTACAGGTGATGTTATGGGTAATAGTTTGGAATTGTTAATCAGAAAGCAGTTCCAATTCCAGTTGGGTTTGTTATATTCACGTACGTGCAACTATACTTGGGGAAGGTATGACTCCACCTCTTCTACTCCCCTAACCTATAGATTAATTTCTAAGACTTGTATCACTAAATCATTTTCTCCTCCTCCAAAATGTTACAATCTAAAAATATTTTCTGGCTTTAAATAATCTGCAAAGGGTGTATAAGCTGTAAAAAATGTTTTAATCAACCAATCCTAAGGTTCTGCAAAAAGTTAAGAAAGGCTGTTTTAGAAATTGGATGGGACAATTTAAAAAAAAAAAAAAATGAAATTTGGAGAATCAAAATAATATTACAGATTCTTTTAATATGGCTGCCACTCTCCTTGAACTCCATATGACTGGTAGTCTTTAAAATGGCCAATTTTGAGGAATTGTTTTTTGGGTTTTTTTTTTTCTCTCTCTCTCCAGTGTATCAGTCACTGATACAAGAAACAAAAAAATGTAATTCATCTTAAAAGTCAAAATAGAAAAGACAAAAGCTTCGACAATATTAAACTTTTTCTCATTAAAACTTTGGACATTTTCTTGTCAATTAATTTCCTTCATTTCACCTAAGAGTAGCTGGGAGCACTGTTTGCTTACAATATTTGCTTTTGTGTTTAATTGCGTGAAGTGGCTAACTTTGTATACACAAACTCTGGTCTATTTGCTCTTCACTGTTTAGTACTATTAATTTATTACTGGAGACTTACATACCAGCTTCTAGTAAAAAAACAAAATCGCTCCACAAAAGTGAACCGTGTAAGTTCGAAAACATGTGTGACAAATAAATAAAACCATCATTATTTTGGTAATTTCCTATATGGGGAATTAGTATTAAGTTCTTTTCAATGGACGTTATTTGTTGCACAGCATGGGGATTGAACTTACATCCTTCTGGTTATAAACTAATAATTTTTTTTTTTTGATTAACTTGTCTTCCCTGCTGGTTCAAATGAGTTCTGCCCAACTAACTTAATTTAAGCTAGTTGTTTTCTATAAGGGAAAAAGTTTTTATATTGCTGGAAGGGAAAGTGTGCATTAAGTTCTGGGACAGTAGAGATGTCAATATAGTATCTCTTTCGTACACACACACACACACACACACACACACACACTTTTCCCCATTGATTTGGTTCTGTTCTGTAGAATGTTTTTTGACTGTCTACCTAAGACCAGAAATTGACCATTTGTTTGAGTGGAGACACTCGGGTTCCCCATGTTAAAATAAGCCAACCCTGTGTTGCATCCTGACTCGGTGGGGAGTCAAAGGTAAATATTAAATCTTTCAGTGGCGTCTTGTCAGAGTAATTCAGGAGTAGTGTTAAATTTTCTTCAGTATATTATCCTGTCAACAGAAAGTCTGTTCACTTCTGGATTATGTGTACGCATCTCAGAAATTTCACTTTTTTCTGATTTTAAGTACAAGGATCTTTTTTGTTCCCATCTTCCTTAAAACTTTTCACACGTTCTGTGTTGTTCACGGCATTCTTCCACAGAACCATATTTCTGTTTTGCCTCAAGTTTCCTTTTCATCTGTAGAGAAATCGTCTAGCATTTACCATTTAATAGGACAGATATTACATAGCAGTTTTGCACTTTTTGTTTCTAATGACATTTTTCACTTACTACAATTAATTTACTACTCAGATTTAGTTTGATTTTGTTTTTAGTAGAAATTAAATCACTCCACAAAAGTAAAGAGTGAGTTCAAAAACATGTTTATGGAAGCTTCTTTGTTTAACTACTTTCTTAGATGATTTCCTTTTGATAGCAGCTCTATAGTACACAAAGAACTCTACACAGACTACAGAGACCATCAACAAATATATGGAAAAAAAAAAGGTAGCAAGATCCTTGGGTCTCTTGCCCAAACAATAAATGACAAAATAAAAGCAACCCTATGAAATTCATAGAGCCACACAGACCAGGAATGAGGGGATAGTGACCAGGCCCTGTGTAGAACACGTGTCTATTATGTATTCATACCTACTAGTGGGGGAGGAAGTCTCAATGTACATGACATGCCAGGAAAAGCCTTCTCTAGTCAAAAATAAAAATGAATAAATTAAATTCGTTTCTTAGCAGGATTTTTTTCTCATCTTCAATATTCATCCATTTTTATGCATGGCTTCCTACTACTTTCTATTCATATAATACTCTTCATTCATAATTTATTTTAATAGTAATTTTCTATCTTTAGTGACTCTCAAGCCAATGAATGCCATGATAGACAATTCACAAGAACAAAGCAAATGCAGGATGTGTGGACTAGCTCGTGAGACATTCACCGAGTAGGTAGTGAGCTGTCTCAAGCTGGCATAAAAGAATATGTGAAATGATTTGGTAATAGAATCAGTTAGGGAGTAAGCTGTAAATTTAGATTCTGTCTGAAAGAATTATCATCAGACAGAAGCAGTGGTAGAAAATGAGCTCCAAGATATTATGAGATTTCTCAGTTTAGGTAGATCATGTTATTGAAGCATGAAGACTCAACCCTAGCATTATAGATAAGGAGAGTAGGAAGTGTCAAATTATTGACTTTGCTGTTCCATATATGATTCATACACACATGTCCTCAATGGCACATGGCCCAGTGGATAAAGATGTCGGTTAGATCGTGACTAGACCTAAAGAGTTGTGATTTCAATGCCAGGCCACAGCAGTGGTGAACCAATAAAATTTGAGAGTTTAGTTAAAGGGAAATAATTGAGACATCTTGAAGAGGCATTGCACATGGAACTGGAACAATCTACCTCGGTGAATGAAGTTTTTGTGGCCTGTTTAGGGGCCAGAAAAGAAAGACATGGAAGACGAAGGTAGGTTTAACAAGTGTATTAAAATAAGATATATACAAAGCAAGAGTGTTAGTAATAAGCAGATTGAGGTGGATGTCTGAACGGTAGGTTAGCACTGCGTCTCCGCTCCCCAACCGACTCTTCCTAAGTCTCGCAGTTAGTATTTATGAGAGGAGGAAGAGTTCATTCTATTGTAGGAGGGTTTACTGCAACAGAAATAAAGGGTTCAGTTTGCAATTTGAATTACCTGAAGAAGGCCAGAGCATACAACAGCCGAAATATTGTGAATATGGCAATGAAGATGAGAATAATAGTCCAAATAATGTAAATAATGCAAGTAATCATAATACCTCGTCTTATAGACTGAAATGTTGTGAATGTGGCAATGCAGATGAAGATAACAGTTCAAATAATGTAAATAATGCAAAATAAGAGTGAACTCCAAAATAAACTGAAAAGATTGAGAAATACCAGAATCTGGCTTGGGAGTTGAAGAAAAAAATGTGGAACAGCCCCAGGTAAGTAATTCCTGTAGTAATAGGTGCACTTGGAACATCATCTAGAAGATTGAAAGAGTGTTTAGTGAAAACTGGAATTTAGACCAAGATTGTAGACTTCCAGAGGACTGCTATTCTTTGAGTTGTGAAGAATCTTATTGGCACCATAGTGCAAGAACAAAATTTCCATTGATTGTCAACTATATTCAGCAACAAGGCCTCTGATTGGGCTTTGAAGAGCGTAGAAGCACTTCTTAATTGATGTTGTCTCCTGGTCCACTCTGACCAGGGCTGGTAACAGTTGTTAGGGTCCCTGCCATGGGCAAATAGTGAACCCCCAAACAAGAAACAAAACGCAATGAAACTATAAAAAATACATTTTTATGGTAAAAGCACCAACAATGCATTATATATATATATATATATATATATATATATATATATAAATGATCAACAATAGGTATTTATAGTAAAATTAACGGCAATGTATTTTGTACTATTTACATTATTCAGACTACTGTCCTCATTATATGGCCTTCTTCAGGTGTTTCAGTTCAACATTCCAACCATCTGAAGAAGGCCGGAGTGTACGACAGCCAAAACGTTGTAATAAATATGGCAATAAAGTTGATGACAATAGTCCGAATAATGTAAAGTGTACGTAATACCTCATCACAAAAATATAGACAGATTATATTTTATCTGTAATTGAAGGCATACAATTGCATTCAGATTATATTTAGTTGAAGCCATAAAATTGTCTTCAAATTATTTAAATTTCAGCATTAAATAACTCCTAGAGGCTAATACGCCATCAAATAAAATCAAACAGCTAACATGAAAGAACTCTTTCATGACATTAATCCATCAAACATTATTTCAAAATATAACTTTCAATAAAATTAGAGCATAAAAGGCACATATTACTGCCTCTAGTAATTATGTCTCCACAAACATGTCTATGCACAAAAGATGAGTATTATCTACCATGTATTCACTTGTGAAAGCAGAATAATATATATCATATTTTTATTACTTCAAAAGAAAATTATATTTCAGCATTAAATGACCCATAAGGAGTTGGTATGTCATTAAACAGATAAATTAAATCCATTGATTGGCAATTTGCAACAGCACTATAATAATAATAAATACAAGTTATAATAGAAAAGTATCCATATTAAAAATATTAAAAACAAATTAGCCTCCCTCAGGCAATGTTATTCTGTATTCCAAATGAAAGAGGAAAATTCCACTCGTTTCCCCACCACAACTTCTACTTTGTGGAACACTCTCCTAAGATGATGCTTCCCTGAATCTTACAATATTGACCTCTTATGACAAGAATAAAAGATAATGATTGAGACTTGACAAGTCTAAATCCTTATCTTTTGTTCTTGTCTTTTCTCCCTTTCTCTTCCATTAATATCACACACGCCCTTCCTCATTGCGACACATTGTCACACGCGTATGCGCGATCAATAGGCACAAGCTTTTCAGGAGCGAGACGAGCCGTCAGCTCGCCGACATGGTCCCATAAGGGGCGGACCAGCTTTAGAACAAGTTAATGAAAAGTTGGACTGACTTGCTGTAATAAAAAAAAAATAAACCATTCGAAATGGGCTGCCCTAGCAGTGTATGCAAAGAAAAAAATAATAAAATACGTGTTTGTGCGGATTTATTGACTGGATTAAACACTTGTTTCGAAACACATAACTACCCATTTCTAAGTTGAACGGCAGAAGAAATTTTTCAAAGTTGAATCTCTCGGAAGCATATTTACAAATTCAGATTGAAAATGAATGTTTTGAATTTACGACCTTAATGCGCACAGAAGATTATATAAGTTTAATCGACTTCCTTTTGGTATAAAGGTGACACCAGTTCTTTTTCAACAAGCCATGGATACCATTCTTGCGGATTATGATTTTGCAGTGGCGAATCTGGACGACATTTTGATCAAAAGTGTATCTAAAAAAACATGTTAGTTGTGTGAAAACAATTTGAGGAAAACTAAGAGAATACGGATTCAAGTTGAGTGAAGAAAAATGTGAATTGATTTTTTGCAGAAAAGTAAATACCTTGGTCAGTTTATTGATAAAAAATGGTAGACAACCTCGTTGCTTCGACCCATGCAGTTTGCAAAATTCCCGTTTCCCTCAATTGTGGAAAATTGGTAAAATTTGGCCCAGTGGCCAAAGAGTTTGGGCTCGGGTTCCCCACGTTAAAACTGACCTTGTGTCGCATCCCGCATCAGTGGGGCAACATGGGTAAATACCTAGTCACCTCGAAGCAGGCAGCTCGCTGCCTGGCTCGCAACTTACAAGACCTTCGGACGGAGGATGACTCAGTTGGGACTCTACCTATGGGCAAGGACTCGGCTGATAAAAGCAAACAAAACTAGTACCCGGGCCCGCTTTGGTGGGGTCTGTGTAAATGTTGACCATTGGCCCGAGTGGACATGCTCGGGTTCCCCCACAATAATTCCGACCTTGTGTTATATTTCATCCCAGTAGGGGGACTGGTTGAATACCTTCGAGTAAGGTAGTTCGCGATCTGGTTGTGACAGACAAGACCTGTCTTCGGGTAAAGGGTGATTCAGTCGGGGCCATGTCTGCAGGCAGACACTCGACTGAGAAAAACAGATAATAAATGTATCCGAGGTCGTTTTTGCGGGGGACTGGGTAAATTTTGACCATTGGCCAGATTGGAAACGTTCTGGTTCCCCACATTAAACTCGACTTTGTGTCACATCTTGTCTACAGTGGGGAGACCTGATCGTTTATTCAGGCAGTTCGCTGTCTGACTTGCGACTGATAAGACCTCTGTATTCGAACAGAGGGTGACTCAGAGGTCTGTCTATGGATACAGATTCGGCTGAGTAGAACAAGAAAGCAAAGTGCTCGTTACTCGCGTTTGAAGGGAACTGTTAACATTTGAACCAGCAGACCGAGTGTACGCGCTCGGGTTCCGCACGTTAAACCTGTCCGAAGTGGGAAGGCATGGGTAAATACCTATCCGTTTGGGGCCAGTCTTCAGACTTAATGAGGACAGGCATCATGGCAAGTCACCGAAGCATTACATGTAGAGGATCTTCATATACTAAGAGGGTGTTATAATAATAGCCGTAGAATAGTATTGTTATAATACAGTGTCAATAATTTCACATCTGTACTTGTAAATGCACAAGGCATCTTCTAGAAAATCATTAAATAAACTGGGCTTCTCATTTTCTCCTTGACATACTCCTGATTATAACTGCAATTTGTTACACCCATTGATACCCTTGACAGGTAGTAAAGCAACATGCATAGATATTCGAGAAGTGATCATGAAAATAATGTTGATGAAAAATAATTTAAAAAATATTTAAAAAATGAACTACAGTAGCCTTCCTTTTTACACCTGGGTATATGTTATTGGATGTGTGAGTAGTTTCGGTAATGTTACGGTAATATTAGCCTTTTCCTTATAAGGAAACCTTTGGGCATCCACTGACAGATCAGTCTGCTACTTTTGGCTGAAATTTATAAAATCTTCCTATCAAAACAGTTTTTTCAGAAAATAGGTTTACGTCTACTGCTATTGATCTTTCTAGTAATGATGGAGGTTTCCTTCCTAACTTTTTGTTTGAAGTAGTGTGGAATGTCAACATCTTGATTATGTCATATTCTCTCCTTTGATTTCCATTTCAGTTATTGCTACTTTTGAAAATCCTCAAGGGATTTCTGTGATTTAGTACAGTTCTTTACTTGTGATTCTGCAGTACCAGTTCCTTTATTTTGAAGAAGCCTGGTTCTCTCTAAGACCAGTCTTCATATGCTTGAAGCCATTTTGAATCATTGATCTGAGAAATTGGTTGTATTAATCTGACAGGTTAGATATTTGCAAGCATGCATATCATTTACATGAAAGTCTTGATCCGACAAGATTATTTAAGAACATGAATTGAGTTAAGTTAATGTTGCATTTTTTACAGCTTGTGGCATTGAGCAAAACTATCTCGAGCACAGCTTATTCTGTTTTTAATTTATCCTGCAGTAAATTTGTTATAACTGATCTATACATCAAGATTTTTGAAGTGTATAATATTTATTCATTTTAGATCTTGAATTCTTATGATGGGTTCAGGGCTCGTGTCATCACAGCTTTTGTTGCAGTTCTATATGATAGTTTCAGATTTGGAAAGGTTTATCTTAAGACCTATTTCTTGGAACATTTGGTAGAAGTTTGTTCAAAATCATTCTTATCACAACTGTGAATAACTATATTATTGGTAGAACTGCCCCTCATAATCAGTACATTGGCCTCATGAATAAAATCAGGTTCATTGTCTTTTATTAGTTGATTTATTTGGTATGTACTATAGAATTTTTAAATGGTCAGTGCCCATCTTTGCACATCTGTATTTGTAAATGCACAAGGCATTGTCTAGAAAAAGATTAAATAAACTCCAGTTCTTATTTTCTCTTTGGCATAATCTTGATGAGGTTTGAAATGTTTTTGTATTGTGCTTTTCTCTAGACATGTACTATTTTGTAAACCAATAAAGTTCCTCTGTTTTATGACAAATAGTGATGGCAACAGGCTAGTATGTTTTAATATGTATGAGTTTCTTGAAATACTAACCCCCCAAAGTTTCTAAAAAGAGACCGATAATACTCTCAGGAAATCGATATGCAAATGAAATATGAAAACCCATATTGAAAGCTCAGTGCTTTGATCAAAGTAATAGTTATTGATTATACATATTGATTAGTGCTTACATTATGTTTTATATCTATAAGTTTGGACAACTTTTCGAGTCTCTTATGAAACTGCAAGTGTCCAATGCATATACACACTTGTACATACAGACACATGCATAATATTTCTTTATAAGTCCTATTAACCCACTAAAGTTGTAAAAGGCAACACATGTACTGCAGCTATAGTATCACTGGTGCGTCTAGGGCAAGATAGCCTGATGGAGCTCGTTCCTCTTCAGGCTGCTTTTAAATTCAGTTTTTCTTTCTCTTAGTCTGGTTGCCAGCCATGGTAATAGAGCTCAATATTCCCTGATATTTAACCCATATCTGGTGGGAGAAGAGATGGACTCATGCCTTTCCTAAGTGTTTTTGTGCAAAAATAAATGTAATGTACTTGTCCAGAATTCTAACTCGGTTTTTTTTCTTATTCAATGTTCATTACACATGCACACATACAGTTTGCGATGGATAAAGTGCCGTCTAAATTACTCAAAAATTAAAATAACATAGACATCTCATTTTAACAGATATATTTACCAACAAGATTACACTACCAGACGACTTCGGAATCTCCTGCAACTCTTCTGCAAAATCTCCTTGTTTAAGTTGGGGAATGCTGCCATACTCCTTGCCTTCAGTTCATCTTTGATATTAGAAAGAGTTTTGTTGGTCTCTCGCTGAAATGCGCCCCATATACAAGGGGGTTGCAGGAATGGTATGGTTGCAGAAATTGTCTGATAGTCATGACAGGGTTTTCTTGCTTGTGTGACATGGTGCAGGTTCTTGTTGCCAGATATAGGGTCTTCCAGCAGCCACCCTCTTAACAGAGGGCAGCACTATCTACTGAAGGCACTTGATGTAGGTCTCTGTGTTGAGTCTAAGGCCTTGTGAGAAGATGAATGGTTGCATAACTTCGCCATCACTAGTGATCACTCTAAACACCTTTGTAAATCACCATTAGACTCATCCAACTCTTTTCAAATGCTCTGCACTATACTCAGATTGACACCCAAACACTCGTATTGGAGCTTCCGGCATGAATGCAAAGCAATACAGCATGCTTCCTTCCAAATTACCGGCGAAGTCAATTGCATCATGGTGCTCTTTTTCTCAGACAGTGCCCAACTGATCCTACTGTACTGCGCAGTCGACAAAATCAAAAGCAAACAACGCGCATGCGCGAAATTTTTAAAAATTGAAATAGCGACAATTCACCCATCGCACCCTGTGTGTTTTTGCTTATTTATTTTATTTTTAATTATTCAAATCAATGTTTTCATAATGAAATTGGTAACAACCATTTTAAAGCAAAAGAATAGATATTACAAACTTGTTTACTTTTCAATATTTACATTATGCGGACCATTGTCCTCATCTTTGTCGCTATATTTGTCACAATGTTTCGGCCGTTGTACGCTCCGGCCTTCTTCAGGTGGTTGGAATTTCGAACTGAACCCTTTATTTCGATCCCTGGGGTAGACTGTTCTAGTTCCACGTGCCATGTTTGATGGATGTCAGTTATCAGTTATCTCCTGCTAATTTTCCCTCTGACCTCTTGGTCAGTATAAGTAGTACCCTACAACGTAACAACTACCCTGGGTACATGGCAGCTGCCCCCCAAAACTGGGATAGGCGGGTACAAGAGGAGGAGGAGGACAAAAACACCCAGAAAACAGTCTGCCTGCCTTATGTGAAGGGGTTATCAGAGAAAATACAAAGGATCTGCGGTCCATATAACATCAGGACAACCTTCAAGAGCTTGACAACACTACGTAGATATCTCTCTCGAGTAAGACCTCTCATACAGGAGAACATGACTAAAGACTGTGTGTACGCTATCCCGTGCAGCTGCGGAAAGGAATATAAAGGAGAGACAGGCCGCCCCCCTCAAGGTAAGGCTTCAAGAACACCAGAAAGCTATAACGCGAGGAGAAGTAGAAAAATCAGGCGTGGCTGACCACATATGGAGAGAGAAGGGAGATCACCGCCCCCTGTGGGATCATGTTGAGATTATAGATAGGGAACACCATTGGAAAATTCGTAAACTTAAGGAATCAGCACATATGCTAGGCCACAAAAATCTCCTGAGCCGACCAAGCATAGAAATAAATACAATATGAGAACCAGTAATAAGGAGTGCCAGAGAAATGCAATGATAACAAAGTGGCAATATGAGCTCTGGTAAAAACATGTAATGATAACAGCAAAATTGCAATATAAGCACTGGTAAAAATGGTTGCTGAAAACATTAGGTTTATAATACCCAGAAATTCATACCTAGATGTCCTCAAGGACACATGGCACAGTGGGTAAAGGCGTTGGTTAGATCCAGTGACTGGACCCAAAAAGAGTGAGTTCAATACCCGGTTAAGGCAGTAGAGAACTTTCAGAGGGAAAATTAGCAGGAGATAACTGACATCCATCAAACATGGCACGCGGAACTAGAACAGTCTACCCCAGGGATCGAAATAAAGGGTTCAGATCGAAATTCCAACCATCTGAAGAAGGCCGGAGCGTACAACGGCCGAAACGTTGTGACAAATATGGCGACAAAGATGAGGACAATGGTTGTAAATACTGTACATAATACCTCATCTCAGAAATATAGACAGACTTTGTTTACTTTTATATTTCATGATTCTTCAGGATATGTCTGGTTACGGCTCTCCACTACTTCCGATTCGTTGTCATTCTAAAAGTAGTTTGTCTCCCTGCTATTCAATTCATTTACACAAACTCATTCGGTATTTTACTCGCTGTTTCCTTCTGCCCCTCAATATGTATTGGGAGTGTCAAATTCTCCAAGCCCTCTTTCCTCATTCAGAAATTCCAACTGACTTTTTCTGATTTTAAATTTTGACCTGGTATCTTGTCTTCAGTAACTTTCCTGCCACCCTAATCTAGCTTCCCTATGCCTTTTCTATAAACACTTTCATGATAATTGTTCTGATGAACGTTCCTCTGATGTGTATAGACTTTATGAATTTACGCGCAGTACTAGATTGGCAGCTAGGTCTCTTCATTTTACAGTTGAAATGGCTCGATGTAACCATAAGTACATTGCTAACAATTTCTTGTGTCGCACTTCTCACTTGTGGAACTCTCTTCTTCCAGCTTAATGCTTACCAGTCAAATTTCAGCTTCAAAACTGTAAATGCAAATCAGCCGTTATCTCCTGTCTTTTTAATTCTTGTTCTTTTATTGTCCTTTTTCTTTGTGGCGAAAGGAAAAGTCAATTACCAAGAAAAAGGGCTGGTGTGATGATATACCGAAGACAAAATAAACAAAATAGAAACAAGTCAGTGGCAGATGTTGCCATAAATACATCTCGGATATGTTAATATTGTGTGACCTCTGCCACCTGTTGACCAATGAAAAATTGTTCCATCGATAACAGCAGTTGGTGTTCTAGAATTGGGGAGGGAGTAGTCGTTTTGATCTTTTCTATCTTGTCCGTCGGCTTGCGTGGCGATTTCTCATGCTTATGTGACTTGGAATTTGTGACAATAGACCAGCGATTCGTGATTATTACATTTCTTTCTGCCCTGGATCTTTGAGTTTGAACTTTCGATTTGTTTTTTATTGTGAAAGCCAGCTGCCATAGCAGTTTTTGAACAACTCTTTAATAGTATTGTTCTCATATCCGTTAGCACTCATTAACCTTTCGCGTCCTAGTGGCATTATTGCCAATTGTCTCGCATGTTGAAATTTAATGATTCTCGTATCGTAAGTTCAGTTTTTTGTTTGAAGAGATACTTAATAATTACAAACAGCTGGAATATGTACAAATTTTTACTCTCTCTCTCACACACATTTCCTATCTCTCAAAATTACTAAATTGATTCAATTATTATTCAGTGTTATGGGTATCATATCACAGCTTCCCTGTGCCTTTTCTACAAACACTTTCATGCTAATTGTTCTGATGCACTTTCCTCTGTGGTACTGCTGGGATCCGTCTACCCAAGTTTTTTGTTGCTATATGAGTGTCAGGATACCAAACATTTAACAACAACGTATCTGTCAAATGAAACATAAAAGGTTATCCTCAGAAGGAAAAGTAAAATTGGAACATCAAGTGAAATAACATACTTTGCAGACATAACTAGTAATGTTCAATTTTCCTCGCAGTGAAGTTTGTTTTATAAAGTAATTAAGTGTCCATAGCGCGTTGAGAGATGCGTGAACAGACTTACTTTTGAGTAATGTTTGTGAGTTCGTAGACAAAGCCTTAGTAGGCGATTGCTGGTTAATCCCTTCTACTGTATGCGCAGGCCTTAGTCGGTGGTTGCTGGTTGTCTCTCTTCCATTGTGCGCGTGTGTAAGCACGTACTTGTAGACCAAACTTGCCTCCGAAATTGTTGTGTACCTCGAGAAGTAGTATGCTTCTATTTTTATATCCATAAGGGAGATTCAAAATCTCATTTCACATAGTTGTGAACATTTTGAGGGCAAGGTTTTCAGTGGTTAGAAAATAATTTCACACTGGCCCGCGAAAATGTTTTTCTCGAATTTGTGGGAGTGGTGAAAGGAGTTGTTATTATTTCCTGAATGGTCCCAAAATAACACGTGGTAGGTCTACAACTACATCCATAACTATTTTGGTGGTATTGCCCTAGTAATTATTGTTTATCCAACAAACCTTCTGATGGGATTTTATTGGTTGTAAAATATATACAGGATTTAATTCGCTATGGTAACTCGACTTTTTGAATTCAAGTGCAGTACTAGGTTGGCGGTGAGATCTCATCTTTTTACAATTGAAATGGCTAGCTGTAACCGTAAGTTTAATGCTAACAGCTTCTATCACACTTCTCACTTGTCAAATTCTCTTCCAAGTTCTTGCTTCCCAGTCAACTTTGATCTTCAAAAATTTAAATGCATTGTCAGTCGTTATCTACAGTCTTAATTCCTGTTCTTTTACTGTATTCTCTCTCTTTAATAGTGTTATTTTTTCTCATTCCCTAACACTGGGCAATCCATTGCGTCAGTGTATTTATTGCCTTGTTTCGTGTGAAATGCTTAAAAATAGTACAAGCATCCTTCTGTAGAACCATCTCTCGGTCACCTCAAATCACTTCCTACTATTAAGCTTATATCTTGTAGCTATTATAAGCTTAAAATCATAAAATATTTTCTTTTATATTCCATGTCTCTTTAGGATATAGGTGATCATGGCTCTCCACTACATCTGATTCTTTGTAATTCTAAACAGTGTTTCTTTCTCTACAATCCTACCACCAGCCCTTTTTCTTATTTTAAGCATTTCATTCCAAGTAAGACAATAAAGCCACTAAGATGCAAAGGGGTTGCCTAGAACTTAAAATTGCATCTGCCCATTTCAACTATAAAATGAAGAGATCTTCCATTTACACAAACACACTAGTTCTGTTACTTACCGTTTCCCCTCTGCTCTTCTTGCCTTCAGTAGATCTTGTGAGTGGGAAATTTCCCAAACCCTCTTTCCTCATTAATGCATCCCAGAAATTTCAACTCTCTCATTTTGTTTCCATTTTCCTTAATACTTTGTGATTACTCACATATTCAGTCCATGCTATCCTCAGCATCCTTCTGCAGAACTACATTTCTCTTTCCTCAACTCTTTGAAACCTGAGAAAATTGTCCAGCATTCATTGCCATATAGGAAGATGGATATTACATTGCAATTCAGCACTCTTGTCTTTGTTTCTCATAAGGCTTTCCAGTTTCTTAATACTTTGCTTTAGGAAGGCATCTTTCACTCTAACAAATTGCCTTTTCTATTTCAGTGTTACATTTTATTTTGTCATCTGTTATGACACTTCAGGAGATATGTACGTATGCATGTATGTTCGTTCCACATGTGCTTAACAAGTTATCCCTGTTGTTCTGAAATAGACATTTTCGGCTACATTTGCCACCCACAAGATGTCTTCCCTACTCCGTGACCTATGGCCCTTTTCATCTATGTTTACAATCTCACTCCCCCACCCCCTACTAATAGTAATAGGCCGGCCTAACGCTTTTACAGTGATTAAAATTTAAGTTTTCATAAAAAGTTTTGCACAGCAACAGATCGGGTTTTTGCTAATAATATGATCTCCACCAGAAAATATACCATCCACAAAAACATCTGTGGGTGAGTAATTCTCATTTTCCTGTTTTTCACTCTGTTGATGAAGGTGGCAGAGAGTTTGACCAGCACAACAATAGACGAATATCATCTATAGACATGCTACAACAATTAGTTACATTATTTACATTATTCGGACTATTGTCCTCATCTTTCTCTCCATATTTATTACAACATTTCGGCCGTTGTATGCTCCAGCCTTATTCAGGTGGTTGGAATGTCAAACTGAACCCTTTATTTCACTCATTGTGGTAGACTGTTTTAGTTCCACATACCATTTTTTAATGGATCTCAGTCATCAGTTATCTCCTGCTAATTTCCATCTGAAAGTTCTCCACTGCCTTGAGGACACATGGCACAGTGGATAAAGGCATTAGTTAAATCCAGTGACTGGACCCAAAGAATGTGAGTTCAATACCTGGTTAAGGCAGTGGAAAACTTTCAGAGGGAAATTAACAGGAGATAACTGATAACTGACATCCATTAGACATGGCACGTGAAACTAGAACAGTCTACCCCAGTGAGCGAAATAAAGGGTTCAGTTTGACATTCCAACCTCCTGAAGAAGGCCGGAGTGTACAATGGCCGAAATGTTGTAATAAATATGGCGACAAAAATGAGGACAATAGTCGGAATAATGTACATAATACCTCATCTCAGAAATATAGACAGATACAATTAGTTAATATTAGGTTGGTGCAAAAATAATGACGTAATAATGTCGTTTTTTAACATATTTTTTAACGTCAAAAAACGACATTATTACGTCATTATTTCTGCACCAGCCTAATAGTTTTAATGTAAAAACATTGATTTACATCATAAAATTTGACACTATATATTCACACATGCATTCACAATGTTCGGTTATTCTCAATTTCCCAACACGCTTGTATGCAAGTAAAGCTAGCCAATCCCTACCCAAGACAGCCGCTCAGGTGCATTTGTGTTTCTTCCACACTCACAGAACCAACCTGGGGATTATATACACCAACTATACTGAGCTGACCTTAGAGAGCGCATAATGTCATGATCAGTTTCAGTCTAACTCTCGGTTCTGATTACCAATGTCTTCGTTTTATTATAACCATTGACAGCTTTGGGATAGTTCCATCTATTCAATTTCACTCACAAGGCTTGGGTTCACCTGTGGTATGGCCTTCGGGCACTTTCCAAATGTGCTACATGCTGGGATCACCTAGTTACACTGTCCTGACAAATCAACTATGTTGAGGTTTAAACCCAGGTCTCATGGTCAGAGAGAGCAAACATTCCGACATCTCAGCCATGTGTGCATACATATATATTTACATATGTACACCCATACCTGTGCATATATACACACACACACACACACACACACACATATATATATATATATATGGTAGACTCTCCTATCATGAATGATAAGTGAGGGTCAGTAGTTGATGGTGCATTTCGTTTTACATTTATGCATGCTAGCAGGGGCTATTGTGGAGAAAATCAGGTAAGGGAAAGACAATATATATATTGCTCAATGCAAATGCCTTTGGTATTAGGTTTTTGAACACTTACTGCCCACCACCTGAAGAGAACTGATGGTTGAAACCAAGGTTGTGTGCAGTGACATAAAGTGTTTTTGATCCTTTTATATATATATATATAACTTTAGTCTGATGAAATCCTAAAGGATGAAATGTATAACATGAAACTTTTTCCTGACTGTCATTAATTTTCCTAACATACATACACACACACACACACATATATATATAACAAAAAAGTGACAATCAAGTGTAACACATTTTGTACTTTAGGACTTCATCAGACTAAAGTAATGTTTTTGTTGGTAGAATTATGCGAAGGAAGAATAGAAAAACAATGCATTAACAGGAAAGGCTGAAGATATTAAAAAAAAATATATATATAATGTTTGTTTACTTCAAAGTTTCATTCAGTCACAAAGATTACCGTGTATAAAGGAAGATTTCATTTATTCCTGTGAAATTTCAGCAGAATACAACACATTGAATCTTTCTTTTTTTGATAGATTTCCTTTGACCCTAGAAAGGTGAAGGGTGAGTGGGGTAGAAATTTATGGACAGAAAATGTAAAATATATGTAAATTTTGCTTATCTCAAATTCAGTGAGAAAATAAATGGAGGTCAGCAGCTTTTTATTGATTTCGACAGAATTCGCAACAAAACCCATAAAGAATAGGAGATTGAAAGAGAAAGTAAAATCAGGGAAAATAATCTGAAAAGCAGGCGCCTTTGCCTTATGCCATCAAGTCTCTCTTTCTTTCACTTGCTTTTCTTTCTCTCTCTCTTTTTCTCTCTCTCTTTTTCTCTCTCTCTTTTTCTCTCTCTCTTTTTCTCTCTCTCTTTTTCTCTCTCTCTTTTTCTCTCTCTCGCTTCCTCCAACACATATTCGCATACATTGCTTATGTATCTCTCACTCCCTCTGTGTCTCTCTCTCTCTCACTCCCCCTGTGTCTCTCTCTCTCTCTCACTCCCCCTGTGTCTCTCTCTCTCTCTCACTCCCCCTGTGTCTCTCTCTCTCTCCCACCCTCTGTGTCTCTCTCTCTCTCCCACCCTCTGTGTCTCTCTCTCTCTCTCCCACCCTCTGTGTCTCTCTCTCCCACCCTCTGTGTCTCTCTCTCCCACCCTCTGTGTCTCTCTCTCCCACCCTCTGTGTCTCTCTCTCCCACCCTCTGTGTCTCTCTCTCCCACCCTCTGTGTCTCTCTCTCCCACCCTCTGTGTCTCTCTCTCCCACCCTCTGTGTCTCTCTCTCCCACCCTCTGTGTCTCTACCTCTCTCTCTCTCTCTCTCTCTGTGTCTCTCTCTACCTCTCTCTCTGTGTCTCTCTCTACCTCTGTGTCTCTCTCTACCTCTCTCTCTCTCTCTCTCTCTGTGTCTCTCTCTACCTCTCTTACTTTTTTTTTTCTTTCATGCATAACACCTCTATATATAGACACTTCCATCCAAAATGAAAATCACATAGACTGAAACAGCCACTCAATGACTAAATAATCCAAAAATGTTGTTTTAGTTTATTAAAAATATTTAAAATAGGGCACTCTTATACATAAAAAAGGAATACACACACACACACACACACACACACACACACACACATATATATCTATATATATATATATATATATATATATATGGGAGAAAAGATGCATTTTTGTCCCATAGATTTTCAACAGACTATGTTAATGTTGATGCAACTTTCCTCAAATAGTTCTTCATATATAAAAATTTATATATTGTTATCATGTGTGTATGTATATATGTATATGCTTTCTTTATGGGTAAAAATGCTCAATATTATGGATAGAGCATGTGTAAATATAAATGTGGGCACTAAGGTTAACACTGAGTTGCAACAGTCTGTTTTATGCTTGAATGCAGTCTTCAAGCCATGTGTGTTGTATGGTGACTCAGCTATTTATATAGGCTGGTTATTGGGGCATTATGGGTAGCAAGGTCAGGTTTTCTGGCTTATTATATTGTTATTGAGTAGGCAGCAACAGTTGTATTTAAAATTTTTCTAAAGGCAGAGTAGAAATAATTATGGCTTAGAATGCAGTTATTTGAAGCTATTTTACTGGGTTGTTTAACTATTTACTTATTGTAAAATTACACCTGTAATAATTGTCACAATACATAGGAGAAACCTCAAGAAATCTAAATAAAAGATTATATGAACACAAAAGGGACATTTTACAAATTAATGTCAAATGTGTTGGTTGCCAACCATAAGACAGATCAAAATTTTGACTTTAAAAAAATGCTACTCTAGAAAGCACCTTAATAACAAGGTCATCTACCATAAATTTGCACACTCGCTCTTACATTTCACCATTCCGGGAAGATCTCTTATCACAGTGTGGAATACCTAGTTAGAAAAGTGATGAAACGAAAAACTCCAAGTATGCAACATATTCCAGCTGATCTTCTTTTTTTGCATATATATATGAATGGGTTATGGTAGTGTGTCCAATATGGAGCCTGTACAGAATCACTTAAGAAGATGGTGATTGACAATTTTTTTTTTTTAATATTTTTAAGCATTTCACCCCAAGCAAGGTGAGAAGCCACTAGCATGCAAAGGGTTACAGAGGATTTGGAGTGATAGAGGAAAGGATGGGGAGAAGGATAGTGGATAGATCAAGGCAACTGGAGATATTGATTGATATTACATTTGAATAGTTGGAGATTATAGCTATCAGTGAAACAGAAAAAGGGAAAGGAGTTCCACAGGTGAGATGTGTGAGATATGAAGCTATTGGAGTAGAAGAGATGGCTACATTTAACAGTTTCAACAGTGAAAGGGTGAGAGCGAGATGCCAGCCTCGTAGCACACTTGAATTCATGGAGTCTGTGAACCAGAGAATGCAGCTCATCAGAGCAATTACCATGAAAGTATTTGTAAAAAAGACGGAGAGAGGCAATGGCACGTCTGTGAGAGAGTGACTACAAATGAGATGCTAGATCAGAGCCAATTGCATTGCATATCCACCTCTGGATCTTATCAAGAACCCCGAGGCAAACAGAAGGGGCTCCAGACCATATATGGCAGCAATACTCTATGCAAGGGCAAATGGTTGATTTGTAGATTTGAAGGATCAATTCTGGGGAGAAAAATTTCCTGGTGCGGCACAGGGAGCCAACTTTCCTTGCAGTGGATGAAGCAATTGACTCAGTGTTTTTGTTCCATCTCAGGTCAGCAAGTCAATGTGAGACCACAAGCAGCCGTAGAAAGGTGCTCTCAAGAAGTTGAGCGTCAGACATTCTAGTGAGGGGCAGGGAAGGATCTCTGTGGTGATTAATAGAGAGCAGTTTTGTTTTTGAGGCATTAAAGTTAACAACTGATTGGAGGTCCTTATTTGTGAAGATTGTAGGTAGCAGGGAGGCGAGAAAAACTACTCAAATATACAATTACATCAAGCCATTTCAACAGTAAAATGATGAGACCTAATTGCCAATCTAGTGGTGCACTCAACCCTTTGAGCCCTGACCACTGGTTTACTGGTGCTAGCGAAAAATGATGTAATTCCCAGCCACTCGTTGAACAGTGGTAGCCCAGCCACCAGTAAGCACTTGTAAATATTTTTATATCTACCACAAAACTTTACATACCAATTATTTGCGTATTTTGACTCCGGAATGCAGGGGTTAAATTCGTTCAGTCAAGGTACTAGAGATGAAAGGTCATCAGAACAATTGCCATGAAAATATGTGTACAAAAGAGAGGGAGATGTCACATCATGGTAGTGGAAAAGTAACAAACTGAAGTCGAGATGCCAGGTCAGGGCCGATAACATTACAGACACTTCTCAGGATTTGGTTGAGGATCTCAAGACAATGAATATACATAGCAAACTGAAAGATGAACAGTGGTAGAGAAAAGTGACTTAATGCCCAGCCACCGGCTGAACGGCGGTAGAGAAAAGTGACTTGATGCCCAGCCACCGGCTGAACAGCGGTAGAGAAAACTGACTTGATGCCCAGTCACCGGCTGAACGGCGGTAGAGAAAAGTGACTTGATGCCCAGCCACCGGCTGAGAGGCGGTAGAGAAAAGTGACTTGATGCCCAGCCACCGGCTGAACGGCGGTAGAGAAAAGTGACTTGATGCCCAGCCACCGGCTGAACGGCGGTAGATAAAAGTGACTTGATGCCCAGCCACCGGCTGAACGGCGGTAGATAAAAGTGACTTGATGCCCAGCCACCGGCTGAACGGCGGTAGATAAAAGTGACTTGATGCCCAGCCACCGGCTGAACGGCGGTAGATAAAAGTGACTTGATGCCCAGCCACCGGCTGAACGGCGGTAGAGAAAAGTGACTTGATGCCCAGCCACCGGCTGAATGGCGGTAGAGAAAAGTGACTTGATGCCCAGTCACCGGCTGAGAGGCGGTAGAGAAAAGTGACTTGATGCCCAGCCACCGGCTGAACGGCGGTAGAGAAAAGTGACTTGACGCCCAGCCACCAGTTGAACGGTGGGTAAACACTTGTAACTATTTTTATATCTACTGTGAATAATTACATATCAATTATTTGCAAATTTTGACTCGGAGCTCTGGCACAAGGTTTGAAGTTTTTTAGGAATGCAGGAAGTCATGCAGTTGAGGTACCAAGCATGAAAGGTGATTAGAACAATTGCTATTAAAATACTTGTAGAAAAGATAAAAGGAAGTGTCACATCATGGTGGTGGGAAAGTAACAAACTGAAGTTGAGATGCCAGGTCAGGGCCGATAACATTGCAGACCCTTCTTTGAATTTTGTTGATGATCTGAAGACAGTAAATCTACATAGCAAACTTGTCACCCAATTAACTTTTATATATTTTTTTATATTCACAATCTAGGGTGCTTTATCTAGGAAAAATTTTTTAAATATTTATTAGATAAAAATTGAAATTATAAATATCTGTTTCTATAACATAACACAAGGTGATCATCCTTTTATTTACTGTGTCTCTTCATGACATAATCATCATGGCTCTCCACAACTTCCTATCTTTTGTAGCTTTTAGTAATGTTTGGGTTTTTATTATTCCCCTCACTCCCTGTTCTGTCATCCATTTACACAAGCTCGCTAAATAGGTTACTCACTGTTTCGTTCCGTCTCTGCAGAATGAGGTGTCATGGCTCTCCACAACTTCCTACCCTTTATAGCTCTTAGTAAGGTTTGTCTTTTTACTATCTCTCCGAGTCTCTGTTCTGCTGATCGATTTACACAATTTCATTAGGTAGGTTACTCACTGTTTCCTTCTCCACCTCTTGTACTCAATGTCCTGTGAATGTCATATTTACCAAGTCTCCTTTCCTCATTGCATCCCTGAAATTTCAACTGTTTCCTTAAAACTTTGTTGTTACTTTGATTTTAATTTCATGGCATCCGTAGCATCTTTCTGTAGAGCTCTGTTTCTGTTGCCTCTAGTCTGCTATTCCTTTGTTAGAAAATTGTCACCACCAAATAGAATTGAAATTATATAGCTGTTTTGCTAACTTTTTCTTTGTTTCCAATGAAATTTTTCTTTTTTCTTAATTTCTTTTTGTATAGCTTTTGGAAGGCATCTTTGGAATGTCACATTTTCCACAGTTAAATTTCTTCACTGAGCAGCAATTCAAGATAAGATTTAAACGTTTGGCTGGCTGAGGAATCCAGATGAAAAAAAAAACATCAAAAAGAAAGTTTTCTTGTGATAATATTCCATTCAATCTACCTTTCAGCTTTATTCAATAAATAGCAGCATAGAGAAAGTCTTATTAAATTTTGAGAAACAGCCAATGTCTGAATCCCTTATTCTATATTTATACATTCAATTTCGATAAGACAGAAATAATATCATATATTTGAATAATATAAGTTCTAAAGCCAAGTGCAATGTGATACCAGCCATCAAGACCTACTAAAATATGCAACAGGTTTATTGGATCTTATCCAATAAATTTAGTTCTGCGTCTTCAGCTATGGCATTTCAATTCCAAACAAGTTAGGCTTATATCTTTCAATAGAGGATATTGTCTATTTTTCCAGCATCTTTACGCCCTGTGTAAGAAGATAAACTACATCCATGTCCAGGGTAAAACAATAAACTACATCCATCAGCAAGGCCTCTGATCAGGTTTTGAGGAGTATGGAACTACTACTTAATTGCTGGTGTTCCCAGGTCCACACTGACCCAGGATGGTAACACCTGTTAGGGTCCCAACTATGGGCAAATAGTTAACTCCCCAAAATTGGGGTCAAAATACTATGAAAGTTGTAAAAATAGGTTTTAATACAGCAATAAATTTTTGAAGAAAAAAAAATTACCAGAAATACATTTTTGGAAAAAATATTACCAGCAATAAAAATCATGATGACATTAAATAATCCATTAAGGTTGATATGCTGTAAAACAAACCAAACCAAACCAAACCAGCATCTTTTGCAACTTGAGGGGCCTGGAGTGAACAAGTCCCCATAGATGGTGATTTTAATTGAGAAGTACATTATAGGTACCAGCTACTCTTATTTTAACATCTTGGGTCGGCTAACAAAACACAATAGACCATATTTAAATCACTAAATATATCATGGATAAATGCTGAGTGAACATTTAATTCCATTTATTATTCTACCTTCCATCATTATGGCTGATGCTAACCTCCAGGTGAGTAACTTATTTCACCTTCTCAGGTTAATGTTTTCAGCTGACATGAAGTTGAAAGATGATATTGAATCAATTGCTACATCTTCTGCAAGGAAAATTGGTTCTCTATATCATGCTAGACAGTTTTTCTCATCTGCCGGTCTTACATATTTATAAGTCTACTATTTGTCCATGCTTAGAATATTGCTGCCTCATATGGTCTGGTGCTCCTGCTCTATGTATTTAGGGATTCTTGATAAAATACAAGGAAGAATCTGCAATGTTATTGGGCCTGACCTGGCATCTTGCCTTCAGTCAATTTCCCACTACCATAATGTAGCCTCACTGTGCTTTTCCTATAAATATCTTCATTGTAATTGTTCTGATGCACTTAGTTACCTAGACTTTATGAATTTAAGTATAGTACTAGATTGGTAGCAAGGTCTCATCATTTTATAGTTGAAATGTCTAGATGTAACCATAAGTTCTATGCTAACAGTTTCTTAATCTGATAAGTATGTTCATGGCATTTGTTCTGATGAACTTACCTCTATGGTACCTAGACTTTATGAATTTAAGCATAGTACTAGATTGGCAGCAAGGTCTCATCATTTTACAGTTGAAATGGCAAGACATAAGCAAGTTCTATGCTGATAGCTCCTTCTCTTGCACTTCTCATTTGTGGAACTCGCTTCTGGCTTCTTGCTTCCCAGTCAACTTTGATCTTCAGAAATTTAAATGCTGCGTCAATCATTGTCTACTGCCTTCTTGATGCTTCTTCTTTCTTTCCAATGTTTCTTATCTTCTTTCACACTCAGTAACCCCTACATGTTAGTGGCTTTGTTGCCTTGCTTGAGGTGAAATGATTAAAAAAAAAAAAAAAAGTTATTAATGCTTCAGGACTGTTAGAACCCGCTAGGCAACCTTGACATATTTGGGAAGGATAATAATAATCCAGACCCTATACTAACGATAGAAAATGAATTCTGCAAATATTTGAAAATATTAGGTTGGTGCAAAAATAATGTCGTTTTCTCACATAGTAACATATGTGAGAAAACCATATTATTTTTGCACCAACCTAATAGAAAGGATCTATCTTCTTCCTAGACTTATTCAACCTCTACAGTGAAGCAATCCTGAGAGAACTAAACGTCCTACTAGGAATCAGTATTGGAAGGCAGAATCTTAACAACATAATATAAGCAGATGACAGTGTTAATAGCAGACACAGAATGGAAACTGCAAGAAATCTTAGCTTTGTATATGTTATGTGTGCATAGGTATATATCGATGGGCATTTTTATTAGGGCAAATCAATTTTGGAACCGTGTTATTGCACTCCATTTGAAAGTCGAGGTTTGACATGATAAATAATGACCCAAAATATTTTTTCCAAATCCTTGCTGTTTTTTGAGGAAATGAATTTAAAAGATTGTTTCAAAATCATAGCATTAGAATTTCATTCTATTGATCAGTGAAAGCCTTATATTATTGTGTTATAAAATTCAGAATTTACCGAAGCTTTAAAAATTGTATATGGACAAGATACATAACACAAGCACATTATTACTAAAACATGGTGCCATCACATAAGACTTTCATTTACTTCAAAGGGAAATTATACTGAACAATTTGGCTATATGATAATGTAATATAATATAAACTGTTGTAGTTTTAGTGCAATTTTCAATAAACACAAATTTAAAACATTCAGTCTTATGATTTGTGCTCGGCAGTATTATAGTGTTATATATACTTTTATTTATTTTTGGGGTTTATTTATTATGATCTATCAAATGATCTAACAAATCTTATTCATTGAGTAGCCTTTTTTGTAGTCTGCTACTATTTTTTTACTTATTGAATACTGTAAAAAAAAAATTGCTTATTTTGTTGTGGTAATTCATAATTAGAATTCTGGTTTGAATATATTTTAGATTCAAAGTATCTAATATAAAAGATATCAACTTTATATGGATATATTCTTGAGATAGTAAAATTTTGAAGTCAGTTTGTTAGCAAAAACCTGCAGAAATTAGATATTTCTGCTCATTTTTCAAATGATCTTTAAAGCTAAGTGCTCAAAAATTGGTAAAAGCTATGAATTCAATTTTTGGTGTCAGTACTTATATCAAATCCCAGCTTTCATATAAAGTGAAATGTTCTAAAAAAAAGTGAAAAATCAGCCTGCCCTATATGTATACATGTCTATCAAAAAGGTTGGTGCAAAAATAATGTCGTTTTCTCATATATGTTACTATGTGAGAAAACGACATTATTTTTGCACCAACCTAATAATTGGATGTATGGTCATAACTATGTAAGAATGTACATATATATATATATATATATATATATATATGTGTGTGTGTGTGTATGATTCTATGTCTATGTGGGTATATATATGTGTATACAGATATTGATCAATCAAACATACAGTCACCTCAAATGTCAACGCTAGAACACATAATAGGCAAGAGCAATTAGTAAAATTTATGATGACTAACTTATCCTCGGTGATCAAAAAAACACTTCCAACACATAGTTTTTGTCTTTCTTCTTTTAGTTGAACTTATGATGTCAAATAGAATTTAAATCAAGCGTGTCTCCAAAGACACAGAATTTTCCACTTTTCTCCTCTCTCTCACACACTGTCAATCTGTCTCAGTCTTTCTCTCTCTCACCCACTGAGTGTCTGTCTCTCTCTCACCCACTGAGTGTCTGTCTCTCTCTCACCCACTGAGTGTCTGTCTCTCTCTCACCCACTGAGTGAGTGTCTGTCTCTCTCTCACCCACTGAGTGAGCGTCTGTCTCTCTCTCACCCACTCACTGAGCGTCTGTCTCTCTCTCTCACCCACTGAGCGTCTGTCTCTCTCTCTCACCCACTGAGTGTCTGTCTCTCTCTCTCACCCACTGAGTGTCTGTCTCTCTCTCTCACCCACTGAGTGTCTGTCTCTCTCTCTCACCCACTGAGTGTCTGTCTCTCTCTCTCACCCACTGAGTGTCTGTCTCTCTCTCTCACCCACTGAGTGTCTGTCTCTCTCTCTCACACACACACTCTCTCACACACACTCTCTCACACACACACTCTCTCACACACACACTCTCTCACACACACACTCTCTCACACACACACTCTCTCACACACACACTCTCTCACACACACACTCTCTCACACACACACTCTCTCACACACACACTCTCTCACACACTGTCTCTCTCTCTCTCACTGACAAATTTGACACTATGGAACTTCTATGTTGCCTTAACTATACAAGCATGCATTCTTTAAAAGATTCTTTTTTTTTTTTTTTTTTTTTTTTTTTCTTTTGACCAACACTTCTTCAGAAGAATAGAATGGTACCTTCTTAGATAAATAAAATTAAACATATTCAGACAGCAAAACCCATTTCTATATACACGAGGAGGAGGGTTAAATGAACCTTGACTAAAGTGGAAATTCTTTGCTAAAACAAGGAAAAAAAAAAAATAAGATAAACCAGGTTCCTAGTGAGAAAAATGTTTTTTTTTTTTTTTTTTTTTTTGACTCTCAACCTTCCTAAAAGAAACAGAAAGAACAAAATTCTCTTTCTGTCTACACATACATTGCCTCCAACATTAGCAAGGGTTTAGTTGATCATGTTCTGCTTAAAATGGTAAATGCTGTATCCGTGTACTTGACAGCACATACTGGGTTATCTATCAAATGCTGCCTGATAGCTGACTTGCAAACCATTTGAGTCAAGCTGTTTTGTTGTTTTGTCTAATATTGGCAAGCATGAGTTCAATCCATGTCGCAAAGCATTGATTGGTTTTATATATATATATATATATGCACACACAAACACAGGTTTAAGCAAATGGATAGAACACAATGTAGAAGGAATAGGTACTAGTAAGAGCAATAGAAGAAAGGAAGCTGGGGAGATTCATAACCACCAACATTAAGTGACATGGACTGCACAAAGAGAGGGGAATTTTGTTCAATTACGCTAATTATTAACTGTGCCATTGTGCAGTTTTTTTTCCTATAAAGATAGATTGGTTAGAGCACTAGAAGGAAGTTGTGGAGAATCATGACATGTTTTTGTTTTTCCTATAAACATAGAAAGATTGGTAAGAGCAATAGAAGGAAGGAACCTGTAGAAAATCATGACCGTTTTTTTTTTTTCTTTTTTTTTTTATGAATTAAGTGCTTATTGTTAACTTGATTTTAACCGATTTATTCAATCGACTGGCTTGATGTAATGACACTCTTGATACCTGCACTAAAAATATGCTGTTGCAATCATTCAAAGAATCAGATGATATTACTATTCCTGCTGCTAATATGAAATTAAATACATTGCTCTCAAAAGAGTTTTTGTACTTTTGTTTGGTGCCTTCCTTCATAGACCAAAAAATAGCAACAAGAAGAATGCATTTCAAGATTGTGAGTGAAAAAGAACTAGAAATGTCTAAATTTATGTTTCCATGTGTAAGCATGAAACATAATCAATATGACAAAAGACAATGAAAGAAAAAAAAAAATTGACATACATTTACTGTTTGAGATTCTGCTACCCAAACATTCAAGGAATTAAGCAACACAAAAAACAATTTCTTTTTTTTTTTTTTTTTTCCAATCCAAGCAAAGCAATAAAGCCACTAGGACATGAAAGGTTAGTGTTAGAGAATGAGAGAAAAAAAAAAGAAAACTACTATTAAGGGGAGAGGACAATAAAAAAAAAAAGAAGACAGAAGATAATAAATAATATTGTATTACTGTTTTTGAAAATCAAAGTTGACTGGAAAGCCAGAGACTGAAAGAGTTCTACAAGCAGGAAGTGTGAGATTTGCCATATTTTATGGCATAAAAGACAATTTCCAAGTATTCTAAAGAAAAAAAAAAAAAAAATCTTTTTTTCTTTTTTTTTTTTTTTTTTTTTTTTCTAATCAATTCACCTCAAGCAAGGCAATAAAGCCATTGAGATGCAAGGGGTTAGCAAGTGTTAGAAAATGTGCAAAAAAATACTAATAATATAACAACTGACATTTCAATTTTTGAAAGTCAAAGTTGACTGAGAAGCAAGAAGACAAAAGGGTTCCACAAGTGGGGGAGTACGATAGAAGAAACTGTCAGCATAGAAACTTATGGTTACATCTAGCTATTTCGATGGTAAAATGGTGAGATTTTGCTGCCAATCTGGTACTGCACTTAAATTCATAAACCCTAGGTACCAAAGGGGAAAGTGATATTTATTTTTATGAAATGTAGCAAAAGGCCAAAAAGGGGTATATGGAAGATAAGTATCTTCAACTTAGGTGGCCACAATCACTGACCCAGATAAACGGCAATACTACTTACACCAACACAACACCTTAGTTACAATACTTACTACAACCACCATAATACTTCAAACTATGAAAGTCTTAACTAGTCACCATGTGAGGTGAACTTGAGTTCAAATAAGTAGCCTCACTGACTGCACAAGCATTCATCATAAGTGATTATAGAATGTTACTAGCTTTTTTTTTTTTGCTTTTTTTTATAGGAGTGGGTCTTCAATGGTACAAGCCAAATTTTTCTCCATTGAGCTAGATCAGTGTGATCAGCTCTCAGACTACAATTTAATTTCTAGAATTTTGGAGGTACACCTATAAATGATGGTATAATCAGCATAGATATTAACTAAAGATCTGAGAATGTTCCTGTGCCAGTTGTTAATATAAGGCAGAAAGACAATAGGATCACTGACAAGGCCTTGAGGAAGGCCTGCCTGAATCTCATGGGCATCAGAAGATTGACTGATGCAGCCATATTGAGACAGGGAGTAGTACTCACCTGCATTCATTTCAAGAATGCAGGTAAGTACTCATCCCTGAAATCTGTGCATGCAGCTGACACTTTCCATAGACCTGGAAAACATTTGTCCCTTCAGGCAGCAGTTAAACAACTTTGGCTTAGGTTCTTGAAGAATTTTATCTGCACAGGTAGTCTTCATAGTGTGAAGGCTTTTGATTAGTCTGGAAACTTCACAAGCCATAAAAATTAGTTTTTGTATCATGAGAGGGTGGAACTCCAGTAAGGGATATCCTGTTTCATCTCAGTCATTATTTGTGTGTGTATATATATATATATATATATATATGACAATAGGAAAACTGTAGTAGTTGCCAACGCTTTTCATCCTGTGTGAACTTTCTCAAGGCAAAAAACGAAATGAATAACAATATCTCCACACATGACAGTAATTGATGTAATTTTCAGTATGAAAATAGCATTCTCTAAATTCTTCCAGTTGCTAAGAACAATTTGTTTTTCTTATTATTAGTTACTTTGTTTAAATAAATTCATTTTGTTTTTTGCCTTGAGAAAGTCCACATTGGACGAAACGCGTTGGCAACTATTACAGTTTTCCTATTGTCATTTATATTTATAAATATTGTCTTTTCTACAGGTTAACTCTGAGAAATTTTCACATATATAGGAGGAGGCACAGTGGAGTAATGGATAGTGGCTTGGATTGAGGAATTGGAGAGTCGAATTCGAATTCCAGTCAAATCTATTACATTCACTTGCATGCTAATACCCTTAG
>OZ010608.1:11252051-11307051 GCA_963932145.1 Acanthosepion lycidas | reverse complement strand
TGGGATTGAAAGTGGTTATTAGAGGGATGCGGCTAGATTTATTTTTAATCTTGTACATTAGGGTGTCTTGTCTAGGTGTGGAAATTGCTTTATTTATTTGTTCCCTGATTAGGTGTTGTTTATAGCCACGTGTTGTTAATTGATGCTCCAGATTTTCAATGTGTTTATTTAATTCTTCATTGTTGGAACATATCCTTCTGAGTCTAAGTGCTTGTGAATAGGGAAGGTTCTTTTTGAGGTGTTTAGGGTGGGAAGACTTAAAGTGTAGATAGTTGTGGGTGTTGCTGATTTTAGTGTGTAGTGTTGTTTGTAGTTTCCTGTTTTCATTTATGTAAATGCGGGTGTCTAAAAATGTTACTGATGTTGTGGATTTTTCATCATCAAACTTAATTGAGTCGTGCACTGTGTTTAGGGTCATAAGGAATTGGGTAAGTTTGTCATCACTACCCGTGTATACAAAGAATATATCATCGATATATCTTGCATAGAATACACAGTCGCTACCAATGATTGGATAGATATGGGTCTCCTCAAATTTTCCCATGAATATTGTAGCATATGATGGAGCTGCAATGGTGCCCATGGCACAACCTCTTATTTGAAGGTAGTGTGCTCCATTGAAGTTGAAAGTATTCAATGTAAAGACATGCTCCATGAGTTTTATGATGACTTCTGTCGGGGGGGGGGTCTTGTTTTCTTCTTTAGTAAGTGCTTCCTGAAGGGTGGTTAGCCCTTCGATGTTTTTAATGTTTGAATAGAGTGACCTAATGTCCATAGTCACTAGAATAGCATTCTCTGGTAATGTTTGTATGTGATTAATTTTGTTCAGTAGATCTGTTGTGTCTCTGATGTAGGATTTTACTTCCTTAGCTATATATATATATAAATAAATAAAACACACAATCATTCAATGTCACTACTGGTCAGTAAACCTGCCTGTTTTCTGTTGTCTTTCATTGGTGCAAAATGTCTCTCATCACTGGAAATATTTTATCCTCATGTGGATCTTGAATAAAATTAACATTTTCTGTTACTTTTGTTTCATTGGTTTTGAATACAAATTCAGTTATTTTGTTTTCTTTAGTCCTTTATATGATTCTTCATAATGTGCTATAATCATTTTTCAAGTCATGTTGGAATTACACAGCTCATTCAACATTGTTACCATTTGTAAGAAAATGATTTCCAAGTTTATTGGCTATTTGGAAGCCTTTTAGAATTGGACTTGCAGTTAGTGGAACCACTTCTTCATCATCACTACTATAAGCTAATGTGGAATCATATACATTCTCTGAAATATTACGTATGTACAGTGCATAGGTCCTGCCCACACTGGAGAGTGGGGGACACACTACGAAAAAATAGATTGGATTCTATTTTACTTCACTAAATTGTTACTTAATCGTTAGATTTTTGGCATTTTGTAAATTATAATGAATTGATGTTATTTAATCATTTACTTACCACTTGCAATAAATTTGGTAGTCATACAAGGACAGATGTTTAAACCATGTTAAAGTAAAAAAAAAAATAGTGCAAAAAAGAATTGGTTCTTTTTGTTCGGCAAAAAGAACCAATTTTTTTTTTTTTTTTTTTTTTTTTTGCACCATGTTATTTCAAAATCATGCAAAAAGTGAATTGAGTATATATATATATAACGGACTCTCCTGTCTGTTTTGATGTATGAGGATCTGACAACTGATTCAGTTATGAAATTTAGTGCGATAATCTTAAGCAGCACTTAAGACTTGTTAGTGATTTACAAAGGAGGCTGCATATGGAGCAAGTCAGGATTGTGGGATGAGATCACTGTTAGATTGGCTGACCTTTTAGATTTTGCTCTTGCAGCTTGAAGACGTTTCAGATATATATATATATACACACACACACACACACACACACACACGTATATACAAGATAAAACAATACTGATAACTTATTGGAGTGGAGGGTTAGTTTAATTGTAATATTAGTTTTATCAACGGAAAATTATATCATTTTTCATTTTTGCTGGAAACTCTAAAATTAACAATTTTTTTTTAACATTACAGACTTTAATTGGATTGGCTCAAATATTTAATTTATATTTTATTTCTAGGGTCTCTCTTGGACCTCACTCAAATTCCTGCAAGCTTCCGTCATTTTCTTTACCAAATGCTTTCGAGTGTGTACAACCAGCAGATGTACCTGCTTTTCAAAGGTAAGTCCAATATATGAACAGTTGTTTCAGCTATGTATTGTTTTCCTTCATAAACATGTTTTTATATATATATATATATATATATATAAAAACGTGTGTGTGTGTGTGTGTGTTGATCAGCAAACTCCCAACATTTTCAGAGCCAGCATCCAGAAAGGCAGTCTGCAGCAGGAAGACTGACATGTCAGCAATGTGGGAAGAACTGCAAGACTCTTGCAGGTCTTAAGTCATTTGAGATGTCATCAATGACAGTGATAATAGTTAAAATGTGTGAAAAAGTAAGGTTTGAGTGCAAATTGTCTTCCACCACATGGTATGGTAATAATCCATTGGTATATAATCTGAGTGAATCCTAATAATACAAAATATTTAAACTGATACACAAAAAGAACTCAATGTATTTATTACAACAGACCATATAAATTATGTAGAATGGAAATTCAACTTTACGTCATTTGAATAGCTATTTCTAAGTTCTGAGTTAACAAAGCCAACAACAACTTGTTGGTATTAGGTTGGTGCAAAAATAATGACGTAATAATGTTTTTTGACATATTTTTTAACGTCAAAAAACGACATTATTACGTCATTATTTTTGCACCAAACTAATAGAAATAGCTATTCAAATGAGGTAAATTTGGATTTCTATTATATATATATATATATATATATATATATATATATATATATAACAAATTGCAAAAAAGGTTTTTGTGCATGAAATAATCACTAGTGATCAAGGCCTTAGCCACAGTAAATTTGTGTCCAGGATCTTAGAATATATCACCAGTATTGGTAGATTTTCTGTTGTCACCATGTGGAAAAGTCAGGGACAAAGCATGATGGAGAGAAAAAGAAAAAAGATGAATTTGGCTGGATTGAAAACATATTCTTTCAAAAGTCTTGAAACTACCAGTGTCTCTCATTTCATGCACATGTGTAGACATGGTAACATCAGCTAAGCCCAGTCTAATGAAATTCTAACAGATGAAACACATCACAAAAGCTTTTTTCCAATTTGTCATACCATTTATGTATATATATATATATATATATATGTGTGTGACAAAATGAGCACTTTCCTTTGCCAATGTGTATTGTCTCTTGAGGAACATTTTCAAGGTAAATCTTCTTGAGAGACAAAACGCACTGGTTAAGAAAAGTTGCCTTTTGTTTTTTATTTATATTTCCTTTACAGATATATATAATCTGAATTTTTACATACATACATATCTCTATATATATATATATATATATATATATATGTGTGTGTGTGTGCATGCATATATGTATCAGGCAAGCAGGGCTTGTAAACCCAGGAAGGTTGCTGCTTTTTAAAAGTTTAGTAGTAACTGCTATATATTTTTCTTTACTAAACACGTACTCTATCTATCTATCTATCTATATATATATATATGAAAAGTGTATGTATATAAATAAATATACACATATATACGTTTTAATTATTTATATATTATATGCGTGGTACTTATTAGAAAGTGCTCAATATCAGAGATAGAGCTAACATCACAAGCTCACATCTATCCAACCATATATATATATAAAAGTGAACATAGAAGTCAACATTTAGAGGTGACAGTCTGTTTCATGTTAGATGCAATCGTCAGGCCATGAGTGCTGTTATTTTTCTTGGCTATTTATATATATGAGTAAAGTGGTGCATTGTGGGTAGTCTATTTTGGCAGTTATTTTACTAGAAGTCGTTTATTTATTTGGGTTAAATTATTTTGCTTGTTTGTATTTATTTTTATTCTTATATTTTTATTTATTTATTTTAATCGGTGTTTTTATTAACATAGTAAAAATTTGTTTATATCTCTTATTTAATAGTTTTGTTTTGGTTTTGGAAGATAAAGCGATTTATTCAATTTTCGGGTCGATTGTTGTAGTTTATTCTAACTATTATTTTGGCGGGAACAGTTTGTAATTTGTTTATTACTTCATGTATTTATTTGGATTGATTACCTTTTAGTTTATTGGAATTGGTTTGTTAGTTTATTTGGATGAATTTAGGTCAATTTATTTTACTTGTTATTTATTTGTTATACTCTATATTTTCTCTTTTCGGTTTTCAATTTTTAAGTAACGTAGTATCTTTTTTTTTATCATTATATAACAGTTATAGCTACTTTTTTTCATCCTATATATATATATATATATATATATATATATATATACACACACACACACACATACACAGTTTCATTAAAAATGATTAACAAGGTACTGTAGTTAAGTTTTTTTTTGTTTTTTTTTTTTGTTTTTTTATTTAATTTTTCTTGTGTTTTTACAATTTTCTTTTCTGGGCATAAATTGTCGTAATTTCCCAAATATTTTGTATGTTATATCTGAGTAGGTATAACTATAGTTTTAGCCATTATCAAGGATGAATTTTATTTTTACTTTTAACTTGACTGTATAGATTGTGTTATGTATGTATGTATAACTCGCTTTATCAGCCACTGTCCTTTACACAATCAATGAATGGAGGGTTGGGGGAATTGAAGTGAAGGGTTGGACACATCAGTGATGGTCATAATCACTTTGTGAGTCAACAGCTACCATGTATGTATTTTCCAAACACACACACACATATATATATATATATATATGGTAGAAGCATTACTAATAAAAAAAGAAAATGCTAACACTCAATAATATCAACTATGAACATGGCCACAATGTGTTGACCATGTTTGGAAAATAAAACATTACTATAACTCTAAAGTACATACATAAAACAATCCATACATTCAGTTAAAATTAAAAATAAAATTCATCTTTGATAATGGCTAAAAGTATAGACAAAAGCACTCAGGCATACAAAACATTTTGGCAATTTCTATATAATTTATGTCCAGAAAAGAAGAAAATTATAAGAACACAGGAAAAATTAAAAGAAAAAACTTTACTGGAGAGCTTGTTATTCATTTCCTGCTGCCCAAATACACACACACACACACATATATATATATATATATATATATATATATATATATAGTTTTAACATGTGTTATATTTATGGGATAAAGTACTCGATATCATAGATAGAGGATGTGTAAACATAAATATAAAAGTGAGCATTGAAGTCAACAGGCTGTTTCATGCTAGACAATTGCATCTAGCATGAAACAGCCTGTCGCCTCTGAATGTTGACATTGTACATTATATATATATATATATATATATATATACGTTAATATACATAAACCAAGGAAGGTAGTGCTTCTAAGTGAAGGAAAACACTAATATAAAAACTCTATATTGCAATCAATGTATCCACTTATGGGAAAGATTTCAAGAATCAATCCCAAGCAAAAATCTAAACTTGGAACCCCTAAAGCAATCTGTAGTTGCATTTAGCAATATTCTAGTCACTCTTGTAATAGTGTTGGAACTATGTTAATGGCATTTGCATTTTCAATTGAATATTTCCCTGATTTGAAAAGGTGGGGTGCATGTGTAACTGTCAGCCTACCATATCTACCTACCCAGAGCTTTTGCATAAAAATGAAAGGAAACAGTAGTCTAGAAGCTATGCTTGAAACATCTTCCAGAGTGGAACTCAATAACCTCCTGAAACTGACAGATGCCTTATCTAAATGAATGCAGGTGTATGTTTTTATTTTTTGTGCATGTGTGCAAATATCTATATTATGGGGATATTCCCAGATACAAAAAATATCTGTAGAATAATAGG
The DNA here is from genome assembly GCA_963932145.1 of Acanthosepion lycidas. Lineage (NCBI taxonomy): Eukaryota > Metazoa > Mollusca > Cephalopoda > Sepiida > Sepiidae > Acanthosepion > Acanthosepion lycidas. Next base: position 11,301,130 of record OZ010608.1, on the reverse strand, counting down.
CCATGGTTAAAAGTAATTGGCAAAAATTCCCAAACAAACAGAATTGACAAAGTTTCCAATAAACAATAAGAAAAAGAAAGAAAAGAACAAAACAAAAATAATACTAAGCAAACAATATATGCAAGACAAAAGTAGTCAAAGCAACAGTAATGAGGCAAAAAGGTTCACAAATTAAGAATAGTGTTAACAGACAAAAAGGATACAAACAAATGATCATAGTGTTCTGACTTCAAGAAAAGAAAGAACAGAAATATGGTAGATGAAATCGACAATTGGTCTGTGTTTTTTGGCTAGGAAAAAATCCCAGCATGCATCTGTATGTTTTGGGGTGAGGGATGCTTTTGCAGTCATTCCTATATAGGTCTAGAACCAATAATATCAGTTATGTTTAGTTGCACAGTAAAAAGAAAAAAAAAGCATGACTCTTAATGAGTAGAAAATTGAAGCAGAAACAAATATTTACAATAAGTGAAATGACAAAGCCCTGCTCAAAATATTCTTTTGAACACCAAAAAGAGAACATTTTTCTCTACTAAAATTAATTTTTCATAAGAAATAATATACTTACATTAGTTGCTAAAGTTTTAAAAAATCTCCTTGGTAGAGTAGGTTAGTGAAAATCATGAGGTGTTGTTAATTTTCTATGCTGTTCAGGGTTGAAAGATCAACATAACAGGAGAAGCATCTGTAGTTGAATAGGAGTGCCAAATGAATATCTTTTGTGGTAAACTTGTTGAAGTCCGTAAAGCCTTGAAGAATTATAGTAGCAGGAAGCAAGTTGTCTTGCATCATCAAGAAAAATTTAGTGGGTTTGTTTTAATATCTGTATTAAGTTTTCTTATGTCACCCAGAGTCATTGATTGACCACATTATATCTTGGAGTACAGCATCCTCTTAAATCACTGCCAAAGGTAACTATATCTGATAATTTACATTTCTCTGATTATCCACTCCAACTGGTGTTGTAAATGAATAGTACTTTAACCCTTATGTCTAGCCACTCATATTTGCACTGCCAACATTGGAACAAGTTTCAACTTCCATATTGATTAATCAAACTGCTTGAAAGAAAAAGTTCTTTTCTCTATACATCTTTCCAGAATATTCCTTTTTTTTTTTTTTTTTATTACCCTTAACCAGATAAAGCATCACCATAACCAGCTTCAGGAACATGGTTTATCAAAAAAGTCCCATCCTAAAATATAATTTGTTCGAAATGTCTTCACACAAGGTAGTGGTAAGTCGCCTTGAGGGTATACGATTTTATACGCTTTTAGAGTACTCATGAGGCAATAAACCTGATATAGGTGAATTGTTTACATCTGCTCTTTAGATGACATTGCATGCTGAGATATGGTTCAGTTTGTTGAACTGCTATGTAATATTGTTCAGGAATATCTAAACTTTTAGCCACTTGATCAGATCACTGATTAAAAATTGCTTTGAACAAATGAGGCTTGTAGGTCTTAGTGAGGACCATCCTTCTTCGAACATTGTGCCCCATCACTACAGCATCACAAAGAAAGAACTGTACCAAATAACAGAAACCACATCAATTAGGGACTTTCAAGAGCGGCAACAACTAAAATGGATAGTACATGTTAGGAAGTTTGGCAGTCCGTGCTTAACCATAGAAGAACATGAGATATACGAGAAGCTCCATGAATATTTTTAAGAAGCACCTGTCAGTTATTTGGATAAATTTAAGAAGACCATATGTTCAAGTTTTCTTAAGTATGCTGCCCAGTAGACGTAATACACATGCTGTTTGTATTCAAATCTGGGTATCCAATAAAAATAACAATGGAAATAAGAATAAAAATTCAAATAATATGACTTAAATAATTTTTTATAATGTCATTTAAATTGAATTTGTTACATTAAAAGAACATTTTACAAATTCTGATGATGAAAATTGAGTAAAAACAGTTGGCAGAAAAATTGTCACTTAATAAAAAATTCTATTTTAGTGACAATTTTTCCTGTAACCCAATAAAAAATTAACCACTGTAATTACATTTTTATCTTAATTTTTCTTTTTTTTAATTTTTTTTTTTTTTTTTTTTGTCATTATACCCAGCTATTTTGAGATGCTAAATTGTCCAGTTATTTAATTAAATGTTTTCTGCTAAAAATATTGATTCTTTTCTTAATATGCTTAGTGCCACATCACACATCTGCATCTTGGGTCATGTGACATATTTGTGTCCCTAGTTAATGGGTGAATGCTCAAATGTGTCACATTATGGAGGAAAAACAAAGCCAAAGCAAGATAGATTTTTTTTTTTTTTTTTTGCCACTAGCATGCAAGGAGTTACAGTGAAAGTAAGAGTAAAGAGGGGGGGTTGAAGAAAGGATAAAAAGAAGGATGGAAATCAAGATAAAGGCATAAGATGTCGATTGACATTACATTTGAATATTTGAAGATTATAGCTATCAGGGAAGCAAGTAAGAGGAAGGGAGTTCCGCTGAGGGTAAGTGCGAGATAAGATGCTGGAGTAGAAGGGACTGCTACATTTAACTGTTCTGACAGTGAAAAGGTGGGACCGAGATGCCAATCTAGTAGCACTACTTCCATTCATGCAGTTTGGGAACCAGTAAAAGTACCTCGTCAGAGCAGTTGTCATGAAAATATTTGTAGAAAAGACAGAGGGAAGCCACATCATGTCTGTGAAAAAGTGATTGTAGATGAGATGCCAGATCAGGACCAATTACATTGCATATCCATCTCTGGATTTTGTCTAGGACCTCAAGATGAACAGCAGAAGGACCAGACCATATGTGGCAACTGTATTCCATGCAAGGGTGAATGGTTGATTTGTAGATTTGAAGGATGGTCTCTGGTGAGAAAAACCTTCTGGTGCAACACAGGGAACCAATTTCCATATTAAGGTCATTCTTTATAGTGTAATAAATTTTATTTTATTTAGAAAAAATACTAAATATTCTTATATAACAATTTTTAATATTAACTAACAAAAAAATATAGTGTTATGTATGGGTAGAAATATTCAAGGTATCAGTGAATATATTAATAAATTTCATTTACCAAAATAAGGAAGTAGTCTTATGTAACCATTTCTGTTTATTACTAACAAAAACATTTATATAGGGCTTCAAATATCTAAAGTAGCAGGTCTTTTGACAAAATCCAAAGAAGGGTCTGTAATGTTGTCAGCCCTGACCTGGCATCCCAGCTTCAATCATTTTCACACTGCTATGATATGACTTCCCTGTCTTTTCTGTAAATTTACTTTTCATGGCAATTTTTATGATAAACTCTCCTCCTTGATACCTTGCACATGTGAATTTAAGCATACTACTAGATTGCTAACTAGGCCTCATCTTTTTACTGTTGAAATAGCTAGATGTAATTTTAAGTTCTAACCTAATTTATTTTCTCACCTGAATCTATCTTCTGCCGTCTTCTGTCTTCTTGAGTTCTGTTTTTTTATTATTCTTTCTCTTCACTAAAATCTTCTCATTCTCTTCCATTCGCAGTAACCTCTTGCATCTTAGTGGCATTATCACCTTGCTTGGGGTGAAATGATTGAAAAAAATTTTTTAATAAATTTAATTAACCAAACTGGAGTATAAGTTGTATAATATAACAATTTCTAGTATCAACTAACACAAACACTGATGGCATTATGTAAAGATTCAAATATCCAAGAAAGTAGTGACATAACGGGAGTGCTTGGAAGAAAGATTTATTCTCTCAATTACACTTCTACCATTATGGGCATTATTACATCCATGATAGAACAACACCGTAGAACATAGACAGGAGGCAGCAGAATGGCCGAAATGAAAAAGAATGATAAACACTTGGTATATGAAATTTATTTTGAGAACAATGACATACACAAACTATATAGATATCCAACATATCACATATATCTGCATAGCAAAGTATAAGGAGGAACAAAAATGAAAGGTCTTGCATATAATTTGGAGATATTCCTGACCTGGAGAAGCCATTTTTTTAGGACTCCAGATTTAAATGGGTGAGATTCATCATTGTCCCAAAGAGAAATGCCATCCTGTGCTTGTAAGCTATTGGGGGAGGCAGATTTAACCTCAGACTGGAAGAAAGAAACCATTTTATTTTGTTACTGTCAACAAACTGAAAAATGACAAAAGGGTGGCATCATAGAATGTCTTTAAGAGTTGGAGTGGATATCTAATAATAACAATAATAATAGCCATTAGATATGTATATAAGATAAGCTTCAGATTAAAGGTCATAAAGGATATAAAAACAAACCTGAAAGAAGTCACACTCAATCCTGCAAAAAGGTACATATAAGCCATAGAAAAAACCCTAACCTTTAAACCACTTTATATACTCATATCTTTCAACCACCCACCAACATTAATCAAGCAGATCCCACAATCAATTAACTGCAGGTTATCTAAGAAATCTTTCGATGAAACTGTTCAACAAAGCCAAAAAAGATGATAAAACAACCTGAAAAGATAGTGAATACACACACATATACTCATATTTATATATATATATATATATATATATATATATATATATATATATATTTAGATGGATTTATGTGATTTTGTGAGCCTGGGTTTCCCGCTCTCTGCAAGTGTTGGACCAACTGATTCATTTTTGAAATTTTTGGTTTATTTATGGTTGCGTATATTGGTGTTTTTATGGTAGTGGGAGGAAAATTTGTGGTTGGAACGCCATACGTACGCAGACATACATACTCACATGTTCACACATTGCAGCTAATACAAACACACACACACACACACACACACACACACACACACATATATATATATATAGTTTTTTTAGGAATGCTATATTTATGAGTGCTCAATATCATGGCTAGAGCCAATTTAAATATAAAAGTGAACATTGAGGTCAACAACCAGTGTTGACGGTCAGTTTCATCCTTAAATGCAATCATAATGCTATATATCTTGTGTTTTAGCTTGACTTTCTGTATATGCTAGTCAATGGTGCATTATGGATAGAACGTATATTGTATTATCATAACAGAATACGAAAACAAAATAAAATATCAATCTAAATAAATAATTAAAAAAATATATGTAATAAATAAATTAACAATTTACGACTGCACATATAAACACAAGTAAATGTAATAATAATAATCAACATCAAATAATAAAGTAATTAATAATAAATGAGTATAAAGTTAACAAATGCCACTATAAAATAGTTACAAATAACTGCATTCAGATCCACAATTATTTCCACCAATTTGACTCTAGAATAATTTGAAATATAACCCTTGCTGCCCACCCAATAACCATTAGGATAATACAATAGACCTTACTACCCGTAATGCATCACTCATCCTGGGTAAGACCATAAACTATGTCCAGCAGCAAGGCTTGTGATCAGGAGGTTTTGAGGAGCATAGAACCACCTCTTAATTGCTGGTGTTCCCAGGTCCATCCTGAGCCAAGGTGGTAGCTTCTGTTAGGGTCCCAGCTATGGGCAAGTAATTAACTATTACCAGACATATTTTTTTGAAAAAAAATTATTACCAGCAATACAATTGGGAAGGAAAAATATTACGAGAAATAGATTTTTAACAAAACAAAATATTACCAGCAATAAAAACTTTTGTCGTCATTAGATAACCCATTGAGGTGTTGATATGCCATAAAATAAACCAAACCATAATGCGTCACTGACCAGCATATTTAAAATAAATACATGAATAATTTACGAAATTAAAATAATAAAGGGAAGTATTGCGAGAAATGGACGCCTGATGAATGAAATACAGAGGAAGGAATGAAATTGTATTAAAAGTTGGACTCTATTCAAGATAGATACAAATCAAGCAGCTCTCATCGAGTATAGAAATTTTAAAAAGTATACTAAATCACAGAATATGACTTTCTGCTTTCAATGTAGAATTTGATTGTATAGTTCAGAAACTAAGTGAACATGAAATTAACTTACCTGATGTTGTATTTGGCTTACAGTTTTGAAGAGTACTAATCTTGGATTAAACTATGAAAAATTAATAATGGCTATCATTGAAGACATAATTAAATGATGATTTATGGGTAGACCAAGATACAGATTTTAAAGATACTGTGGATGATAGGTTATCAGATGAAAGATGTGTTCGTACTATGAATGAAAACGCAAAAACTGAACTAAGTATCAGTCAAGGACCAAAAAACCAAGACATCAATCAAAGAAACCATCTTAAGGAAAATGTTATATTTGTTTGTTTGGGTTTTATGGCATATCAACCACTGTGGGTTATTTAATGCCAAATCCAGTTTATATGAATTTTAAATGCCTATTTTGTATGGAATAAAAGACGTATAGCTGGCAACATTATTTTTAACAAAAAACGTGTAGCTGGCAACATTATTTTTCCGAAAACATTATCTGAGGCCGTGCTGTTAGATGTAGTTTATTGCCATACCCAGGACGCAGATGTAGTTTATTGTCATACCCAGGACGCGGAAAATGTTATAATTTTACCAACAACAATGTACCAAGTGGCCTCAGACAGTGACCCTTCTTGGAAGATGGAAATTGTCATGTTAGGCTGTTGACACAAAGAAATATATTATGAGTGTATGTGAAGATCTGTCTTGGCTTGACTTTGGAAAAAATGTGGTAGAATGGAAAGACATTCCTAACTATGAAAAGGAAAAAAAACTAAAGGTAGACTCTTGTAAGAAAAACTTCATTTTTATTTATGTATTCACTTTAAGATTTTTCATATCCCATATTTAGTGAGAACAGTTTAGTAACTGTTATATTTCTGGACTAATAGGAATATATACTTGAAAAACACAGTGAATAAAATAAAGGTTTATTGTAAAAACCAATACAATAAGAATAAAGATAACAGTTATACAAAAGTCAATCGAATAGTGAGTGCTACTATTGGAAGGTTGGTAGTTTTTGCATCATTCTGTGTCATACTCAACAGATCCCAGCTAGTATATTTAGCTACCCCCCCCACAAGGGTTGCATGTGGCACAAGGCCGGTTTAACGTGGGTTCTCCAAGCCCATAGGTTTGGCCAAAAATATTCCATTTCAAATCCGTATAAACAGGTTCAGGGTCAGTCTACCTCACCAAACAAGACTCTGCCCTTCGGTGGAGCCTCATCCGGGTTCCTCTCTGCCCGAAGGCAGAGAGCTTGACTGTTTAGCTGGAACAGATCGCAGCTAGACTCCATAGTCTGTTGACTTACAGCTACTTATAGGGAGTTACTACCTATAATGTAGTCACTTATGGGGGTGACAGGTTATTCCATTTCATCAGTAAGAAAAGGTGATATGCTGAACGAGCTCAGTCATATATTGAGGAAATTTATAGGTCATGGCACTTTCAATACATGTTTGTCTGGACAGATTATCTTCATTTTTTTTCTTTCAGACCAAAATTGTGATCATTTATGTTTCAATGGCATACCAATGCATTGGTATATAAAAATTGAGCTGATACTCATAAAATCTAATCTAAAAAATGATACCGATAAAGTAAAAACAAAAAGTATTCATGTTACTAATGTGATTCATGTCCTGTCTTGCCAATATAGATTTTGTTCAAATAAAATCCATTTTTCTGATTACACTTGGTTGAATGAAATTTATCAAGATCTTTTCCAATTGTTTTTTCTTTTTAAATCAGTATCATCCCCTGCAAGGCAGTAAAGCCACTAAGACACAAGTGGTTACATCCCCCCCTTACCTGTTTCCATTCCTTCTTCTTAATATCCTAGAATGTCAGTTAAACATGACATGGTCTAAAAGTTCTGAGCTGTCAATCAACTTTCAAAATAAGTTATGTGAGTGTCCATTCTCTGATATAACTTAACTGGAAGTCTATCCCAGGACTGATTTTCTTGTTTAAAGTCCTTTCCGAAGTAGGTATCCGCCATTTTTAATCCTTGTTTGAATTGGTCATTTGATTTTTTTTCCCTTTCTTTGTCTCTTCCCTAAAGTAACTCTTGCATCCAACCTTCCCTCTTGAATTCTACTTTTTTCTTTTTCCTGTTGCCATTCTCCGTGGTATTTGAGTGTTTAAATTTGAGTTAAATTTCACATATGAATCATTCATCTTCATTAGGATTAACCTTAATATTCATCGGGATCCCAGGCATTGTCCTAAAAAAATGTGCTCCTGAGCTGGTGCTAGTTCTCTCCAAACTCTCCAACTATTACCTCACTGCTTTCAAGCTTGTTAGAAGTTCTCCACTGTAGTTCTTGTTTTTAATAACTCTGGAGAACAGTCTGAGCCCTCTGTCACTCTAATAGTCGCCTACCACTTTTCAGCAAACTATTCGAGGCTTTAATCAGTGCTGAAGTGGTTACACACTTTGTCACATGACTCTTCCTTTTTGCAAGGTCTACCATTGATGTGCTAACGGTCATCACTGAATATATGTATCAAGCTCTTGATAATAGCAGCAAGCTATCTTGAAGGTATTTGACAGCATTTGACATGCTAATCTTCTACATAAACTCCAGGTCTATAGTATTACTGGACCTGTGTTTGGTTTAATCCAATTGTGAAATGAAAATTATTTTGAATGGGATCACTTACAGATCCTTTCACACTAACGCGGATGTCCCCCAAGGCTCTATCCTGGTTCCTACACTGTCTCTGATCTTCATCAATGATCTTCCTGATGTTATCAATTCCCAAGTAGGCATTTATGCTGATAACACTACAATTTCCTCCTGTCACAATAGCAAAGCTGTCAAAGCTAACCTGGTCACTGCTCTTGAAAAGAACCTCCAATATCTGGTTAATTGGGGCAGGAAATGACTCGTAAATTTTAATGCCACCAAAACACAACTCTCCTCATTCATAGATAAACTTTCCTGCTTGCCATCAACATGGCTGATGCTAGACTCATGGAGAACAACACACTGCACTTTTTTGGCCTCATATATTCAAATGACTCGAAGTGGAACAACTACATCAAATCAATAGCTGCATCTACTGATAGGAAAGTTGGTTCATTTTGTCATGCCAGAAGTTTTTTCTTGTCAGTCCATCTTGCACATTTACAAATCTGCCATTTGTCCATGCATTGCATACTGTTGACAATTCTCCCACTATTCATCTCAAGGTTCTTGAAAAAATCCAAAGTATCTGCAATGTAATCTATCCTGACCTGGCATCTCAACTTCAGTCTCTTTCTCACCAATGTAGATGTCACTTCCCTCTCTTTTCTACAAATATTTTCATGGCAACTTCTCTGATGAGCTTTTTACCCTGGTCCCTGGACTGTTTTTAAGCATGCTACTAGATTGGCATCTAGGTCCCATCTTTTTACTGTTGAATTAGTTAAATGTAACTGCCAATTCTACTCCAGCAGTTTCTTTTCTCACACTCCCCATCTATGAAACTCTGTTCTGTTTATTTGCTTCCCAGACAACTACAGTCTTCAAAAATTTAAATGTAACATCAATGGCCATCTATCTTCTTGAACCCGTTCAGCTTGTATCCTTTCCTCAGTCCCTTCTATACCCAGTCTTTTCTCTCACCTTCACTCTCTGTAAACCCCTGCTTACTAGTGGCATTCCCAACTTGCTTGGGAGGAATTGATTTAAAAAAAAAAAAAAAAAAGGTGATGCTAAAAAGAAGGAATTACATACACTTTATTATCAACTCAGCTATGTATTTTCTTGTACCAGACTTGGGTCAAAATGGAATTACAAGATAGATTTGCACCAGAAAAGAAACTAAGGGCGGAATTATAATCAAGGCAAGACTAGTTGCAAAAGAGCTCCAAGACAATGATTTACATTTGGTTAGAAGTGACCTTATGTATTATCCTGACCATCATTGCAGCTTTAATATGGACAAATCATTTCATGGATATCAAGGCAGTTTTTCTGTTAGGGAAACAATTTGAAAGGACAGTCTTCCTCCAGAATCTGAAATTCCTGAAAATTATATACCATATATTTCTGTGTATAAGACAAACTTTAAAAAAAAAAACAAACATTGAAGCTTATACTACAATTCTAAAAAAAACAAAAAACAAATTATACATAATGTTTTATCAGTAGGCTAGCATCGGCCTTGGTGCTATAATCAATAACATACAGGAAAAGATTCATATTATCAAATAAACTGATAATAAAAGTAACAGAACCATTTCTACTTTTTATGTTACTGGCATAACTTCATAATAAATTGCCTATTCGAAGAATAATTCCCTATCAATGAAATCAACTTGTATCCATGCAAGCACAGCTGAGAAAATATAAACATTGAGTGATGATTGCGTTCACAGCAACTTTTATATTTCGATGAACTTTCAGTAATTATAATTTCGAGTATAAGATGACCTTTAAATCCCAAACTCCAATTCTAAAAAAGAAACCTTAAATTCTAAATGATGTTTATCAGTAGGCTAACCTCGGCCTTGGTGCAGTAACCAATAACATACAGGAAAAAGATTCACATTGTCAAATAAACTGATAATAAAAGTAATAAAACCATCATTCTATCTTTATATATTACTGGCATAACAATGATTTAAAATTGTTTAGAAGTGACCCTAAGTATTATCCTGACCATCATTGCAGCTTTAATATGGACAAGTCATTTGATGGATATCAAGGCAGTTTTTCTGTTAGGGAAACAATTTGAAAGGACAGTCTTCTTAGAACCTTCTCCAGAATCTGAAATTCCTGAAAATTATGTACCATATATTTCTGTGTATAAGACAACCTTTAAATCCCAAAAAATCACTGTTAAAAATTGGAAGTTATCTTAAACTAAAATTCTAAAAAGAAAACTTAAATTCTACATGATGTTTGCCAGTAGGCTAACCTCAGTCTTGGTGCTATAATCAATAACGTACAGGAAAAGATTCACATTATCAAATAATCTGATAATAAAAATAACTTTTACCTTTTATGTTACTGGCATAACCTTATAATAAATTGCCTATTTGAAGAATAATCCCCTATCAGCGAGATCAACTTGTTTCCATGAAAGCCCAGCTGAGAAAATGTAAACATCGAGTTATGATTGCATTCACAGTAATGGTTTCTACTATTATTGTACATTATCATACTGTTATTAGCAATATTTTGTGATTGTGGATGAAGTACAAGTAAATGGCCAGTCTGCACACCAGGCTGTTTGTAACTGTTTAGATATAGGAAAAGAAAAGGAAGTAGAATCAATATTTGCAAGAGATCACATGATGAAACGTAAGTAAAATGATGGTTTCCCTTTTAGGGGATATGTTTAGAAAAAATATCAGATAGAATCGGTTTTGTTATTTCGCTTATTTTGAATTTCTAAGTATACAGTAAGTAACATTTCCAATAACATCATCTTTATATAATCAATAAGCAGACATGTTATTCTACAATAGGATAAATTCAGGAAAATTTGCTAATATCTTTTGACCTTGTCTTATCTAAATGTCACTTTATATGCGGAAATTTACGTTATATGGAAATTAAATAAATGTGTACATGAAATGAATGATATTTAGTGACCTTAAATATACCAGCAGCAACAGCCCCTAAAATAAAACTCAGCAGCTCTTGAATATAAAAATATATGACCCCTAAAGTAACTCTCTCTCTTCTGAGATTTTCCTCTTTCAAACTGGTGTCATGAATTTTCTATGCTGATGCTAAATGGGCTGCAAGCACTTCACCTAAAAACACACAAACACAGTAAGTTCCTATTATAATATATTTATGAACATTTCATTGTGTATACAATTTACATCCAACAAAAACTATTGTTGTAAACTTCCCTTTTATTACTTTGTCTAATAAACATTATCTTGCATCGCATATCAATTGGTCTGTTCTCTTGTGCATGTACTGTTTTCACTGCCATTATTTCATGTAAGATCAAATGTAACTGTAAGATGCTTCCTGAGAATGGTATTTAACAGTTAAAGAAAATTAAATGTGTCCATATAAATATGACAAAACTGTCTATATGGTACTATCATAATAACATTAATGGAGTCATATCAACTCATGCAGATGACTTCTAGGCAATAACTGAAAACTTTGAAAAAAAATGTGTTACAAAACAGTCAAAAAGTCTACATGGTTAAGTCATAGGCATTTGAAATTTCATCTTTCCTGTCTTGAGATTTGTCAGCAAAACAACTCCAAAATAATTAGTCAAGATGATTTTGTCAAATTAATCCCTATGATACTTGCAAACACTGACTATAATTTAAACACAATTTTTGTCAAATGATGTGCTCAAATTATGCAGAAGATCAGTCAGTTATGTGCCATACATGATGCACACTTAGGCAATCATGTATCTTTCAATACATGACTGACCAGGCAGATTTTTTCCCCACAGTAGCTTGCCATTTCTTTCTGTGGTAGACCACTTGCCGTCCAAGGCTATAAATCCTGGTCTGACCTGCTATTTAATGAACACTACAGTTGCGACACGCTGTCAGTTATGTGCCATGTGTGATACACACTTAGGCAATCATTTATCTTTCAATACATGACTGACGAAGCAGATTTTTTTTTTCCCACAGAAGGTTGCCATTTCTTTCTGTGGTAAACCAAGTCTACAGAACCCAGTTGAATGGGGTGGTTATGAAAGGTATGAATCCTATTCTTCTCCCTCCAACTACTGTGGGGAAAAAAAAATCTGCCTCATCAGTCATGTATCGAAAGATACATGATTGCCTAAGCGTGTATCATGCATGGCACATAACTGACTGACTGAAGGCTGAGTTTATTACGGGGTATCTGAGCCCATAGGCTTGGCTAAAAATTCTCCAGAGACCCCATAAAAACTGGGGTCAAGTAGCTCTCTCCTGAGATGAATCTGCCCTTTGACATAGCCTCATCTGGGGATCCTCTCTGCCCAGAGGCAGAGTTTGACCAGCACACTTCCAAAGTAATCCAGAGAGTGATTTAATTCTAGTTAGATTGCTGAAGTTAGGTATTGATAGTCTGGAATATTTTCTAAGCTTTTCTAGATGACTTATTTACCATCGATATACTCTCCACCATTTTGTCTTTTAGGGACGATGTCATGTCACTTATCTCATCTGGTTCACACTCCTCACCAGTCTTAGTAGACATTTATTCTTTGTTTCCTGTTTAAGATTGAAGATCATCTGAATAGTGAATATCATCTCGCTAGAATGAAACTGATAAAATATTGTGATGCAGCATATTTGATGGAGGATGTCAAGCAGGGTATATTATCTTTCTTGTGGGTGACAACAATATGTTCCTATTTCTTGGCAATTTCACAGAATCAAGAAAGTTAGGAAAAGTACACAATCAGCAAAGATACTTGATGTGGTTGATACTATAAGGCATGTACTTTTTACAGAAAATACCTTCTATGTATTATAGATGAGCCAGGAAACTTCTTGTAATATGTAAAACCGACAACGCAGCCTGATATGATCCTGCTCACTCGTCTACTCAAATATTGGATATGAGGCCCAGAATCAAAATACAATTATTTGCGAAATGGTGGAACAAAGGATTATACCTAAACCAGAATGGATTCCCAGCTCAAGCCAACTTGCAGTTGTCCTGACAAAAAGAGGAATCACCACTAACAAAATTTGGGATCACGTATGAGATACATAATGTGAGTGTAGAAACTGTGATAAGTTTCCATTATTGTCTACATGAAAAAAGAAAATGGGGAGAGCTGTTAAATATGCTGTTATACTTGATAACTTTTATAGTGTTTGGCTACATCAGATTGAAACACCAGTTCCCATACAATCATTGAAGTTAAGCCACATTGAGCCTGGCCAATACTTAAATAGGTGACTACTTGATAATGCCAGATATTGTAACCTTGAATATGCAGGTGAGGTAATGGATAACGACTCAGAACTGTTAATAGCAGAACCGAGTTCCAATTCCAGTTAGATTCAGTATATTCACTTACACTCAAATACACCCCCGGGAAGCGTTTAAATCCACCTTTTCCCCAGCTATGGATTAATTAGGAAGACTTGTGTCACTACATTATTGCAAAAAAATTCTTATAATCTAAAAGAACATTTCCTGGCTTTAAATAACATGCAAAGGATTGATAGACTGTAGAAAATGAATCACTCAATCAATCATTACCAAAGATCGGCTAACAAATATTGAGTTTCCCTGTCCAACCTGCTAATTAAAAATGAACCCACCCTTTTCATCACTGCTCATATTTACAGAATCATTTTCTACAGTTTGCCCACCCTAGATTTACTATATGATGAAAAAAATTAAATAGGTTGGTGTAAAAATAATGACATAATAATGTTGTTTTTGACGTTAAAAAATACGTCAAAAAACGACATTATTACGTCATTATTTTTTCACCATCCTAATATTAAAAAAAATAAATGAACAATATATTTTACTATATGAATGAACTAAAAATATTAATTAACATATAAATTTTTTAACCATTTGTTGTTTCAGTTACCAAATTTTCAACGCAAGATAATTGTTTTCTTTAAGAAAGAACATCCAGCTTGAGGACTGAAAAAATACCAAGAAATTTTGCCAGATTTCTTTAGTTTGAACATCTAACATTTGTGTTTTTTGTTCTGTTTTAAGCTACTAAATTTCTATCTTTTGCTTTTGTTTCAAATAACTGTAACAAAAATTCCCAAATATTAAATAAACTCTACCAAATTTCCTGTTTTTTAGTGGGGAACCCTGTAAAAAAGAAAGACATCCACCATTGTATAAATTCTGAAAATTGTATGCCTCTTTTGAAAATCAAATTGCAGATTATTCATCTAAAACTCTGTTAATCATCTAATTATTTTGAAATGACTGAAATCTCTGGAAAAATTTCAACTTTTTAAATTTTCTTATATTTTAATAAAACCCTCACAGCTAAGAACTGCCATGCCATATACACTAAGGCAAACCATCTTCATTCTATTCATAAGAAGGAATTTCCACTCGTATAGCTTCTTTCCAAGAACCACTACTTTGTGAAACTGACTCCCAAGTGGATGCTTTCCTGGCCACGAAAATCTTACCCTCAAGTCTAAGGATAACTTATTTTTTCCATATATCCTCAGAAACTGCACCTATTACTGCAAAAAGAAAAACCTCTTTCAGTAAGCCAATGCATTTTAATTTGATTGATTTGTTTTTTTTATAGTTTATCAACATTTTGCAAAGTTGTTTAAAGCCATAAAATATTTTTAGATTATAAGATTTTTTTTTTTTTTTTTTTGAGATAATAAAGATTTAGTGATACGTCTTACTAATTAACCCATAGCTTTGGGGAGAAGAGGTGGATTCATAGCTTTTCCAAAGGTATTTGCATATAAGTGACTATAACAAAGCAAACTGGAATTAGAATTCTACTCTCTGATTATCAATTCAAAGCCATTATCCATATTCCCACCCACACATCCAAGCACCTGATATTCTTAAGTGGTCACCTATCTAAGTACTGACCAAGCTCGACATTGCTTAACTTCAGTGATCATATGTGAACCAGTGTTTCAGTGTGATTTGGCTATAAGCTTTTTTGCTTTGGGCTTTTAGGTTATTGTATAAGGCGAACATTAGAAAAAAAAAAAAAAAGCAAGCTCAATGGTACAAATGAGAAATGCACATTAACTTCCTGCTATGCATTTACAAACAATACCCTTCCATTTATCTCATTCCTAATAAATGATGCAGTGTAGAAATTCAATTGCATTTCTCCAAATATGTTTGTCTGTATTTTCAATCTGGCTATTTTCTTTCTCCTCTTTTTATTTCACTCATTGTTAGAGAATTCTCTGCCATAATGGCTTCTTTTTCTATTCAATAAGGAAGCTAGCAAACTACTTTTTTTTAAAGATATTAAAAATGTCAGTTTTATGTTTGGAAATAAATCATATTTAAATATTTTTATCAATCATGACATTATTCAAATTTTAACCTTCATTTTTTTTTTTTTTATATCTCTTTTTCTGTCTCGACATAAGTCTGTGCATATATATATATGTGTGTGTGTCAATCTGTTCATATCTAATAATATTCATATCTCTGTTTCTATCAAAGGCTTTTCATATTTCTCGCTTTATCTCTATCTCTCTTTCTTTATCTATCTCGGTCTGCCTCACTCTTTATCTATCTCTGTCTGTCTCTCTTTATCTACCTTGGTCTGTCTGTCTCTCTTTATCTACCTTGGTCTGTCTGTCTCTCTTTATCTATCTATCTTGGTCTGTCTGTCTCTCTTTATCTATCTATCTTGGTCTGTCTGTCTCTCTTTATCTATCTTGGTCTGTCTCTCTTTATCTATCTTGGTCTGTCTGTCTCTCTTTATCTATCTATCTATCTTGGTCTGTCTGTCTCTCTTTATCTATCTATCTATCTTGGTCTGTCTGTCTCTCTTTATCTATCTATCTATCTTAGTCTGTCTGTCTCTCTTTATCTATCTATCTATCTTGGTCTGTCTGTCTCTCTTTATCTATCTATCTATCTTGGTCGGTCTGTCTCTCTTTATCTATCTATCTATCTTGGTCTGTCTGTCTCTCTTTATCTATCTATCTATCTTGGTCGGTCTGTCTCTCTTTATCTATCTATCTATCTTGGTCGGTCTGTCTCTCTTTATCTATCTATCTATCTTGGTCGGTCTGTCTCTCTTTATCTATCTATCTATCTTGGTCTGTCTGTCTCTCTTTATCTATCTATCTATCTATCTTGGTCTGTCTGTCTCTCTTTATCTATCTATCTATCTATCTTGGTCTGTCTGTCTCTCTTTATCTATCTATCTATCTATCTTGGTCTGTCTGTCTCTCTTTATCTATCTATCTATCTATCTTGGTCTCTCTGTCTGTCTCTCTTTATCTGTCTATCTATCTATCTTGGTCTCTCTGTCTGTCTCTCTTTATCTTGGTCTCTCTGTCTGTCTCTCTTTATCTTGGTCTCTCTGTCTGTCTCTCTTTATCTGTCTATGTATCTATCTTGGTCTCTCTGTCTGTCTCTCTTTATCTGTCTATGTATCTATCTTGGTCTCTCTGTCTGTCTCTCTTTATCTGTCTATGTATCTATCTTGGTCTCTCTGTCTGTCTCTCTTTATCTGTCTATGTATCTATCTTGGTCTCTCTGTCTGTCTCTCTTTATCTGTCTATGTATCTATCTTGGTCTCTCTGTCTGTCTCTCTTTATCTGTCTATGTATCTATCTTGGTCTCTCTGTCTGTCTCTCTTTATCTGTCTATGTATCTATCTTGGTCTCTCTGTCTGTCTCTCTTTATCTGTCTATGTATCTATCTTGGTCTCTGTCTGTCTCTCTTTATCTGTCTATGTATCTATCTTGGTCTCTCTGTCTGTCTCTCTTTATCTGTCTATGTATCTATCTTGGTCTCTCTGTCTGTCTCTCTTTATCTGTCTATGTATCTATCTTGGTCTCTCTGTCTGTCTCTCTTTATCTGTCTATGTATCTATCTTGGTCTCTCTGTCTGTCTCTCTTTATCTGTCTATGTATCTATCTTGGTCTCTCTGTCTGTCTCTCTTTATCTGTCTATGTATCTATCTTGGTCTGTCTGTCTGTCTGTCTCTCTTTATCTATCTATGTATCTATCTTGGTCTGTCTGTCTGTCTCTCTTTATCTATCTATGTATCTATCTCGGTCTGTCTGTCTCTCTTTATCTATCTATGTATCTATCTCGGTCTGTCTGTCTCTCTTTATCTATCTATGTATCTATCTCGGTCCGTCTGTCTCTCTTTATCTATCTATGTATCTATCTCGGTCCGTCTGTCTCTCTTTATCTATCTATGTATCTATCTCGGTCCGTCTGTCTCTCTTTATCTATCTATGTATCTATCTCGGTCCGTCTGTCTCTCTTTATCTATCTATCTCGGTCCGTCTGTCTCTCTTTATCTATCTATCTCGGTCCGTCTGTCTCTCTTTATCTATCTCAATCAAGTAAAAAATCACCAATCAGTAGGTAGTGCCTTAAAATACATATTTGTTGCGACAATTCAACTGTCATATCAATGTTGAAATCTGCTCATCAATTCATTTAATCAAATATTGCATCCAATACATATCAAAGAGGTCAGTTCAAGCTGTTTTTGCACAATCCCCCACAATAGAACCCAACCATGGAATTAAATAATTTCATCTTTACCATTAACTATCCTAAGCAATTATCCGTTACACCAGCCACACGTCCATGCTTACAGAAGCGGTCACCCATGTAGGTACTGACCAGGCTCAATGTTGTTTAACTTTGGTGAATATACAGGAACCAATGTTTCAATATGATCTGGCCACAATCTGAGATATAATATAATCCGAGAAGAAAATTTACACAGTGTCCATAAAGTCACTTTACAATTTAAAAAAATTATTACAAAAGCAAACAGACAAATAATAAATATGTGGAAATTGTTAGCTTCAGAAAAAAACTTGTGATAGTATAATAATCGAAAGGAAGAAAAATTAAAGAAAGGAAAGTTGAATAAAATTATGAATGACAGAAAGAAAGTAAAGAGAGAATTTAAATTAAGAGATAAAGGGTTTTCAGATTAAGAAAGAAAGAAAGAAAAATCAAATCTCTTTATCGTGTTATTAATGTTATTTGCAATCACATGAAGTTTCCACCATTTCATTCTATAGCCTTCTTCTGATCCAAATAATGGGAATCACTATTTTTGGTTTATGTAAGAATTGAAAAAGTTTACACCTTATTGGGGAAGGAGTTTTCAAGTGTTTGTTCAGCCATATTTAGTAAGAGTTATGGATTAATAATATCTCTCAAAGGTAAAATGAAAGCAATTTGCCTCAGTTTCAGTTTGCGCTCGATTCACGGGGTCGAGTCTCATGACCCGTTTCAAATTCAGCCAACTTTGAGTCATTATCGAATTGAGAAAGTCGTGGCTAAGATGGATGTGCATTTTTAATTCTCCCGGTTACTCATTTCTTGTTTTCCCGAACTAAGGTGAGTAATTGTTGAAAATATCAAAATGATGTCAACAGTTTTGCATCTTGAAAAGAAAATATGACAGACAAAATCACTGGGAAAAGAACGGCGTATTTTTAAATATTTAACAAAACAAGAAACGAAAGAAAAGAGCAAAGAACTGGGATTAAACTTAAGAAAAAAATTTGTGATAATAAAATAAACGAAAGGAAGAAAAATTGATTAAAAAAAGGAAAGTTGAATAAAATTATGAAAGTAAAGAGAGAATTTAAATTAAGAGATAAAGGGTTTTCAGATTAAGAAAGAAAGAAAGAAAAATCAAATCTCTTTATCGTGTTATTAATGTTATTTGCAATCACATGAAGTTTCCACCATTTCATTCTATAGCCTTCTTCTGATCCAAATAATGGGGAATCACTATTTTCCTTTTATCTTTTAAGTATAAAAACGGAATTTTATACTATACAGGCTATTCATAAAGTCTCTTTACAATTTAAAAAAAATTATTACAAAAGCAATTATTACAATAGACAAATGTGGAAATTGTTACAAAATGAAAGGTACATACTGAAGTTTTTTTAACCCTAGAACACTAACCATCAATTAAAATTACACCACTACTAACCATGGGTATATCATACCCGATTTTGAAAATATCAAAAAAAATATTAAGTATAAATCTTTATTTGAAATATTTTACATGCAGACACTTCAAACGTTGTACTTTGAATTAACATAAATAGGAACTGAAAAAAACATTATTTAGGTAAGAAAATCAGGTACTGAAAATTGTAATTAAAAATAGGAAAATTTGCGCTGGGTACTATATACCCATGATTAGTGTTCTAGGATTAATTAACTTAATCCATCTCTATATGGGCACCATTATTTGCATGAAGCGCATCGGGATGGTTTTTCTTGCCTTGTTCCCTGTAGCATAGTCTCATCACTGGTGGCAATGGCATCAGTGATCTTTTGCTTTATATCAGTGATGTCCCGTATCTTTGTTCAACTACTTTGAGTAGTGAGTTCGATACTCACTAGGTGCCCCCATACTTTCGGCCTTGTGCCATATCTAAGCTACGCTTAGAAAATCATTAGGCACCTCTACGTGATGTAATGGTTAGCAAGCTTGTCTTGCTAGAAAAATTACGACTGAGTAGTGAGTTTGATCCTCACTGGGTGCCCCTTACTTTCGGCCTTGTGCCACATTCAAGCTATTCTTGGAAAATCACTACAGAGTATCTTCATCTTGATTGTGATACTCAAGTTTGCTCCAATCCTCTTAATCCACTAGTTTCTTGAACTTCCTAATGGTAGAATTTTGGAGCTTTTTATCATGTCTGAACTTAGCTGATAGAAAAAAGAGAATGTGTATATCCAGATTCATATATCTGGGCTTTATTAAAATTCTAAAAATATATTTTTAAAACAAAAATTTGCTGAGGGGGGTATACAGTAATAGCGATGTCTAGGGAATAACTATTCTTTTTAACTGCTAAATAGTAAGATAAATTACTAATTACATCCTCTACAACTATTACTAATTAGTTCTGCACATTTTTGTATCACTTACAATTTGATTTTTTTTTTTTTTACTAGCAGAAATGAGTTATTGTAGAAAACACCAAAATTGGTTTACATTTTTTAACAATATCTTTTTCAATATTTTTCAAAATTAAAATTGCTGCAAGTTGTTTATGAAGCATCTACAATGCACATGCTTCAAACTGAAAAATAACTATACTAACAAAAAAGACAAAACATCAGGAAGATGTGGAGGACCATGATCGCCTACGTCCTGAAAGGTACATGTCACATGAAAGTTATTCAGACTAATATCCTGATCTTTTATTGACAGCTTCTCCAATCCTGTTTAAGTATGATAGGATAGAAAATTGAATTTGGTTTGGGTATTATTAAAATTCTAAAAATATATTTTTAAAACAATAAAAATTTGCGTTAGATGTATACAATAATAGTAGTGTCAACGGAATAACCATCCTTTTGACATACGATTTTTTTTTTTTTTACATGCACAGAGGTTAAACATTGCTTACATTAAAATGATTCCCAATGAATTTTTAGATATACTAAATATTTTCTATTGATGTAACCATTAAATGAATGAAAGTTTGATGTATTTGTTTAATAAATCTTAGCCGTTTAATATATCGCAGGTTACATAAACAGTTTTAAAATAACTTTCAGTGTATTCTTATAGTGAAAAAAGTCAGCTGTAACTTCCTTACCTTTGAAAACCAAAAAGAAATTCATCAAAATAAAAAAAAAATAAAAAAATAAACTGACTCCAATCATATCTTGTGAATGATGCTATTAACCAGTCACGTGTAGAGCAGACATTTGCTTTCCTGATAGACCTGCCAGGTAAACAGCTTACCGAAATCCCTCAACAGGAAAACTTTAAGGAAATAGTTGCTTTAGCTGCACAGAAAACATCATCACTTCTCACCCCCCCCCCAACTACCACCAATCCTTGTTGATGCTTAACAGCATCAGTTCCTGCTTTCTGATGGCAGGAATATTTGTTTACTTTTGGGATAGACAATATGGTTAACATTGTCTGTGAATTCAATTCCACTCTGCAGATGAATGAGTTTTTGAATACCCAACAAAATCAACACTGGAAATCTTTATCTGCTTACAATCAGATGTTCCAAAGATTTTGACCTCAACCTTTTCAATGACATCACAAAAAAAAAAATAAAATCATTTTATCTTATATCCTAGGTATAACAATAAACTACATCAGCATCCTGGGTAAGATGATAAACTGTCCAACAGCAAGGCCTCTGATAATACATTTTTTGAAAAGATAATGTTGCCCGCTGTACGTTTTTGAAAGAAATAATGTTACCAGCTATGCGTTTTTTTTTTTAAATAATATTATCAGCTACACATTTTTGAAAAAATATTACCAGTTATACATATTTGAGGAAAAAAATATTAACAGAAATAGATTTTTGACAAAACAAAAATATTACCAGGAAAAAAAAAGTTGTTGACATTAAACGACACATTGAGATTGATATGCTGTAAAACCAAACCAAATCAAATCATTTTATCTTATATTCACATATCATGTGACCTTTGAAGATCTGATTCGGAAGCACATTTGATTGTAAGGATGTTTTGGAATTTCAAGAAATGGGGTATATCCTTAGTACTAAAGAACAATACAAAACTGATCCCCCACTTTTTACCATCCCTTCTTTTGATTATCTATAATGATTTTTTTTATTTACCATATATACTCACATATCATGCAATCTTTTAAGACCTAATTTTGAAGCTTTTTTGACTACAAGTAAATGGATATATAGTTTGGTCAACAGTGTAGCCAGAGCCAACAGTACATATGCTATATTTTATATCTCATGTATGATGTGACCCCCTTAAAATTAGCTTCAAAATTAAGTCTTCATAAGTCACATGATGTGGTATTCTATTTTTCTTTCATTTTTCTAAAACAACTGTTTCCACAAGTCATCCTAACCATAATTCACCTCCAAGAGAAATATCCTGACCCCAATGAGACTTAATGGTATTTCCATACAAAAACCTTTGGCCTTCACTGACTGAGGACTTGGCATTATTTTTGGTTCAAATTTATAAAATCTTTCTCTTAAAGTAGCTTTTCAGGAAAATAGGTTTCTCAAATCCACTTACCGTTATAAAAAAAAAGAAAAGAATGCTGGAAAATAAATAATTTTGGCCAATCAAAAAAAAATTTACACAAAGAGACTTTTGATGTTAGCTGAAACCAATGTTTGTACCAAATTCTTGAGCCTGGTCAAAAGGATATAAACCAATGATTCCCACTGGTGGGGCATGATAATATTTTGATAGGGCATGCATAGGATGTGCACCCTTCAGCCAATGTTAGTTCAAATTTCATTTTGCATTATATTTTATGATTAAAATGATCAAAGTACATTATAGAACAAACTTTCATTCAAATATTTTATATCTGTGCCTTTCAATTCTCTATTATATGTTTTGAAACTATATATTTAACTGTCTTTTTGTTTTTTAATTGTTCTCTTTCATGAATTCCATGGTCTTTGAAGGCTTGTTAAGTTAATGGCCTTTTAAGCTTCTTTCACGTGAATTGCATTAAATGTTTTAATATGTAAGAATGTCATATTACAGAGGGGCACCAGAATTTAAGAAATACCAAAGTGGGACATGGCTCAAAATCGGTTGGGAACCACTGATATAAACCTAACATCTTTGGGCTAGAGGTAGATGGGACAGCAAGAGAGGACAGAACAAAAGAATACTACTGTATAAAAACCAGCTATACGTGACATGCAAAGAAGCAGTTAAGAGGTTATTTGCTACTGATATTTCTGCTCTTCTCAGGGCCAAGAAAAACACAGTAGATTGACATTGATCTAATTTCTGATATTATTACTATCCTACTTATATGGACATTTCCCCAGACTGCTACCAATATCCGCCTTATTAACATTTTGCTACGCTGAATACAAAAGGACTCACTCATCACTCTAAAGAAAATAAGTAAAATATATTGTTTTAACCCTTGCGTCAATTCATTTTATTCTCCAAATTTCCAATAAAATATTTATCCTACCACCTGTCCACAATATCATTATTTGACCTTCTAGTTAGATGTACTATCCGTATTAGTTGTTGCTACTGTTGAAGGTCTTAAGTGATATGGTTTTTGTTATTTGGTAAAGTTCTTTGTGATTCTGTAGTGCCAGTTTATCAGATCTGTTAAGGAGTGTTGTCTTTAAGACCTTGAGCATTCACTCACTTAAGGGCATTTTTAAGCCTCAGTCTAAAATAAGTTATATACAGCTGAGAGTTTAGACATTTCTGAACTAGTTGGATACCATCCATATGATAGTTTTGGTTGGGTGACGCTATTTAAGAGCAAGACTCCTGCCCTTATGTCTAATACTTTGGCTTTGACACATCTTGCAGGGTTGAACATAGCTGTCCCTGGCATAGCCTATCTAATGTTGAATTTCGTCATCTTTGCAATATCTGATTATTACACTGATATACAAAGTGTTTCTTTTATATGCTGTCTCCTCAGGACATTGCCAATCATGGATCTCCACAATTTCCTATCCTTTTTAGCACTTAATAAATTTTGTCCTTTTACTTTCTCTCTCTCCTAAACCCTGTTCTGCTAACCATTGACACAAGCTCATTATGTTATGCAGTTTTCCTCTGTCCAACTTACATTCAATGTCCTGGGAGTGTCAAATTTTCCAAGCCCTCTTTCCTAATTATATGCCTTGAAATTTGGTCTCTTTAAATTGTCTGATTTTTTTCCATTTTTCTTTAAAACTTTGTCATTGCTCACATGTTCAGGCCATGTTATTCTCACTATCCTTCTGTAGAACCATATTTCTGTTGTCTACTCTTCATCTGTGAGGAGATTGTCCAGCATTCACTGTCATATGGAAGGACTAGCATCACATAACAGTTCAGCACTCTTTTCTTTGTATCTAATGAAATTTTCTTGTTTCTTAATACTTAGCTTCTGGAAGGTAATATTCTCTATTCGAATGCACATTTGGATTTCAATATTACATTTTTTTACCCTGTTTTCTTTGTACTTAATGAAATTTTCCTGTTTCTTAATACTTTACTTAGCTTCTGGAAGAATTTCTACTAACCCAATGCCCCTTCAGAATTCAGTGTCAAAGTTTCTATCGTCTGTTAAAATTCTACCCAAATTTTTTATTTCATTTCAATTCTCAATCATATTTTCTACTTTAAGTCCTGCTTCTTCGAAAAGCCAATGTTTGGGGCTTGCATAGAAAAAGCAGTCCACATTGCAGACACATTGCATGCAGTCATAGATTTCCTGCAGTGTAGTTCATTTCAGTGGACAGAAACCAGTAACATTGCAGTTCTTCAAATTATGATTCTGTTTATCATTGGCTGTCATCAATCACTTTGATTGATTTTATTGCTCCTGAAATGTAAATTCCAAGAAAAAATTGAGAGCAATGAAATTATGAAATTTGATGAAAATAAATTCTATCATCTAATGTATTGGAAAGGATAAGGAAGAGAATGAGAAGATACATGATAAAGTGGATAATTTTCATTAGAAAGGATAAGGATGTGAATGAGAAGATACAGGTAAGGGGTTACAAAGGAGTAGATGCATGATAAAGTGGATAATTTTCATTAGAAAGGATAAGGAAGAGAATGGGAAGATACAGGTAAGGGGTGACAAAAGAGCAGATACATGATAAAGTGGATAATTTTCATTGTATTAGAAAGGATAAGGATATGAATGAGAAGATACAGGCAAAAGGGGACAAAAGGGCAAATACATGATAAAGTGGATAATTTCCATTAGAACGGATAAGGAAGAGAATGAGAAGATACAGGCAAAAGGGGACAAAAGGGCAGATACATGATAAAGTGGATAATTTTCATTAGAAAGGATAAGGATGTGAATAAGATACAGATAAAGAGGAAAGGTATAAGATAATGATTGCACTTAGTTGTATCGGAAGAGATAAGGAAGAGAATGAGAAGATACAGGTAAGGAAAGAAAAGTAAAGGAATGAGATAATTGACACTCTTAGTAGTCAACATCCTCGGGTACAGTTAATAAAATACTATTAAAGAAAACGTTTAATCTAAGGGTAAAATAGCAAAAATCTTTAAAATTACCCAGAAATAAATCAATGATGCCATATAAGATAGGAGACACTGAGAGAAGAACAATGTATTACTGCTTAAAGTTCTGTGGCTGAAATGCAATGTCTATGAAAGAATGGCTCTTAAACTATATGATGAGTGATTCGATCTCAACTGAAGTTATCTTTTTCATTTCCTGGTTTGTGATTTTCCCACTTGCACTCAGAAAATGTAACCCAACAAAACGAAGGGAGATTAAAACTGGTTGGAAAATACTGGTAGAAATTCTACAATTTGTATGTCAAGAGTTTTGAACCCACCATACTTAATGACATCATTGTAAGAAAATCTAAAGTCTACTTCAGTTCTATACTTCTGACATCTCTGCTTAAAATTTAGTAAAATTTTTTTACTATTTTATTTATTTATTTGTTTTATTTTATTTTCATTCTCAATAGGAGTAGATAGGTTTGCCTACTGTCCGGTTCGCACTTCTCCCTGGTCTTTTGGACAAGAGTAGAAATTTATCCCTATTTGTTTTGTTTAGGATTGGGTTTCCAGTTCCTTTTAATGTTTTCTTATTTTCTTTCACTCCCAGTAGCCGCTTGTGCGAATTGATAAAATAAAAATATAGTTCTTTTATTTTTTGATAAATATTTCATTTTCTGAAAGAAAAATGGTTGCTTTCCAACACCACTCAGCAGCTTAATTCTATGACCATTTCATATAAACGTCAATCCTTATGGTAAACATTTTAAATGCATTCATAGATGTTTTTTGGTATAGTCTGTTCCAGCATCAAAAATTCAACAATACAGAAACAGAGGAACCAATACAAGAACTACAAGCTACTGCACATTCAATCGACAATTGGAAGATCGTTCCCAAGTTTCCGAAAAATAAGGATTAGGTAACTCGAACCAGACTATGCATCGGACATACTTATATCACCCACTGATACCTGCGTAAAAATGAAGCCTATGTTAATAACCATGCACAATAAAACATATACTTATAAACTGTAGCAATGTCAAACCTGTCCGAACGAAGTACCATCAAGTAAATAACTTAAAACTTATTCAAAAAGACTAAACCAGATGATATATTGAATTTAAATATATATCAATGCAAAACAATAACCTATGAAGAACCATGAAAATGTAACCTACCAGTCTTGGTCAGTTATGTGCCACGTGTGATATACGCTTAGGCAATCATGTATCTTTCGATTTTTCCCACAGTAGGTTGCCATTTCTTTCTGCAGTAGACCAGTTGCCATCCAAAGCTATAGAACCTGGTCTGTCCTGTTATTTACCCATAGCTGGGGGGAGAAAAGGATTCATATCTTTCCCAAGAGTATTAGCATGCAAGTGAATGTAATGGATTCAACTAGAATTCAAACTCGGCTCTAGGATTCTTCAATCCAAGCCGCTATCCATTACTCCACCGTGTCTCCCTAACAGACTACACAAATATATAAACAAAAATACGACAATATACTAATACCATTTCGACATTAGTGGTTGATATGCCAGTAAAATAACTAATCAATAAATTAACCAACAAAAAAAAGATAGATTAAAAGTCGTTGTTAAATGCTAGCAGAAATTCTATTAATCAATTTTATGATTTGTATTTCAAGAGTTTTGGAATCTGACATAATGGCATGAAAGCAGAAGAAAAATTATTCTATTTTTTATACTGTTTTATCTTTCAATAAATATTTTTGCATTCCTTGTCATCACTAGACCCCAGTCTACTGCACTGAAAAGACAGTTTCTTTCACTTGTTTTATTAAAGGAAAAAGGATAAATATGGCAGCTTGGATTCTTGGAAGCAGCAGAAGGAAGAACTTCAAGAGAATGCGTGTCGCTTATTGGCTTAGCATCCATTTGCATGGTGCTCTTAGCCTCTCTCTTGAACCTGCTGTTGGAAGGGTATCATCACTTCAAAATTCCTGCAGCTCTCACTTTACTTCAGGCTGTTTTGGAATTATATCCAAAACCCAGAAAAAGGTAATCCATCAATTCTAAAATACCATGGCCAATATTTATTGCATAAAAATACAATTATGGCACAAGGCCAAAAAAGCGAGGGGTTGAGGCTGGTCTTCACTTACTATCTTATACCAAGCTAATCTGATTCACAACCCATTCACCATAAAGACTCGTCCGCCACCAATCAATCCTCCATACACCATAATACCATATCCTCTCAAGGGGAACCTACAAAATGCACCCTATGCCATAAAAATTTAATGATAATAAATTATATATACAATTCTAAAGATGAAAAATGAGAGGGAAGGGAGATGAACCCAATAACGAACTAAAAATGAACACAAAGTGAACTGAACATAACTGATGTTAGTAGGGCCCGTCCAACCCTCAAGAATGAGAGGCCGCTGTATTTTGCCCACTGGACAAAATCAAGAAGATCTCTCACTAGAATACCATGGCCATCAGGTCTTCTGAACACTCCTGTCTCTGACCTTCACATTCTGTAACAATACTTTGTTTTCCAAAAGAAAGAAAAAAAAATGTTGCTTTCAGTCTTCTGTTCAACAATGGTCTGCAGCCGTATTCAATGACGATTTCATATGAAGGGAAATTCTTATGACAGACATTTTTTAAATGTGTTCATTGATGTTTTCAAAATTCAATAGCATCACAGTTCATTAATTTATGATTCTTATTTTCATCGGCCATCATCAATTGTTTCAATTTTTTTTTTTATTTCTCTTGAAAAGTAAATCACAAGATAATATAGAGAGTAATAAAAACTATCAAGTTTAATGACAACACAAACACACACACACACATATATATATATATATATATATATATATATATATATATATTACATGAATCATTCATACAAAAAATAGATTAGTAAAGTTAATGATATAAATGGAGAAAAACATCTTTACAAACAAATCTATTAAAGTTACATTAACCCACAAACCTCTTGAATGTTATGATCCTTGTTTTTAATAACTTCAAGTTATATAAGTCTTTTTTTTTTATTTTGCTAGTACTTTCAGCTGTACTTACAACCATCCTCAGGCATGGAAATTGATTTGCTTTTTTAGTAAATCCAGGGAGTAGTGGGACACAAAAGATTAAATTTTAAATTTTCAAAAAAAAAAAAAAAAATGCACTCTCTTAAATTGAAAAAAAAAAAAAATTACTTTATTTATTGAACAATTTAGTTCATGCCACATCAACTGAAAAACTCCTACAACAAAAAATTCTCAAATTACCATATTAGTAAAAAATGCACTCTTAAATTTTCAAAAAAAAAAATTCAACCTTAGTGTTGCGACTGCACACTCCAAAATTTCTTATCTGTTAATAACAACACATTTCTAAAAAAAACATATTACGATTAACATTTAATCTTTTGTGTCCTGCTACTACCTGGATTTACATTGTGAAATTTAAATCGTACAGTATATAACCTTAGCATTTTTTGCTTCACAGTTAAAAAGATTTCAGATGAACAAAAATTTTGTCTTGTAAAATAAATAGCACACTGATGATGACATTGTGCTAATGTCAAAAGTACTCAGAATAAATATGTATCAACATGGTAATTTTCTCTCTTCCTTTTAATAAGGATACTAAGAAGATTGTCCATGAATATGAGAGGATCCTATTGAAAATAAGTAGACAAAACTTGTCTAAATTATTCAATGAGACATGTCTTAATGAAAACATGCTGCAAAAATATACACAATATATATATATATATATATATATATATATATATATATGTATATATATAT
Source organism: Acanthosepion lycidas (assembly GCA_963932145.1). Lineage (NCBI taxonomy): Eukaryota > Metazoa > Mollusca > Cephalopoda > Sepiida > Sepiidae > Acanthosepion > Acanthosepion lycidas. The sequence goes on along the minus strand of OZ010608.1, from coordinate 11,271,778 downwards.
AATTTTTAATCATTTCACTCCAAGCAAGGCAATAAAGCTACTAAGATGCAAGGAGTCACTTAGTGTTAGAAAAAAAAATGCTATGAAGAAGAATAAAAGAACAGGAATTAAGAAGACAGACGATAGCGATTGACATTGCATTTACATATCACTAGATACTGTTTCAGCATTAATGACCCCTATAGTGTTTGATATGTCAGTAAAATAACCAGCAAAAAGATGGCATAAAAATTGTCAGAAAATGCTAGTATAAATTCCATTAACCAATTCTACGATTTGTATTTCGAGAGATTTGAACCCACCATACTTAATGAAAGCCAGAAAATAATTTTTATTTTTTAACAAATATTTTGTTTCCCAAAAGAAAAAAAAAGGAAAGGTTGACATTCAGCAGTCAAATTCAATAGCCTTTTCATATAAAGGGCAATCATTATAGTAAATATTTTGAATGCGTACATAGATGTTTTGTGGCACAGTCTGTTTTCAGAATAAAAAAATTCACTGACATCAGCCATCATTGATTTTTTTTTTTTTTTTTTTTTTGGTAGATCCCTGATATCAACAGACCAGGTTGCAATGTATTCTAGCAATGCACAAAAAATCATCAAAGACACCATTCACAGAAGTCATTTATTACACATGATGTGGCGTTTATGTAACACCTTTATTTTTATTTTATTTTTTGATAATTTATCCAATACAAGATCCAAGGGCAATGCAGAAGTATAACAACTTATTTCATGCATGGAACAGCTTGGAAAGTGTTTTATACCGCTAAGTCATACAGAAAACTATACATATTTACACATGTTCCACACAGAAAATATAACATGTATAGACAACAACAAACAGTATGAAAAGATAGTGTTTTACTTATATTTCCCAAAAGGAAAACTGAATCTGTGGAAGATTTTTCTGTGTTTCTGAAGAAGCCATATTTAGGATTTCAGATTCAAGCAGACCAACGGAGGCAGATATCACCTCAATTCAGACAAAGCTCTTGAGGAAAAAAAAAATCAACTGGTCAACTTGATGGCTGGAAAGCTGGCTGCAGGACTGACCACTTCTGTCACTATGAAGTGACATCACCAAGTGGCCATCATATGATCAGCATGACTTTATCTTGACCAAAGGGAGATAATTGTCATTGTCATGAGCAAGATATACGGCACCATGCCCAAAAATGCCCACACATTGCATATGATGTCGCAGAGCAGTTGGAAGAATGGAGAATTGGCAGAGTGCACTTAGGCATATGTAAAATTCTCCCACTCAACCAATCGGCTGCTTTGTCATGGTCTATAAAATGAGTGTGTCTGAAGCCCTCGGCTGTTGAGGCCGAAGGAAACGACAAGAGATGACTGCCCTGTACGAGAGAAGACTTCCCTGTTTGAGCAGGTCCTTTTTGGCCATCATGTGATCAACATAACTTTATCTTGACCAAAGGGAGATAATCACCTTTTTTTTTTTTATCCCTACAGAAGGTTACTGAGTGAAATTGTAATGAAGTGTGGGAAAGAAGAAAGTATTATGAAGATGAGTAGGAAAGATATCAGTTGACCCTGGACTTAGAGATTGTTGTTGTCAGGGAAGCATTCTCTTGGGAGTTTGTAACACAGAGTAACAGTTCTGGGGAAGATGCTGAGTGTGAACATGGCAGGGAGGATTCTGCTTGTCAAGGTCTAAGCAGGTGGCATGAAGCAATGTAACTCATTGGAACATTTGTCATAAAAATAGCAATATAGTAGCATAAAGCTGGTGATGTTTCATCTGTGGGGTAAGAGTTGCTGGGTGGGGAATAATTCATTACCCACAAGGATGTGTAATCACTTTCAAACTCTGTCATGGCTGTACTGTGAGAATCAGGTGGCATTAGCTCAGATAGGGCAGCAATATTTAATTCTTGGTCTGATCTGACTCTTAAAAAGGTTGAGCACGGTAGCAAGGAGTCAAGCTTCTTTTGCAGTATCACTCCAGAAAATCTCTAACATTCACCACATTTCTGCAAGCTTTCTGATGTCATCAATTCCTAAATAGGTATTCTTCAGATCTATAAACCTACCATCCGTCCTTGCATTAAATACTGTTGCCATACATGGGCTGGTGCCCCCACTGTTTGTCTCAAGATCCTTGACAAAATCCAGAAATGGAAATGCACTGTGATAGGCACTGATCTGGCATCTCATCTACAGTCACTTTCTCAAATGTGCTGTGGCTTCTCTATCTTTTCTACAAATATTTTCATAGCTACTACTCTGACAAGATATTTTCATTGGTACACAAACTGTATGAATTTAAGTGTGCTACTAGGTTGGCATCTCGGTCCCACCCTTTTACTGTCAAAACAGTTAAATGTAACTGCCTCTTCTACTCCAACAGCTTCTTCTCTCGCATTTCCCAACAGTGGAACTCCCTTTCTCTTACTTGCTTCCCTGATAGCTATAATCTTCAAATATTCAAATGTAATGTCAATTGACATCTTCTGATGCCTTGATCTTGATCTCTGTCCTTCACTTTATCCTTTCCTCAATCACCCCTCTTTACTCTTGCTCTGATTCACTGTAACCCCTTGCATGTTAGTGGCACACCTGCCTTACTTGGGGTGAAATACTTAAAAATAAGAAAAAAAAGGTATTTATGCAGATGACCCTACCATTTACTCACTACTTAATAGTAAATCTAACAGGGCTGACAAAGTAAACATCACTGCTTCCCTTGACAAGCATTTCTAATCAGTGGTTAACTGGGACAGGGAATGGCTTGTAAATTTTAATACCTCCAAAATAAAACTGCTCTCATTTAAGTACCATAGAGAAACTTTTCTGCCCATCATCAGCATGGCTGACACTAGACTCCTGAAGAACAACACACTAAATCTTTTTGGCCTCACATTTTCAACTGACTTGAAGTGGTGCGAATCAATAATTGCATCTACTGCACAGAAATTTGGATCACTGTGTCATGCCAGAAAATTTTTCTCATCAGAGTCCATCTTGCACATTTACAAATCTACCATTTGCCTGTGCATTGAATACTGTTCATGCTCTATCTGGTTTTGTGCTCCTGCTACTCATCTTGAGGGTCTTGACAAAATCCAAAGAAGATTCAATAATGTAATCAAAACTGACATGGCATCTTGACTTCATTCACTTTCTCACTGATGTGACATGGCTTCCCTCTGTCTTTTCTACAGATATTTTCAGGGCAAGTGTTCTGACGAGCTTTTTTCCCTGATGCCCAGACTACATGAATTTAAGCATGCTACTAGATTGTCATCTAGATCCCACCTTTTTACTGTTGGAATTGCTAATTGCAACCACTACTTTTGCTTCAACAGTTTATTTTCTCACACTTCCTACCAGTGAAACCCCCTTCTGTTTACTAGCTTCCCTGATAACTACAATCTTCAAAAATTTAAACACAACATTAATCAACATCTTCTGTCTTCTTGAATTCTATTAATTTTTGTCCTTTCCTCACTCCTCCCTTTACTCAGTCTTTTCTCTCACTTTCACTCCCTGTAACACTATGCGTACTAGTGGCATTCACACCTTGCTTGGGGTGAAATGATTAAAAAGAAAGACTTTTTAATTGATTCCCTGATAACTACAGTTTTCAAAAATTTAAATGCAATCTCAATCACCATCTTCTGTTTTCTTGAATTCTATTCATTTTTGTCTTTTCTTCAATCCTCCCTATACACAGTCCTTTCTTTCACTTTCATTCCCTATAAACCCCCTGCGTACTAGTGGCATTCCCACCTTGCTTGGGGTGAAATAATTAAAAAAAAAAGACTTTAGCCACATCCATGCTCCTCATATTTGAGGATAGATAAAATGTTGGTATTGCTTGCGATCAATTTGCAGCCATCAACAGCCTATATTATTTAGTTATCCATCAGTTTATTCATATCTATCCTTACCCATATCTATCTAAATCATCTCTACCTATCCATTTTAGTCTAATCCTTTTTCTCTTTCCTTTACAGTCTCTGTTCGTATCTATTTTTTCTACTGTAGCAAGTAAGGCCCATTAACCTGACATAATCTGTAGGACATACATAGAATAATCAATTGCACTTTAATGTTAGCAAAACATTGGCTTTGCTTTCAAGTCATTATTTATGTAAGTGACAACAAAGAGGCTATTAGATGAAGTAAATTATAAAGTGGGCAACAATTATATTAGACACTTAAAACTGTCCACACAATGAAGACCATAAATAAAATGACCAAATGACCAAAATATATTTTAGCACCTGGAAATTAATTATCGACTAAAGAAACAAATCCAATTTTGCGGCATTGACAAAATATTCCGTCTGAAAGATAAATTCCAAGATTTTTGTGCCATTTGTGTTTTTTTTTTTTTTTTCCTTTTTAATCCTGACAATGAGAACAATGTCTTATTTGCTAAAAAGAAATATCTTATTTCTTTTACTATATTTGAATGGATACATATCCAAGAAATGATTTTAATAGGTTCTAGAAAAGTATTTAAGAACATTGACTCACATATGTCAGTTTATAAGTAAATTGTATATTTAAATATAAGGGATCACAAAATTGAATATGTGTAAGTGAAAAAATTATATTTTATTTTTGAGGAGTCATTTTTACTTTACGTATTGGTCAAATACCTTTTTTACTATTGCAGAATATCTCTCTCTTTGTATTTGTTTGGTTATCTATCAACTTGGTCTCTTGAAAGCTTTTCCGTGAACTTGGTCTCTTGAAAGCTTTTCCGTGAACTTGGTCTCTTGAAAGCTTTTCCGTGAACTTGGTCTCTTGAAAGCTTTTCCGTGAACTTGGTCTCTTGAAAGCTTTTCCGTGAACTTGGTCTCTTGAAAGCTTTTCCGTGAACTTGGTCTCTTGAAAGCTTTTCCGTGAACTTGGTCTCTTGAAAGCTTTTCCGTGAACTTGGTCTCTTGAAAGCTTTTCCGTGAACTTGGTCTCTTGAAAGCTTTTCCGTGAACTTGGTCTCTTGAAAGCTTTTCCGTGAACTTGGTCTCTTGAAAGCTTTTCCGTGAACTTGGTCTCTTGAAAGCTTTTCCGTGAACTTGGTCTCTTGAAAGCTTTTCCGTGAACTTGGTCTCTTGAAAGCTTTTCCGTGAACTTGGTCTCTTGTCATGTTTTCCGCGAAGTTGGTCTCTAGATACGTTTTCCGCGAAGTTGGTCTCTAGATACAATAGATTCTGAGAGGATGCTTCTCAATCACTCCAAACTTAACCACTTCAAGTTTATAGTCAACTGTTATTTATCCTGCATATCCTCACAGTATTCACTTCTCTTTTCTCATACAACAACCCCATCAGTAACCCTCTATCTTCAGTGTCTCTTGTGCCTTGTATTAGGTGAACAATAGTATTAAAAAATACATTATCTCATATACATGAATAAAATTTATTTTGCATGTATGGACTCCTTGACATTCTATAACATTCATCTGCAGCGCTGTAGCAGAAACTATTTTTTTTTGGGGGGGGGGTCGCAAAAATTTAGAATTTAAGTTATTAAAGGCTGCCAACATAGTTAGCAGCAAGAACATTTAAAATTTCCAATACCTCTAGAATGGCAGAAATTATCTTTGAAATAGAGAAATGAAAGAACTTTTCAGTTTCATTTTTCTGTCGAACTGACCAAAATTCCAAGACCCACCCACTCAATAAAGGGAAATTACTATCATCATACACCTTTTAAAGAATTCTTTCATCAGGGTTTTATAAAAGTTATATTTTTCTTGCTTTGTTAGTTTTTTCTTTCTTGTATTTTTCTTTATTATATTTTGTTAAGACCCTGTAAAAAAAACTACAATTGGTAAAAATTTAAGGCCAGCACCCTCCACCTGCTGATACAGCCCTGATCAGTCTTTTCAACCTGTTGATTTTAACTTTTGTTGGAGAATATGTAGGCTAGCCTACAATGGCAAACAACTGGTTAGAACTCTGATGACCCAAACTGAATGCTGCATGTGTAAACCCTGTCGCCGTGGAATTCTGACAGTAATGGATTGTCTTTAAGTTTGGGATATAATACCTGAAAACGTGTGTAGACGGTCAGATGGCTGCAAGAAAAGAAAGGTTTAAGATGTCTCACCACACTCGGTTTCCTCACTGAAACAAGCCAGCACTTTAAAATGGATAGCCAGCCAATGATGTGATATTTGTCTTCTCCATTTCCCATTTCTTTTCACTTCCTCATAGAAATGATGCCATGACTGTTAATCCTCATGGAGAATTAAGGTTCAGGATGACATGAAACACAACACAACATTGATGATCATGGCTCTCTACAATTTCCTGTCCTCTGGAGCTCCTAGTAAATTTTGTCTCTTTGCCAACTCTCCTAAACCCTTGCTCCACCATCTGTTTACTCAAGTTCATTAATGTACATCATATGTTGCTTTCCTCTGTCCCCTTGAGTACCAAGTTTTCCAAATCATCTTTCCTCATTATGTGCTCTAGAGATATCAACTTTCTCTTATTCAAAGTATTCTTTTTGTTTTTATTTTCTCTAAAACTTTGTCATGGCTCACATGTTTGGTCCATGGTATTCTCAGCATCCTTCTGTAGGACCACATTTCTGTTGCTTTAAGTCTCTTCTTCATCTGTGAGGAGATTGTCCAGCATTCACTATTATATATGAGGACTAATATGTAACAGTTCAGTAGTGTTTCTTTGTTTCTAAAAAAATTTCCTGTTTCTTAATACTTTGCTGAGCTTTTGGAAGGCATCTTTCACTATTCCATTGTGATTTCAGATTTCAGTGTTGCACTTTCTGTTCTCTGTTAAAACACTTCTCAGATATTTAAATTGTTGTACCTGCTTGATTTTGGTATCCACAATTTGTAATTGGGCATGTTTGGCTGTCCCTTCTTGAAATAACCATGCTTTCTATCTTCTTGCAATTGATGTGTAGTCCTTTCATCTTGCTTTCCTTCACTACCTTCTGGAGGAATTCTTGTAATTTCCTTTCTATACCTGCTAGCAATATGGTGTCATTGGCATAGGTTCTATTGTTAAGATTTTGACCACCAACAATGAACCCTACGGATACCTCATCTAGTTCTTATTTTTAGTACTGTTCAGTTATTTCTTGCCCATTTCCCCTAAATCTAAGTATACACTACCTGGCCCAAGGATTGAACTCAAAATGACTGTCACCAAATTCACAAACCAATGCATTAATTATTAGGTTGGTGCAAAAAATAATGTCGTTTTCTTACATAGTAATGTATGTGAGAAAACGACATTATTTTTGCACCAGCCTAATAATTCACTATAATTGTTGCCTAATAGGACAATTCCTGGGTGGGGCAGTGTGTACTTGGTCTCAGTCGAAATGGTGAGCAATAATTGAACTGTAATAAAAATAAGAACTAGATGAGATATCCTTAGTTATGGGCAGTAGAGCAAGAACAGTCTATCCCCAGTAGATTAAATAAAGGGTTCAGTTGGGATTTCTCTGTAGTTTAACTAGATCAATATACACTTGGTGAAGGCTGGAGAAACCAGCATCTATGTAGAAAAAAAAAAAAAAATGATGATGCGTGAGGGTGGGGGGTCAAAAAGTGCAGTGCGGTGCTTGCTGGCAGGCCAGCTATTTTTTTTCTTCTTCTTTGGTTGCCTCAAGGAAATGGATTGACTTTCTCTTTGTCCATCTGTCAATCCATACATCCAGTCTGCCTAACAACTTCCGTCCTGTCATGCTGCTAGCACCCTGCTTTTTATGCTATTCCAATATGGCCAGAATTTGCATGTGTGCAAATATTGTCTCGTTTTGGTCAAGATCGGCACATATAAATTACAAAATAAAAAGAAAGAGCTATGAAAAGGGACGTCTGTCAAAAATAATCGTACAGCATACAGGTCCAAAGCCCAAAGAAAAAAAACCCCGATACGAGTAATCAACTAACTTAAACGTGCTCAATACAATAGAAATATTTTGTGGTTTAACCCTCCATTTAACTTATCTGTAAGAACTAAAATTGGCAAAATATTTTTCAATCTATTAGAACAAAATTTCCCCAAGAAAACTAAGTTATACAAAAATATTTAATAGAAATAACGTCAAACTTAGTTACTGCTGTATGCCAAACATAGCGACTTTAATTAGTGGTTTTAATAAGAAAAAGACTAGGGAAAATCTATGTGCCACTACTTCTAGTTGTAATTGTAGGAACAAAAAAATCTGTCCCCTACAGGGAAAATGTCAACAGGAGTGCATAGTTTACAAGGACATAGAGGACTGCAATAACGATAGAAACCATAAAGTGTATATAGGAGCTACTCAGGACGTATTTAAAAAAAGTTATAATCATACGAGTAGTTTTAACAATGAAAAAACCAAACATAGTACTACTTTATCTAGCTATGTATGGAAAATTAGACAGGAAAATAACAAAGACCCAATCCTCAAATGGGAAATATTAAAAAGATGTTCTAAATATAAAGCAGGTCAAAAATTCTGTAAGCTATGTACAGAGGAGAAATTAGCCATAGCTTTATATAAGGAACCTAAAGATTTATTAAATTCAAAAAAAGAGATTGTAAACAAATGCAGACATAGAAGATCTTGGTTATTGGATTAGACTCCGTCTCCCCTGATTATATAGTTTTTTTTAACCGTTTTTGACCGTGTTTGTCTCTAAATCACCCCCTCCCTTTTAAACAGTTTCGAATAAATTTCTCCTCCATCTTCCTCATTGGATCTAACCAACACCTTTATCCACAGTGCCATGTGTCCTTAATTAAGGCAGTGGAGAACTTGGAAAGGGAAATTAACAGGAGATAACTGACACGCATTAAACATGGCATGTGGAACAAGAACAGTCTACCTCAGTGAGCGAAATAAAGGGTTCAGTTCAACATTCCCACCACCTGAAGAAGGCTGGAGCATACATCGGCCAAAACGTTGTGATAAATATGGCAACAAAGATGAGGGCAATAGTCCGAATAATGTAAATAGTGTACATAATACCTCATTTCAGAAATATATATATATATATATTTAAATGTAAATGTCAGTGATTCCCATTTTTTCAACTTTACTCTCAGAGGCTGCAGCCCAAGATGTCATACCATTTTGGAATCAGGCCAACACTGTGAGTAAATTAAAAACATTCCAGGCCAGATCTGAATCTGCAATCCTGAAATTTTGGATTCCCAATTTTTCATTACTGTGATTGTTTTCAGATTTCACCATCATCAATACAAAGGGACACAACTCTCTAACTTTCAGTAGCTTATGTTCAAATGAAAAAATTACTCTTTTCAAATTACAGTGTTTCAAAATAAAATTGTCAGTGTTTTCAACTTTACTCCCATAGCCCAATATATCATAGCATTTTGGAATCAGGCTGACTCCCTGAGCAAATTATAAACATTCAGGGCTAGATCCAGACGTGTAATCCTGAAATTTTGAATTTCCAAGTTTTCATTACTGTGATTGTTTTCAGTGATTATTATTTTATTTATTTGTTTTTTTTTATATTGTTTTGAAGACAAATTTTTTTGTCTGATTAACAATTTGTATGTATAATCAAAACTGAAAGTCACCGATCAAATAAAAACAATTGTTTGTATAGAAAGTAAGGGACTTTAAATTAACTGATTGAACTTTTAAAAGTTAAGTTTAAATATTAATACAATATTTAAATGCAGTGATCAATATTGAGTTCTGTAGTTTATTTTTGCCTATCGCATCTATTCCTCCATATCTGTTTTGATGAAGCTCTCAACAGAAGTTAGCTTAAATAATGCTGCCCTATAGTGTAGTTTTAAGGTTGTGTGTGTGTGTATATATATATATATATATATATATATATATGCACACAGACACACACACAAAATATGATGAAGAAATCTTAAGTAAGCATGTGTGCATATATACATGTGTGTAATGTATATGTACATGCATATATGAATGTGTGCATGTGTAATGGTCATTGAATATAAAAAAAACTGAGTTGGAATTCTGGACAAGTACATTACATTTATTTTTCCACAAAAACACTTAGGAAAGGCATGAGTCCATCTCTTCTCCCACCAGATATGGGTTAAATATCAGAGCATATTGAGTTCTATTGCCATGGTTGGCAACCAGACTGAGAAAGAAAAACTGAATTTAAAAGCAGCCTGAAGAGGAACGAGCTCCATCAGGCTATTTTGCCCTAGACACACCAGTGATACTATAACTGCAGTACATGTGTTGCCTTTTACAACTTTAGTGGGTTAATAGGACTTATAAAGAAATATTATGCATGTGTCTGTATGTACAAGTGTGTATATGCATTGGACACTTGCAGTTTCATAAGAGACTCGAAAAGTTGTCCAAACTTATAGATATAAAACATAATGTAAGCACTAATCAATATGCATAATCAATAACTATTACTTTGATCAAGGCACTGAGCTTTCAATATGGGTTTTCATATTTCATTTGCATATCGATTTCCTGAGAGTTTTATCGGTCTCTTTTTAGAAACTTTGGGGGGTTAGTATTTCAAGAAACTCATACATATTAAAACATACTAGCCTGTTGCCATCACTATTTGTCATAAAACAGGAACTTTATTGGTCCACAAAATAGTACATGTCTGGAGAAAAGCACAATACAAAAACATTTCAAACCTCATCAAGATTATGCCAAAGAGAAAATAAGAACTGGAGTTTATTTAATCTTTTTCTAGACAATGCCTTGTGCATTTACAAATACAGATGTGAAAAGATGGGCACTGACCATTTAAAAATTCTATAGTACATACCAAATAAATCAACTAATAAAAGACAATGAACCTGATTTTATTCATGAGGCCAATGAACTGATTATGAGGGGCAGTTCTACCAATAATATAGTTATTCACAGTTGTGATAAGAATGATTTTGAACAAACTTCTACCAAATGTTCCAAGAAATAGGTCTTAAGATAAACCTTTCCAAATCTGAAACTGTGACGAAACGAGCCCTGAACCCATCATAAGAATTCAAGATCTAAAATGAATAAATATTATACACTTCAAAAATCTTGATGTATAGATCAGTTATAACAAATTTACTGCAGGATAAATTAAAAACAGAATAAGCTGTGCTCGAGATAGTTTTGCTCAATGCCACAAGCTGTAAAAAATGCAACATTAACTTAACTCAATTCATGTTCTTAAATAATCTTGTCGGATCAAGACTTTCATGTAAATGATATGCATGCTTGCAAATATCTAACCTGTCAGATTAATACAACCAATTTCTCAGATCAATGATTCAAAATGGCTTCAAGCATATGAAGACTGGTCTTAGAGAGAACCAGGCTTCTTCAAAATAAAGGAACTGGTACTGCAGAATCACAAGTAAAGAACTGTACTAAATCACAGAAATCCCTTGAGGATTTTCAAAAGTAGCAATAACTGAAATGGAAAGCAATGGAGAGAATATAATGACGTAATCAAGATGTTGACATTCCACACTACTTCAAACAAAAAGTTAGGAAGGAAACCTCCATCATTACTAGAAAGATCAATAGCAGTAGACTTAAGAAACCTATCAGTGGATGCCCAATGTTTCCTTCTAAGGAAAAGGCTAATATTACCGTAACATTACCGAAACAACTCACACATCCAATAGCATATTTTAAACCTATATCCAGGGGTAAAAGGGAAGGCTACTGTAGTTAATTTTTTTTTAATATTTTTAAATTATTTTTCATGAACATTATTTTCATGATCACTTCTTGAATATCTATGCATGTTGCTCCACTACCTGTCAAGGTTATCAATGGGTGTAACAACAACTTGCAGTTATAATCACCTAGCCAGGAGTTAATGAAGAGTCTTTCATTTTAGTGTTCACAAAAAATTGATCCATTAAAGAAATATATTTGACTAGCTTAAAAGCTGCTCTATCAGGCAGCAATTAAGAGAGCTCCTGTGGAGGGCTCTTGATTTGGCCTTCGGCTTGTTTAGAAGTTTGAGAATCCCTAAGTCTTTGCATATTCTCAACATTGGCTGCTATTTGAACTGGACTTTCATTTGCATGTGACTCTTTTCCTTGCTGCAGCTGAAATGAAACATGAGGACAACTGTCTGAACAATGTAAATAACAATAATACCTCATTTAAGAAATAGACAGATCCTGAAGAAGGCCAGAGCATACAACAGTCAAAATATCATGAATATGGTGATGAGGACAACAGTAACAATGTAAATAATTACAATACCCCATCTCAGAAATATAGATAGATACCTTTTAAAAATTCAATGATAATTCTTCAGCCACTAGTTAATTTAAAGACAATTTTGTACAAATCATTATTTTTATTTCATGGGTGACTTTTGTTGGATTTTGCAATTAATTTTGATTATTCCCAAATTTATTTCCAAGTTATAAAAATTGTTATCATACAAAAAAATTCATCACACAAGTTGTTTTTATCAGTAGAAGTGAAGATGGTGGTACCTGAAAACAAGTGCAGTAATGAAAACTTGGGAATCCAAAATTTGAAAATTACAGGTCTGGATCCGGACTGTAATGTTTTAAATTTACTCACAGAGTCAGCCTGATTCTAAAATGGTATGAGAAAAGTTGAAAAGTGTGACACACTGACATTCACATTTACTTATATAGAAGGATAATGTTTTGACTCGTAACTGAGTTTTCTTCTGCAATACTTCAGCAGGGAAGGAATCTGGTACTTTCTGGAATGGTACAACTTGCCTCCTCCTGCCTTTTGGTCTATCTTTAGAAGATCCAGATTCAACTAAAAATGGATTGCTGGTGTCATATCTAGGTCGGACTTGCTGAATCTTCAATTTCCAGCCTTGATAAAGTTCAATAATGTCTACAGCCCCTTTCTCACCGATAAAACAATACAAGCCTCTTGCTACTCTGTCAGTATTTCCCTGGAAGATTAGCGCCACCATTTCAGACTTTCACAGCTAAGACCTCCTATGCAGCATACACTGAGATGAATCATTCCAGAAATTCAATTTGGACAGCTTCTTTCCAAGAATCACTGCTTTGTGGAAGAGACACCCGAGAGAATGCATTTCTAATCACTAGAATCCAAACCTTTTCAAAGTTGGAGTCAACTGTTATCTATCATACATATTTTCATAATATGTACTTCTTTCTTCCTTCTTCCCCCTCCCTTACAGTCATCTCAGTTCAATAAAACTGTACCTTTGTCCTAGGTATGACAATAAACTACATCTGGCAGCAAGGCCTCTGATCAGGAGATTGGAGATTTCGAGGAGTAATCTCAGTTCAGTAAAACTCTACTTTAATCCTGGGTATGATGATAAACTACACACAACATCACCTCTAATCAGGAGATTGGAGGTTTTCAGGGACATGGAACCACATCTTAATTGATTTTTTTTCCCAGCTCCATCCTGATCTGGGGTAGTAGCATGTGTCCCAACTAGGGCAAACAGTGAACACCCAAACAAAAACAAAACACTATAAAAGTATAAAAAATACTTTTTATATAGTAAAATCAATACATTTTAAAATAAAAAAAAAATTACCAACAATACATTTTATCTTCAGTTGAAGCCATAAAATTGGGTTACATACTTAAATTTCGGCATTAAATAACTCCCAGTGGTTGATATGACGCTTAACAAAATCAACCAACTAACTAAACTGCTACCTTTAGTGTATTTTGGCCTTTCTGTTAGTTAAAAAATTAATCACTAAATAAAGGCAAGATGATGAAGAAAAATCAATTTTTATATATTTACTTATGTTTTTTTTTTTTTTTTTTTCATTATTTTATTCAGCCTTGTAATATTTTGTGTGAGCAATTATTTTTATCACTATATATATATATATAATGGCTGGCCACTTGTATTTGAGGATGCCAGTCTGCTAGAGCAGCTAGCTAATCCCCATTGCAGATACACACTCAGGCACATTTGTACTTATTTAATATCAAGAGTCCAGCTGTGGTTTATACTGCAACTTTCTTCATTCCTCTTCTTGTACAATTTTCTTGTAAATAAATTACAAATAAATGTAATTCAAAAATATCCCCATCTGAATGTCTATTTTGTTTGCTCCGCCTGACCTTGTCAACACTAAAAAGTTAGATGAAATAAAATAAATACGAAGCCTAACTTTTTTCTAAAAATTGAAATAAGAGACTGTAAATAAAAAATATATGGATATATCTGACAAGAAAATACTTTATATAAAACATTCCTTTACACCCTTGTCTTATACTCTCTTTCACAATCTTCCAACTGATCAGTTTTCTCTCTCCTTCATTATTTTTTTATCTTCCTTTTCTTCATTTCTGATCTTCAATCTTCACCTGAGCAATTTATCCCTCTCATTCTCACATATATACTTTCTTCCTCCTCATTTCTCTTTCTCCTCTACAAACCTCCACCTGATTAGTTTTCCCTCTCTTTCCTTCTCTCATATACACTTTCTTTCTTTCCTTTTCTCTTTCACCTTTTCAAATTCCCTCTTTTTCCTTCTCTCAAGACTTTGTTCCTTTTCTCTTTTCAATTTTCCCTCATTCTTTCTCTCATATATACTTTCTTTTCTTCCTTTTCTCTTTCACCTCTTCAACCTTCCACCTTTTCAATTTTCCCTCTCTTTCCTTCTCTCATATACACTTTCTTTCTTTCCTTTTCTCTTTCACCTTTTCAAATTCCCTCTTTTTCCTTCTCTCAAGACTTTGTTCCTTTTCTCTTTTCAATTTTCCCTCATTCTTTCTCTCATATATACTTTCTTTTCTTCCTTTTCTCTTTCACCTCTTCAACCTTCCACCTTTTCAATTTTCCCTCTCTTTCCTTCTTTCATATATGCTTTCTTCCTTTTGTCTTTCACCTTTTCAATTTTCCCTCTCTTTCCTTCTTTCATATATGCTTTCTTCCTTTTGTCTTTCACCTTTTCAATTTTCCCTCTCTTTCCTTCTTTCATATATGCTTTCTTCCTTTTGTCTTTCACCTTTTCAATTTTCCCTCTCTTTCCTTCTTTCATATATGCTTTCTTCCTTTTGTCTTTCACCTTTTCAATTTTCCCTCTCTTTTCTTCTCTCATATACGCTTTCTCCCCCTTTATTCTCTCTCTCCTCTTCATCCTATTAGTAGTTTCTCCGTTACTCTAGTTTAGTTCCCCCGTCCTAATATAAAATAAGCAATTTTTTAAACAAGGTCACCTCTCACCCTACTTAAAATGAAAATGATTACCGTAATATCTATTTACACAATAAATACATTTCATTATATATATATATATATATATATATATATACATACATCAACACATCTTGCCCCACCCTGATTCCAATCGATTGGTTATATCATGCTGGCATGATTCTTTTATATGACTGAATTATTTATCAGAGGTATATTGTGTATTGGGGTCAGTTCTAGCAATGTTGGTGCAAATACATTTTATCTGCTTTTGTGGCAGAAAAATCCCATAATGAAATCTATTGAATTCATAATAATCACCACAATATTTGTCATGCTTCATTTCCTTGTCTCTTGCTAAAGTAAACAAGATGTCATGTTACAGGAAATCAAAAGGGGGACTTGGATTCATGCCTTTTGCTATGTATATCTGATTTTTAAATCACCTTGGTTCAATTTTCGTTACTGTTATATCATTGTTTTTAATAAATTTTGACTAACACATGGTACAGTGGATAAAGGCATTTGTTAGATCCAGTGACAGGATCCAGAGTGTGAGTTCAATACCTGGTTAAGGCAGTGGAGAACTTGGAGAGGGGAATTAACAGGAGATATGACAACTGACATCCATTAAACATAGTACATCGAACTAGAACAGTCTACCCCAGTGAGCGAAATTAAGGGTTTAGTTCGACATTCCAGCCACCTGAAGAAGGCCAGAGCGTACAATGGCCGAAACGTAATAAATATGGCGACAAAGATGAGGACAATAGTCTAAATAATGTAAATTTTGACTAAATCCAACCACTTGTATGTAGTTAATATATTTCTATCTCAAGTCCTTTGTTTTTGTCTATACACAAAAGGACCGCTATTCTCAACATGTTAAGACATGGGCAGTCTATGAAGGAAGTCCCTTGCCTTGAATGCCTATTAGGTTCCCAGATCATAAATAACTCAGATATATGATCTATCACACTGAGGCGATATAATGGTTAGCAAGCTTGTCTCGTTAGAACAATTGTATCTGAGTAATGAGTTTGATCCTCACTAGGTGCCCCATACTTTCGTTTTTGTGCCACATCTAAGCTACACTTGGAAAATCACTATATGATCCATCACTAAAGATGTTAGACACTTGGTCAGGTACCTCCTGTACCACTCCAGGAGGTACCTGACTCCTCCTGCTATCCTCTACATTTATAAGAGCCGGATCAGGCTGAAAATGGGGAACTTCAGTGAAATATGGGCTGGAGCAGCTCAGTCTTCACTTTCTAATTTTAATAGTTCAAACACATCTACATGGCCTTGTGGGTGATGAACCGATTTCCACCTTACAGCCCCTTTCTCACAAATGAAACATTGCAATCCTATTGCAATTCTACCACTATTTCCATGTTTAAACAAGGTACCTCCCTTTGAGGCGATCGTTCTTATGATGTATTTATTACTTAATTCCTCACTAATTCTGTATGTAATGAGTTGTTAACCATTACATCACCCACACGTTCTCTCTAATAGCTCTGTCAGTGATGAGATGTTATATCCATATCTTTAGCTCTTATATTTCAGAAATTGTGTTTATACTTTTGGTTCTTTCAAGATGTAAGCAATCCTGGCTCTCTACAATTCACTTTTTTTCTTTTTTATTGTGCTTGTGAGGAATTATTTTCAACTATGGAAGACAAAACCTTTCCAATTGGCTAATTCTGAAAGTTTTCTATTGATTCCTGCTTTTAATCAATCCAAATTGGAACAGCACCTGTCTGAATTCAACGTGTTACTTTGTGGAAAGAGCTTCTCATATACAGTGCCCTTTCAAACCATTCTGGATTGCTTCTCATATACAGACAAGTGCTTTGTGAATTTATATTAGCATATATAAAGGGTGTTCCAGTAACTTGGACAGATTTTAAACTTAACATTTAAAATTTACCCAAGTTATTGGGACACCCCTTTTATATATATATATATAAAACTGTGTATTCAGACAGCAATCCCTCTTTTATACAAGTTTCATTAAAAATGACTGACAAAGTACTTCAGTTAAGTTTTTTTATTTAATTTTTCTTGTGTTTTTTTTTTGTTTTTTTTCTGGGTATAAATTATGTAGGAATTGTTTGAATGTTCTGTATGCCTGAGCACTTTCAGCTTTTCTTTTAGCCATTATCAAGAATCATTTTATTTTTACTTTTAAATGAATGTGTAGATTATTTTATGTATCTAGAGTTATAGGAAAGTTTTATTTTCCAAACATGGTCAGCACATTGAGGCCATGTTCATAGTTAATGTTATTGAATGTTGGGTATTTCTTTCTTATTAATAATGCTTCCATGTGAATGAGGATATTACATTTGTATTATCAACAAGTATGTTGTTGATGGAGTTTTCTAGGTCTCTGTGTCTACTTAAATGAGAGCCACTAGAGCTATCTTACATTACATCCCTCTGAGCCTAAAATAGGATATGAAAATTATAAGAACACAAGAAAAATTAAAAACTTGTCAGTTATTTTTAATTAAACTTATATAGGCATGTTGTTAGAATGTTCAAATCTCACATTGGTCAATTTGCCAGAGAGATAATTTTTTGATATTATTGGCCTGGAGAGGTGATCCCAGCTTTCAGCACCATTGAAAAGTGCTGGAAAACTATACCAATGAGTTGACC
Source organism: Acanthosepion lycidas (assembly GCA_963932145.1). NCBI lineage: Eukaryota > Metazoa > Mollusca > Cephalopoda > Sepiida > Sepiidae > Acanthosepion > Acanthosepion lycidas. The sequence continues at coordinate 11,253,970 of OZ010608.1, read as the reverse complement.
CAAGCCTTGTGTATGCACTTGGGTTGACAAAACTGTTCTGTAAGCATCTGTTGTTGTGTTAGCATTATGCCACATGACATTGTGACTGAGAGTTTGAGCGTATTGGCCTTGTTTAAAGTATTGATCACACCAGAAATTGTGACTAAGGTCCACAAAAGGGATATATAAGTGTTGAACAAACATAAATATGCCTGAGCAGGCGTCTGCAATAAGGATTCACTAGGCACCCTAGCAGATTGGTCTGCTCAGAAATGAGTATCCAGGCATTACTTGCAAATATAAAACTGGCAGTTCACATACAATACCTCAAGAACCAAATTTGTCATGTCCAGTCATCACCAAGCAGACGTTGAATTGCAATGAACAGATATTCTCTCAAGAATCTTGAATGCCTAATGGAACTTAAGCCCCACTTCAGACCTCAAGTGGAACTCATACCTTTGATCCATCACTAAAGATGCTGGAAAAATTGGTTGGATCCTTGTACTGCTCCTGTAAGTATCAAACACCTTCTGATAGGTTCTATCTTCATAAGTACCAGATCAGAACAAAAATAGAGGATTGCTGCCATTATCTCAGCTAGAACTGCCCAGTCTGGTTAGTTAGAATTTAAAAACATCCATGTAGCTTTGAGGGTGAGGAATAATTTTTCACCCTACAATCCCTCTGCAATATAGATTGTTGAGCTGCACTAGTAGACAGGTGGTCTCAGAAAACAAGAGTAAGCAGCCATTATATAAGTGTGCATGGGGAAGAATAAAAAAAAAATTAGGACCCGAGCTTACCCCAGACGTCAAATAAAGCTCATATATATGATCCATCACTAAAGAGCCTGGGAAAATTGGTTGGATCTTTGTACTGCTCCTGTAAGTATCAAACACCTTCTGATAGGTTCTATCTTTGTAAGTACCAGATCAGAACAAAAATAGAGGATTGCTGCCATTATCTCGGCTAGAACTACCCAGTCCTCACTTGACTTGTGAGATTTGGCAATAATTAAATTCTTACCCACCATCTATAATAATAGTAATAACTGACATCAAATAAATATATATATATATATATATATATAATAGCTGGCCACTCATATTTGAGGATACCTGTCTACTAGGGTGGTGAGCCAAGCCAATTGCAGGCACCTACTCACACACATTTGTGTTTATTCAACACCAACAGAGCCCACCTGTGGTTTATAATACAACTATGCTGAGCAGACCTTAGTTACAGTTTCTGGGAGAGACCATTTTAGCATGATCAACAATTTGAACAAGGCGAGTATGCTGAATTTCTTGGCCATGATGACTTGTGGCTTCGTACTAGCACAATTATCGACAAGCCACAAGAGTTCTGTCTACCCAATTTCACTCAGAAGGCTTGGGTCAACCTATGGTATGGTTTTTCAGGCATTTTCCAAAGGTGCCGCACATTGGGATACAGTCCAACAACATCAGGAAGTCGCCTTCCAGACAAATTGAGCATGGTGAGATTCAAACCCAGGTCTCATGGTCAGAAGGCGAACGTTCTAACCACTTGGTCATGCACCTATATCTAGCCACACTGATAAGCTGTGATACAGCAAAAGACTCTGTCTGTGGATGACAATATATAAGCTTCTGAAAAATTTATTTTTGTTGAGCTCTCTAAGGACAAAGTGTGAGTTTGTAAACAGTGACTATTACAGCTAATAATACAAGACTCTTCACTAAAGTGGATCGAGTTCTCTCAGTCACTGTGTTTATCTAAAAATAAGTACACTTAAATTCACCTTCATTCCTGCCATGCAGCAACAGCTTAGGGGTAGAATCTCCAACTGATGCAAATTCAGCTAGGTTTCGATCCTAGCTAGTGGCAACCGGATGTCTAGCTACACTTGATGAAAACAGTCTGCTTGTGGATGACTATATATATATACACACTCA
>OZ010608.1:11187415-11239915 GCA_963932145.1 Acanthosepion lycidas | reverse complement strand
ATGTTTGACTGATAATATTGTATACCAAGATAACATACATTCTGGTAACGATGTTAAATTTTATTTTGGTTCCACTAAAAATCCTTGGAAATTTCATTTCTACCATCATTGAATAACTTTGGCTAATATAAAATACAAAAACAACACCACTCTAAATATTTCTGGCAATTAAAGAATGGTGCTAATACAATGATTATCATGTGAGATATTGTAGTAAGATCCAAATCTTACAACAGGAAAGGAAATAGATGTCATTTATGACTTGTTGAAAAATTTTCTTAAAACACTTAAACAGCCTGAGCTTATTAAACAAGAGAAATTAATTGAGGGTTACATGGAGACATAACAATAAATGTCTACTTAAATACATTGAACCAGAATAATTTTTAATGTAAATTATCAGGTTTTTTTTGTTTTTGTTTTTTTTGAAAAAGAACAAGTAATCTCCCATTATGCTTTACATAAAAAAATATCCTTCACAACTCTAAAATAATTTTTTTCTTATATAGGTTGGTTAATTAAGGACAAATGAAAGGGTACCAATATAATTAGTACTATAGACATGTATTAAATATTAACCATATGACAGATATATGGAGGTACAGTGGAATAATGGATTGCAGTTCAGATTGAGGAATCAGTTTGAATCCCAATGAATTTTATTACATTCACTTATGTACTAATACTCTGGGGGAAGGTATGAATTCATCTCTTCTCCTTCCTACCAGCTATAGGTAAAATAACAGGGCTGACTGGATTCTGTAGCCATGGGTGGCAACTGGTCTAGGAGAAGGAAAAACTCTGAATCAAAATCTTCAACTATAGGTAAATAGTATGGCAGTCTGGGCTTTGTAGCCATGGTTGATGACGAGACTAGAAGGATAACTCTGAATTCAAATCATGAGTCCCTAAGACTGTCTGATGTCATGTTCACTTCAATTCTGGCAATTCCTGTAATGACACCAGTGCCAAGTCGCATTGGCCTTTGCATCTCATCAGTTGTGTGAAAAAGGGAGACAGGCTGATGATCTCTCATAGAAACCCTGTCCAGGTTTGCACCCTGGAGAGGACATAATGCTTCAGGTACAGATCCATGGTCTCTTGAAACAGCTACTATATATATATATATATATGTATATATATATATATATATAAACAAGATGAAAATATACTAAAAAATTAGTAAATACTAATATATCTATAACAGATCCTTGCAAAAAAATTAAGTTAATTATATACTACGCTAAATCTAATATATTCAACTCAATTATTTGCAATGATTCTTCTCTCCCCATTAGCAATTTGCAAAAAACCAACATAGTTTACAAATTCAAGTGCCCTTTGGGAGATTGTATCTCCCACAGATTAAATAATATTTATGTTGGACACATCACAAACTCGCTTTCACAATGCTTGACTGTACATTTGAATGATAACTCTAACATTTTTAGGCATTTAAAACAACATACCTGGCCACATACACAATTCCAGAAAATTTTTGTTGAAAACACAATTATACTTAAACATGAAAACAATAAACAAAAACTAAAAATTCTTGAAGCTATATACATAAAACAGTTGAAACCTAACCTGAACAAAACAAACTATGAAATCTTCACAAATATTCTTAAATGCCTATAATTTATAACAGAAGCCATTGGTTTATACCAACGGCATCCCATACTTAATACTTCTCATTTTCACTCTCACGTGGTCATGTGTGACGTCATGAGCTGTGGTGTGACTTTCCCTTCCAGTGTCTTCTATGCATGAGTTTGTTGTTGCTTGGAAATCTTCCATGCAAACTAAAACAGACATTATTGTTTTGTCCATATATTGGTTAATATATTGTAATGTTGTTGTCAGGTTATTGTCATGTTATTAATGGCTTATCTAAGCTTTCAGCTTAGATAAGCCATTAATAACATGACAATAACATAACATTAAATAAGGATTAAAAAATATGTTTCAATATGGTGATTTTCTTTCATCTTTTAATGATAATGTTATTAAGCTTATCAGACGATATGAAATGAATTTACATAAAATAAACAGACAAAATTTGTTTATATTATTTAATGAAACATGCATCAATGAAAAAATGCTGCCTAAATACACAGTAATATATATATATATATATATATACTTTTTATTTCTCTTTATCTTGTTTCTTGTGAGATGACTTATTAAATAGATCAATGTCTGGCCCTACCCACCTCCCTTACTCTTAAATATCTTAATAAAAATAGTTAAAATTATTCCTATCTCTCCCTTCCCTCTCTAATTTTCAACCGTGCCTGTCATACTCCTCCTCCATCTCTCTCTATATCACCTTACATCAACTTAAAACTAGTCCTCAAAAGTGTAAAAACTATATATAAATTTAAAACATTTTTTCATCTTTGGAAGTGCGGTCTGATGAACCAGGTAAAAATCATATACCTCGGAAAATAAATTATAACCAATGGACCTTTAAGGTTGTCTATTTTCTATTTAAATTAAATTAATAATTGCTCTGATTTGACATTGAGCTCTCTGGATTACATCCTCCTTGGGATTATCTATATGGATTACCAAATTTTTCGTTACTTATACATATATATTTAAGTAATGAAAATCTTGGTAATCTATATGGATAATCCCAATATATATATATATATATATATATATATATATATATATATATGTGTGTGTGTGTGTTAAAAATATAGGGATTCTCTTTAAATTTAAACTTTGATCTTTACATTTAACTTAGCCAATTACATTCAGTTTTTTATTGTTTTTACTTTCGGAAGATGCTATTTTTGCTGGCCCCACTAAAATATACAAACTCTTAAGCTTATTCCACTGGTCTTGGTAAAATAAACCCCATGTTATTTTGCCAGTAAATATTTTTATTATTATAAATGCCGGTAATGTTAAAAATAAAAATACACAGATTTAACAGAGAAGTTTAAATTTTCACCATCGACTTAAAATATTTTCCTCCATTAATTGTTAAAACACAAGTTAAAATCATTTATTCATCATCATTTATAGAAAGAAATATAGAATTCTCTGAATATTTTAAGCACTTCAGGCATAAGTCTCTGCAAATCCAAAACTTGCCTTTGGGCATGATTCTCTTGCCAATACGCTTCATATGCACCCACTGAAGACAAGTCACAGACCACAGAATCCATGTTCAAGTCCTGTCTACGCAGCTCACACAACCACTGCACTGACGATCTCAAATATAATATATTCTTAGTTCTAAAACACTATTTATATTTACTGGCAAAATAGCCTTGGTAACTATTTTATAGGAACCAGCAAAATAGGCTATTTGTTTATTTTTATATCTATTGGTTTTAAATATATACATATCCCCAAACAATGTAAATGTTTATAAACTCATATATATGTTTCATTCGCTAGAGGATGAAAAAGGGCTTGATAATTTAATTCAATTTAATTTCAATAATTATATAGAGGTTTTTGGCTCTTGTTTTTGAAACATGAGAACTCTTATGTAGCAAAGCAATCATATTTTTTTTTAAATAATTATAATATATATATATATATATATATGTATGTGTGTGTTGGAAATATCATTTAAAACCAGAACCGCTGAAGAACAGACTTTTACCAAGAAACTTGGAAGTTGGGGAAAACAACAAAAAAATTTGTATTTAAAAAAATCAAGTAATCTTTTTATATAATATTAGCCAAATATTGGTAAGATAGATATATATATATATATATATATATATATATATATATATAAACCAACTAAATTCTTATGTGCCGAGATATAAATGACTAATATTTACCTATCCTTGAGTCAAATAAATATTTATGGACCCAAATATAAACAACAAATATTTGCCGATAACCAAGTAAAAATAGATTGCCTAGCAAGAAAATATTTGAAGTTGGTGTTGTGAATATAAATAAATGGAAAAGATGTAAAAATTTACAAACATTGGCTAAAGGCATGAAAACAGTCAAAGTATCATCTTTAAATGAAACTCATGAAGTGAAACATGTAAATAAAATCTTAGATGAAAATTGATCTTGCAATTGTAATTTTTTAGTGATTTAAAGATACATTGGATATAAACCGAGAGTTGAAGTACATATTGGGTTGGTCCTCCATGAAATTTGTCAGCTGGTATGGACTAAAAGACAACAGTAGGGAGTTGCACCCATGGAAATTCTGCAAGTGTTAACAAAAAGGTTTTTCCCCTATCGTCATGCTTCTGCTCTTATTTCACCCTTTGCCTGTATATTCTTATTCTCTTCCTTATCCCACTAGCTGGACCAGTGGCAAATCTACTGGTGTTGATAAATAAGATTTTCCCCTCTTCTCTTGCTTCTGCCCTCATGTTATCTGTATGTTATTCTCTTCCTTATCCCTTCTTACTCTCTTTTCATTCTACTCTTTATCCCTAACCCTTGCCTCCTACCATTCCTCCTTCCTGCTCTCTTTTCATTCTACTCTTTATCCCTAACCCTTGCCTCCTACCATTCCTCCTTCCTATTCTCTTTTCATTCTACTCTTTATCCCTAACCCTTGCCTCCTACCATTCCTTCTCCTCACTCACTTTTTGCTCTACTCCTCTCCTTTCTGCTTCATATTTATAAAGATCTCAATCAAAAAGTACATCAGATTTCAGCTCAGGAGTGCATCAAATTAATACTGCACTCTGGTCATAGGTAGGAGAACATGATAGGTGTATATAAAAACAAACTAAATATTCATAAAAACTACTTTGACAAACATTATTATTAAAAATGAAGTTCTAAAAATAAATGTTTGAATCATATGAAATATACTAAATGTTTTTTGGGTCTGGGATTTTTTTTTTTTTTTTTTTTGTTTTTAGCTTTCTCCTCATTGAATATTTTCATTTTTACACTTTTCTCATTGATGTTGAGTCCTTCTTATCATCTGATTCTTCCTTTATTTTCTCCAGGTAAAATTTCATCCAGTTTGTTGTTGATCTTTCCTGTGGAACAAAGAAAAGCAACAAATATAATCTTAACCAAATATCTTTAAATAATAACAGGAAGTTGTCACCATATCTTGAATCAGATGTTAAACATATGTTTGGCATTCAACTGCAAATTCTCACTTCATGCAATTAAGTCATCTATATAATTAAATCATAAACCCAGTAATGTCTACCTCAAAAAATTTTTATCGCAGTTTATAAAACCCAATGATAAAATTTCTGTTGTTTAATAATATCTTTTAAAAATTTTGATTACGTTCATGACCATCATTATCAGTGAGAAATTAAATAAAAAAAACTCAGTTAACATTGATTCCTTTCTTGACCTTTCTCTTATATCAATTGGATTTCAGTTTATCATGAAACCATAGAGGTACAGGTATTATAATGGTTTCCAGCACTGTAAATGAAATTGGCACACCGAGTTCAAGTTCCAGCCTTGCCTGTTGTATTCATTTTCATACTAATGCTCTTGAGAAAGGCAGATTCATCACTTCTCCTCCAGCTATGGGTTCAATAGCAAAATACTGGGCACTTTCAGATTTGGCTAGCAATCAAACTAAGAGAAGGAAAACTCTGAATTTCAAAGTAATGGTAACAGGAAACCACTCTGCTATTTTTGGCAAGAACTAATTGATTTATTTGTTTTCTACAGCTTATCAACCTTTTGCAGGTTATTTAAAGCCAGAAAATATTTTTAGATTGTAAGAATTTTGTTTTGAGAATGGCTTAGTGATATAAGTCCTACCAATTAACCCATATCTAGGGGAGAAGAGATAAATTTATAGCTAATCAGAATTTATGATATGGGGGATCATTTCTATATTACAATCAAGATGTAAACTGATCCTTCAATTTGTTGATATATACTTTCTATACATTTATATTCCAGAGAATGGAAATAAATATAAAAGACATTTCTGTATAGTTAATCAGTATTTCATTGATTGATTCACTTTCTACAATTTATCAACCGTTTGTGGGTTATTTAAAGCCAGAAAGTACTTTTAGATTGTAAGATTTATTTTGAGATAATAATGGTTTAGTGATACAAGTCTTACTAATTAAATCATAGATGGGAGGGGAAGTGGATTTATACCTAATCAGAATTTGATAAATAAGAAATGACGTGAATGTAAAATGGGGGATCAATTCTATATTACAAACAGTATATAAACTGATCGCTCACTTTGTGGTCACAGTAGTTTCTATATATTTATATTCTAGAGATTGTAAGTAAATCTAAAAGACATGCCCGTGTAGCTAATCAGTATTTCATTGATCAACTGATTTGTTGATGGCTTATCAACCCTTTGCGGGTTATTTAAAGCCAGAAAATACTTTCAGATTGTAAAATTTTTTTTGAGATAATAATGGTTTAGTGATACAAGTCTTACTAATTAACCCATAGCTGATGGAGAAGAAGTTGGTTCATACCTTCACCAAAGTTATTTTCTCTTAAGTGAATATAACAACACAACAGGAATTGGAATTCAGCTCTCTGAATAAAAATTCCAAGCTTCTATCTATTAAACCACTCACACATTCAAGCTTACAGCATCTGGTATTTCCAAGCAGTAACCCATATAGGTATTGACCAGGCTCGACGTTGCTTAACTCCTGTGACCGTACTGGAATTCAGCTTCCCGATTAATAATTCCGAGCCATTATCCATTACACTATCCACACATTCAAGCTTACACCACCTGGTATTCCCATGCGGCCACCCATCTATGTACTGACCATACTTGATGTTGCTTAACTCCAGTGATCCTACAGGAACTGGTGTTTCAATGTGATATATCTGAGCTCAGAAGAAATCAAGGTAAGAGATGGAAAACTCTGAATTTCAAAGTAGCGACAATAGGAAACCACTCCACTGTTTTTTGCAAGAAGTTTTTGTGGCTGAGCATGCTAAAACTCAACAGATCATACAATGGATTCTCCCACAAAGCAAGACAGTTTCAAGTTTGATTAGATGGCATGTGTTTTTGGGGTTTTTTTGCAAGGTAAAATGGTGAGAATAACATTTACCAGAGGACGCAATCAAGGGTCAGGACCTGCATCCCCACTTCTATGAGAAACAACTTGCTGGGCTGTGATACTCACCATGGCCAAGCTATTGAATTTTTATATATGTTGTTGTTGCTTTTTATGCATATTAAATAATATATAAACATATTAAATATTTTATACACACTTCAATGTATCATCTCCTGGAGAGACAAATGTTTTATCTTTGTATAAGAATGGCTACTAGAATGTCGAGTCTTCCTTTGTAATTGATGTTAGATCGTATTTTTGTGTTATTTACTAAAATTATGTTGATGCCTAACAAGAACACTTGTGTTACATCTCATTTAAATACACATGGAGACCTGCCAAACTCCATCCACAACATATTTGTTGATAATACAAATATATCCTCATCCACATGTTTAAAAAAAAAAACAATAATAATGGAAGCATTATTAATAAAAAAGAAAAAAACCAACATTGAATCATGCAATGGATTCTCCTACAAAAAGAGACAGAGGTTCAAACACTGCTGGAAAGCCTATTTATAAGTTTCCTAACTGCATTAACGTAGGGGTTGAGCATGTTGACCTAGTTCAGACTATTGGTCACACTACATAATGCACTCTCTCTCAGAAACTTAGCTCAGCATAGTTGCAGTATAAACCACAGGTAGCCTCTGTGGGAGTTGAACAAACACATATGTGCCTGAGCAAGCACCTGCAACATGGATTAGGCAGCTGCCCTAGTAGACAGGCATCTTTGGATATGAGTGGCCAACCATACCTTTATAAATATCATAGACTGGGTGTTGTAGACAAGATTTTGTTGATTACATCCTGACATTTTAAGAGTGCTGGAATTGCAATCAGATTAAAAAGTATGATACAAGAAAAAGTATGTTTTGAATTTTTATATATGCTTTTTTTGCTTTTTTATGCGTATTAAATGATATATAAACATATTAAATATTTTATACACACTTCAATGTATCATCTCCTGGAGAGACAAATATTTTATTTTTCTGTAAGAATGGCTTCTAGAATGTCGAGTTTTCCTTTGTAATTGATGCTAGATATTATTTTGGTGTTGTTTACTAAAATTATATTCATTATGTTGATGCCTAACAAGGACACTCGTGTTACATCTCATTTAAATATACACGGAGACCTGCCAAACTCCATCGACAACATATTTGTTGATAATACAAATATATCCTCATCCACATGTTAAAAAAAAAAGACCAATAATAATGGTAGCATTATTAATAAAAAAAAAGAAAAAAACAACACCCAATAACTTTAACTATAAACACGGCCATAATGTGCTGACCATGTTTTGAAAGTAAAAACATTCTTATAAGTCTAGATACAGACATAAAACTATCCATACTTTAAGTTAAAAATAAAAAATAAATAAACATTGCCTTTGTTAAAAGCTAAAAGAATAACCAAAAGCACTTAGAGAAAGTTCAAACAATTTTTACATAATTTATGTCCAGAAAAGAAGAAAATTATACAAACATGAGATAACTGCAGTAACTTGTTAGTCATTTTTAATAAAACATATATACCAGCAATAAAAACATTAACTTTGTCCAGAGAGGTTCTTCTAGAGGATAAAACATGTAACACAGAATTTTTCAATTTTGTCATTCATTTGCCTAATATTGTTCTGATATATAGAGAGATTTATCATTCTTATATATATATATATATATATATATATATATATATATATATATATATATATTGCAGTAATTGTATGACTGCATGCATAAGATGGGAAATCAAAATTAATAAATTTTGTGTTGATTGAAATTGAATAGTGCTGGGATTTGCTTGCATAGATATATTATTATTCACCACTGTAGATGTTGCAACAGCTGCTTGTTCAAATTGCATTAGGGTCACCGATTATAATGTAAAAGTGTTACCAGTTGTAACAGCATTTTCAAAATAACTGAGATCAATGAAAAAATAAGATTTGGTTTAATTTTTGTTTAACGGCATATCAACACCTCAATGGGTTATTTAATGCCAATAAGATTTTTATTGCTGGTATTTTTTTTTTCCAAAAATGCATTGCTTGTAATAATTTTTCCTTCAAAAAATTTATTGCTGGATTTAAAACCTATTTTTACACTTTCATAGTGCTTTAACCCCAGTTTGGGGACTGTAATTATTTAGCCATAGTTAAGACCCTAACAGGTGCTACCACACTGGGTCAGGGTGGACCTGCGAACTTCAGCAATTAAAAGATGGTTCTGTGCTCCTCAAAACTTCCTGAGGCCTTACTGCTGGAAGGAGTTTATCATCTTACCCAGGATGCAATAAAAAATATATATGATGTGAAAAAAAACATATATATATATATATATATATATATATATATAAAGAGAAAATATATTTGTCAAAAGTTGTACTAATTTTTATTTTTTCACATCATGCAATCTCGTTTAAATGGAGCATTTATTCAAATATGGCTATCCACTTAAAATAAAATTTAGAGTAATAAAATATAATTATATATAATTAATAGCAATAAAATCCAAAATCACGTCATACGGAGAATAGCCTATTTTGGCAGACGAAGATATCAGTCGTTTGTCTTAACAACCCCATGTCAGAAATAGAAATTTAATGGTGAAAGCTCAGAAACAAAAAACAGATCAGTTTCAATATTTTATATTACTAGGATCCACTTGGATTATATGCCAAATGATTTTTACCTTTACTATATATATATATATATATATATATATATATATATATATATATAAATTCATGAATCATTCATACAAAAAACAAATATAGAGGTTAATGATTTATAATGGTATATATATTTTTACATAACAAAATCAATATTCGTGAAAAATGTATGATTAAGTGGAAAAATTTTTCTTGTCATACATTTCATCCTTTAGAACTTCAGCAGATTAAATTTGTCATGTTGGTGCATGCACACAAACCAGGGATGCTGGGAATTTTAAATTTGTTTTTTTAAAATCTAACAGTTTCATTTCGATTCTTTTTCTTTTCATCACTTTTATTATTAGACATCCCATACTTTGATAATAGAAGATCTGCAAGGAATGGTGAAACGTCGTAAGAGCCTGGATGCAAATTTACTGTAGATGACCTTTCGATTAAGGCACTCTCAATACATTGTAGTGAAGTGTTTTCTCCTTTGTTCAAAGTATAATATTTTATGTCAGAATTGGTGTCAATCTCATTACAGTGAGCAACCAACACATTTGACGTATTGTCTTGTAAAATGTCTCTTTTATGTTCATATAATCTTTTATTTAGATTCCTTGAGGTTTGTCAGATGCATTTTTTGTCGCAATTATTACAGGTGATCAAGTAAACTCTTCCTTCAAATTTTAGCTTATTGTTTTTAGTATTGACTAAGTCTTTTATTGTTTTAGATGTAATGATAACAAATTTTATGTTTAATTTACATAGATTCTTTTCAATTGTAGATTTGATAGTGTTAGTTTGTAGGACAGTATATTTTTTTTTTTTGATTCATTGTATTTGTCAGGAAGGGTCATTTTTCTATTTTGAAATATTTTATGAGCCTTTTGTTTCATATTGAATATGAAATAATTATGGTACTGAAGAAGTTTGTACCCTAATGATTTTATATTCATGTGCATGTTCCTGTATAGCCTGGGCTAACATAGTTGCCCTCACTGCATGATGACGGTCCATTTTGTGCTTCACCCATGTGAAGATTAACATTGAAACTGACAGTCACTATACAGTGCTGATTTCTATCTGCACCACACTCTTTATATCTGGAAATACTCTTATCTCTAACATTGATCATACTTTCCATAAAAATATAGCAAATTTTCAGCTGCATATGCTGATGTACGAAAAGTCATAAGACAACAGTATATAAAGGTAATAGTTGGTGATGCCATCATCCATTATAGAAATAACTCAATGGGTTATTTAATGCCAACAAGGTTTGTATATAAAGAATATGTATTCTTTGTAAGAAATCAGTTTGTAGATGAGATTTCATTGACGTATTATTGTAAAGAGGATTTTTGTTGAGAATTAAATTTGCTGGTAATATCCTTTTTATTTTTTTTTTAATGTAATGATGGTTTTTATATATATATATATATATATATATATTTTGCTTATATATATATATATATTTTGCTTATATATATATATATATATATATATATATTGCTTATATATATATATATATATTGCTTATATATATATATATATATATATATATTGCTTATATATATATATATATATATATTGCTTATATATATATATATATATATATATTGCTCATATATATATATATATTGCTTATATATATATATATATATATTGCTTATATATATATATTGCTTATATATATATATATATATTGCTTATATATATATATATATATATATTGCTTATATATATATATATATTGCTTATATATATATATATATTGCTTATATATATATATATATTGCTTATATATATATATATATATTGCTTATATATATATATATATATATATATATATATTGCTTATATATATATATATATATATATATATATATATATTGCTTATATATATATATATATATTGCTTATATATATATATATATATTGCTTATATATATATATATATATATATATTGCTTATATATATATATATATATTGCTTATATATATATATATATATATATATTGCTTATATATATATATATATATTGCTTATATATATATATATATATATATATTGCTTATATATATATATATATATATTGCTTATATATATATATATATATATATATTGCTTATATATATATATATATATATATATTGCTTATATATATATATATATTGCTTATATATATATATATATATATATTGCTTATATATATATATATATATATATATATATATATATATATTGCTTATATATATATATATATTGCTTATATATATATATATATATATATTGCTTATATATATATATATATATATATATATATATATTGCTTATATATATATATATATATATATTGCTTATATATATATATATATATATTGCTTATATATATATATATATATATATATATATTGCTTATATATATATATATATATATATATTGCTTATATATATATATATATATTGCTTATTTATTAAAGACATTTTTATGTTTAATGTTCTTTTTATGGATACAAGTATTTAAGTAAATGCTCTGTTTATGATAAACAGTATTAAATAACATTTACCAGCCTGAATGTCCGAGAAATTTTCATAGAAAATATTCGTCCTTTGACAGGATTTGAACCAGCATCCTTTCCGGAACCATCATTTAGCTTCACGTGCTGAACCGCTCGGCCACAAAGGATCGTTCGGTTGGCAAGGTCAAATTTACTGCTTATAAACTTCAATCTTCCATGAATCTCATACATTCATAACTGCTCATGGCATATCAAATGTAAACAAATGACGTCATACATTAAGAAATGGACAAAGTCCAACAATCTATTTATTAAAGACATTTTTTTGTTTAATGTTCTTTTTATAGATACAAGTATTTAAGTAAATGCTCTGTTTATAATAAACAGTATTAAATAACATTTACCAGCTTGAATATATATATATATATATATATATAGCTTATTATTTAATGTTTTGTCTCTGGTCTGTATTTAAGTACTTGCTTATAACTGGGATCCTAACACGTGTTTCCACCCTGGATCTAGGTGGACCTGGAAACAAAAGCAATTACAAGGTGATTCCATGCTCCTCAAAACATTCCCATCAGAGGACTTGCTACTAGATGTACTTTATCATTCCTAGGATAAATAACAATGTTTGAATGTTGTTAAAAGCACCAATAACGTCCTCAGTCTTGAAATAAAGTTTTATCATAAATTTATTGTTATAGATTCAGTTTGGACAAAATTCATGCTGCTCTCAAGTTGTATAATTTTAAGATTGAATGTGCCATATTTTCTTGTCCATAATACATGAAATTTTTAACAAAAAAGGTAAAAATGAAGGAGTCTACTGTACACTAGTACATATTTTCAGAAATTTTTACAGAGCTTAAAAAACTTTTTATTCAAAACAGCAAGATTACAAATAAACTCAGCACAATAAATAATAAAACACAAAGTAAGCAGGTGTCGATAACAATTGTTTACAAAAGGTATTTGATATGTCAGTAATATTTGTTCTTTGGAAATCGGTTATAATTGACGTCTTTTGCCACAAAAGAAATTCACCAAAATTGATTAAAAAAAGAAAAAGAATTAATAAATGGAATACACAAAATCTGTCCAGTTTGGATAACATTGACAACAAAAGCAACTTTTCCCAACAATTCAAAAATAAATTTTGAAAAGGAAATTGGGAGAAGAAACATGCAACGGTGAAACATTCGGTTTCTTTAATATCATGAAAAATGAAATATTTTAGCGAAATATATATACGGCATTGATTTTAATGGGTTACATGTTACAACTTTAAAAACAATTGTACATACAGATGGATGTAATATGGAGTTATATTATACAGAAGAATGCAATTCCGTTTTTAGTTTCAGGAATATGGAATTGTTTTATATTCAAGGAAATATGTTAATTCCACTTTATGTAGGTTCTAAAATGTAATTCAGGTTTACTTTACTGCAAAGTACCCCATATATATATATATATATATATATATAATCTTATATCTATAATTCTCAAAATGTGTGTATGTGTGATTTCAATGAAATTTGACAGATAATTCTTCAGTGCTGCTTTTGAGTCCAAATTGTTGGCAACTGGCTCTCCACTACTTGCTGTCCATTATAACTCTCAGTAATATTTTACTATTTACGATCTGTTTTTGGATATATATCTTTCATAAAAACTTTAATAAAAATAAATAGTTTAAATTATTACAATAATATCATTTATTATCATACAGTTCCCTTTTAAGGGCCACCTCCCCATTCAAATTGTTGCCCCCACCCCCCACCACCCCATTTGCCTCAGTTGCACCCAAATGTTGTTACTAATATTGATTTTCAGGTGGGCTGACTTTAATCTTAAACTGCTCCAATAGAACATCAAAAATTCCCAGTAATGAAAGCCCTGGTCAAAGACGAATTATACTGCTAGTATATATATATATATAATGTGTGTTGATGGTTTACCAAACCATTTATCATATATTCAACTCCATCTCCTGTTTTTGTTTTTTTTAAAGGGCATATGGTCATATCACATTGACACACCAGTTCCTATATTATCCCCAAGATTAAGCAACATCAGGCCTGGTTAGTACCTAGATGGGTGACCACTTGGGAATATCAGTTGCTGTAAGCTTGGGTGTGTGGGTGGTGTAATGAATAACGGCCCTGAATTGGAAATCTGAGAGCCAAGTTACAATTCTAGCCAGGTTCATTATATTCATTTACATGCAATTATCCTTGGGAAAGTTATGAATTCACCTCTTATCCCCCCAGTTATGGGTTAATCAATAGAATTTGTATCAGTTTAAAAAAAATTCAGAATTCTTACAATCTAAATTGTAAATGACCTATAAAAGGTTGATGAACTGTAAAAAAACAAATCAAGTAATCAGTCTTTGGGATTCTATAGTGCCAGACAATGAGGTTCAAAGAAAGATGGTGGTTGCTAAGGCTTCATTCACTCAAAGCTATTTCTAACCATTAATCTCAGAATTCAAATACCAGTTCTGATATTTCTGAATTAGTTTGGTGCCATCTATGATCTCCATATGAAAGCCTCAATAAGATAAGGTTGTAGGAACACAGAAAGGGATTAACTCCCTTTTAGTGGAATTTCAGCTTGGTTTACAGAAGCCCAAACAAAAGGTAGTTTTCATTCACCTCGCCTCCCTATGGCCTGGGAAGAGGCTAAATCTGCATTCCCCAGCAGCTTAGAAATCCATGGTACCATTTCCCTTTGGGAATATATCTATCCCAGATATAGAAATTCACTCAAGCTTGCAGTCCTCGATTTGTGAAAAGCCAAGACTAGCTGTTTCTCATTTGTGGAATATGTCTTCACTTGGAACATCGATGAATCCAGCCCATATGAATCTGGAATCTTAAACATGGCTTCTCCAGGCACAGGAGTATCTCCATATTATCTTCCTTTTCATTTATCCTTACTCTCTGCTCATTGTGTATGTATATATATATATATATATATGATATGTTATTCTCCACATGGAATGCTTGCATGTGTGTGTGTATATATATATATATATATATATATATATATAGTCTTGTGTATGTTTTAGTAATATAAAAGTCTCTGAGAACAAAGCATTTTTGTCATTTTTTTTTCTTTCAGCTATTCCATTTTGTACATGAAATACAGTGTTATTATATCACAGATACAATAATGCCCATAATGGGGGAAATACCTCATTTTATATTCATAGTAAAATGACCACCAGTACACACAGGATGTGAGGTGTAAATTGTTGCCATTTTATATTTTTAATTTTGCACAAGTGTATTGTTTGTTTCTGATTTTGTCAACTGTACAGTACAGTATAGTATGGTCAGTTGGATACCATCTGTGAGAAAAAGAGTACCTTGATGCAATTCACTCCACCAGAAATTTGGAAACAGCATGCTATACTACTTAACATTCAGACCAGAAACTCCATTACAAACATTTCATAGTTTTGGGTGTCAATCAGAAGACAGTTCAGATGAATTGGAAAGAGTTGGATGATATATCCAGTCAACATTATGATTTTTGGAGTGATCACTAGTGATGGCGACATTATGCTTCCATTGATCTTCCCATATGGCCTCATACTCAACATGGAAGCCTACATCACGTGCTTTGAGGAGGTAGTGCTGCCTTGGGTCAAGAGGGTGGCTGCTGAAAGACCTTATATCTGGCAACAGGACTCTGCTCCATGCCACACAAGCAGGAGAACCTAGTCATAGCTGTCAAACAATTTCTGCTACCATATCACCCCTTACATCTGGCAACCTAACTGCCCAGATGGCATACAACCCCTTTGAATATTATGTGTGGTGCACAGTTGAGAAAGAGACCAACAAAACTCCTTGTAATACCAATGACTATGGTAGCACTCACCAACTGAAACAAAAAGACCATCCAGAAGAGGTGCAGGAGATTCTGAAGTTGTCTGGAGGCCATGGTTGAAGCCAGTGGTGATTTTATTGAATAAATTTACTCTTTATTGTATTGAATTTTGGTAAATATATCTGTTAAAATGAGACGTCATTGTTATTTTTGTGTGATTTTGATGACAATTTATCCATCACTCCATATATATATATATAAGCATACAGGGTAATCCAAAAAAAATGAACCCATTTCATGACACATTGCTTCAGTTCTCAAGTATCGTCATGGAATGAGTCAGTGACCATTTGAAAGAGGAGTTTTCTAAGTTTTGAATGGCTGTCACAGAGTCACCATAGTCACATTGTATCTCCAGCAATGTTCAGTTGTTTGTTTATCTCCAGAATGATGAGTCCTCAGCAAAATGTGTTCTGCGTTCTCAATAATAAATTTGGTTGTCATGGTGCAGTGTGCTGTTCCAAGTCAATTCACCATTAATCTGCCCTCTCCTAAGAACATTCAGTGGTGGTTTAAGTAGTTTCGAGAGAATGGGTGTCTGTGTAAAGGAAAAAGTCCAGGGTGACCACAAGTTTCAGAGGAACAAGTGGCAAGAATCTGTGCTGCATTTGCCATCACATAATCCACTATTTGGCATGTGTTAAGAAGTGCCTCACCAATGGATTTGTCATCCTGGGTATCACAATGAACTACATCTGCATCCAGTGTAAGACGATAAACTACGTCCAACAGCAAGGCCACTAATCAGAAGGTTTTGAGGAGTGTGGAACCACCTCTTAATTGCTGGTGTTCCCAGGTCCACCCTGATCCGGGGTGGTACCAGCTGTTAGGGTCCCAGCTATGGGCAAATAGTTAACCTGAAACTGAGGTAAAAAAGCATTATAAAAGTATAAAAATAGGTTTTAATACCAGAAATACTTTGTAAAAAAATTATTACCAGAAATAATTTTTTGAAGAAAAATCTGTTACCAGAAATCATTTTTTGAAGAAAAATATTACCAGCAATACGTTTTTGAAAAAAAATATTACTAACAATATATTTTTGAAAAAAATATTACCAGCTATACATTTTTTTTAAAAATATTAACAGAAATAGATTTTTGACAAAACAAAATATTACTGAGGGAAAAAAAAAAAGTCGTCAGCATTAAATAACCCATTGAGGTTGATAAGCCATAAAACACAACAAACCAAATAAACCAAACCAATGGATTGGTCAGGAGGCCAACACCTTGCTTGGTCTGCGAAATCCCCAGACCTCACTGTGTGTGATTCTTTTTTCTCTTTTTTTTCTTGGGGGATATGTAAAAGATCAAGTTTATGATCCACTGCTACCCACTAACCCTGATGAACTTAAACATCTGACAACAACTGTGATCAACTCAATGAATCATGATATGCTGGCAGGAATCTCTTATTGCATTGATGTTGCCCATGCTGCAAATAGTGGTCACATTGAACACCTGTAAGACAGGAAATAAAAGGATTGTGAACAGAATACTTGTCACTTGGCTGGAGTTTTTTTTATTGCTTTTCCTTATTAAAATATTGCATAATGAAATTGGTTCATTTATTTTTCCCACGCCAAATCAGTGATAGCAAATGGACTACACCAAAATGTACCAAACTCCAAATTTCTGTATCTAATTTGAAATTTTTGTACTTGATTTTCACATCTCCAGTTCATTGCTCTTGTCCTAGGCTGTTCCTCTTGCTGACAAACCATACATTCTGTCTTCTTACAACCAATAGTTAGTTCTTTCTTCCTGCTTTCTTTTACTAACTTGTTTAGTAAATTCATGCAGTCTTCTTTCTTTGTCTGCTATCAATATGGTGACATCTACCTATCTTGTGTTGCTTAGGCTATGACACTAATAATTTTACTATCATAGGCTTTATTGCTCATTTTACTATAAATAAGTATTGTTGGTTGAATTTGTTTAGTGGTATATCAACACCTCCATGGGTTATTTAATGCTGAAATCTAAATATCCCACACGCAGCATCCAATGACAGATATTTTGTATATAATTTTATACTTTTGGGGTAAAGGCATCTCCTTTTGGGGTAAGGGCATCTTCTTTAGATAGTTTGAAGATCATAAAATGTATTCCTGGTAATTTTACTATAAAATCCATTTTTATATATATTTTAAAGTGTTGTATTGTTGGTCATTTTATTATAAAAAGGTACTGTTCATTTTTGTTTTGGGGTTCCTTATTTGCCCATAGCTAGGACCCCCTAACAGGTGCTACCACCTAAGGTGAGGGTGTACCTGGGAATAGTAGCAGTTAAGAAGAGGTTTCACACACCTCAAAACCTTCAATCTCCCGATCATAAGACTTGCTGCCAGATGTAGTTCATGTAGGATGCTATATGAACAGAAACTATAGATAGATATTCTTCAAAAGCAATAAACATCTGAGATCAATTATCTAAACAATTCTTAGAATGACAATGAATCTTATTAAATTACAGAAGCTATATTTCTTCATCTCTGTCATAATTCATTAAAATAGATATTATGTTTCATGTAGAATTCTTTATGAGGGATTCTAAGGATAATTCTTGTTTGAGCTTTGGAATTGTTTACCATCACAACAAAAAAAACAAAACATGGTAACTTCCTAAGTTAGGAGAAAAAAAATCAGGGTAAAATATCTTAAAATATTTATTCTTTCTCCAGAAATGTAATTATTCAAAAATAATCTTGCAGAAATCAAGATTTATAAAGAAATTCATTTTTGAAAAATGAAAAGAAAGGATAAATAAGATGCAACCAGAATTACAAAAAGGTTGAAGGATGCAAAGGTTTTGGCATCATAAGATTGTCTAAAATGGCAGAAGATAAAGTCTTACAGAATAAAAACAGAAAAAACAGAATTAAACTGTTTGACATGTTTTAATATAACAGCATTATACCAAGAAGAATCCAAAAATACAACTTTCGTACTTGTCATTCCATTTATTAATAACTAGCAGCATGACCCCGCATTGCCCGTGTTTGATTCAAAAATTGTACAACTCATACAGCAATCGCTATCACGACTTAAAATATTTTTGCCCTTCCTTGCCTTTAAAGGAGTGCCCTTCCCCGTGCTGATGTTGCTACATGCCTTACTTCTTGCCTATCTCACATTGCGAATTTTTTCTAAGCTCTATACTAAACATTAAATCTGTTACAAAAAAAAGAACTAAACAAAATGAACACAAAACGATCAGCTTTAAAAAAAGGACTCGTAACTGGAAAAACCGAATTAAAAAAGAATGTTAATGTCAAATACTTTTTCAAACCCAACCGAGTTCTGCAGAATCAGAATCAACGTTAGTTTAAGCAAGCAAATGAGCCAATTCGAGTAAAGTGCCATGCAGATTTAAATTTTTCACACTTGTGACGAATGCATCTATCGAATTTTTTTTGCATGCTAGCATGCTAGTTAACATTCATGTCAGTCAGTTGTTGGCTCTCATGCTGGCCAGTAGAAAATGACCGCAAACTACATGAAAACTGCAATAGAAGCATGAAAAAATCGATTATTTCCACTATCGATGGGAGTTGGGGAATGCAAAGTTGGTCTTGGCTTTCCTGCTAACTTGGAGCATGTGCATGTAAATTTTGGTGCAAATCGTCGAAAATTGTGGCAGTGCATTCGTTACACACACATCCTGCCTTTTATAGATAGAGATTATACATAACATTAATGCCTGGCCTTTCGTATTTGAGGATACCCACCTACTAGGGTGGCTAACTAACTCCTATTGCAGATGCTTGCGCAGGCACAGAGCACACTTGTGGTTTATACTGCAATTATGCTGAACAGACATTAGTTACAATTTCTGGCAGAGAGCCAATCCCCTGCAACATTCTGAACAAGGCCAGTATGCTCAAACCCTGGGTCATGATGAACTGTGGTTTTATAGTAGCACAGTTATTGACGGCACCCAAGGGCTCTGTCTACCCAATTTAACTTACAAGGCTTGAGTCAACCTGTGGTATGGTTTTCAGGCACTTTCCGCATGCTGGGATTGCCTCCTCCAGACTGATAACATCAAGAAGTCAATTTCATGACAAATTGACAATGGTGAGTTTTGAACCAAGGTCTCATGATCAGTACTTTCTGTTCTATGCTAATAGTTTCTTCTCTTGCACTTCTCGCTTGTGGAACTCTCTTTCAGTTTCCTGCTTTCCTGTTAGTTACAATCTTTGAAAATTTAAATGCATTGTCATTTATCATCTGCTGTCTCTTTGGATTCTCTTCTTTTATTGTCCTTTCTGTTTCTTTCACTCTCAGTAATCTCTTGCATCTTAGTGGCTTTATTGCCTTGCTTTGGTTGAAATAATTAAAAAAACAGGCTATAAAATATTATTTACACTATTTACACTTTTCAGACTGTTGTCCTCATGTTTATTATCATACTAGACGACTCATGACCCACTGGTTCACTTGATGGTTCAGGTTATAAAACATCAAAGTTGATTTCAGCATTCTATTGAAATGAAGGTTAATTTTATTATGATTCAGTTAAATATTTCAATTCATTCGTGTTATCATTGGTCTGGTTTACAAGTTCATGCTTAATGTTTTACTCGTTGTTCACAGCATTTAATAGGAATAGAACTTTCTTAATAAACCTGAACTTTAAATCAGATTAACTGAAATATTTATTTTGATAAGCCAAAAAATATTTTTTGAATATTTAAAATATTGTTTGTTTAATGAAAGATGAAATATAAATAATTACTCTCCAAACAGGTCAAAACAGTAAAGCGGGATCTCTTTGTGTCTGTCTTAGATATAAAATATTTTAATTTAAAAAATTGTCTATTTGAAGAATGTTAAAATAAAAAATACTTGCTGTATAAACAACTTGTATTTTTAATTCTTATTCACTTAAATCATTACACGTCAGACAGATGCACCACACAAGCTCATATGCAATTGCAAACTTTTAGTATTATACTGCTAGATAGATTCACAACAGGTACATACCGGCCTTCTTCAGATGGTATATGTTGGAATTTCAAACCAAACAATTTATTTAGTCCACTGAAGTAGATTGTACCTTGCCTTTTCTGGATTTCTCATTTTCAGTTATCTCCCTTTAGTAACTCAACTCTCCAAGTTTTTGTTCACCTCTGCTGTTGCCAGGTATTGAACTCAAAACTCTTTGGGTCAAGTCACTGGATTACTTCAGCCAATGCTTTTATCTACTGAATCATATGACAATAAAGATGAGTACAACAGTCCAAACAATGTAAATAGTGTAAATAGTTACAATATCTTATCTCAGAAATATAGACAGTTATACTGGGTTTTTATTTGCAAAATTGTACAAATCGTGTAACAGAAAAATTGTCAGATTATGTTTTGAACTGTTTTTTTCTTAGAAATAATTAAAGATATCTTATTAAAATTCTCCAAAGTTTTTATAATACTATTGGACTCTACTTTGAACAATAAGAATGTATTTAGTTCTAAGTTGAAATGATGATCCCTCTTTGGAAGGACCTCCTTATCCCTTTTTCCTTCCTACAATTCCCTATTTTTTAAACTGATTTGCCATTCTCTTTAGGATTGCTGAATAGACTTTGAAGATGGAAGCCAGCTTATGAATGTTGGTGCCATTGCTGAAGACCTGAGAGATCTCTTTCCCCCACCATTGCTCAGTTGGGAAGGCATAATGGAGCGAACACAAAAACAATTTTAACCTAAAAAACTAAAAAAATTTTTTCAGTGATTCTTACGACAAAGGGTTTCAAGATGACTAAACATCTTATTGGAAAACCTAGGAAAAATAAACTCCATTAGTTTAGTATTTACATTAGTCGGACTATTGTCCTTATCTTTGTCGCCATATTTGTCACAATGTTTCAGCCGTTGTACGCTCCGGCCTTCTTCAGGTGGTTGGAATTTCAACCATCTGAAGAAGGCAGGAGCGTACAACAGCCGAAACGTTGTGAAAAATATGGCGACAAAGATGAGGACATTAGTCCGACTAATGTAAATACTGTACATAATACCTCATCTCAGAAAAATAGACAGACTCCATTAGTTTAGTGTTTTTTTTTTTTTTTTTTTTAGATAATAGACATTTTGTGGTATGGACACTTATCCCATGCTATTACATGATTTGGTCAATTTTGCTGTTAGACCCAGTACAATATTATTATACCTATATGGCAATAAGCGCTAGATAATTTTCTCACATATGAAAAGGAGGCTTGATGTAACAGAAATGCGGTTCTACAGAAGCATGCTGAGAATACCATAGACAAAACATGTGAGCAATGTAGAAATTTTAAGGAAAATGCAAAAAAAAAAAAAAAAAAGGATACCTATCCAGAGTTTAACTTTCTGTGACATGTAATGAAGATTTTCAAGTATTTGACACTCCTAGAATTTATTGAACACAGGACAGATGAGAAATATCCATTAACCTACGTAATGAGTTTTTGGGAAATGAATGGCAGGACAGGAACTGGAAAGCATAGTAAGGTGACAGACATTACCTAGAGCTACAAAGGAAGGAGCTAGGAAATTGTGAAGAGCTATAATCCCTTGACACTACTATTACACCTTTTTTATTTTAACTCTGCAATGGGTGAGAGCTTTATTATCCCATTTGAATTTCCCCCATTATGAGCATTATTATATATGTGATATAATAACACTGGAATGGAATGGCTGAAAGAAAAAAAGAATGACAAATGTTTTGTTGTCAGAGCAACTTTTATACTACTAAGATGTACAGAAAACTATATCTGTCTATATTTCTGAGATGAGGTATTATGTACACTATTTACATTATTCGGACTATTGTCCTCATCTTTGTTGCTCTTCATGCCATGTCTAATGGATATCAATTATGAGTTATCTCCTGTTAATTCACCTCTTCAAATTCTCCACTGTCTTAACTAGGTATTGAACTCTGAACTGTTTGGGTCCTGTCACTGGATCTAACCAACACCTTTATCCACTGTGTCATATCTCCTTAAGAACATCTGTGTATGAATTTCTGGGACTAATAAACTTAATGTCTTCAGCAACCATTTTTACCAGTGCTCATATTGCAATTTTTGTTGTTATTATTGCTTTTCTCTAGCACTCCTTATTGCTGGTTCCCATATTGTATTCATTTCTATGCTTGGTCATCTCAGATTTTTGTGGCCTAGCATATGTGCTGATCCCTTAAGTTTACAAATTTTCCAATGATGTTCTTTGTCTTTGATCTCAACCTAATCCCACAGAGGGTGGTGATCTCCCTTTTCTCTCCATATGTGGTCAGCTATGCCTGATTTTCCACTTCCCCTCATGTTACAGCTTTTTTGGTGTTCTTGAAGCCTTAGCCTGTCTCCCCTTTACATTTCTTTCTGCAGCTGCATGGGATGGCATACAAACAATCTTTAGTCATGATCTCCTCTATGGGGGTGGGGGGGTCTTACTTGGGAGAGATATCTACGAAGTGTCATGCAGCTTTTGAAGGTTGTCCTTCATGTTTTTCCTGATAACCGCTTCACATAAGGCAGGCAGACTGTTTTCTGAGTGTTGTTATCCTCCTCTTATACCCGCCTATCCCAGATTTTGGGGGCTGCCATGTACCCAGGGTATCTGTTACATTGTAGGGTACTACTTATACTGACCAATTCTTTATCTAATGTCTCTGGGTCGCCACTTACGACTTTTAGCCCATGTATGCTAGTGGCACTCCTGTCTTGTTTGGGGTGAATTGCTTTAAAAAGAAAAAGAAAATGAAAGGTATCACTGAGTAACCTGATTTTGAAACTTACCTTGGTTTTATTTCCTGGTGTCAATATCAAATTTATTTACTCTATACCTCTTCATCACAAATGTACATTTTTTTTTGTTTTTTTTTTCATTTTTTTTATTTGTAGAAAAAGTATTATCAAATCTGATTATAGAATTTAAATTACTTTCTTTTCGTTAGCCTCTGGGTGTAAAAACAAAGGTTTGATTTCACCCAATACAACTTCAATATTGATTTTTAGAATATTTTTTTTTTCTTTTAGAATTTTTTTTTTTTTTTTTAATCATATCACCCCAAGCAAGACAATAATGCTACAAGGGTGCATGGGGTTACTGGGAGTAAAAGAGAATGAGAAAATTTTTAGTGAGGCGAAGGGTAATAAAAGGGCAGCTTTCAGGAAGACAGAAGATTGCAATTGCCATTACATTTAAAATTTTGAACAGTGTAGATTATGGGTATTACAGTCCTTCATGATCCACAGTGTTCTCATTATTATGAGCATTACAGACCTTCATGTTCAACAGCTTCTTTAAATTCTAGTATTTCTTCTAAATCTTTCCATTTTTTTAATATTTATTCTGTAGCTAACTTAAATAGCAGTGTGTGTAATCTGGTTCATCATTCCCTTCTAAAGAAACCATTGTTAACAAATTCTACCAACTTGGGGCTGAATTAAACGTAATCTAGAAGACAATGACTGCAACTGATTTCTCCAAAAGGTACTCAGGTCAATTATATTTGAGTAAAATGCCAAAAATTAGTAAATAATCATTTCAGAAGGATGGAAATTCGTTAACTTACGTCCCTATAACAATTAGAAAAATACATTTTTAAAAACTTGCATGTGAAAACTTTCTACTAATAGGACTAAAAATAAAATATGGCATTAATTTTGGCAGTAAGGGTAAACTCGTATTAAAGATTCTACTGGAAATAAAATGGGGTTTCTCTTTTTTATTGCTTTTAAGTAATAAACTGATCACTCATACAAAATGTGAAAACATTTTAATAATAATAATAAGGACATAACAATATAGGGTGTCAGGTAAGTGTTCACAGAAAATATATTCTAAAAAAGGAATATGTTCAAGAGGGTATATTAGCCACAAGGTTATATCACTTAGAAATTTTATATATTGATTCTTTCAGATTGAGAGAATATTGCAGGATATATGAAATAGCTTTAATAATCTTTCTGTCATTTTTACTCATGTGAAAATTTCTTTCCTTTGACATCAGTTTTACATGAATAGATTATTTAAAAACTGTTTTTTTTTTTTTTTATATTTATTTTTTCTTATATAAAATCTTAATTTTTCCCCATGAGCCTTCTCTCTTTCTTTGATTTTGTTTCTGTATTTAATTTCATTGTTTTTCTTTAATTTCTTTCTTCTTCAATTCTCTCCTGTGTTTTTCTGATTCATTTTTTGGAACAACACCTCTTCTCCTCCTACTTTTTCAATGACTACTACTACTGACTCTTACTTTTTTTTCCTTTTATAGTTATTTTAAAAAAAAAAAAAAAAAAAAAATTGTTTAAAAATTAATCTGCAGTCAATTTTCTAAAAATATGCACACACACATATATATATATATATATATATATATATACACACACACACACACACTAGCTTAAAAGCCACCATATCAGGAGGTGACATATAAGCTCGCTCCTGTGGAGAGCTCTTGATTGGGACTTCATCTTAATAACAAAGTACATAAATGTACATGTATCTGTGTGTGTGTGTGTGTATATATATATATATATATATATATATATATATATATATACAAAACATACTCCTGCATACTCACAGCCTGACCACATACATCCTGCACACATACACATATATGTAATTGTTAAATTTCTGTATATGTAATTAAAATAAGTGTATGCTTATATCCTGTTATCATTCATTATATGCTTCATTTTCATTTAATAATTAGTTTATTTGTATTTTGCCTTGGTGTTATATATTGAGATATTAATTATGGGGGAGGGGTAGATTTGTTCATTTTTTTTTTGTTTGCTTGTGTGTGTGTATGTATATATATATATATATATATATATATATATATATATATATATATATATATATATATGCGCGCACACATACACACTTAAACTTTTAATCGGGAATGCCAACCTTTCATTTTTGCCTTGCATTGTTGCAGGTGATGAAAAATGGGTTTTGCATTCCAACAAAAAACAAAAAAGACAGTGGTTATCACAAAATGAGAAATCAGTGCCTATGCTAAAATGATGACTTCACCCAATGTTTAGTGATGTATGAAAGGTGTCATCCATTATGAGCCACAGGTACCTGGAAGGACCCTCAGTACAGGTGTTTATTATTAGCAACTTGATTGAATAAATGAAGCATTATGGTGGAAGTGTTCTACTTTGCTAATCAGAAAAAAGATTTTATTTTCTATAACGACAATGCAAAGGCACACAAATCTACAACCCCCCCATACACACAAAAAAGACAATGATGATGAGAGGTTTTTCGCTATCCTCCATATTCACCAGATATTTTTAGCAGCTATAGATTTTCATTTGTTTTAATCACCAGAACCTTTTCATAAGTGGCAGGATGTTCAGAAACAAATAAAAGGTTGACATTGAAAATTTTGCTTCCCATTGGGCTGCAGTAGTTGTAAATGATGGTGATTATAGTTTTGATAATATCTAAATCAACTTAACTTGCATTGGTTTTTATACCCTTTCTGGTTAAACATAATTCATTTGCAAATGGCCTAATATTAAGTTTTTTAAATTTCTTATAACTTTAGAGTAACAGTTTTATTCATGCAAAGAGAAAATGCTGATCAAGCATAAAAATCACAAAGAAATCTGAAACAATATTCAATAAAGGCCAATGAGTTAAAAACTGGGAAGAATTACTTTGGTTTGATTTAATCTGTGAGTTGTCAAATTCCTATGACCCAACCCATTTGACATTTCTCTTCATAACAATGTTGTGCTTTGTCATTTATAATAATGTTAGTTGATATCAACTGCATGCAAAAAATGTTTAGACAACTTCCTGTTGTTCACATTGCATTGTGGGATGCATTTGTTATTTTATTTCATCCATTTGTATTTTTGATATTTCATTATTTGAGTCTTAGTTTTTGACTGGTACACAAATGCAATATTGCTGTAACAAAATTGGTCATTTCTTGATAAAAATAATTGCTACAGTGATGGAAATAAATTTAATGTGCACTATAAGCCAAAAGTTTGGGGCCAACCTCTGGATTTTGAAGAATCACCTAAAAATTAAAGGTTCACTTTTTCAAAATGAATTTATGAGTTCATTTTGGACTTTATCTCCTTGAAGGATTTTATCATATATTCAATAATAATAATGAAATTAACCTAGTAATGTATAAAGTTAGTTTATGTTTTATCCCATACCTACAAACACTAATGGGTATGTCCCAATCCTCATTAATATATTAGACACTATTGTAAGTGGGGGGGGGGTAATATGTTGTCTAAGTAGTCTGCCACTAGCAGTGGTTTACCTACTTCATGCCGCTAGCGAGTATTGTATTTTGTTGATGTGATAAAGATTACCATTTTCATTCCCAACCTCTGTTTAAGCTAAGCCACATTTGGTAACCTTTTCTAGGTTAAAACAGTTTAAAATTTCCTCTTTTTGCCTAACATTACAAATGGTAATCTTACGGATGGTGGATTTTAAATTTTAGGAACCCCACCATTGTCCATTCTTCTTGCAAGTATCTTTCTTATTTATTGTTTCTTTCTAATAAGTGATATGGAAAGAAATTTAATTCAAGTTAATGACAGATTTCAGAAATACATAATTTTTTTCTTTTCTAATGAATTCTACAAAGTCATAAAATTTTGTTTTAAAATCAATTATAAATAAAGAACAAAAAACAGCAAAAGGGCAGATTAAAAAGTGCAGTTTTTGTCTATATTGACTCCTCCTCCTGCTCTTCATCAATTACCACCAATAACTTAAAAGAAATGATGGGATATGTTTGGAATTTTAGTTTTATATATATATATATATATATATATATACTAGCAGTATAACCCTTCTTCAACTGGGTGTTTCATTACTGGGAATATTTGCTGTTCAATTGGAGTAGTTTAAGTTTAAAGTCAGCCCACCCGAAAATCAATATTAGTAACAACAATTGGATGCAACTGAGGCATATCCCAAAATGGGGGGGGTTAAGAATTTAAATGGGGTTGGCCCTCTTCCATGGACCGTCATAATATACAATAATTTTTATTTATAATATATATCTTTTTATAATTCTAATAATCTTTTGCATTAGATTTCAACACTCTAAATTGATTGTATGCTGTTTTTATAGACATTAAATTTTGCCTTTGATTTTTGCGCAAAGTGTAAAAAATCAGATTTTTTAGATTTTTCACCTTCAAGGTTGTAATTTTTTCCAGCCAATTTTTGACTCAAAACAGGCACCGAAGAATTATTTAGAAAAAAATTCATTTGAAATCAGATGAAAACTGTGAAAATGCATAAACAACATCTGATCACATGATACACACACATGCGCACACACACACACATATATATATATATATATATATATATATATATATATATATACACACACATACACACAATTTTGAGAATTACAGATATATACTAGCAGCATGGACTGGTGTTGCCCATGCTTGATTCAAAAATCGTACGACTCTTACAGCAATCACTATCACTTGACTTAAAATATTTTTGCCCTTCCTTGCCTTTAAAGGAGTGCCCTTTGCCATGCTGATGTTGCTACATGCCTTACTTCTTGCCTATCTCACACTGCAAATTTTTTCTAAGCTCTATACTAAACATTAAACCCAACCGAGTTCTGCATAATCAGAATCGACGTTAGTTTAAGCAAGCAAATGAGCCAATTGGAGTAAAGTGCCACGCAGATTTAAATTTTTCACACTTGTGATGAATGCAGCTATCAATATTTTTTGCATGCTAGTTAACATTCATGTCAGTCAGCTGTTGGCTCTTACGCTGGTTAATAGAATCTTCCTGCCTATTCATGGCAGCCAGCTATAGGCTCTCACTCTGGCCAGTAGAAAATAGCTGCATACTACATGAAAACTGCAATAGAAGCATGAAAAAATCGATTATTTCCACTATCGATGGGAATTGGGAAATGCAAAGTCAATCTTGGCCTTGCCACTAACTTGGAGTATGTGCATGTAAATTTTGGTGCAAATCCGTCAAAAATTGCGACTGTGCCTTCGTTACACACACACACACATATCCTGCCTTTTATATATATATATATATATATATATAGCAATGGTAACAAATCTGTTGGTATATAATCCAAGTGGATCTTAGTAATATAAAATATTAAAATAAATCCATAAATGGAGCTCAATGTATTTATTATTATTAGGTTGGTGCAAAAATAATGTCATTTTCTCACATATGTTACTATGTGAGAAAACAACATTATTTTTGCACCAACCTAATATTATTTATATATAACACAACTAAATCCAAAATTACCTCATACAGGTATAGAACTATTTCAGCCAACACAATGTACGTCGGTCTTATTCAGCCCTGGTAGATAGACAGTCCATCTACCAGAGATGAATAAGACCAACGTACTTCGCATTGCCAGAAATACATCTATACCCATATGAGGTAATTTGGGATTTTGATGTGTAATTTATATGCTCTGTTATAATAAATACATTGAGCTCTTTTTGTGGATCAGTTTTAATATTTTATATTACTAGGATTCACTTGGATTATATACCAACAGATTTATTACCTGTATTATATATACACACACACACACACATATATATATATATATATATATATATATATATATATGTATGTATAAATGGAATGTTGTATGTTTTTCAAAAATAATTTACTAGCTCACTTCAGTCCAGAGGGACATTCTCTTTCTGAAAGGTTTTATCATATGTTCAATAATAATAATATGAAATTAGTCCATTAGGGGCATAAAATTTCCTTAAAATTTTTAGCTCTTTTTACCTAATCTATGTTGCTGACTTATGATGAAGTGGCAAATTTTAAATTACAGGTAATCCCCCTCCCCATCTTCAAAAGAATTGGACATGATTCAGTAATTGGTGAAATAGTTTCCACATTCTACCTTAGTAGGATTTAATTAAACTAAAGATGTTATGAATCCTACTAATTATTAAATCGGGAGGATGTCCTAAAATTTTCAGTCAATAGTCAATAATGGTATTCCAAATTCTTAAGGAACTGGTTTGATAAGGGTAGGTAATCTTTAGGAACCTGTTCGGCTTTTGTTTTTTTTCAGTCTGAGAATAGAACAAATCATTTTATAGTATCAAAAAAAATTTAACTGTTTTGATAATTTAATAGAAAATATTTATTTACTGAGGTATTTTCAGATTGAAATTCTTTTCTTATCATATTTCTGTTCAGAAATCTGATGCTTTTTGACTTACAGCAATGGTATTAAATATATTTTTAGTTCTTTAGTTAGTTTTGGGTACAACAGGTTTATTGTAGTTTCTCATTACATTTTCCACATACTCACAGAAATCCTTAGCAGATATCTCATGGCAAAATACTTTACAAAAGTATAGCAAAGAAAATAGCGACTTACCTCATCAAACCAAGCGACAGTGCATCTGTGTATCCTTCGATGAAAAATGTGGCGAAAAAAAATTACTTAACAAAAAATAAAGACATGCTGAAGATGGAATATTGAAATTAAAAAACAAGTATTGAGCGTCCTTTCCTAGCTGTCAACAAATGAAAAAAATGCTAGGCCGATAAAAGCAGTTGCTCTCGAATCAAGAAGAAAAACTTTGGGTATTTTGGCTACCACGTTTGTCGGAGTGTGAGTTATTTTTCTGATTGGTTGCGTGCATTGTGATTTGTGAGATAATGCCTGCGAATCGAGTTTTCGTCATTTTCTTTCTGTCCCCGATGTTTGAGTCTGAACTTAGTGATTTATTCTCTACGTTGTGGAAGTAATCTGCAAGAAATACTTCCTTTGCAATCCCAGATCGCTTACAAAAAATCCAGTAACTTCTCTTCGCCATCTTTCCAGGGAACTACAGTGTTTTCCAAAAATCTGGGTTCATATTAACTAATTCATAAATTTTATGATTTCTGTTATGAGAGTTACTGCTTGTACCATCAAAATCCATTAGTCTTAATCTCATATTTATTATTCAGTAATTTTTGATGCAGAAGACTCACATTGTTCTTAACAAAATGAATATGCTGAAATTCTTTAGAAGCTGTTATCTATGTCTTTCATTTATTTATTTTTCTTCCTCTGCTGACTGTTGTTTATTGTTGTGATGTGGGGGGGGCTATTAGAGTTTTTCTAGTGTAGCAGGAAATCTGGGGTTCTGTAGCACAGATACTGGAAACACACCTGTAACGGATTCTGGTTCAGTACGCACTGATGTTGACCTGTGTTGAACACAAAAACCTACTCACTTCTCAGCAAACTCTCACCTTTTTATATGTTCTTGCGAATCCAGAGAATTTGCATACTGAGCATGCAGCCAGCCTCAATCTGACTCAATGACACATGCGCCTCATCATTCCAACACTGATGCTCGAACAGTTTGCCTCACTAGCAATTCGCTTGTCCTATATAGACTGTTACTCTAGCCCTCTTGGATCTCCGAGGTAATTCTCCAGCACAACTAGGTATGAACACAAGCATCACTTAGCTAATATTTTACCTAGACTATCAGCTATTAATATACAAGATTATTTTCCGATAATCTAACAACCAATTTGCTAACTTTTTATAATTTTAAGAATCAGTTTGTGTGAATTGGTGCAATACCACCAATATATCTCAATGCAGCAGTAACATCTTTGCTGACAATTTGGGAAGAATAAAAGAAAGGGCTTATAACCCGATTCAATAAATAACATTTTTTTCAAATAATTTGTGGTGGGTAAAAAATTTTATTATGGCTTTTAAGACAGACATTTTAAAAGTATGTATTAGCAAAAGTATGTACAAATATATTAAAACAAATGGATGGGAGAAGAGCAAGGATGAGAGAAAGACATTTACACACTGTAAAACGGTGAATCAAAAAATATAATAAAAGCAAGAAAGAGAAGCTAACCGGGTATCATACCTTGCTCTTCAGAGCTCAATCGAAGACAAAACTTATAAATATGTACAGAATTTCCTAAGAGAGTGGGTGGGGGAGAAAAAGTGCTATCAAAGAATCAACAATATGACTCCCAGGCAGATTACATAAAGGAAATAAAAGAAATAAAATATCAGAATTTTATATATCACATGATTACGAGCCCCGTAACTCATTAGCTTCTTTAGGATACCACATGTACCGTAGCAGTAGGTGTGTCTCGGCAAGATTTTGGGCCTATTCAAATTCAAGCTAGATTTGAATGAAACTTTTCTTTCTCTTTGATTTGTTGCCATACTGAAGCTAAAAAAAGCCAATTTGCCCTATTATCTATGCAGTTTGAATTTAGTTTTCCTTCTCTTAAGTTGGTTACTGTACCAAAGTTAAAGAACATCCCCTATTATTTATGGGATTAAAATATTTATAAAGAAATAGGGATTAAAAATGAAATATCTGTACATATCTATAAGTCTACCATTCATCTATGCTTAGAATATCGCTGCCACATATGTTCCGGTTCCCCTGCTATTTACCGTGAGCTCCTTGATAAAATCCAAAGAATCGGCAATATTATTGGTGCTGATCTGGCAACTCAGCTTGAGTCACTTTCCCACCACCATAAGGTTACCTCTTTGTGGCTTTTCTATAAATACTTTCATGGTAATTGTTTAGATGAGCTCTTTTCTATGGGACCTAATCTTTATGAATTTAAGCACAATAGACTGGCATCGAGATCTCATCAATTTGCAGTTAAGCTGGCTAGATGTAGCCATAAATTCTATGCTAACAGTTTCTTTTCTCACACTTCTGCTTGTGGAACTCCCTTCCGGCTCCATGCTTTCTAGTTAACTTTAATCTGCAAAAATCTAAATGCAGTGTCAATCGCTATCTACTGTCCTCCTGATTACTCTTTCCTCTTCCTGCTCATTATTAATGATTCTGTTCCTAATTCTTCCACACTGTGTAACCTCTTGTGCCTTAGTGAGTTTATTTCCTTGCATGTGTTTTTTAGCATTCCACCCCAAGCAAGGTGGGAGTGCCACTAGCACGCAAGGGGTTACAGAAAGATTAAAGAGGTGTGGTAAAGGAAAGGATGAAGACAAAGATGGGGCATTAGATCAAGGCATTTGAAGGTGTTGATTGACATTGCATTTGAATAGTTGAAGATTATAGCTATCAGGGAAGCAAGTAAGAGGAAGAGAGTTCCACAGACGGGAAGTGCGAGACATGAAGCTATTGGAGTAGAAACGACAGCTACATTTAACCGTTTCAACAGCAAAAGGGTAGAACTGAGATGCCAACCTAGTAGTATGCTTAAATTCATGCAGTTTGAGAACCAGCGAAAGTAGTTCGTTGGAGCAGTTACCGCAAAAGTATTTATAGAAAAGACAGAGAAGTTACGGCATGTCTATAAGATAGTGACTGTAAACAAGATGCCAGATCAGGGCCAATCACATTGCATATCCGTCTCTGGATTTTGTCGAGGACCTTAACACAAACAGTGGGGGCACCAGACCATATATGGCAGCAGTATTCCATGCAAGGGCAAATGATTGATTTATAGATTTGAAAGATAGACTCGAGCGAGAAAAACTTTCTGGCGCGACACAGAGAACCAACTTTCCATGCAGGAGATGAAGCGATTGATTCAGGTCAGTGGTCAGCATGAGACCAAGTATTCACAGAGAGGTGCTCTTATGGAGTTGAGCATCAGACATTCTAATAGGAGGCAGGGAGGGTTCTCTGTGGTGGGTAAAAGAGAGCAGTTTTATTTTTTGAGGCATTAAAGTTAACCAGCCATATCAATTTAAAAAAATAATATGATTTAAAGATTAATTCATCTATAGAATAACTGTTATAAAACTGATAATGGTTTAATAATGATTTAAAGATTAATTCATCTATAGAGTAATTGTTCTAAAACTGATAAATAATCTCCTCTTCCAAAATGGTTTAGTTTCAAATGGAAACTTGTTTTCTCTGGATTTACATATATTTATATCCATTACTTCGTCCAGGAATAAATAATCTTCATTTTTCACAAAATAATTTAACTGATAGTTTTTATAACCTCTTCTGAAATTAATTAGACAATAACATCAAATTAGACCTTTTAGTCCATTGTGCAAAGAAGTCTTTTATATTAATGACTACACCAAACCTCCAATAAGCCCTACTCTTTAGATTCAATGTGTTTTTATATTGATGACATAATGAGACCCGTCCTGGGTAAGACGATAAACTACATCCAACAGCAAGGCCTCTGACCAGGAGGTTTTGAGGAGCATGGAACCACCTCTTAATTGCTGATGCTCCCAGGTCCACCCTGACTCGGGGTGGTAGTATTTGTTAGGGTCCCACCTATGGGCAAATAGTTAACCCCCAAACTGGGGTCAAAACATTATGAAAGTGTAAAAATAGATTTTACATTTTTGAAGAAAAGAAATATTACCAAAAATAGAAATATGAAGGAAAAAAATATTACCAGCAACAAAAATTTTGTTGGCATTAAATAAACCATTGAGGTTGATATGCCGTAAAACAAACCAAACCAAATATAATGAGACCTTCAATAAAGTCTTGTTTTTGATTAAGCATATATTTAAACTTTCAGTGAGTTTTTTTTTTAGTTCTGAGATGAACAGTTTGAACCATGTTGTTATGTCTGGAAGAATTAAGATCTACAAAAATTAACAATTCTTAGTATATTCATGGGATAGATATGTCACTTTTGGATGGATAATTTTATCTATACAAATATATTTATTATAATAGATATAATGTTATATATGCTAATATACAAGGTGCAATGTATAAATTGTCATCTAAATTACATAAAAATGAAAATACTTTTATTAATACTTTACATTTTAACAGACATATTTACCAAAATTATACAAAACTAACTTGGAATACTAAAGAGTAAATTTATTCAATAAAATCACCATTGGCTTCAACCACAGCCTCCAGATGACTTCAGAATCTCCTGCAACTTTTCTAGATGGTCTCCTAGTTTAAGTTTTATGTGGATGCTCCGATAATCCTTGCCTTCAGTTCATCTTTGGTGTTACAAGGACTTTTGTTAGTCTATTGCTCAACTGCACCCCACACATAATAATTTGGGGAGTTAGGTGGCCAGATGTAAGGGTTGATGTGGTCACAGAAATTTTCTGACAGCTATGACTGGGTTCTCCTGCTTGTGCGGCATGGTGCAGAGTACTGTTAACAGCAGCCACCCTCTTGACTCAGGGCAGCACTACTTCCTCGAGGTACTTGATGTAAGGCCTTCGTGTTGAGTTTGAGACCCTGTGGGAAGATCAATGGAGGCATAACGTTGCCATCACTAGCAATAGCTCCAAACATCTTTGTAATCACCATTCAACTCATCCAACTGTTTTTGAGTCTGCTGCACTGTTTTCAGATTGACACCCAAACAGTCTGAAATGTTTGCATTGGAAAGCCAGCATGAAAGACATTTCCAAATTTTTGAAGTAAATTATGTCATGGCGCTCTTTCACTGACAGACGGTGCCCAACTGACCCTACTAAATTGTACAGTCAACAAAACAAAAAAACCAATGCATATGCACAAAATAATAAAAAATTAAATGGTGATAATTTACCCATCACACCCTTAGTGTGTGTGTGTGTGTGTGTGTGTGTGTGTATCAATTTCAAAGTATGAGGATCTGACAACCCCATATATATATATATATATATATATATATATATATATACACACAGATATGCCAGACTCCCCCCATTGTATTCGACATATGAGGGTCAAACAACTCCGTTCCTAGAGACCGACAGCCAGACACCTACATCTATGATTTGATTATAGTACTGAAAGCTTTGTGCAGAACCAACCACACTTTTTGAAGGGCTGAATACAGAGACCTGATGCACTCTGTACCACAAGATCCCCAAATGATCTTCCACGTGTTCTGAATTCAGAGTTGTCCTTCTCTTTTACCAGTTGCGATCCAAGGCTATAGAACCCAGTCTGTTCTGCTATTTACCCATAGCTAGTGGGGAAAAGAGGATTCATACCTTTCCCAAGAGTATTAGCATATAAGTGAATATAATGGATTTGACTGGAATCCAAAGTCAGATTTCTGATTCCTCAGTCTAAGCTGCTATCCACTATGCCTCCATATTTTATATATATATATATATATATTTTTAATGACGTCACTCATTATGAAATGGACAAATTTCAACAATTATTTTTTAAAACATTTTTTATTTTTTTTATTTACTTAAATATTTGTATCTATAAAAAAGAACGTATAAAAATGTCTTAAAATAAATATATATATATATAATACTGTACACTATGATAAATATTAATTTTTGATATTAACAACCCTTTTCTTCCTATTTTTAATGTATCCTTTAGTAAAATAATTTTCAACACATTTCTAGATTGAACTCATTGTCGCTTTGAATTTATACAGAAAATCTTCATGATTTCTTCAAATGAACAGTAATCTATAGATACATTGTTTTTTTAACACAAAATGTTATTCAAAGATAAGACAAAAATGATCCCAATGGGTTATCCCTAGACATAGACAGTGGAACGAGAACAGTCTACCCCAACAGGCATGTTGCAAAGACACTATCAATGTTGGAAAGTGAGGATTGTGCCGCCCTAATGCAGATATAGCAGCCATACTTCATTTTTCATCTAATCTGACACTTGCAAAGATAGGCAAATGCATAGCAAGACACAAAAGTAATTTAAAATAAAACTCAGTTAAGATGAATCAGTAATTAAAGTTTATGATAATTATCTATAACTATCAATAATTAATATCAAATATTGTCACAAATATTCATGAATTAAATAAAATATTCAATAAAGGGTAAATATTAAAAACTTAAAGCTACAAAACCAATTTGCCATTTGCTTTTGTTTCATTATAATCATCTGCATTAAAAAAAACAAATGCACAAATTCCTGGGACAGTAATTGCAATTCATTGCTGGCTATTAATCAACAAGAGTTTTATCAGCAATTAGCTATCCAAATGCTACAATGAGAGCTGAACTAATTAATGGTTCAAATCTTAGGAAAGTTAATGACAAAGTGGAAAAGATTTTGTGACATGTTTTGTCACTTAGGACTTGAGTAGGCTAATGTAATGTCTTTGTTCGTAGAAATTGTATGTGTAGAAAGGGGTTCTTAAACTCAAAATATTTCAACTGTTATACCATCCAACCTTACAAATCATTTATTCAGTTTGAGGGTCAGTAGTATTAATTCTGCTCTTACCACAACAATCTACCCTGGTGAATGGAATAAATGGTTCAGTTTGAAATTCTTAGAAAGTAGAACAGAAATATGAAGAAAATTAAAAGTTGCAACTTGAGATGCTTGTCCAAACAGGTGGATGATGACAATTCCTTATCTTAAAAATTCCAACATAAATATATTTGTATTAGCT
The DNA here is from genome assembly GCA_963932145.1 of Acanthosepion lycidas. NCBI lineage: Eukaryota > Metazoa > Mollusca > Cephalopoda > Sepiida > Sepiidae > Acanthosepion > Acanthosepion lycidas. The sequence continues at coordinate 11,202,379 of OZ010608.1, read as the reverse complement.
TGGTGCAAAAATAATGACGTAATAATGTCGTTTTTTGACGTATTTTTTAACGTCAAAAAACGACCAACCTAATACCTATTTTCCTTTACTGCAAAAATTTGTTTCTTTTACTTACCAAGAATTATGCAAATTCTGTGTAATGCATTTTGTCCTTCATTGGACTAAAGTAATGCTTTGGTTGATGGGATTATATATGTGTAGGAAGTGGGAGAATATAAAAATGCAAACGTTGGTTATAATTATGGCTAGTTAGGACATGTTGAAAATATTGGAATGCTGAAATTTTAAACTTTTAAATTTTATTTTATTTTCTATTTTTTTCTTAAGATATACCTGGGTTTGTAATCTCATCAGTTTTTTTTATATCACTTTTATTGTTAAATATCCTTATTGTGATAACCATGGAAATGTTGTAAGAACCTGGATATAAATTTATTGTTGATGATTGAGTGATTAAAGCCCTTTCTATACAATTTCACCTTAATAAATTACTTTCTCTTCTAATTAAAGTATCATTTTTTTTAATCAAAATTTTGGCCACTTATTACAGTGAGAAACCAATGAATTGAGGGTTTTGTCTTGTGAAAGATCACTTTTGTGCTTATATTATCTTTTATTTAAATTACTCAAGGTTTCACCTATATATTGCTTGTGGCAATTATTACAGGTGACAGAGTATATTCCTCCTTCAACACTTAGCTTATTATTTTATTTTGTATTAAGTTTGTTATTGTTCTTGGAAGTATTTGCAGTAATTTTTATGTTAAGCTTAGATAAATTCTTTTCAATTGTAGCTGTGATAGTTGGTGGGTATATATATGTATATATCTTAATTTGTTGTATTTTCTAGAATAGTTCACTCTTTTATTTGGAAATATTTGATGAGCTTTCTGTTTTGCACTGAATATAAAAGAATTTGGGGAGCTTAAAAGTATTTTCAATATATTTATCTTCTTCATGTAAATACTGAGGGATGCAAAATAGAAATTTGAGATCGTTGTTATTATTTTATTTGCAATTGACACTTAGTTTGAAGTTTTAACAGTATGGTTTAACACAGTATTAAGGAAATGTAATGTGTTGTTTAGGGAGGCATGGTAGAGTAATGGATAGTGGCTTGGATTGTTGAATTGAAGAGCAGAGTTCAAATTCCAATCGAATCCATTACATTCACTTACATGCTAATACCCTTGGGAAAGGTATGAATCCTCTTCTTCTCCCCCCAGCTATGGGTAAATAGCAGCGAAGATCGAGTTCTATAACTTTGGATGGTGACTGGTCTACTGCAGAAAGAAATGACAACTGACTGCAGGAAAAAGTCTGCTTCATCAGTCTTATATCAAGAGATACATGATCGCCTAAGCATGTATCACGCATGGCACATAATTGATGACTGAATGTGTTTTTTGTTTCTGTTTCATGAGTTATTTTTATTGTATGTTTTTCTTACCAAGTTCATCTACAAGGTCAGGTGAAAATATACTGGTAAGGACCAAATTCAAGAAGCTCTAAGGAAAGACCAGCAAAAAGCCCATTAAGTGAAACCATTTGTAATCTGAATTTTTTGTTTAAAGAAATTATTGTTAACCTTTTGAGCCCTGTATTCCTGAACAATTTTAATCCTTCCACCTGAGCTTCTGAATCAAAATTCACAAATAATTTGTATGTAATGTTTCACAGTAGATATAAAAATAGTTCCAAGTTTTTCAGCTGGTAGCTAGGCATTAAGTCATTTTTCTCTACCTCCGTTCAACCGGTGACTGGGCATCAAGTTATTTTTCTCTATCATTGTTCAACCGGTATCTGGGCTTTACATCATGTTTCTCTACCACCAGTAAAGCAGTGGTCAAAGCTCAAAAGGTTAAAGTTGAAATAACAGTTGATTTGTTATGAGTTAGCAAATTTGTATAACTTTAGCTAGTGGAGGTTTATTTTTGATTGTATTTGTTAATAGAAACTTTGATGTAAAGAGATTTAACATCTAAGCAAGCTTTGGGTTTATCAGTCATATTAATTCCCCTTAGTATTTTTACCATTACAACCAAAGATATTTGCAGTTTCTCTTCTTTTTAATATATATATATATAAGGTTAATGGTCAGAGTTGAATCAGACCAGGAAACAGTAGTATAAAAAGTGCTCAATACATGTGTGAAAAAAATAAAGTAAAAGTAACATGTACAGCTTTAAACTTTAAAAATTAGGAGATCGGACAGGATATGCAACCTTGGTTTTGACCTCACAGTCTCATCAGGCTAATTCTATCAACTGACCAACCAATGCTTTATTTTTAAAAATAAAATAAACAATAAATGCTACATTACTATTTTTCAAAAGTAAATAATTAAATAAACAAATGCATGATGGTCAAATGCATAATATTGAGTGTAATAGAAAGGTGGGGGGTAAGGAGGGGGAAGAAGAAAAAGGAAAAAAGTGAAGAAAACAAGGGAATAGAAGAAAGCAAGAAAGTGTATCATAAGTGTATAAAGAAAATCAGGTGAAAAGAAAAGCAAATGTAACGTAAATTTAAGGAAGAGTGTCTTGTAAATGTATGGAAGGATGGGAGGGGAAGCAAACATAAATTTTAAATTACATTTTTTATCCGGTCTCATATTCACTTAATAAAAATTTTTTGATATGAAAGCGAGGACTTAAGATTTCAGATCTCTGGTTTAAAAAGTTTTTTTTTTTGATCCAGAAATGTCATAATCGCTAGTTTCTCATGTTGATAAAGGTAACAAATGCAGGTATGATTGCTGTATGCTTTTACCTTTTTTAAAAATTTTCCACCTTACAAAAGGATCCCTGTTGTTTACTTCTTTTAGATTCCACATATGACTAGCAAGTTTGGTATAGTATCTAAGGATAAAGATGATCTGTGGTTATACCATCAATGCTTAAAAGAACCTTCAGTGCAACCTGTATATGTTTTATTTTGACCATTAATATCAGTTACTTCTGCTTTATAAATTATGTCTTCTGTTTTACAAGGTCCATTTAACGGGCATCTAATTTTATTTCTACAGTTGCATAAATTACTAGTGTTATTTTGCTGCACATTAGTTTTAAGATTTCTGGTATTTTGTCTATTTATTATTGTATCTAAATTACTAGTGCAACTGTAGCTTAATTTAACTGTATTTTTATTGAATATCTTATACAACTATGAATTTTTTGGGAAGTGTTTATTAAGCAACTCAAAAGATAATTTAGCTATTTTACATTTTACCTCTAAGTTAAAAGGGGTTTGAAAAAAGAAAAAAAAGAATATGAGAAGAATTTAAAGGTAGATAGTCACAAAACCAAACTAGAATTTAAACCTCAACAATTTAAACAGAATATGAAGAACAATTTAATGAAAAGAACAAATATTATTTGGTTTAACACCCCTTTTAACTTAGAGGTAAAATGGAAAATAGGTAAATTGTTTTTCAAGTTGCTTAATAAACACTTCCCAAAGAATTCAGACAGCAGCTGAGAAATTGTTACCAAACCTAGCCAAATCAACACCTCAGCTAGACAAAAAGAAATGTTAAATTAAATTCTACCAGAGTTGAATAAGCCCAATGTACTTAACATTGGTTGAAATCAATTTATACCAAAATGAGGTAATTTTGGATTTTTTTGCTGTGTAATTTATATGCTCTGTTCGGTTGTGAACTGGGGCAGGAATTGGCTGGTTAACTTTAATGCCTCAAAAACAAAACTGCTCTCTATTAATCACCACAGAGATCCTTCCCTGCCCTCCATTAGAATGTCTGACACTCAACTTTTCAAGAGCATCTCTCTGCGGCTGCTCGGTCTCACGTTGACTGCTGACCTGAGATGGAACAAATACATTGAGTCAATTGCTTCGTCCACCATAAGGAAAGTTGGCTCCCTGTGCTGTGCCAGGAAATTTTTCTCCCAGGAATCAATCCTCCAGATCTACAAATCAGCAATTAACCCTTGCATGGAGTATTGCTGCCATATATTGTCTGAAGCCCCTTCTGTTTGCCTCGGCGTTCTTGATAGGCTCCAGAGGCAGATATGCAATATAATTGGCCCTGTTCTGGCATTTCATCTCCAATCACTCTCTCACAGATGCACGGTCGTCTGTCTGTCTTTTTTACAAATACTTTCATGGCAATTGCTCCGAGAAGCTGCATTCGCTGGTTCCCAGACTTCCTGAATTCAAGCACCCTAGAAGGCTGGCATCCCGTTCTCGGCAGTTCACTGTTGAAACTCCATCTCTTCTACTCCAATAGCTTCATGTCTCGCACCTCTCGCCTGTGGAACTCCCTTCCCTATTCCAGTTTCCCTGATAGCTATAATCTCCAACTATTCAAATGTAATGTCAATCAACATCTCCAGTTGCCTTGATCTATCCTCTATCCTTCTCCCCATCCTTTCCTCTATCTCTCCTATCTGATCTTGCTCCAAATTTTCTTTAACCCCTTGCGTCCTAGTGGTTTCTCGCCTTGCTTGGGGTGAAACATTTAAAAAAAAAAAAATACATTGAACTCTCTTTGTGGGATCAGTTTTAATATTTGATATTATTAGGATCCACCTGGATTATATACCAACAGATCTATTATCTGTACTCTCTCTCTCTCTCTCTCTCTCTATATATATATATATATATATATATATATATATATATATATATATATATATATATAGCAAAAATTGAAACCTCTTTTATTAATTTCCATTGACAAGGTCAGTTTGCCTAATTTTTTATTATAGTTTTTGAATTTATGAATATGTGGATAAACTGTCCAAAATGTCCAGAGATTTAATAATATTGTTGTAGAGAAAAGTTTTATGAGTTTCATACTGCCATTTTTGGAATGCTGCATTTCATACTTAAATGTATATGTATTCTCAGTGATGTTATATGTAGAATTTTTTCACAGCTTGATAGCACAAGAGGATAAATATATTATCAAATATTTTAGATGCATTTTAAAATGTAGACTCTTGTGGTGAAAGACATATGAAGGCTGGATACTTTGAATCTGTGTTGTTTAATATTCTGGTATTATTAATATTTATCTTATTATAATTGTATTTGGCTGTTTGTGATGTGATGATCAATATGTGGATGAATTGCATTAAATTTTGATAACAATCAAATTAATCTGAGATAGTGCAGTGTTTGTGTGACCAATGTAAGAAGGTCATTTTTTGGTCAGTTGTGTTGGAATTAAAAATAATCAATCAGAAAAATAAGACTAATGAAGCAGAGAATAAAACAAGGACATTGAATGGGAAAAGAAAAATCAATCACTGCTCACATAAGTCACACAATCATGTTTATATAAGGACTCTTTGTCTTCCATCATGTTATTCAGGGGGGGCATGAAGGAATGCTGCTACTTTACCACAAGCCCAGTCAGTCATATCAAGTTACAGAGGAATGTGCCAGCAACCTCAAAGTTAAATTATTATTATTATTACATAAAGAAGTTATATGAGAACTGAAAAGAACTTTTCTTTCAAAGAGACCATTGAAAAACTCACTGGATGCCTTTCACCTAAGCTAAGTCCACAGATGCACATTGTCTGCAACTTCTTTTTTTCTTATTTTTATATTTATATATTAAAATAGTAGATTATTTTCTTTCTTTCTTATCAAAAGCTTCATTTGACTTCCTGTGGATTTAGCCCTTATCTTCCATAAACTTTGAGTTGTATTTTGGCATTATATTTGTGGATATAATCTCCACAATAGGGGAAATTTTGAGGTTCTAAGTTATTGGTAATGATTAGATGCATTTGACTAACTATAGTTAATGATAAATGTAAAGCATTTATTGGTATTTACTGGAAAATTATATTTTTTTTCTTTTTCATCTTGTATATAGTTATAGCTAATAGTTATAAACACTGTATGTATGTATGTATGTATATACATTCTAAAAACAATGTATGGAGAATCGGAAATGGGAAAAAGACCACAGCACAAGCCAAAACTCCATTATAAAGATTGCCTTAAAGAGTCACAAATGCAATATCTGGATAACTGGGAGACTTCAGCTGAAGACTGGGTTTCTTGGTGAGCTGGTATTGTAGACAGTGTCAAGATCTTCAAGGAGACAACACAACAATATGCAGAACTGAAAGGAGGGTTTAGATTCCTGAATTGCCATGAGGTGCCAACCTCACCATGTGCCCAATGCAATCAAATATGTCTATCCAGGGTGGGTTTTCTCAGTCACCAGAAATCACACCAACAGTCTATTGTATATGGCTATTTCATAATGGCATGCTTTGAATGCTCAAACTGCCCTAGAGTGTGCAAGTCCAGGTCGGTCCTGACATGGCATATGAAAATGCACATTGGAAGTGATGATGATCAAAGTCTATTCGCACCTACCGGAGATGATTTGATATGCCACATATGTGACAAGAAATGCAGATCGATGGCTGGCTTTATAAGCCATTGTCATTCACAAAACCAATGAAGGCAGTGTTGTGGGTGGAGAGTTTGACTGAAGGGTTTGAGATAGTGATAGTCAACAGCCATTTATATAATACTCGACTCTTCCCGTCAAATTCAACGTATGAGGGTCAATCATATCAGTTCCCAGGAAACTGACAGCCCATCAACAGCACATGAGATTTGATTATAGTGGTGAAGGTTTTGTGCAGGTCCATCCACACTTTTTGAAGGGCTGATTACAGAGACCTGATGATACTACCTGCCACAAGGTCCCCAAACGACCCTCCATAGGTTTTGAATTCAGAGTTGTCCTTCTCCTAGACCAGTTGCCATCCAAGGCTATAGAACCCAGTCTGTCCTGCTATTTACCCATAGCTGGTGGGGAAAAGAAGAGGATTCACACCTTCCCCAAGGGCATTAGCACGTAAGTGAATGTAATGGATTCAAATGGAATTCGAACTCGGCTCTGCGATTCCTCAATCCAAGCCGCTATCCATTACTCCACCGTGCCTCCATGTGTGTGTGTGTGTGTGTGTGTGTGTGTGTGTATATATATATATATATATATATATATATATATATATATATATATGATGAACTCTGCTGTTGATTTTAACATATGAGGATTCAACAACATCATTAAGTTTTTATGTTTGTGTTGTATGTGACACTTCAGTTCTGTTAGTAACCTGAAATTTCTGATATCACTCTGTCACAAATATCTTGAGTTATTTCTCTCTCGGGCTACTCGCTCAAAATTAATATGAGGCACATTGATATCTGAGAGGTTACTCTTCAGCTTGTTTTTATACCTGAGCCACTCTCACCCAACAGTCCTTTGTCCACTGTCAAGTTGGCTATATATGAGGACATTATGTATTCTGTCATCGCTCATCCTTGCAACATGACCAGCCCAGCAAAGTTGTGACTGCATGAGGAAAGTTTCAATTCAACTTAATGTTGCATTTTCCAAGAAGATCAGCATTGAACACCATATTGTCAAAAGCATAGCTACAGATTCCAGTACATTATTATTTTTTTTTAAGAATTTCATCCCAAGCAAGGTGGAAAGCCACTAGCATGCACTGAGGTTACAGAGTGTTGGAATGAGAGCAAATAAGAGTGATAGAGGAAAGGATGAAGAGAAGGTGAGGAGATAGATCAAGGCATCTGGAGATGTCAATTGACATTACATTTGAATAGTTGGAGATTATAGCTATCAGGGAAACAGGAAAAGGGGAGGGAGTTCCACAGGTGAGAAGTGCGAGACATGAAGCTATTGGAGTAAAAGAGATGGCTGTATTTAACAGTTTTGACAGTGAAAGGGTGAGAGCGAGATGCCAGCCGAGTTGAGCGCTTAAATTCATGAAGTCTGGGAAGCAACAAAAGAGGCTCCCCGGAGCAGTTACCATGAAAGTATTTGTAAAAAAGACAGAGAAAGGCGACAGTATGTCTGTGAGAGTGACTGCAGATGAGATGCCAGATCAGATTACATTGCATATCCATCTATGGATTTTATCAAGAACCTTGTGACAAACAGAAGAGATTATAATAAAAACATTTTGAAATCACTACACAGAAGCTTTCATGTTTCAATACTTTGATTGTACTTCTTCAGGCAATGGTAAGTAACTGGTGATTAAATGATTTTTTAAGGAAATAACTGTTTTTAAATTTCCTTAAAAATCATTTAACCACCAGTTACTTACCATCACCTGAAGAAGTACAATCAATAAATAGAAACATGAAAGCTTTTGTGCAGTGATTTCAAGATGTTTCTGTTACAATCTCTTATGATAAAAGTATAATAATAATAAATTGCTCTACTTTGTATTGAGCACTTTACTTTAGCTTTGTCTTCAAAACCCAGTAATTTTATAAAGTTACTCCAAAATTCACTTGAGGATGAAATGGAACTGTCTTTAATTTAATTACAAAATTAAATTTGTAGCTTTTAGCTTCCATTTTTGAAACATGGTTAGAACTGTGTAGCAAAAAAAAACATATTTTAAATAAATCAATTTATAATATATATATATATATATATATATATATATATATATATATTTTCTTGACAAAATCCAAAATTCTGACCTGGCATTTCAACTTCAGTCACTTACCCAGCACCATGTGTTCTGTCTTTCCTATAAATATTTTCATGACAACTGTGCTAATGAGCTCTCCTCCTTGTTACCTTGACTTCTTTTATTTTTTTAATCATTTCACTCCAAGCAAGGCAATAAAGCCACTAAGATGCAAGAGAGTTACTGTGTATGAAAGAATCTAAGAAAGAAAAAAAAACACAAAATAATAGTTGATATTGCATTTAAATTTTTGAAGATCAAAATTGACTGGGAAGCAAGAAACCAGAATTTCCACAGATGAAAACTGTTAGCATAGAACTTAGTTACAATAATGGGACCTTACTGCCAATCTAGTACTGAACTTCAATTCATAAAGTCTCGGTAACATAGAGGAAAGTTTACAAGAACAATTACCATGAAATATTTATAGAAAAGGCACAGGGAAGTAATCTTATTTTAAATTGGCAGCTGCTCTAAAAAATGACCTACATTCTGTTGTTAACTTGGGTAAGGAATGCCTTGCCAATTTTAATACCTCCTAAAACAAAACTGTTTTACAATGAAAATATCTATAGAATAGGCACAGGGGAGCCACATTATGGTGGTGGGAAAGTGAATGAAGCTGAGATGCCAGAACCAATAATTCCAGAATTGCAGATTCTTCTTTGGATTTTATTAAGAATTTCTAAATACATAGCAGAAACATCAGACCAGATGTGGCAGCAATATTCCAAAGCATTAGTTTTATCCAGCTTATTTCCTCTCTGGAATTGACTGCATGAATTAGATGTAATTGTAAGTATTGTTTTTTCTTCTCACACTTGTTACCTATGGAACTCTCTTCCTATTTCTTACCTCCTCAACACCTATGATCTTAAACAATTTAGATCCAACATCAATTACAATCTTTTGTCATCTTGAATTCTATTCTTTTATTGTCCTTACTCCTCAATGAAGTTTTTTCATCCTCTTTCACTCCCAGTAATCAATTGTATCTTAGTGGCATTATCACCTGACTTGGAATGAAATAATTAATAAAAAGGACACATGGCACAGTGGATAAAGGCGTTTGTTAGATCCAGTGACAGGACCCAAACAGTGTGAGTTCAATACCCGGTTAAGGCAGTGGAATACTTTCAGAGGGAAATCAACAAGGAGATAACTGATAACTGACACCCATTAAAAACATGGCACATGGAACTAGGACAGTCTACCCCAGTGAGTGAAATAAAGAGTTAAGTTCGACATTCCAACCACTTGAAACGTTGTAATAAATATGGCGAAAAAGATGAGGACAATAGTCTGAATAAAGTAACTAGTGTACATAATACCTCATCTCAGAAATACAGACAGATACTAAAAAAAAAATGTGTCTATAGTTGAGTGGACCAATGAATCTATAGTCTGATATAGGTGAATTTTTATCTGAAAAATTTGAGTAATATTTCATGCATATTTCTCTACTGAATTAAGTGCATTGACAATAAGATGTTTTTATAAAATTAATTTTTGATAATTAAAATAAATACATTGTTCTTAAGTTATTAATTACATACTTCAGTGGGTTTGATGGTAAAAAGACATTGTTATAACTGATGTGAAGTTGTGGAGAGTCATGATCACATTTATCTATATATTCTAGGTGTGTGAATACAATTTAAAAACTTATTTTTATTATTTATATTTGGACTATAATTGTTGTTATCATGTTTCAGGCATTGTTCCCTCTGGGCTACCACAGGTGTATATCAATCTGGACAACCTACAGCAAATTTTGAATTGAACCCTTTATTTAATCTATAGGGGTAGACTGTTCTTGTTCCTTTATTTAATCTATAGGGATAGACTGTTCTTGTTCCACTGCCCTGGTCTTGGGATATCATCTAATTTTTATTTAATACTGTTCAGTCATTACTCACCCATTTCCACTGAGTGCAAGTACACACTGCCCAACCCAGGGACTGAACTCACAACCATTGTGTTATCAAACAATAGTCCAAATATAAATAGTGTAAATAATGAAAACTTGTCATCCCAGAAATCCAGAAGTCCTGGGTATGATGATAGACTACATCCAACAGAAGGCCTATGATTAAGAGATTGCAAGTTTTGAGGAGCATGGAACCATCTCTTAATTTCTGTTCTTCCCACGTCCCAACCTGACCCAGGGTGGTAGCACCTGTTAGGGTCCCAACTATAGACAAATAGTGAACCCTTAAACAAAAAAAAAAAAAGACTATGAAGTATAAAAATACATGTATTATTTACATTACTATTTCATCCAAAAGAGATATGGCACGTGGAACTAGAACAATCTATCCCGGTGGATGAAATAAAAGGTTTGGTTCAAGATTTCAATCACCTGAAGAAAGCTGGAAAGTACAACAGCCAAAATGTTGTGAATATGGCATTGAAAGAGGATAACAGTCCGAATAATGTAAATAATGCCAGTAATCATAATACCTCATCTCAGTGATATAGACAGATATAAAAATACATTTTTAAAGCAAAATGACTAACAATATATATTTTATTTGTGGTTGAAGCCATGTCACTAAACAAAACCATCCTAGAAATTCAGACAAAAATAAAAAAAAACTGTTTTCTTTTTTTTTTTTAATCTTATTTTTAAGTTAAGCAGCATTGAACTTCCAGAATTTCAGGGTGGTAAAAAACAAATTGATTAGGCTGCTTATATTATTTAGTGTTCTCAAGTGCCCCACTTGAGAACACTAAATAATATAAGCAGCCTAATCAATTTGTTTTTTAAAACAAAATATGCTGGAAAATTTTGCACACACCTGATATTTTAATTGGTTAAAATCCCTTCATGAGAGAGACAGAAAGAGTATGTGGCTATTATGTAACACGCTGAAATTGGACGGTAATAAACGTCAGTACATTTTCATTCTGATCAATGAGTGTTCTATATTCAACCCAAGATCTGCTGCTACAAACCGATAATTCTGCTTCAGCCCATTGTCATCAGCATCATGTTTGGCATGCAGACAAACACCTATCGACTTCACTGCCAAAATCCTTGGGGAGTCGGTAAATTAACAATCCATTTGTTACTTTAATTGCTGTACCTTGCCTCACCAGGCACCAACTTGAGTTTTGGTTAATAAACTTACGAGCCGGCCAGACATTAAGTCGATCAGTCAGTCAGCTGGAGGACCCTATCTGACTGCACAAGTTCTAAGGTGTAAGCACGTAAAGTGACCAATATCATGACAGTTCTTTCTTCACTGTTGTTGTTGTTGTTGTTATTATCAAGTCTACTGACACTCTTGCTGCTACTGCTACTGCTGTCTGGGACTACCAAATGGGCACATGTCGATGGGATTTTTATTAACCTGAGATGTCCACTTCTTGCCAGACATACAAGGCTTGTCTTCTGTCACAGTGCTGCTATGTTAGGTAGGCTGCTTCTCTACGCATTGTTTAATTTATATACCTACACACAAAGGCATAGAAACAGCATCACTTTAGCTGCAATGTTTAATCTCCCACCCTCTCTCATTAATTTTTTGGCCTTTTATCTCTCTTGCAATCCAAATTACCTACTTCATTAGCCTTCATATTCATCCCTGCATTTAATATATATATACATATATATATATATATATAGATGCACACTGGGTCAGCAGTGAATTATATCGTGTCGGTACTTACATTGCAGTGGACGTAATGGGTAAACCTAAGAAGCCAATACATTTGACTCGAGGTTATCATACAAGTTCTTTCTCCAAACAACAAGTGTTTGGACACTTCCATGTGTTTAATGAATGATATAAATTTACAGATCAATTTTCAGGGAAAGAATTTCTTCTTAAAGCATTTTCATGATTATTATTATTATTGTTATTGTTGTTGTTATTGTTAAGATGGAGAAAAATTAAAATAAAAATATGCATTTCCTAGGTTCCATCTATTTTAAAATTTTCTTCAGATGTACAAAAATATAGACAAATATATGTAAATTATTCGCATAACAAATCCCCACCAAACATGTCTTGAGATATATATATATATATATATATGTGTGTGTGTGTGTATGTATAATTTTCAATAAGTTAGATATAATAACAGGACAGAAAACTAACCCAAGTTGCTGTTGATTTTTTTTATTTAAAAAAAAAAAAGATAAAAAGAAAAAAAAAGGTGTTCAAGACAACAGTTGTAGAATAACCTTTTTTAAAAAGAAAAATACATATGACCTCCACTATACTTTCATGTTACAAAACATAGCACATGTTAAGTTATTGCAGTTATCAGCTACTTTTTTATGAGTGCACACACACACACACATATATATATATATATATATATATATATATATATATATATGTGTGTGTATATATATATATATATATATATATATATATATTTTATATGCTCTGTTATAAATACATTGAGCTCTTTTGGTGGATCAGTTTTAATATTTCATATTATTATGATTCACTTGGACTATATACCTTCAGATTACTGCGCGTATATATATATATATATATATATATATAGGCAAACAACTTTGATTAAAAAGAACTGACAAGGTATATCTGTTTAATTTTTTTATGTATTGTTGATACTATGGACAACACCAAGTGGTGACATCTATTACATATATATATATGCTTGAATGCAATCTTCAAACCATCCAAATCGTATTCAAGTATAGAACAGACTGTTGCCACTCGGTTTGGGCATCAGTGATCCCTTTTATATACATATATATATATATATATATATATATATATATATATATGTGTGTGTGTGTGTGTGCATAAACGTTATCATGATTATGTTCCTATAAATTTAATTTATACACATATGCTTACATCTATATATATAATTTCTGTGCATGGTAATTATTGAAAAGTGCTTAGTATCAGTGATAGAGCTAGCATATTCAGTTTTATGGTCTCATATCCACACAATTGAATATATAATATATATACATATATATATATATTTCTCAGCCAAGCCTACTTCTCAAAATCAGACCAAATGATCAATCAGAATTTAGTGGAAAATTCATTCTAAGTTTGGAAAAGACCTTTTCAGCACAGTATTGTATGTATGTGCATATATATATATATATATATATATATATATATATATATATAAAAACACATGAGATAAAAATCCTACTGGAAGTTTCATCACACACACACACACACACACACACACACATATAATGTGAATACAATGAGATAAAATAGAAAATTTAATTAAAAATGCATTTCACTAGAGAAGTGAATGCTCTCTTTGGCATCATCAGATTTTTTGGTTTATTTGAAGCTGAAGATGCCAAATGCTTCTCCACTGAAACACATCATTATTAAAATTTCCCACATTGTCTCATCATCCTTAGTTTTGTTTCGGAAAACATACATCTTACAAAAAAAAACATACACACACACTATTAACAAATCACCTTGAACATGCACACATTTATATATATGATATATGTTTATTTATATATATATATACACACACACACACACACATGTACAGATATACATATACATGTGTAAAAGTTCAACTAGAAATATATTTGTAAAAAGGCAATATAAATAAAGGCAAATGGCAAACTTAGCTGACACATTTTGTCCTCTGATGGACTTTATCAAGGCAAATATTGTTTTATCAGAGGACGAAATGCATCAACTAAGATAAGTTTTCCTTTTGACTTTATTCATACCTATATATATATATATAAAATAGTACATAATCAGTACCAGTGGTAATAAAACAGTGCTCAATGTAAAATAACAAATCTAAAATTTATACTAAGAATAAATATACTTTGTTCCTTAATGTTTGAGGCAATTCTAAGTTTCATGCACATGGCAATTCTCCAGAACAAGTGTGTGTGTGTGTGTGTATATATATATATATATATATATATAAGTAAATATTGTATATTTATTATTATTTATATAGTGTCCTAATATTACAGTTTATTTTTAAGTATTAATCTCTAAGTATCATTTACTGCAAGATAAACTGTTTTAAAAACAAACAAAAAATAAATTTTCTAATTCTGGAAGTGGATGCTATGTCCAAACACCTGCTATCATCATCAGTAGCAGCCAGCAATATTTCTGAACATTCATTGCTTCAAAATCTAATATTCATTTCAGAAAAATGAAATGGTATTTTTTTTTTTTTTAAATAGAAAAAAAAAAAAGAAATATTCTAAAAATGAAATTATATTTCAGCCTGTATTTAGTTTTCTCTTCTTATTCCCTTGGTCAGGCACGTTTAATAAATGCTTCTTCTTTCTACCGAGTCTGCAATTTCAAATATTTCACTTATGTTGCTTGTACTATTCCTCTCTCAACAACAAGCAAAAACATAGAGAAATCAATAAAAGCAAGCAGACGATGATAGAAGACTTGCCAAATATAATTATACCATGCTCTGTTCTTCCTTAATCATAACA
>OZ010608.1:11144915-11182415 GCA_963932145.1 Acanthosepion lycidas | reverse complement strand
TTAATTCTGACTGATGAAAAAAGTATTCGTACATATCAATTATTAGAATAAAATAATCAATTAATTATGAAAAAAGTATATTCTAGAATGTTCCAGTAATGTTATCAGTAATTATAGTTAACACTATTAGCCATTATCAGAGCATTCTGCAACTTCTAGTCTTACAAGAAGATTCTAATAATGCCTAAAGGTAAAGAATTGACTATTTCACAAAAACAACATTTTGACTCTTTGGAAAGATGGGAACAGTGACAGAACGATTTCTAACAATCTGAATATTCCTTTTACTACAATTCCTTTGTTCATTGTAAGTTTTAAAACTCGTAACAGCGTAAAAAACCAAAGACGAACAGGTGCTCCGAGTAAGATTTCTCTAAGATCAGCAAGGATATTAGGACGCCAGATCCAAGAAAATCCACAGGTTACCCGAGAAGAGCTGCAGGAACATCTGCGTGCATTAGGGATTAAAGTAACCAAAAGTACAATAAGTAATGAACTACACAAAAACAGTCTGAAATCATGCATCCCAAGGAAGACTCCACTCCTCTTGAAATGACACAGAGATGCTAGGCTAAAATTCGTTAGCATAAGGATAAAGAATATTCATTTTGGGAAAAAGTACTATGGACAGATGAAACTAAAATCGAGTTGTTTGGTCATAATTATCGAAATCATGTGTGGAGGAAGGATGGTGAAGCCTACTTACCAAAGAACATGTTGCCAGCTGTAAAGATTGGTGGTGGCAGTATCATGATCTGGGGCTGTTTTTCTGCAAAAAGGTGTTGGCAGAATATCAGTAATAGATGTCAAGATGAAAGCTACCAGAAAATCCTGCAAGACAATTTAATGCCTTCTGTTGAGAGACTTTGGCTACCTCCTGATTGGGTTTTCCAACTGGATAATGATCCTAAGCATACCGCTAGATCTACAAGGAAATGGTTAGCTGAAAGTAACGTTGATGACTTGCAATGGCCAAGTCAGTCCCCAGACTTGAACCCAATCGAGAATTTATGGCGATATTTGAAAATTCAAATCGGGAAAAGAGCACCAACAAATATCAAGAATTTGAAGACAATATGCCAAGAAGAATGGGACAAAATACCACTCAATGTGTGCAAATCATTAGTTCAGACGTACAGGAATAGACTGGTAGCTGTTGAACTCAATAAAAGATATTCCACAAAGTATTAAATTAAGTTAATATGCTTTTTTTTGTTTTGTACGAATACTTTTTTCATCAGTTAAAATGAAAAAATGCATTAATTTCTGTTAGAATAAGAATTAATTAAGTTTATTACTATTTTTTAATAAAATGTATCTTTACACATAAAATGTATCAAAATTTGTTTTAGTTAGGGCATTTACATTTATAAAAATACAATTTTTCATGTGTACAAATATTTATTTCCCCCCACTGTCTATATATATATATATATATATATATATAGTGTATTGAGGCAGCAGATCATTATTTAAACATATATTATTAAATATAACAGACAATGAATGTCCATTATGTCTGATCATGAACCATTCTGATGTTCAAATATTTGCTTTCTGGTGAAAATAAAGATAAATATTGTCCAATATTTGGATATTTTTTTTATTTAGTTGGTCCTAAGCTTTCGACTGACATGGGCCATCCTCAGAGTGGTTATGCAGTGGTTCTGTTGTAATACTTTGGTCTATTGTGTGGTATGATGTCATAGAAGCACATCTTGAACTTACGATCTGCATCTGCTATTCCATGACCGTTATTGTCGCATAGCAATTTTCTATGTCAGCATAACAAAATATCATCTTTGACGGTGAATATCTTTGTTTCATGTCTGTGTATGCACTTTGAGGATGCCTCAAGTGCTTATAGTTTCTTCCTTTAATGCAAAAAATATATACTGAAAATATGAGTTAAAATACATTTTTAAAATAGATTCACACATTCTAGATGTAAATAGAAATTTAGACCTACTTAGTGAATACAGTTTCCAGGAAAAAACTCTTACAAACAGCTCTACAAACCTAATCGTGACAAACAGCTAGCCAAAATCTCCTAGAGCACATTAGTAATATAATACAGGCAGTAAAAATCCAACCAAACACCCACCCACTCCACAAAAAAGTCCCACTTCATTTTTTATTTCTCATTGAGACATTCTGATTTTTAGCATCTTTCTCATTGATTATATGAACATTGTTGGAAAATAATTGTTTTCAAACAATTATTTGAAAAACATTTATTTGAATCATAAATGTTTGAATGAAAATTAATTGAAAGGCCAATTATATTAAATGATAATTATTTGAAATTCAAAATTCTTTATTGCAATAAAAATATAAAAATTAAAAGAGGAAATACGCAAATGATAATTATTCAAAATACAAAAGTTGTTAATAAAACAATTTAGTATGAAAAAATGCTTATAACTCACAATCACTAAGTCACCAAATTAACAAACCATTTCTTGACAATAGCTTAGTGGATCAGCAACAAAGATGAGAGCAATAATCCAAATATAAATAGTGTAAATAATGTCGTCACTTATACAATACATGTATATTTAGATTAATTTGAATTCTAACATTCTAAAAAATGTCATATATATCTTGTTTATAATACGGACAACATCCAATTCTTGGTATAATTTTTATTCAGATGTACATCTTAATCTTATTTCAGAAATGGCAAAAATACAAAATATTAAACATACAGACTTTGTCGATGAATTTAAGAAAAACTGTTTCAATGAATCCTTTCTACCTTAATATACCATATATATATATATATATATATATATAGGTAACTATACTCGTCTCTATATATTAGACCACCAGTGACTCATTGGGTCAACCTTGTCGTATTTACTGTTTACATTTTGTTTCATGAAGAGTTTGTGAAAGTAGAGATATTTTAAAAATACATTTATTTGCAGTTATTGAAGTTGCTTTCAACATTAAAAAAAATTGTCTGAAGAAAGTTGAACAATAAGAGTTTGGAATGACAAAATTCGGAGTGTTGAGATTTGATATAAAATTCAGTAGAAAAGACAATGTAGTTTCAACAAATGAACATTAATTTAATATAACGACAAGAATACAAGTAATTGGTCATAGATTGGAAAGTAATGTCTTTTTGTTTGGGCTAATAAAATTCTGAAATAAAATATAAATTCTCTTTGTGTATGTATGTGTGAAACAATGAAATGTTGTTATATGTGTGTTTGTATGAAAAAGTTAACACGTGTGGCGTGGTTCATAGTAAAGAGGATACAAAAGAGAGAATTTGTTTCTTACTGAGGACAGTGTTAGCGTAATCAGAAGCGGTCTCTTTGAAGTTTGTCTGTGCTTTTGCTTTTAGCATGAGGTAGTGAAGTTCACAAGCGAAAGTGGCATGGACCTTGATGACAGCTGTGCATATTCTGTTTGGGGCCAAATTTCGTGTGTTTTATACACTTTATTGTGTAAAAAAAAAAAAAAAAAATCTGCTCCATCCCTCACTTCCTACGAGATAATAAATTTCTTTCTTTCTTTCCCAACTCTTTCTATGACTTGTTTGTATCTTTTTTTTCCCCATTCTCTATATATGACTTCTGGTAAGCACAAGATACAAAGTTCACAGTGTTTTATATATATATCTCTATCTATAAAAGGCAGGATGTGTGTGTGTGTGTGTAACGAATGCACGGCCGCAATTTTCGACGGATTTGCACCAAAATTTACATGCACATGCTCCAAGTTTGTAGGAAGGCCAAGACTGACTTTGCATTTCCCAACTCCCATCGATAGTGGAAATAATCGATTTTTTTCATGCTTCTATCGCAGTTTTCATGTAGTTTGCGACCATTTTCTACTGGCCAGAGTGAGAGCCTATAGCTGGCTGCCACGAATAAGTAGGAAGATTCTATTGGCCAGCATGAGAGCCAACAGCTGACTGACATGAATGTTAACTAGCATGCTAGCATGCAAAAAATATTGATAGCTGCATTCGTCACAAGTGGGAAAAATTTAAATCTGCATGGACTTTACTCCAATTGGCTCATTCACTTGCTTAAACTCAACGTTGATTCTGATTCCGTAGAAGTGGGTTGGGTTTGAAAAAGTATTTGTTGTTAAAATTCTTTTTTCATTCGGTTTTTCCAATTACGAGTTCTTTTTCTTAAAGCTGATCGTTTTGTGTTCATTTTGTTTAGTTCTTTTTTCGTAACAGATTTAATGTTTAGTATAGAGCTTAGAAAAAATTGACTGTGAGATAGGCAAGAAGTAAGGCATGTAGCAACATCAGCACGGCAAAGGGCACTCCTTTAAAGGCAAGGAAGGGCAAAAATATTTTAAGTCAAGTGATAGCGATTGCTGTATAAGTCATACAATTTTTGAATCAAGCACAGGCAATGCCAGGCCATGCTGCTAGTGTATATATATATATATATATATATATATATATATTATTTATTTATTATAAATAAATATTAATATCAGTGACAGAATTAACAAATTTAGTTGTATTGATGTGAGTTTATAACCCTGGATTTCATGCCGTTCCAATCATCAAACTTCACTACACAGACTCAACACCAAAAATAACCACAATTGCATATGTATATGTAATCGAACACATGAAGACATGTTTGCCCCCATTCCTACGCAGTTCATATATGTATACGTTTGTGTGAACATACACCTGCATGTATGTATGTCTGTGTCTGTATTAGTGACATCACAAAACAGACACAGAGGAGAATTTTTCCTCCCACTACTACCAAACATTACCAAACATAACCAAGCAGAAATTGACATAAAGGGATTCAAAATTTTAAAAATTAAATCAGTTTCTCTGATGATCACAAGGGTGTGAAACCCAGGGTTACAAACTCACATCATCAATACAACAATATATATATAATCATATATATTGATATATATATAATATTATACATTGATTCATATATATATATATATATATATATATAATATTATACATTGATTCATATATATTGATATATATATAATATTATACATTGATTCATATATATATATATATATATATATATATATATATATATATAATATTATACATTGATTCATATATATATATATAATATTATACATTGATTCATATATATATATATAATATTATACATTGATTCATATATATATATATAATATTATACATTGATTCATATATATATATATATATATAATATTATACATTGATTCATATATATATATATATAATATACATTGATTCATATATATATATATATATATATATATATATATATTATACATTGATTCATATATATATATATATATATATATAATATTATACATTGATTCATATATATATATATATATATATAATATTATACATTGATTCATATATATATATATATATATATATATTATACATTGATTCATATATATATATATATAATATTATACATTGATTCATATATATATATATATATATTATACATTGATTCATATATATATATATATATATATAATATTATACATTGATTCATATATATATATATATATATATATATATATATATATTATACATTGATTCATATATATATATATATATATATATATATATATATATATATATATTATACATTGATTCATATATATATATATATATATATATATATATATTATACATTGATTCATATATATATATATATATATATATATATATATATATAATATTATACATTGATTCATATATATATATATATATATATATATATATATATATAATATTATACATTGATTCATATATATATATATATATATAGATATATATATATAGTGCCTGGATTAATACAAAGATAATAATAAAAATAAATTTAAAATTAAAAATAATAACAAAAATACTAAAGAACTTTGGATTATTTACCTAACGAGTTCTTTTCTATTTTCTATATATTTTTACACACATATATATATCAATTTCATTTAAATTCCAACAAGAATGCTCAAAGTCTATGTTAAAATACATTTTTAAAATAAATTCACACATACTAGGTTTCAATAGGGATTTAGGCCTACTCAGGGAATACAGTTTCCACAAAAAGCTTTCTACAAACAGCTCTACAACTCTAATCATGGCTAATTGTGAGCCCAAAATTATTAGATTTCATCAGTAATATAAAAGTAGAAAAAATAACCCCCAAAAAGTCTAACTTAATTTTTTTTTGTTGTTAAACAACACATATATGGCTGAATGTTACATACAAGCTCAGACTAAATATTTGCCATTGATCACCTTTCTTAAGAGCTCTTTTTCACTTTAAATGTTCAACCCTTTTGACCTGAAAATTATTGCAACCACCAAGAACTTTCTCCAACCAGACCTATTCCCTGTCTTTTTTTCCCAGTCTCTGGATGATTCTTGGTAAGAGAGCATGTCCTCCAGACTTTATAAGAATGTTCAAACATCTTCATAGGGAGATGAAAGGCTAACTTCATTTCAATTGGAACTCCTAACAATCAACAAGGTGACATTCTTGACCTCACTTTATTCCCTATTTTTCTTTGCAGTTGCTCTCATGTAGGCTTCTCAGTGTGGTCAGTGTGTAGCTGTGTTTTAGGACCACAGTTAAATCTTTTACTTTACATGTTACAAAGCTAAATCAAAGAATTTCTAATCAGTTATTTGTCATTTACTCAATGCTGACCTGATTGCTAATACTGTCTTCTTGAATCCCATTCATCTTTTCTCCTTTCCTCGATCCTCCCTATTCTCAGTCTTCTCTCTCACTTTCACACCCTGTAACCCCCTGCATCTTAGTGGCATGTCCACTTTGCTTGGGGTGAAATGATTAAAAAAGAGAAGAGACGACAACCAAACAGCTGGATTCAAGTAGACAGAAGATGACAATTGACATTGCATTTTTGAAGTTCATATTTGACAAAGGCAAGAAGTTGAAACAGTTTCACAGGTTAAGAAGTGCAAGAGAAGGAACTGTAGGCATAGAACATATGGTGACATGTCATAATTCTGAGAGTAAAAGGATGAGACCTAACTGCCAATCTAGTACAGTGCTTAAGACACAATGGTTGTGAACAAAATAGACAGTGTAAATTACATACTGGGGATATCAAAATCAAGGTACAAACATTTATCTGTCTGATTAATATCAGAAGAGAAAATAGAAAATTTGACACATAAATTAGAAGGCATATAGGAATAGTGAAAAAGATGTTCCAAAAGCTAAGCAAAGTATTAAGATATAAGAGTAGGTACCTCCACAAAAACGTGAAAAAATTAGTGAAGGTACACCATTGTGCAAATTAATTGAAACGATCCACTTTAGTTTTCTTTTCATTCACCATACAGTCACTTTTAGACCCACTGGAGTGACAGGGTCTAATCAATTTCTATTTTTTTCTCAGATTAGGTCATTTGCAGTGGTGTGCAGTCATATGAATCTATTTTCAAGGTGTATGATGAAATTTTTTTGGCCTTGTAAAATATTGTGCCATCCATGATTGCATCAGATTTTTATTACACCCAGATAATATTGTCTCGACTGTTGTTCTACAGCCATAGTCAGCAATGGATGTTACTTCAAGGAAGGGTATGAAAATTGTTGTGCTGCACGAAAATGGTGTCAAGCCTTACCAGTGAGCAAATCAAAGTGCTATCAGGTGGCCTGGAAACTGGGTCATGTTTCATTGGAAAAATATGAAAAAACATGTAAATAACAGAATTATTCATTTTGTTTCAATTAATTTGCACAAGGGTGTACCTATGTAAGAGAACGTTATCAGAAACAAAGAAAAGAAAATTGAACTGCTATATAATATTGTATCATACTTATTATAAAACCCAGGTTGTGTGTGCCTGTTCATTTATATATTGGATCGGATTTCCTACATTTTTCAACCGATTTCAACAAAACTTCACAAGACTATGTAAAATTATCTTGTGGTGGTTCTGACAGCACCAAAAATTGGAAAAACACAATTGTTTTTGCATGAAATCAATTTGAAAACACGATTAAGAGGCATTGCTGTCATGAGAATGAAAGGGGGACAACTCATATCGAGTTATACTTATTATAAAACTCAGGTTGTGTGTGTGTGTTCGTTTATATATGGGCTTGGATTTCCTACATTTTTCAACTAATTTCAACAAAACTTCACATATTTTGGGGCAGGTAGTGTTTCTTATTGTCTTGCACACTTTCTTCTTTATTTTTACATTCAGAATGCTTTAAAAATTCCATTTACAAGACAATTGTTTATAATAAAATTCTATTCAATCAGTAGACTCATAATGATTGAAAACAATGTTTTTGTTTGAGTTTGGGTTTGACCAATTCGTAAAAAAAAAAAAAAAACCTAATTAAGACATGCGTGTCTGTCAACCTTAAACAATCTTTGTCAATTTTGTTTTTCAGTCTTTATGATGGTCGATACTTGATCTATCTCTTACTGTTACATCCCAGGGCAATGCCAGGCTCTACTGCTAGTATCTTATATAGAAATTAGGTGATTTTACTGTGTGTATAGCATATTCATAGACAAGATGATCCAAGGTATAAAAAATAATCCGCCTGATTTAAATTGTCATCTTTGGATACTGACAATCTTTTCCTACTTGATTAAGATATGCATTATGTTTTTAATTAAACAGAATTCACCCTGAATTTTCAGATATCATAATGAATGCTTATATTCTCTAGGAATATCACCCCAGACCAGTGCCCTGCTATATTTTTTAATGTCAGTTTACTCAATACAAAGCCTAAGGACATCCTGGATGTAACAATAAACTACATCTGGCCACAAGGCCTCTGAATGGGAGGTTTTGAGGAACATACAACCACCACTTAATTGCTGTTGTTCCCAGGTCTACTTTGACCTGGGGTGGTAGCACCTGTTAGGGTCCCAGCTATGGGCAAATAGTGAACCTCCCAAACTGAGATCAAAATTAATTTTATTAATTAATCCATATAATATCTTAGAATTTCTCAAAGACATTAAACTTTATTTCAAAATATAACTTCAACATAAAACACACATGCCTTGATTAATTATCTCCACACAAACATGTATATGCACAAAAGCTGAGTATCATCTACCATGTACTCAACTGTGAAAGCAGAAAAACATGTATTTTTATTTCTTCAAAGTTCACAAGAAAATTAAATTTTGATATCAAATGACCCATAACATGTTGATATGCCATTAAATATACAAATCAATCAATTTATTTAACAATCCCAAGTATAAAAAAATAAAGAGTTAAGGAAACTTTTAAACAACTTGACTATAATTCTTGTGCAAAATTTAACCAGCCCAATTATTGGTCAAAATCTTAAGTTGCTTCTACAAGAAAAAAAAAATTGTATAATTTGTTGGCAGACTGAAAAAGAAAACTGCAGGAAGTTCTAGACAAGGTACAAAAGGACAGCAAGAAAAAATGGACTCTCTATCTACTGTAAAAAGACAGAAAATATGGTCATTAGCAAGATGGGGACTACAAATTGAAGATGTCAGAATCAGGTACGGAAAGTATCTGAAAAGTGTTTGAACAGACAACAAAAAGTATGACACAGAAATCCAAAGGTTTATTAAAATAAATTCCAAAAGCTAAAGAAATAAGAATTAGAAATAAAGAAAAGTGTGCTGAACTGCTATGTAGTATTAATGTTCCTAAGGAAAATGTAAACAAAAAGTTAAGCAAAGAATTGAAAAAGAAAATTTTATTAGAAACAAAGATTTGGTTGGTTGTTTTTTGTTTTTTTTTTTTTTTTTACAGGTTATTTAAAGCCAGAAAATATCTTTAGATTGTAAGAATTTGAGGGGAAATAATGATTTTAATGATACAAATTCTACTATTTAACTCATAGCTGGGGATAACAAGTAGATTCAAACTTTCCCAAGGATATTTGCATGTAAGTACAATGAACCTGACTGGAATTTGAAATCAGAGAGCCAAGTCTAATTTTAAGCGATTATCTATTACATCAACTGCATGTCTAAGCTTACAGCACCTGGTATTCCTAAGCGGTTACCCATCTAGGTCCTGACCAGGGCTGATGTTGCTTAACTTTGGTGATTGTATGAGAACCAGGGTTTCAATGTGATGCGGCTGTAAGCCATAAATGAAGAAAAGTACTCAAATGTTATATAATATCAGACCTCCTATATGGCAGTGAATGCTAGACAATTTCCTTTCAGATGAAGAGGAGATTTATAGCAACAGAAATGTCGTTCTACAGAAGAATTCTGACAATACCATAGATGGAACATAAGACTAAAAAGGAAGTTTTAAGGAAACTAGAAACAAAATGGACACTTATAGTTAAAATCAGAAAGAGAAAATTGAAATTTCTGTGATACATACTGAGGAAAGAAGGTTTGGAGAATTTGACACACACACACACACAGACATATTGAAAACATGTGGAGTATAAGGAAATATAGAGTAATCTACCAAAGAAGATTGTGTAAATGGATGACAGAACAGAAATGGGAGAGATATTAAGGGGATAAACATTGGCGATCATGGCCTGCCACAATTTCCTATCCTACATGTTTAAATTTTATTTTTGAATAATGGCATATATCTTCTACAGCCTAACTCAGGGATTGAAATGTTAACTTCTGAGGAATTATGCTTGGCCTTGTCCCAACAAAATAAATCTGGTACAATTCCAAAAATAAAATATAATAAAGATGTCTGGCTTAATGTTTTCTTTTTATTTGATTTGCTATTTTTGGTCTTTCAAAATATATTGATCTTTCTTGGTAGAAAGACTGAAGATTCGTTTTATCAAATTTGTAGTCGAAAGAACCATATGCCAAGAATTTATTGAATACCACTTGTTGTTTCTTTGTTATTTTTTTATCTATTGAAGATAGCGTAAAACGTATGTCAGTGTAGCCTGACAATAAGGACATGCAGGGAATTCTGAATAACAAGTGGTTTTACTCTCATCATCTGACCTCTGTATTTATCTAGCCCCTAAAAGTTATTGAAAATATTCATCATGAAATTTGTTTTTTTTCTTTTACAATTGTTCAGTTTATAGAAAGCCCAAGAGGCACTCAAGGTGGAGGATTACAGATTAAGGTTGTTGTGTGGCTAGAAGGGGAAGCAGTAAGTGGTTCAGATTATGAGGATATGTATTATAGATAATGGTTGGCTCTAAACTTGAAGAGGTTAAGATTGTAGTGATCAGGAAAGCATCCTTTTGGGAGTCTGTTCCACAAAATATCAGTTCTTTGGAAGAATATGAATAGAACTTCTTCCTTACTAATGGAATAGGAAGGGAATGAGGATGGTTCAGCATAGTGGGTCTTAGCTCTAATGGTTTGAAATGGTGGAACTAAAGAATGGAGCTTGTCTAAACATTTGCCATGAATACAGCAATAGAGTAGCAAGAGGCTTCTGATATTTAATCTATGGGAAAGAGGTTGTAGGTTGGAAAATAATTACCCACAAGGCCAAGCAGACAATTCTAAACTAAAATGGAAGGAAATTGAGTACTGGACAGCACCAGCCTGGATATGGCAGCAACAAACAATTTTTGGTTTGATCTTGTAATGATAGAGCATGGCAAGAGTTTGGTACTTTCTAGAATGATACAAGGAACCAACAATTTTTCCAGCATCTTTTTGTGATGGATCATATATATATATATATATATATGAGTTCCACTTGAGGTCTAGTTAGCAACCTATCTAGACAAATTATTCTAAATTTAAAACCATATGTAACACTGTCATGGTGGACTCTCCCATCATATTCGATGTATGAGGGTCAAGCAGCTCAGTTCCTAGGAACCGACAGCCCAGACACCAGCACATATAGTAGTGAAAGTATTTGTGTAGAACCAACCACACTTTTTGAAGGGCCAAATATAGAGACCTAGTGCACTACGTGCCACAAGGTCCCCAAATGACCCTCTGCATGTTTTGAAATAAGAGTTGTTTTTCTCCTAGACCAGTTGCCATCCAAGGCTATAGAAGCCAGTCTGTTCTGCTATTTACCCATAGCTGGAGGAAGAAGAGAATACCTTTCCCAAGGGTATTAGCACATAAGTGAATGTAATGGATTCGACTGGAATAACACATACCTCTCCAGTCACTAACAAGACAGTGACCTATAACAGCATATTATTATTATCATCATCATCATTACCTCCTAATATGGATCTCATCTGAATCCTGATGCATAGAGTGCACAGCAGAATTAGACCAGAACAGTGTGGCTACATTAAAGACACTGGAACAAGAAATGCAATATTTATGCCCAGAATGGTATCAGAAAGAGCAATGCAAAAGGCTGTATATCTGTTTTATAGACACTATTTACATTATTTGGACTATTGTCCTCATCTTTGTCACCATATTTATTACAACATTTCGTCCGTTGTATGCACCGTGGTGGTTGGAATATCAAACTGAACCCTTTATTTCGTTCACTGGGGTAGACTGTTCTAGTTTCACGTGCCATATTTAATGGATGTCAGTTATCAGTTATCTCCTGTTAATTCCCTTCACCAAGTTCTCCACTGCCTTAACTGGATATTGAACTAGCACTCTTTGGGTCCGGTCACTGGATCTAACCAACGGCTTTATCCACTGTGCCATGTGTCCTTGAGGACATCTGTGTATGAATATGGCAACAAAGATGAGGACAATAGTCTGAATAATGTAAATAGTGTACATAATACATCATCTCAGAAATATAGATAGATAGATACTGAAAGGCCGAAACGTTGTGATAAATATGGCGACAAAGATGAGGACAATAGTCCGAATAATGTAAATAGTGTACATAATACCTCATCTCAGAAATATAGACAGGTCCTTGTATGAGTTGTGAAAATGAAGCCAGCAAATACATTTTAAAATGGTTCAAGTATTTATAAATAAAAGTAAAATTTCTGAATAACTAACAACATTCTTACTTTTTTACATTATTTGGACTATTGTCCTGATCTTTGTCACCATGTTTATTATTACAGCATTTCTGCCGTTGGATGCTCCGGCTTTCTTCAGGTGGTTGGAATTTCGAAATGAACCCTTTATTTCACTCACACTCTTTGGGTCCTGTCACTGGATCTAACTAACGCCTTTATCCACTGTGCCATGTGTCCTTGAGAAGAATGCTGGAGCGTACAACGACCAAAATGTTGTAATAAATATGGTGACAAAGATGAGGACAATAGTCCGAATAATGTAAATAGTGTACATAATACCTCATCTCAGAAAGATAGACAGATACTTAAAGGCCGAAACGTTGTAATAAATATGGCAACAAAGATGAGGACAATAGTCCGAATAATGTAAATAATGTACATAATATCTCATCTCAGAAATATAGACAGATACAGAAGATGATATTTGTATACATATTTGCATACATTGTGTCTTAATTTCTGGGATGAGGAGTTATCATTATTTACACTGTTTATAATTTGATATACACCTGAGGAAGACCAGGAGGCAATATGGCCGAAACATTGTGATAACAACAACAAACATTAGAACAATAGGTGTACCTATGCTTTATAGATTATACAAAAAAAAGCATTTGATAAAGTATGTCACAAAGTGTTTTTGAAACTGCTCGTTAACTCTGACATATTTGAGAAGGATATTATAATAATTCCGAACCTATACTGGCATCAAAATGCCTGTAGATGAGTAGAAAAATAATTCGGTAAATCTACATAAATATAAAGAATGAGGAAATTCTGAGAGAATTAGATTCATTATTGTGGCCACAATTTTACCAACCTGAAATGCAGATGACAGTGTGGATAGTAGACAGAGAAAGGAGACTACAAGAACTTCTATAGAAGGTACTGGAGGAAAAGAAAAAGGACTAAACCTCAACTGTAAGAAGACAGAATTCCTGGTTGTTAGCAAAAGGGACAACCCAACATGCATATTACAAATTGGAGATACCACAATCAAACAAGTACAGCAATTTAAATATCTGGGAAGTGTTTTAATAGAGGACGGAAAGTGTGACACTGAATTCCAAAGGAGCATTGGGATAGTGAAAGATACCTTCTAAAAGCTAAGCAAAGTATCAAGAAACAGAAAAAATTAATTACAAAGAAAACAATACTGAACTGTTATGTAATATCATTTCTCCTATATGGTAGTGAATGCAGGACAATTTCTTCAGACTGGGCCATATGTCCTGGATAAAGACATTGGTTAGATCCAGTGACTAAAGTCAGAGAGTTGTGAGTTCATTACCAGGCCACAGCAGTGGTGAACCAAAAAATTTGGAGAGTTGAGTTGAGTTAAAGGAAAATAACTGAGACATCCGGAAGAGGCATGGCATGTGGAACTAGAACAGTCTACCTGGTTGGACGAAATAAAGGGATTGGTTTGAAATTCCAATCACCTGAAGAAGGCTGAAGTGTAAAACAGCCAAAGCATTGTGAATATGGCAATGAAGATGAGGATAACAGTCTGAATAATATAAATAATGCAAATAATCATAACACCTCATCTCAGAGATATAGAGAGAAATTTCTTCAGAGATGAAGAAGAGACTTCAAGCAACAGAAATATGGTTCTACAGCAGGATGCTATGGACGAAATATGTGAACAATGACAAAGTTTTAGAGAAAATGAAAACAAAATAGATACTTATACTTAACATCAGAAAGAGAAAGTTAAAATTTCTGTGACACATAATGTGGAAAGAAAGCTTGGAAAATTTAATACTCACATGACGGATTGAAGTCAAGAGGGACAGGAAACGATGCATAACCTACCTATTGAGCTTGATTAAATGGATGGTGGAACAAGATTTAGAAGAGATAACAAAAAGACAAAATTTATTAAGAGCTACAAAGGACAGGACATTGTGGAGAACCATGATCATCAATATCCTTAAGGCACACAGGACATAGAAGAAGAATAATATAGACCATATGCTAATCTCCAGCAAAGTGACTTGTTGCGCCTTCTCAGGCTAACATCCTCAGCTGTCATGAAGTGGAAAGACTATATTGAATCTATTGCTAGGTCAGCTGCTAAAAAAGTCGGTTCACTGTCATGCAAGACAATTTTTCTCTCCAGAATATATCTTACATATCTATAAGTCTACCATTCTACTATGGTGCAAAATTGTTCTCCTTCTTCCTATGTTTAGGGACATCTCATTACCTGATGAAGGCTGGAGGGCACATTATTTACATGCTGACTATTGTCTCCATCTTTGTTGTGGTCATCATAATGTTTCAGCCATGTTGCCCTTTGGCCTTCATCAGGGTATTGTCAATCCAGGTAAACTTCAGGGCAGTTCAAACTGAGCTCTTTATTTAATCTACAGGAGCTGATTGTTCTCATTCCACTGTCTAGTGATATCTTATCTATTTCTTATTTAATACTGCTCAGTTATGGCTCTCCCCTGTTTCCACTGAATCTATATCTGCACTACCCAGCCCAGGGATTGAACTTTGAATTACTATATCACCAGATTCATGAACCAATGTTTTAATTCACTAGAATTGTTCTGTAGGACAATCCTAAGTGTTGTAGTAATTAGGAAAAAGAATTCTCTAACTCTGTAGATTGAATAAAGAGTTCTGCTTGAAAATTCCCATGATGTTATGAAGCACAAAAACAATAAGCACCTGAAATGGACAAATTAGCCAAGACAACAGCAGACAAGATCAAGAGGAATTATCTGTTATTTATGCTTGACTTTAACAATGTTTCAATTTTATCAGGTGCTTGTCAATCCAATTAAGGTTCAGGGAATTTCAAATTAAACCCTTTATTTAATTTACAGTACGAGATTGTTCTCATTTCACTGCCTATGCTTAGGGATATCTCATCAACTGATGAAGGCTGGAGGCCCCATTTACATGCTGATTATTGTCTTCATCTTTGTTGCGGTCATCACAATGTTTCGACAGTTGTGCCTTCTGGCCTTCATCAGGGGACTGTCAATCCAGGTAACCTTCAGGGAATTTCAAACTGAGCCCTTTATTTAATCTACAGGAGTTGATTGTTCTCATTCCACTGTCAATGGATATCTTGTCTAGTTCTTATTTAGTACTGATCAGTTATGGCTCTCTCCTGTTTCCACTGAGTCTAAGTATGCTCTAGCAAGCCCAGGGATTGAACTTTGAATTACTATATCATCAAATTCATAAACCAATACTTTAATCCTCTTGGCCATTGTTCTGTAAGGACAATCTTGAATGTAGAACCTGGAGCCTTAAACCTAATCTGCATTGAAGTGTAGAACTTACTTAATTTGTGATTGCTTGACTGTATTCACCAAGACTTCTTTTTCTGACAGCAGCTGCTGCAACAACCATAACATTGTCATTGCTTTTCCTTTAATGGCTCTCATATGCAGGGTGTCGCAGAAAATTTGACATCATTGTGCAGGCCAATAATTTTGGCAATTCTTGTTCAAATAACCTCAAATTTTCACAGAATGTATAGAAACAAATCAAGATTTTATATTTAATGAAAGAGGATAGTACATGCTTATTTCAATGAGAATCTGCGAATCTGCCATAGAGATGGATCGGGCAAGATGGGGATGAAGACTGTTTTCTAATCAAATGGCCGCCACAGTCACCAGATCTGTCCCCATACGATTTCTTTTTATGGAGATATGTAAAGGGACTGGTCTATGTCACCCCACTCTTCCTGCTAGCATTGATGAACTCATGCAGAGAATCACTTCCGCACTGGATAATGTTACTGGAAACATGCTACAGCGTGTTTGGCAAGAGCTTAACTACTGACTTGACATGTGCTGTGTCACAGGCATATTGAACACTCATGAAATTGGTCCCATAATAAACTTATGATGTTCAACACCCAAACTGTTCAATTTCATTGAGCCAAACTTAGTAGCTTTCAAGATAATTGCTTTTAAAATGATGTCAATTTTGGGGGGATACCCTGTATTTATTTCTATGCTAGGCCTATGAAGGAGCTCCTCATAGCCTAACAAAACAGTCTACATCCTTAGAAGGTTTCAGTTTAAAACACCTTGAAGGTTACTCAGATCAACAGATATCTGAAGAAGGTTGGCAGACACAAAGACCGAAACATTGTGATAATAACAACAAAGATGAGCACAATAGTCCAAGTGTAAATGATATAAATAAAGACCAAGATGTTTGAAAGCATTTATTTCTCTATTTTGAGTGAGACGGCTGCAGACATGAATTGTAAACACTTGACATTTGTTTTTTTTTTTGCATAATTTTTTGGCCATTATTTTTAATGATTATTTATGAATAAAAAGCAATACTGAATAAAACTTGTGCAAATATATCTTTCCTTCTTAGTAAAAATTAGTAAGCCTTGATGTTTTACAACAAAAAAACAACCCAAGTTTTTAATTTCAGGTGGAAGACAAAGTATGAATCACCTGGACACAAAATGGATACATTTGGATATTTTCTAATATCTGCAGTTTTTACTGGGTGGCTTGTCATTTTCTGGAAGACTTACATTAAACCTTTTGAACTGGGTTTCATATACACACACATTTAAAATTCTGTGAATTCTGTTAGAGCGTCCATCCATCAAACCCTCTAAAATAGCCATATATTGACCGATCAAAACCAGATAGGGAGACATGCAAACAAGTAAGGGGGTACAAAATACAGTTAGTTTTACTAAGGTCCATAGCTTAGTACAACAAATTTTCATTATTTTCTTTTATGGAAAAATTAAATGTTTTATTATTTAACATACAAAATACTCTCAGTATTTTAATGGGATGTAGATAAATGGAAGAAAGTGTTGTTTTCAGACAAGAAAAAATTCAATTTTGATCGCCCAGATTCTTTTCAGCATTACTAGCATGCAAAAGAATTATATGAATTTGTATACATTTGAGTGTAGGTGTATAGGTATTTGTATATGTATGTAATAATTCCCAACAAGAATTGAGTCTGCTGGAGATTCTTCTGTGTTTCTGGAGAAGTCAAGATTCCATATTCAAGCAAGCTGGATTTATCTGCTATGTTGCTATTGAGGACATAATCCATAAAAGGGAAACAGCGTTCCTGTTGTTTTCCCGAATTGAGCCAGAGATAGTTTATTTATATTTCTGGTGAAGATATATTTCCATTCGGAAATGACACCATGGGCTTGTAAACTGCATCATGTGTGAGTTGGCTAGGGGAGGCAGATTTAGCCTACATCAGGGTAAGGTAAGGGCTTCACTTGTGTTAAAAAAAAAAAAGAAGCTGTCGCAACTGCCACTTTCATCACTATGCAGTCATGTTACTAAGCAGCTGTCACATGACCCATGTGACTTCATCTCCACCAAAGATCACTTTTTGTATCCCTAGAAAATAATCAAACCCTGTTAATCTCTAACCTCTCTCTCTCTCTCTCAATACGCCATGTTCCTTGGGTCTGCAGACAATAATAGACTATAGAAACTTTCTTCTTTTTCTAGTAAGTTTAAGTAAGTTTATCAACCTAAAAAAAAAAAGCTTTACGATGAATTTTTTCTGAAGGTCAATTTGTCCAGGTGAAGTTTTAAGCCTGATACTGATTCTTTTAGTAATATCTCATAAGTTTGTATTGTCATCCTTTTCTTTCTTTCTTTTTTGTTATATTTCTTTCCTTGTTCACTATCTGTCTATATTTCTGAGATGAGGTATTATGTACACTATTTACATTATTCAGAATATTATCCTCATCTTTGTCACCATATCGCAACGTTTTAACCTTTCTGTATCTGTCTATATTTCTGAGATGAGGTATTATGTACACTATTTACATTATTCGGAATATTGTCCTCATCTTTGTTGTCATATTTATTACAATGTTTCGGCCTTTCAGTATCTGTCTATATTTCTAAAATGATGTATTATATACACTATTTACATTATTCAGAATATTATCCTCATCTTTGTCACCATATCATGTTTCGACCTTTCAGTATCTGTCCATATTTCTCAGATGAGGTATTATGTACACTATTTGCATTATTTGGAATTTTATCCTCATCTTTGTCACCATATCACGTTTCGACCTTTCAGTATCTGTCTATATTTCTGAGGTGATGTATTATGTACACTATTTACATTATTCGGAATATTGTCCTCATCTTTGTTACCATATCACGTTTCGACCTTTCAGTATCTGTCTATATTTCTGAGATGATGTATTGTGTACACTATTTACATTATTCGGAATATTGTCCTCATCTTTGTCACCATATCACGTTTCAACCTTTCAGTATCTGTCTATATTTCTGAGATGATGTATTATGTACACTATTTACATTATTCGGAATATTGTCCTCATCTTTGTCACTATATCACGTTTCGACCTTTCAGTATCTGTCTATATTTCTGAGATGATGTATTATGTACACTATTTACATTATTCGGAATATTGTCCTCATCTTTGTCACCATATCACGTTTCGACCTTTCAGTATCTGTCTATATTTCTGAGATGATGTATTATGTACACTATTTACATTATTCGGAATATTGTCCTCATCTTTGTCACCATATCACGTTTCGACCTTTCAGTATCTGTCTATATTTCTGAGATGATGTATTATGTACACTATTTACATTATTCGGAATATTGTCCTCATCTTTGTCACCATATCACGTTTCGACCTTTCAGTATCTGTCTATATTTCTGAGGTGATGTATTATGTACACTATTTACATTATTCGGACTATAGTCCTGATCTTTGTCACCATATTTATTACAACGTTTTGGCTGTTGTATGCTCCAGACTTCTTCAGGTGGTTGGAATGTCAAACTGAACCCTTTATTTCACTCACTGGGGTACATGGCACAGTGGATAAAGGTGTTAGTCAGATCCAGTAACAGGACACAAAGCGTGTTCGTTCAATACCTGGTTAAGGCAGTGGAGAGGGGTAATTAACAGGAAATAACTGACATCCATTAGACATGGCACGTGGAACTAGAACAGTCTACTCCAGTGAGCGAAATAAAGGGTTCAGTTCAACATTCCAGCCATCTGAAGAAGGCCGGAGTGTACAACGGCTGAAACGTTGTAATAAATATGACGACAAAGATGAGGACAATAGTCAGAATAATGTAAATAGTGTTCTTTATTTCTTTTAAACTTTTCTTCCTCTATCCTTTTCTTATATGTCTTTCTTTTTTGTCATATTTCTTTCTTTCTTTTAAACTTTTCTTTCTTTCTTTTAAACTTTTCTTTCTTTCTCCTTCTTTCTTTAATGCCTTCTTTTTCGCCTTTCTTGTTGTATTCCTTTCTTTCTTTTTTGACTTTCATTCTTTTTCATGCCTTTTTCTTTTTTTTTTTCCATCTGTTTTCCACCTTCTCCCTTTCTTTTTTTCATGCCTTCCTTTATTGCCTTTCTTTCTTTCGTTTAAAACCTTTCTTTCTTTCAAGTTAAACATTCATTCTTTTCTCTTTTATAACTTCCATCATTTCTTTCATCCCTTTCTCTCTCTTTATTCCTCTCTTTCTTGCCTTTCTCTCTCTATTACTCTCTTTCGTGTCTTTCTCTCTCTATTCCTCTCTTTCATGTCTTTCTCTCTCTATTCCTCTTTCATGTCTATCTCTCTCTATTACTCTTTCTTGCTTTTCTCTCTATTCCTCTCTTTCATGCCTTTCTCTCTCTATTCCTCTCTTTCATGTCTTTCTCTCTCTATTCTTCTCTTTCATGTCTTTCTCTCTCTATTCTTCTCTTTCATGTCTTTCTCTCTATATTCCTCTCTTTCATGCCTTTCTCTCTCTATTCCTCTCTTTCATGTCTTTCTCTCTCTATTCTTCTCTTTCATGTCTTTCTCTCTCTATTCCTCTCTTTCGTGTCTTTCTTTCTCTATTCCTCTCTTTCGTGTCTTTCTCTCTCTATTAATCTCTTTCATGCCTTTCTCTCTCTATTACTCTCTTTCATGTCTTTTTCTCTTTATTCCTCTCTTTCTCTATTCCTCTCTTTCACACCTTTCTTTTTTTTCTCTCTTTCATTTGTTTGTTTCCTCCAACAATGAATTTTATTCAATCATTTACACAAAATTTGACATGCAGCATTTGGGAACAATTGCAGCCCCATTTTCTCCTTATCCTCTCTACATGTTTCTCCCATTGTCCCCCTCCTTTACACCCAACCAGCAATCAGATATAAACCCAGACAATCAAAAAAATTCTAATTGA
The DNA here is from genome assembly GCA_963932145.1 of Acanthosepion lycidas. Lineage (NCBI taxonomy): Eukaryota > Metazoa > Mollusca > Cephalopoda > Sepiida > Sepiidae > Acanthosepion > Acanthosepion lycidas. Next base: position 11,161,265 of record OZ010608.1, on the reverse strand, counting down.
TAAAAAAAATGTGGGGGCTGACAAACAGAATTGTTACCAAAGGTATTTTGACAAAACCGTTGTAAATCTCTACGACTGAGTAAATAAGATATCATTTTGGATGCTTCTTGGGTCACATGTCTAAACAGGTTCTGAATACAAAGACAAATACTTCTTTCTAAGAAGAGCTAAAATGAACAATTATGAGAAAAGAGTATATTAACTGTTAAAGAAATCAATCCCAACAAATACTGAAATCAATCATTAACAGTTTCTTTTCTTGCACTACTCGCTTGTTCACACTTTCCAGCCAACTTTAATTTGCAAAAATTTAAATGCAATGTCAATTGCTATCTACTGCCCTTCTGATTATTCTTTTCTCTTTCCACTCATTATTAATGTTTCTGTTCCTAATTCTTCCATACTCTGTAACTTTTTGCGTCTTAGTGTCTTTACTGCCTTGCATGGGGTGATACTGATTTTTAAAAAAAATCATAAATATCAAACACAGCAAATATCCCAATTCAAAAATTGAAAATTAATCAATACAAATATACTGAATGATTTGTAAAAGAAAAGACAACATATTTTTCCAGTCATAAAATATCAATCAAGTTTATCCATTGCAACAAATATTAGATCCATTATTTACATTATTCGGACTATTGTCCTCATCTTTGTCGCCATATTTATTACAACGTTTCAGCCATTGTACACTTCGGCCTTCTTCAGGTGATTGGAATGTCAAACTGAAGCATTAATTTTGCTCACTTGGGTAGACTATTCTAGTTCCACGTGCCATGTTTAATGGATGTCAGTTATCAGTTATCTCCTGTTAATTCCCCTCTCCAAGTTCTCCACTGCCTTAACCGGGTATTGAACTCACACTCTTTTGGTCCTGTCTCTGGATTTAACCAATGCCTTTATCCACTGTGCCATTTGTCCTCAAGTCAATCACATCAAATACTTTAAGTGATCAATTAGAGAAATCAATCCAAACAAATACTCCAAATAAGTCATAAATACTGCAAAACAATCATTAAAAATCAATCCCAACAAATACTCTAAATGATCAGTTAAAGAAATCGATCCCAACAAATGCTCTAAATGATCAGTTAAAGAAACTGATCCCAACAAATGCTCTAAATGATCAGTTAAAGAAACCGATCCCAACAAATGCTCTAAATGATCAGTTAAAGAAACCGATCCCAACAAATGCTCTAAATGATCAGTTAAAGAAACCGATCCCAACAAATGCTCTAAATGATCAGTTAAAGAAACCGATCCCAACAAATGCTCTAAATGATCAGTTAAAGAAACCGATCCCAACAAATGCTCTAAATGATCAGTTAAAGAAACCGATCCCAACAAATGCTCTAAATGATCAGTTAAAGAAACCGATCCCAACAAATGCTCTAAATGATCAGTTAAAGAAACCGATCCCAACAAATGCTCTAAATGATCAGTTAAAGAAACCGATCCCAACAAATGCTCTAAATGATCAGTTAAAGAAACCGATCCCAACAAATGCTCTAAATGATCAGTTAAAGAAACCGATCCCAACAAATGCTCTAAATGATCACTTAAAGAAACCGATCCCAACAAATGCTCTAAATGATCACTTAAAGAAACCAATCCCAACAAATCACTCTTAATATCCAAAATCAATCCTAATATATATTCTGAACTAATCATAAAATCCATAGCAGAAATCAATAACAATGCTTTAAATCAGCCAGTTAAGGAAATTAATCACAATTCTTCAAATTTTGTTTATTTTATTAACACCACCACTCAATGTATTATATATATACATATATATATATATATATATATATATACGCACACACTATTATTTTAGCATTATGTTTAGTGGATACCCATATCTGAGTAGACACTTCATTTATTAAACATTATATTTATTGATTTTTGTCTACTGGCTTAAATATTCAAGAAATCTTATAAAAGAAAAGTTATGCCTTTTAATAAGATTTTTTGAATATTCAGGCTGTTAGATGTAAATCAATAAATATACTGTTTAGTAAATGAATGGAGTATCTACTCAAATAGGAGTATCCTTTAAAATTTCAAAATAATTTCATTTATATATATATATATATATATAAATCTAACATCTAATGTAGACCTGTTTAACAAGTGTAATTTTGGAGGAATCAAGATTTTTCTCATACAGTCTCAGTTATGGTGGACTGGTCATGTCTTGAAAATGTCTGATGACAGGATACCCAAGATCCTAATGTACAGCCAGTTAGATCAGGGCTACAGGAATATAGGACACCCATGGCTAAGATACAAAGACAAGCTGAAAAGCAACTTGTCAGCTGTCAATATACCACATAACACCCTTGAGTGCTTAACCTTGGAGTGGGTAGAATGGAGATCAACGTGTTTTAATGGACTCAGCAGTTTTCAATCTGCTTGTCTGAATCATCTTCAAGAAGTGAGAGCAAGATCTAAAAGGTCAGACAATCTAACAGTGATCTCATAATCATCACTCTTGCTCCATATGTGGCCTCCTTTGTAAATCACTAGCAGGTCTTAAATGCCACTTAAGCTTATCGCACAAAATTTCATAACTGAATCAATTAAGCTGTCAGATCCTCATACATAAAATCCGATAGGAGAGTCCATTATATATAGTATTGAATAATGAGTGCTGGTGTTAATAAAAGAGTGCTCGATGTATAATATCAGAGCTAAAATTTATACTGATTGCCAACTTATGTCTGAGTATGCCCATTTCTACATCTCTTTATGGAGAATATCTACTGATGTGCTGAACGAATGTGGCTCTTTAGCCCAGCAAGGGATCTACATACTCTGGCATAAACAAGGCACTTAATAAGTGCAACAGTGGGTGTTACATTATCATGCAATTTAAAATGTCACATGAAACTGCTTTTGGACCCACATGTCTTACCGCAAATATCACATTTCAGTTGCTAGATGTCTGTGGTTTGCCACCTTCTGTCATTGTAGGCTCTCAAGTGACTCCTCAGGCCAGCCATTGACAAATACACTCTACCACACTCTGTACACATCAGGTCGAGCTGCCTGCGGGTGTCTTCAGGAAGTTCAACGAGGACGCCTTTATGCACATCTCTTTGCATGCCTCCTCTTCAAAGTGACACCTTCCACTCTGAGCAGCCTCATTCCAATTATTGCAATCAGATGCACATTCTTCCCAGTGCTCACAAGGAATGTTGCGTTTCTTCAGCGCATCCTAATAACATACATATATACATACATTTTATTTGGCAATTGTAATTGTGTGTGAAACTCGGAGTTGTGCTCCCAGTGAGGAACTATATATATTAGGTTGGTGCAAAATAACGTCGTTTTTTGACGTTCAACTTCAAAAGAAAAACAACATTATTTTTGAACCAACCTAATATATATATATATATATATATATATATATATATTTTCTATATCAGGAACAGTATTGGGGAAAGTGTATGACAAAGTGGAAAAAGTTTACTTGTGACATGTTTTGTCCTTTCGGACTTCATTGGACTAAATAATTTGTTATGTTGGTAGGACTACACATGTGCATGAATGAGAGATACTGGGAATTTAAGAATTGTTTTTTTTTTTTTAATCTAGCCAAATTCATTTCAAGTCTTTTTCTTTTTCTTTCCACCAATTTTGTAAGTAGATATTCCTTAATCACAAGGTTTATATTTCACCATTTCTGGCAGATCTTCTAATATCACAGTGTGGAATATCTACTTGAAAAAGTGATGGGAAGAAAAAGAAAAAGACTCTAAATGAATTCAGCTCGATAAAATTCAAAAATTCCCAGCCCCCACTCTTCTGTTGAGTGCATGTGTAGTCCTACCAACATAACAAATTTAATCCAATGAAGTTCTGAAGGACAAAACACGTCACAACTAAACTTTTCCACTTTGTCATACAATTTTCCCCAATACTGTTCTTGATATATGAAAATATGTATCATTATCTAAAGATAATAATTCTAATAATCTTTTTTGAATATAGAAAAATAAGAAAATGTCTAAGTTCATCAACTTAAGAAAGGATTTAATAAAACAGTAATTCTCTTTAATTATAACAAAAAGGAATTTCATTAAAATTACATGCAGAGACACAATAATAAAATGTGGCTGGCAGCCATTTTGGAATGACTATCATATCTAGAAATAAGGTGTGTACAATATCTGTCAAGAAATTTTTAAAAAAATTACTTGATTAAAAAAATGGCTTCCAGTCAAACTAAATTTAGGCATTTGCCAAAATTAAAAAGTCACTGGTTTGGAAAGAAATAGAAACAACTTTTAATAAAGCATGTTTGATGGAGGAAATATTATAGTGAAACACTATGAATTTACTTTATTGGTTAGATTTGGTCTTTGACAAAGCCGTCAGTTAAAACAATTTGAGCATTCAACCAGGCTTCTCCAGGGCAAAAGGGAAATCTGTTTGATTAGTTTGGGTTTGCTTTATTTTGTTTTATGGCATATCAACACTTCAATGGGTTATTTAATGCCAACAAGATTTTGAGGATAGGTTCGTATGAAGAGAATATCTATTATTTGTAAGAAATTAGTTTGTAGATGAGGTTTCACTTACATATTTTTGTAAATAGGATTTTTGTCGAGAGCCAAATGTATTGCTGGTAAAAAAATTTTTTAAATTTATTGTTGACAAGATTTTTTTTTTTTTTTCAAAACTGTATAGCTGGTATATTTTTTTTTTTTTTTTTTTTTTCCAAAAATGTATTGCTGGTATTTTTACTTTTCATAGTGTTTGAAGGTTAAATATTTGCCCATAGCTGGGACCCTAACAAGTGCTACCACTCTGGGTTAGGTGAACCTGGGAACAACAGGAATTAAGAGGTAGTTCCATGCTACTCAAAACTTTCAATATCCCAATCAGAGGTGTAGTTTATCATCATATCCAAGACTAGATTAGCTTAAGAAATATTTATTGCTGGTATTTTTATACTTTCATAGTGTTTTATTTGGGGAGGTTCACTGTTTACCCATAGCTGGGACCCTAACAGGTGCTACCACCCCAGGTCAGGTGGTCATTTGGAATAACAGCAATTAAGAGGGGTTCCATGCTCCTCAAAACCTCCAATATCCCGATCAGAGGTCTTGCTGCTGGGTGTAGTTTATCGTCATACTCAGGCCAGGGAAATGTGTTTGAATTTCATTGGACGCATCAGCTTTTCTCTCTGATTATGCAGTGTATAGACACAGTAGAGTGACAGCCTAAGTAGAAGTTGCAATAAAAAGCAACTTAAAAATTAAGATGAATGTAAATGCTACACAAAATAAATTAATGAGTGTGAAGTCTGGCCCTGGGGGATAAATTCTTGATGCACAATTGTCAAAAAAAAAAAAAAATGCAATGAGCATGCTCTTGCACAACAAAATCACAGGCTACAACATACATGCGATTGCAAATTTCACAACTTGCAAAGTGAACACAGCAATGTCACTTGGTACACTGGCACACAAAGGTTATTGCTAACTCTCACTGCATATGCAACCATCTGTTCACATGCAACAGAACTAGTCTGGAAACTTTTTGATACCACCTTGTATATTTGTCTACGTATAGTTTTATAAATGTAAAAGACAATAAGAAAACTGTAATAGTAGCTGATGCATTTCATCCAATATAGACTTTTTCATGGTAAAAACAAAATAAATTTATTTAACAAAGTAACTAATAATAACAAAACAAAATGTCCTTCTCAACTGGAAGAATTTATGAGAACGCTATTTTCATACTGTTAACTGAAAATTACATCAATTACTGTCACGTGTGCAGATATTGTTTTTATTGCTGTGTTGACGGATTCAATCCATTTTCTTTTGATTTCTTGATGCTGTTCTGTACGTTTGTTTGGGAGAGTAGTAATTCTGTTAAGAAAGATTAAATAGGGAATATGCCTGGGCGTAGATTAATATTTGGATAATATTCAATGGCAGCACTCTCAAGGATTTTCCTTCTGAATGAGTTATTTTCTTTTTTTATGAGTGTAGCATTTTTAAAATCAAAATTCTGGTTGAATTTATTTCTATGTATGACTAGTGCATTAGCTAAGTTGTTTTTTGTGAGGTCTCTTTTGTGCTCATAGATGCATTTTTTTAAATTTCTACTTGTACATATAGTACAAATATAAAATAATGTATGACAGAAATAATCAAAATTCACTGATATCGACCACAATAAAATGAAAATATGGATGTGTTAGAAAACTTGTTGGCCCACACATTTCAATTATTCTCTGAAACTTTTACAAATATTTGCCTAAATATTTTTCAACAAGTTAGAAAAATCTCTCTAAACTATTCTTCATTATTAAAGCATGTTCATCTTTTTACTTTCCAGATTTCTTTTAATTTTTATCAGCGAAAGACATGTCGACCATTATTATAAATTTTTATTCGCTAAAGACATGTCGACCATTATTATTTAATTAACCATTATGAAAACATGTCCACCATTCTCATACATTTTGACTAGATTTTAATTTTTTTTTGTTACATTTTATTACAAGCTGCCAGTTTACAGCAGTACATATACAGTACATAATAATAAAAAAAAAGATAAGATAAGCTCTCTGTGAGATTTGAACTTGTGTCCTTTCACCTGAAATAAACTTGCTGACTGTCCAGTTGCTTTAACTGAAAAGCTATGAGTGTTTGTGGTTTTTAACTTGAATTATCCTGAGCACTTCATCTGTCTTTCTGATTATAGACTGCATAAAGAATAAAGTCAACTGACAGCTTAGTTAAAAAGTTGTAATAAAAAGCAGCCTAAAATTTAAGATGAAAGAACATACTTGAAAAAAAGTTAATGGCTGACAATGCTTTGTCAAATCAAATAAAATTAATACTACAGAGTAATTTAGCTACTTGAGTCATACATACATATATATTTTAAAAAAGAGAAACTACAAACGTTTTTAGTTATAATGTGTATTTATCTTAGAGTATATATAATATTTTATTCTTCATATTCATATGAAGAATAAGATATAATATATATGTTAAAACAAATCCACATTATAACCAAAAACATTTGAGGTTTCTCTCATTTTTTTAAAAAATATACATTTTTCTCTTGGAACAACTATAATCTTTTCCATATATATATATATATATATATATATATATATATATATATATATATATATATATATATATATATAAGACTTGTACCCACAGAAATAGAACATAGATTTAAACAAAATTGACATCATTTTCTACCTTAGGATCCTTTTGGACAATGCCTTTTCAAAGGCAATCATTGACAAAATACAAAACAATCAAGATACAACAATAATAACGAAAGAGGAAGAAAAGTTGGACCGTGATTAAAATAATTGCTTCAGCATGAAACTCAGAGTTGTGCAATCAATGTAAGTTATTTTTTATTTTCCTCAATTTATTAAATAGCTCTGTTATATAACATTGATCACTTTTTTCTTACAATATAGAGTATTTATATGTATTTGTATATGATCGCTTGCTCATACATTTACCTATATTTACCCATTCGGAAGTATATATATACACACACACACACACACACACTAGTGTATCTGTGCCATCAAAATTGATGGCAAGAAAGAATGTATTATAATATGTATTATATTGTAAGTAATTTTCATCTAATCCAAGTACAATTTCGTAATTTAAAATAGTTCGTTATTAACGTTAATAACTGAACAGTGTACAATTTATAAACACCAAAGGAAAGATATTCGTATGTTATCCTCATAAATATTACATGTTTACAACCAAAGTTGTGTTTACTGCAAAAATACCCAAAGCACAATATTTTTTTTGTGTAAACTTTGGAAGGTCTGAGTAATCATTGAGAGTCTGTAGATTCAATCTATAATTTCAGAGTCTGTTTATTTCTCATCCTACTAAGAGCAAACATATCACAATATATATTTTTTAAATTTTTTGTTTTGTTCCACACCTTTTTTTTAATAATAAAGTTTAAAATGGATTTCTAAAAATGGATAAAATGTTCTTGAAGATATATTTGGCATATTATATATACAAACCCTCTTCGATAACGATATCAGTATGTATTAATGGGAATAAGTTAGCACTGGGTGGGTCATCATTATTTTGCACACAACCCCTTAGTTGTTACACACAAAAAAAAAATGTAAGTGTATATGTGTGTATATATATATATATATATATATATATATATATATATATATATACATATATATATGAATGAAGTATTTTATATATATATATATATATATATATATATATATATATATGAATGAAGTATTATATATATATATATATATATATATATATATATATATATATGAATGAAGTATTATATATATATATATATACAAGGTAGCCAAAAAGTTCTGTCCGTTTTTGATTAATCATTGAATGAAGTTGAAATATATACAAAATGCATGTTGCAATTGTTTTCAAATTCGGACAACCGGAAGTAGGAACATCAGACGTTATAAGAAACACGCGCAACGTGCCCGGACAGCTGTGAGAAAGAAGGAAGTGTCTAGAGATCTCGTTCGGGGCTGTTTGCTTTACGACTTCAAAGTAGGCTTAGCAGCAGATGCATCAAGTTGCCACATATGTCAAGCGTTTAGGGATAGTGCTGTGGATGAACATACTGCATGGCCTTGGTTTCGAAAATTTAAGCCGGGAGATTTGTCTCTCCATGATGAGCCTTGCAGTGGACGACCACAGGTCTTGAATGACAGAGTCCTGAAGGCGGCCATTGAAGAGGACAGTAGTCTAACATGTGGTGAACTTGCAAGACAGTTCAACATTTCCGATGAAACAGTTAGACTTCACCTGCACCGCCTAGGTAAAATGTACAAACTGAGCAAGTGGGTTCCACAAAAGCTGTTGGAGGTCCACAAGGGACAACGAGTGGCAGTCTGCATATCGCTGCTTTCTCACCACTGTACTGCATCCTCATTCAATCGAGTGCTTACCAGTGATGAAAAGTGGGTTCTGTATGAAACTCCCAAGCGTTCAAGACATTGATTGTCTCCTTAGGATGCTGTCCCTCACACCGCAAGACTACCTATGCACTTACACAAGATTATGCTTTGTGTCTGGTGGACAGGTCGTCAAGTGGTTCATTATGAACTGCTATCAACGGGCCAAACGGTCACTGGAGACCTATACTCGCAGCAATTGAAATGTGTGCAACAGGCATTGCACCAGAAGGAGCCAGCACTGGTGAATCGCAAAGGTGTGTTTTTCCTCCTTGACAATACCAGGCTGCATGTTGCGTGAGTGGTCAGGGATACCATACAGCAACTTGGATGGGAGACTTTGTGCCATCCACCTTATTCACCTGACCTTGCGCCATCTGATTACCACCTCTTACACTCCCTGGATAATCATCTTCATGGGAAATCCTTTACCAGTGAAGCAGACTTGCGCAAAGCCCTCACAGAATTCTTTGCGTCAAAACCCCTTGAGTTCTACTACAAGGGCATTGAACAGCTGGAGGCACGTTGGCAGAAGGTGCTGGATGCCGATGGCGATTACTTCGAAGACTAAATATAAGTTTCGCATACTGTGAAGCGTTTTCTTTTTTTCCTTTAAAAACGGACAGAACTTTTTTGGTTTACCTTGTATATATATCTATCAATGGACTCTCCTATCGTGAATGATAAATGAGGGTCAGCATTGGATGCTGTCTTTCATTTTACACTTATGCATGCAAGCAGGGTCTATTGTAGAGAAAATCAGGTATGGGAAAGACATATTTCATTTGTGCTTTCTTACATGTGATACTAGCCCAGCCTTACTGCAGAAACACTTACTTAATGAAACATCTCTTACGGCACTCTTTTCGGCTTGATGCTTGGGCTGTTCAGGTTTTCAGATCAAAGTTGAGATATTTCAAGTTGTCTTTCAATTTGTCTTTGTATTGTAAGAGTGGATGCCTAACTGAATGCTTGGAGTTTGGTAGTTTTCCATACAGCACCTTTTTGGAAACCTCTGCTCATCCATTCTCATAACATGACCAGCCCACCTAAGTTGTATATTTGATAGAATGAGTTCAATGCCTGTGATTTTGTTACCTTTCTTCTGTATTGCACTATTCTGTCATCACATTTTATATCACATATGGCAAAAAGACATATATATAGGAGGTAAATACAGCTAATCAACATACCGAATATGCCAGGTGAATAAAGCTATAAAAATGTTTGCCTTGTCACTAAACCTAAAGTAATTTAGCTTTATCCTCATGAAATAGCACAAACTTTTTTTATCTAATTCCAAATGCTTGTCAAGGCTTGTTTTCAATTGATTTAATGGGAAACTGTACCTGTTCAAATTATTCATTTGCTTCTCTGACAACATCTCCTGGAGGAGGACTCTTTTACAATTCTACCCTATACAAAGTATCACCACCTTGGATGAAAACTGCTCTTACGTGCAATTAATGGAAGTTTTAATTTTGTTTATCCCATAATTTCTTGCATTTCACATTTTTGTAAACTACCTACTTTTCATCATTCAACACAATTTGTTTCAGAAACAAACATTTTTTTTTATTATGTTTAAGTCACAAATCATACAAGAAAATATGATTTACTTCTGTGGAGGTTGCATATTAAAATGACTCGCATGAAAGTGACTTGTTGCACCTTCTCGGGCTAATGTTCTCAGCTGACATGAAGTGAAAAGATATTGAATTCATTGCCAGGTCAGCTGCTAGAAAGTCAGATCGCTGACTGAATTTTTTTTTTCTGAAAATCTATCTTGCACATTTATAAGTCTACCATTCATCTAAACTTAGAATATTACTGCTGTATAGGGTCTGATGCCCCTGCTGTTTACCTGGAGCTCCTTCAAAATAAAATTCAAAGGAGGATCAGCAATATTTTTGGTCCTGATCTAGCAGCTCAACTTCACTCACATTCCAATCACCGTAAAGTTGTCTCCCCATGTCTTTTCTATAAATAATTTCATAGTAATTGTTTGGATGAGCTCTTTGCTATGGTACCTAGACTTTTTAAATTTACGAGCAGTACTAGACTGGCATCAAGATCTCATCAATTTACAATTGAATTGGATTGATGTAGCCATAAATTCTATGCTAATCGTTCCTTTTATCCCACTTTTCACTTATGGAACTCCTTTCTGGCTCCATTCTTTTCAGCCAAATTTAACCTGCAAAAATTTAAATGCAATGTCAATTGCTATCTACTGTCCTATTTTTTCTTTCTGCTCATTACTAATGTTTCTTTTCCTAATTCCTCCACATCCTATAACCCTTTGCGTTTTAATGGTTGTACTGTCTTGCTTGGAGTGATGCCAATTAAAAAATAATCAAACTGGCATATAATTTTCAACTTTTGATTTGTGTATACTGATATCCTCCTATTTTGTAAAATTTTAATTATTCTCAAATACTGTATTGTTAACATTTTACTGGCTTTTCCTACTGTTAGTGGGGTTCCATTTGCTTGTCCTATAATCTCTTGCATTTCATATTTTTGTAAACTATCCACTTCTCATTGATCATCTCATAGCAATAATGTGTTTATTCAGTGATATTTTTATGTGAAAATAATGTTAAGACTTTAGTTGATGCCATAAAGCAACTCACAAAAATTGCACATGAAAATATAATTCATTATTTTTCCCTTCATTTATGTGGAGGCTAAACATCAAAGCAACTCACATAATCAAACTAGCAAAGGATTTTAGATGTTTCATTTAAGCATGTTGACTATCTCCTGCATTGTATAATGTTAATTATTCTGAGGTAGTGTATTTTTATAACTTGATTGCTATCAAATTCAATTCGTCTGTCCAACCATGGAACATCATTCAGCAAGAAATTTCTATCATGCATCTTAAAACACATCTGATAATTCACATACCCTTCCCTATAAACAGTGCATATTTACCAAGTCACATTTTGCCTTCTTTAAACAAAAAAAATGATATGATGAAAATGCCATTTTCTTCACTGTTTCGTCTGAGAACAAATAAACAAAAATGCCCTAATTTCAACAAAATGTTTTTAAATAGATGCTGCTCTGTCAACTGTCACTTCTAAAAGCAATCTTTTTTTATTAACTTCAGTAAGACTAAAACGTTTGACAACAAAAAGAGAACAAGAGTTTTTAAGGAGTAGCTATTATTTCAATTTCTTTGTTTTAGTGTCTTGTCAAATCTTTAAATTCTTTTGTTAATCAACACACCATATCTACATTTTCTAGTCATTTTTAATCTATATTTGATATTTTTAGTTAAAACTTCCCCCACCCTCGTCTTTCACTTCCCATTACCAACACCCAGTGCTCAGCTCACTTGTCCAGGAACAATTGTCCTTTGAAGTCAGTATTTTCATGATAAGGTGGTTGATTGGATGACATTTCAATATGGCTGACAATGTTAGAGTGGTAATTTATATAAGATACTATATTCTAACTTTCATTGACATAATTATGCTACTATAGACAAAGAAAGAAGACATAACTTTTTAGATTAATTGCGTCATATGAATGAGGAGAGTATTAAGAAAGAAAAAGAAGTTGCTTAAAAAAAAAAATCTAGTCTAAAAAAGAGCTGCTTGTTTATTGGTTGAAAATCAGCTGACCTGATAATTGGTTTATGTGTTAAAATGTACTGCCATTTCTCCTTTCATCTCTTTATCTTCCTTGCAAAAATCAGAAGACAAGGTCATACACTTTTTTTGATGACAGTTGAGGTCATAAAAAAAACATATCATTTTCTTACTTAAAACAGTTTGCACTGATCTTTCATCTTATTTTTCAGATAATGTTTTGTTACTATTGTAAAAAAAAAAGCTGCTTTTAAAAACAATATTAGCACTTCTAACAGGTCTACTTTTATTAGAAAAAGCCAAACTAATCCTATCAAAAAATTTCTTCATCATATTTGTCAACATATACTTGTGATCTTCCATGGGTGATTTAAAAAAATGTTAATACTCTGATAGGACATTAGCTTAGTTGATTTTAAGTTTAAATATTTATTAAGTAATATCATATCAAATTTTCTATGAAGATCCCAGTGGGAATTGAAATCACTACTCAGTAATAGTGGTAAATCAGACAAGCCTTGCAAACTCCACATTGAGATGTGTGGTAATGATTTTATTATGTGATCTTACTATGAAAATGCATTGAAAAGCGATTTTACTATGAAAATATTAGGTTGGTGCAAAAATAATGTCGTTTTCTCACATAGTAACATATGTGAGAAAACGACATTATTTTTGCACCAACCTAATACATGGGAAAAGGATTTTACTATGAAAATGCATTGGAAAGGTATTTTACTATGAAAATGCATAAGAAAGGGATTTTATTATGAAAATGTATGGGAAAGGGATTTTACTATGAAAATGCATTGGAAAGGGATTTTATTATGAAAACCCATTGGAAAGTCATTTTAAATTTTGAAAAAATACAAAAATATGGATTCAAATTCAGTGTGAAAAAATGAGAATTGTTTTTTGCCTAAATTCAAGTACCTTGGACAATTTTTTGAAGAAAATGATCCATCGAGGGCGAGTGCAATTAACAATTGGTTCCTCCAACAAACGTTACTAGGTTACAAGCATTTCTGGGACTAGCAAACTATCATCAAATCCATATGCAGAATTTGAGACCTCCACTGAACAATTTCCTAAAAATTGGCATAAATTGTAGCTGGACTTATAAGTGTCAGAAGGCATTTGAAGAAATCAAGAAAATACTAATGTCTGACTTATCATTAGTGCAGTACAATCTAAAAGCAGAAACCATATTGGCTTCAGATGCTAGTGACTATGGTATAGGAGCAATAATACTGATAGTAACATGAAAGCCATTGATCATGCTTCACATTTGCTACTGGAGACAGAAAAAATTACAGCCATATCAAAAAAGAGGTGTTAGGAATATTATTTGCAGTGAAAAAATTTCACAAATTTATACATAGAAAGAGTTTTCATTTATAGATGGACCACAGATCTCTATTATCAATTTATGGTTCAAAAAAGGGAATTCCTACGCATACAGTGAATAGATTGCAACACTGAAGTACCATCTTATTAAATTACAATTCAGGAAGGAATTCCAAATGTCTAAAAATTTAGGACATGCTGATGGTTTATCAAGATTGATACCAAAAAATATTCTACCATTTGAGGGCAATGTTATTGCAGCATGAAAAAGTGAAAGAGAAATTAAAATTATATTATGAAATGTAGTACGTGAACTACCAATTACTCTGAAATAAAAGTAAAAAAAAGAACAAGACATATTTATTTATTTACATATTTATTGCTAAAATAAAAAATTCACTAAAAGACTGTAAAAAAGACGATTTTAGAATGCAATCCAGACTTGAATGTTTACTCGCCATGTGATGGAGTACTGATGTTTGCACAAAGAGTAGTAATACCCATCATATTACAAAAATGGATATTAAATAAATTTCATAGTGGACATCTGGGAATTTCAAGGATGAAATCTCTTATGAAAAGTTATGTATATTGGATCAAAATGGATCTAGACATTGAAAAATTAGTAAAAGCCTGCAGAGGTTGTGTTCTTGCAGAAAAATAACATAGCAGAAAATTACAACATTGGCCAAAGACAGATACTCCATGGTTAAGACTGCACATAAATTTTGCAGGTTCAATAAACAGATGACATTATCTTGTAGTAATGGATAGCTTTAATAAGTGGCCTCACATTTGTAAGTGCAAAAAAACAACTTCCATGGTTCCAGTGAATTTTTTACACTGCAAGATATGGCATTCCAGATGCCATAGTCTTGGATAACAGCATACAATGCACTTCTTATGAATTTAAAGAATTTTATAAAATGTTCTCAGTTGAACATATTACTACCCTGCTGTATCACCCAAGGTCAAATGAACAACCTGAATGGTTTATGGGTTTGTTTTTCAGAGTATATCAAAATGGAAAAGAAATGTGGGAAGACAGCGTAATAAGGTCATGAATTGGAAAAATGATATATGGGGAAAGGAAAAAATGGGAACACAAAAGGCATTGGAATCATTTAAAGGGATTTACTAAGGAAAGTCCCGCAAGAAAGGAAGAACCTATGCAAGTACTGTATGGTATTTTTGATGTACCAACACCCCAAGAATTTGATTAACATACAAGTATGATTAGCAGAAAAAGGAAACATATGGGAAAACTTGAGGTTGAACGAAACCAAAACAAAAGAAATACAAGGTTCAGTATGTTGGTAAACGCGCCAGAAAGAGGAAGGGGTGAGTAGTAAAAAAATAAAATATTTACTAGTGACAAAAAAATCTCAAAATAGTGGATGTTGTGGAGTAAATAAGACACCCCCAGTAACACAAATGAACTAGGCAAGATGCCTTAAATAAAGAACAGAATGAGTCAGGGGAAGTCTGTTGGAGTCGGGTGAGGAGAAAGAATTGATGACTTCATAGTGAGTAGCCTAAGTGAGATATAATACTATAATACTTGGAGTGAGTTATAACACTAAGGAAATACATCAGAAAGTGATTTTATTATGAAAATGTATCAGAAAGGGATTTTATTATGAAAATACATTGGAAAAGGGATTTTATTATGAAAATGCATTGGAGTGGGATTTTATTATGAAAATGCATTGGAAAATGGATTTTATTATGAAAATGCATTGGAAAATGTATTTTATTATGAAAATGCATTGGAAAAGGGATTTTATTATGAAAATGCATTGGAAAAGGGATTTTACTATGAAAATGCATTGGAAAGGGATTTTACTATGAAAATGCATTGGAAAGTGTTTTTAAGTCAGTTTGTTGGGTTATTTAATGTTAATTGCGAATGAGTTTACATTTCATCATGTTTGTTGGGTTATTTAATGTTGAATTTTGTATTAGTCTTAAAATGAGGATTGAAATAAAATACTCAGTAGAAATAGACAACCAGATTAGTCTCACTAAGCATTATTATTATCTCACAACATGGTAACAACTTCTATGAAACTAAACAGACACATATAAATGTTAAGATTTTTAATCACCATGTATTAATTCATTTGTACTCATTTCTTCATCTTTGTTGTTTTTTGTTTTTTTTGCAACAATGATTTGGCTGGTGTATTCTTCAGCCTTCTTTCTGAAGGAGAAAAGTTGTTATTACATTAGAGTTAAGGAAATGTAAGCAATATTTCAACTTTAGGTCCTCACATTTTCTTGTCACTGTCAATAAGTTTACCTTTAGACTAATATATATATATATATATATATATATATATATATATATATATATATATATATATATATATATATTTAGGCAGCAATCCTTCTTTCATGCACATTTCATTG
>OZ010608.1:11112415-11139915 GCA_963932145.1 Acanthosepion lycidas | reverse complement strand
ATTTTTATATGCATACAGGGATTCAAAACAGAAGTGTGAACTTTTTGAATACAAGGTTTTCATTAGTTAAAAAATAATTTCACACTGCCTTGCAAAAAATTTTTTCTTGAATTTGTGGGAATGATGAAAGGGAGTTATTATTGTTATTTTCTAAATAGTCCAAAAATAACACTTGGTAGATCCACAAGTATTTTGACAGTAATGATTAGTGATCAGACAAACCTTTTGATGGGATTTTATTTTTTGAAAAATATATTGGTTGAAATATATATAGGATTTAATTCCTATAAGGTCATAGGTTTAACCATTTCCTAATAAACATTTTTTAATATTTCTATATTTATTTATGTTGGCTTGGGATAGAGTTAATTCTTTCAGGAATGGAAATATCGAAAAAATCTAGGGCACAAATTTATATTTAGATAAGATTTAATAGTGGCACTCTCAAGAATTTTCCGTTACTTTCTCTTTTGATAAGAGAAACCCAATCCTAAACAAGAAATAAGGGATAAACCTCTACTCCTGTACAAAAGGAAGGATTGTGACCTGAACAATAGGTGAATCTATCTACTCCTATTTCAATCATATCAGTCCTAATCTGGCATCTCAACTTCAGTTACATCCTACATAGATCCTTGTGCCTCTTCTATAAATATTTTCATCATTTTACGGTTGAAATTGCTAGGGTTAGGGTTAGCCGCAATTCTGCACTAAAAGTTTCTTCTCTTACAAAATAAAATTTCTTTCTCACACTTGTCAACTCTGATCTTCAAAATGTTTTCTATCTGCTTGAAATTTGTTCTTCTATAGATCTATCTCTTCAATAACATTTTATCAAATTCTTTTTCCCCTGGTAACCCCATTTGTATATTAGTGGCTTTATTGCCTTGCTTGGAGTGAAATGATTAATAAAAAGGTAAAGAAGTAAAAATATTTTGAAAACTAATGTGTGATTGCAAAGGTGGTAGGTGGATGATGGCAGTTAGCCAACCCCACCCCTGCTATATTTTAAAGTTAGCTTGTCTTGTATTTCTACTAATTTCTAATCCATGCAATGATTATTGAACAAACATTGAGAAAAAAAATGTTTATTGGATTTGTTTTATATATTAGGTTGGTGCAAAAATAATGATGTACTGATGTCGTTTTTTGACGTATTTTTTAACGTCAAAAAACGACATTATTTTTGCACCAACCTTATATATATATATATATATATATATATATATATATATATATAACGAATTGTGGTGAATAAAAGGAACATTTTATTTGTTCCTTACATTTGATTGACGAATTAGGAGTAAATTTTTTCCATTTTTTCCTCTTTTTGCAATTTTGTATTTTGTTTTTAGTCGTTAATTTATTCATAATTAAAATCTATTTTAATCGTGTTCCAACTTTACCTCCTAATTCGTTATTTATTAATGTGTCTTTGATTGTTTCCTGCTGCTTGCCTTCGATTACCTTTTGAGAAAGTGTTGGCTGAAAGAGTCCCTCAAGGTAGAATAATGATGTCCATTCTATTTAAATCTCTTTTCTTCTCCTGTGGATCCTTGTTTGTATATATATATATATATATATATATATATATATATATATATATATTTATGCATGTTTCATTAAATAATAAGTTTTGTCTATTTATTTTAAGTAAGTTCCTTTCATATTGTCTGATAAGCTTAATCAGATTATCATTGAAAGACGAAAGGAAATCACCATATTGATACATGTTTTAATCCTATCTATGCTTTCAGCTTACATAAGCCATTATCAAAGATGACAATTACATTTCAATATGTCAAACAATACACAGACAAAACAATAATGATAACCTGTTTTTGTTGCATGAAAAATTTCAAAGCAATGACAAATTCATATATACGAGACACAGAAGCGAAAATCACATCGCAGCTCATGATGTTACACAAGACCACGCAAGTGTGAAAATGAGAAGTATTACATATGGGAAGACATTGGTATAAATCAATGGCTTCTGTTAGCAATTGTAGACATTTAGGAATATTTGTGGAGATTTCATAGTTTATTTTGTTCATGTTAGGTTTCAACTGTTTTATGTATTAGGTTGGTGCAAAAATAATTTCGTTTTCTCACATAGTAACATATGTTAGAAAACGAAATTATTTTTGCACCAACCTAATATATAGCTTCAAGAATTTTTAGTTTTTGTTTATTGTTTTCATGTTTAAGTATAATTGTGTTTTAAGCGAGGATTTTTCGGAATTGTGTATGTGGCCAGGCATGTTGTTTTAAATGCCTAAAAATGTTAGTTATCATTCAAATGTAGAGTCAAGCGTCGTGAAAGTGAGTTTGTGGTGTGACCAAAAAAAAAAAAATTCTTGAAGCTATATACATCGCCAGGCTACTGATTCAGTCAAAAAAGACTTTGTTCAGTGGGCTTGGAGAAATCTCCAAACTGCATTCACTGTGATGAAGAGATTGAGACCCTGGGTGATACCTTCTTTCATTGCAGGGTCGTAGCACTGTTGTGCAAGTTTGTTGAAGGCCTCATGGTCCATATACTGTGTGGAAAATTCTTTGTCCTTGAGGCCAGTTCTGTCTGTAGCAATGTGGTACCGCTGTTGATGAAGGCTGAACACTATGTGTTCTTTTACTTGCTAGGGGTTATGAGAGTCATGACATGTTCGTCCATGTGACTGTTACGTGGCATGGATGACATGTCAGAAGGGATTCTATGGAGGTGAGAAGTTCATTTCTTCCCAACTAATCTTGTACTTTAAGCATCAAGATTAGGATGGAAAGACAGCAGCTCTCTTCATCAGAATTTGGCAAAAGGTGGATGACTCCTGCGCATTTGTGTTGAGTGAAAGGGGCTGACTTAGAGTGGCACTTTGATGCCAGTTTAGGTTAGTTTAGGGTTGTTTTCGTGTCCTTAGTTTCTTCATTCCAGTTAACCTAACTAGGGTATGTATGTTCAGTGACCACTTTTATTTCTGTCCCCAAATTTTCTTTAGTTTAATTCCCCATCCCTTCCCTTATTAGGTGGTCAGTGATGTCAGTTCTCTGGTGGATGCGGAGCACCTTTTGTTTTGGGTGTGATTTTCATATTTGTTGTTGCATCTAAATGAGTGTGTGTTTGAGTGAGGGCTTGGGGTGAATGACTGTTTTATATTATTAAAGTCCCACGTTGATTTCATCCAGTTAACTGATGTTTCTGCCACATTTAAGGATTGTGGGGAGTTTTATTACCAATACTGTTTAGTTTATTGCAAATAGTTTTGTATTCATATTGTAAATACTCATTGGGACTAGTTTTTAAATTGTTGTTTTATTTCCCTCCCCCACAGACAATGAATTGTAAATATGGGGACTAGTTAGGACTTTCATGGAGACAATGAGGTATTATGGTGGATGTAGTGAGGAAGTTAAGTAAGAATGCGTTGTTTTGGTGTAAGGAATATTGTAGTATGTTTGGGTCAGTGTTTGTGGCTAGCTAAGTTATCATTAAGATGGAAGAAGACTGTCCTTCTCCACTATTCCTCATTTTGGCCTTGTGTCACATTTCTATGTATATATCAGAATAAATATCGCTCATCACTATGGTACCTAGACTTTTTGAATCTAAGCACAGTACTAGACTGGCATTGAGATCTCATCAATTTACAGTTGAGCTGGCTAGATGCAACTGTAAATTCAATGCTAAAATTTTCTTTTCTCACACTTCTTGCTTGTGGAACTCCCTTCTAGCTCCATGCTTTCCAGCCAACTTTAATCTACAAAATTTTAAATTTTAAATGTCAATTACTATCTACAGTCCTCCTGATTACTCTTTTTCTCTTCCAGCTCATTATTAATGTTTCTGTTACTAATTCTTCCACACATTGTAACCCTTGGTATCTTGGTGGCTTTTACTGCTTTGCATGGGATGATACTGATTAAAATTATACATTTTATATATATAAAGTGCAGAAATGTTTCTACTGGAAGAAGGATAGGAAGTTAACAGTTTAATAATTTCTGCTTATAAAATCCAAGAAATATGCTTGTTTTTTTTTTGTTTTTTGTTTTTTTTTAAAGTTACACCTGTTAAAAAATATGTAATTAAAATGATTTTTACAGCCAAAATGTCTGTTTTTGATATTGCTATTTTACATATGCATTATTGGATCACTATTATTGGGGTGGGCATGACCACAGGCTCTACACTATTATGATTAAATCGAAAATTAGGCTGGAAATTGCTTTATTTTTAAATCTAAAAAATACCACCCTGTAATATGCCATTCTTACTGTGTTACAAACAATCAAACATCCCTAGAAAAAGAAATTGGATTGATATTAAACTTATTTCATTCAGGACTCTACGGATGTGTGGATGGAAAATCTGAATGACATTTTGCCAAAAACCTTACACATAATGTAAAAAAATCTACTCATTTGCACCAGTCACACGGTACGCAAACTCACTGATTGGTGTTTCACTGCAGACTGATTAACCTTCCGGTTTTCTCCAGTTATGCACGCAAATAATTTTGACATCAGAATTTTCTTCTTGCTAATGGCCTAAAGTTATGGCCATAAAATTAACTTTTAGACAAGTGTTTCCTCTCGAATTGCTTTCCCGTCTACGTTGCGTGTTCATAATTACCAACCCTGGCTGGAAAAATAAAAAGCTACTTGCAGTGGATTTTAATAGGACTAGAAACAAATTCCTATTTATAAATGTATCAAGTGTAGCAGTGTTTTTTTATGCTAGTTGCATGAAATTATTTTGCTAGAGATTTTTAATTAACTTTATTTTTCTGTCTGATGATTTGTTTCACATCAAATCCATTACATTCACTTACATGCTAATACCCTTGGGAAAGGTGTGAATCCTCTTCTTCTCCCTCCAGCTATAGGTAAATAGCAGGACAGACTGGTTTCTATAACCTTGGATGGCAACTGGTCTAGGAGAAGGACAACTCTGAATTTAAAACCTGCGGATGGTCATCTGGGGACTCTATGGCACATAGTGCACCAAGTCTCTGTATTCGGCCCGTCAAAAAGTGTGGATGGTTCTGCACGAAACTTTCACCACTATAATCAAATCTCATGTGTTGATGTTGGGCTGTTGGATTTCTAGGAACCGATCTGCTTGACCCACATACATCGAATTTGATGAGAGAGTCAAGTGTGTATATATATATATATATATATATATGATTGAATAAATTACAGGCATTATGTCCGCTAAATTTTAGCAAAATCCATTCATACTCATGAATAACCTCCTGTGTATTGATGTTAAAGGATGAAAGAAATGTGCTATAGCTGTTTAAATTGCTTTTATTTTCATTTCTCAAGTTCTTTCGATTTTTTTCCAAGATCATCTTCAGGAGTGCAAGTAGTACAAAACTATATTTTGTTCATTAGCACAAGTATTCATACAAATTTGTGCATTGTTAGCCATTATAGTAATGTCTGTAATTTATTCAATCAGACATACCTAAAAGAGAATTTGCTGCTTAAAACACAAATATATATATAGAGAGAGAGAAAGAGAGAGAGAGAGAGACAATAAAGTCCATCACAGAACAAAACATGTTGGTAAAGAGAAAAATTTTCCTTATATATATATATATATATATATATATATATGGGCACATGGCCGAGTGATTACAATGTTCACTTTCTGATCATGAGACCCGGGTTCAAATCTCACCATGGCTGATTTGTCAGGAAGGAAAGTTTTTGATGTTATCATACTGGAAGGAAATGATCCCAGTGTGTGGCACCTTTGGAAAGGGCCTGAAAACCACACTATGGGTGGACCCAAGCCTTGTGAGTGAAATTGGGTAAACAGAAAGGAGGTAGTGCTGCCCTGGTCAAAATGTAATTAAAATTATTTTTACAATCAAAATATGTTTTCAATATTGCTATTTTGCATAGAAAACCCCATATCTGGCAACAGGACTCTGCACCATGCCACACAAACGGGAGAACCCAGTCATTGCTATCAGATAATTTCTGCAACTGCATCAGCCCTTACATTTGGCCATCTAACTCCCCAGACTGCAACCCCATTGATTATTTCAAGATATTTTTGTAAATATATTATTTGTTAAAATGAGCTGTCAGAATTATTTTCATTTTTGTGTGATTTAGATGACAATTTATCCATCGCACTCTGTATATATTATATATATATATATATATACACACACACACACACAAACACATTTCATCATTTGATGGACTTTATCAAAGTAAATGTCCATTAAATGATGAAACATGTTGATTAAAACTAAGTATAGTTTTCCTCTCGTTTTTTCATTGAATTTGTTTATTCTACAGGTATACTCCATCTGAGAATATTTGCACACACACACACACATATATATATATATATATATATATATATATAATTCAAATTCCGTGTGCTTTCAGCTGTCATCACCTATTATTTAAAAAATAATTTTAGTTTAATGAAATGATATTTAAAAAAATAAATCATAGCACAACACACAAAATAAATTTATATACCTTTTTAATAAAACAACTGTAATATTACTGTGCCAAGGCTGCTGCAAATGAAATCATTTAGAATATGAACAATTTATAGACATCTGAATACTGATATTAAAAAAAAATATTTAAATGAACTCTTAATATTTTTTATTTGCTCTTTCTCTTGTAATTAAACATTGAGTTTGAAAGGATGTCTTGCCTTGAATGCAACCCCTTTTGGAATTACTGTGGTTGATTGTACTTTAGGCAAAATAAAGTGTTTATGCTCAGAAGTCCTTGATGGTTGTTCTAACACAAAGTCACAAGCCATCGTGACCAAGGCTTTGAGCATACCGACCTTTTTCAAGCTGATGAACACACTAGATGATTCACTTTCTCCCAGAAACTATAAGTAAGGCCTAGTCAGCAAAGATGCAGTATAAACCACAGGTGGACTCTGTGTCAAACAAACACAAATATACCTGAGCAGGAATCTGTAATAGGGATTCACTATCGACCCTAGCAGTTGGATGTGCTTGGCCATGAAATATATATATATATATATATATATATATATAATTGTGTAGTTAGGCAACAATCCTTCTTTTATACATGTTTCATTAAAAGCCACTGAGAATATACAATTCCAGCTGGGAAAAATGAGAAAATTAAATTATCTACTATAAAAATTTCAAACTGCTAACCTCATTGTCAACACTAATAATTCACCTGCAAGATGCAAATTACAGAGAAACAATATTATCTACGAATTTACATTGCCCTTAAGGAACTGAGTTCCTGGCCAATGCAAATTAGTAAATAATTATATTGAATATGCTACAACATGTTTAACAAGAAGACTCGGGTTTCCATCTCATTGAACCTAGCTCAATTTTGTCCCATTTAAATACACATGGAGACCTACCAAACTCTATCCGTAACATACTCATTGATAATATGAATATAATAGCCTCATCCACATGTACAAAAGGCTAAAGATAATGGAAGCATTATTAATAAAAAGAAAAGGTCAACACTCAAAAACAACTATGAACATGGCCACAATGTGCTGACCATGTTTGGAAAATAAAACAGTGTGGGGTTACAAATTCCACCTGTAAAACCTACTTATTATAAAAACAACAGCAGTACCACCTAACATAGTAAAGTTGTAGCACTATACAGAAAGTTTACAAGTACAATCAAGGAAGATAGCAGTATATCAGGTACCGTAATTTCTCAAAAATAATACATACCTCAACAAATGATCCAAAAATTAAGAAATATATCTAAACCCAATATATAATATGCATCAATAAATTTTGTCAAAAAAATCATAATTAGAAAGACATTTTGTTGACCTTGACATTAAGAATAAAATCAAAACTAAGCGGTTTTCCTGATAAATATAACATTTTATTTTACTGCCAAAATGTTGTCAAAACGTGCGAGTTATAGTGCAAATTTTAAATAGAATTAGCAGAAAGAATAGGAAACAGAGCTGCAGCTACAGAATTTGCATTGAATGAGGCTAACATACGTTTGAAGAGAATGAAAAGGCCGAAGATAATATTGTGAATGATAATTTGTTTAATGACAATTTAGATGTTGATTCTATAATAGAAAGTGGTGATGATGGAAATTAAAATTTCAATAAATTGTTAACTTAATATCCTCTTTTCTTTGAAATTGGCCTTTTTATAGATTTTTTTTATTTTTTGGCCAAATAAAAAATGCAGTTAGTGATAAACGTAAATTTATTGAAAAAAATGTTACAATTATTATTGTTGGATTTAAAATGAAAATTGGGATAACATCTTTCTTATTTTAGAACAAGTATGTATTTATTATTATAAATCAATAACGAAAAAAATAATTTTGTTTAAACCTACTCATAATACACACCCCTACTATCATTTGTAATTTACAGTAAAAAAATGTGTATTATTTTCGAGAAATTACAGTATTTGTAGAAAAATAAAGATTGATGGCTATATAATTGGATTTGAATATCTGCAATTGGTTGGTTCTTGTAGCCTAATTAGTAAGGCAGCTACTCTATACAGACAAACTTGACAAAAATAAAGGATTATCAGATGTGAGTTGGAATTTTGATGGAGGAGTAGTCTTTATTTCTGATTGAAAGTTAATAATTGTAGAATGACAATCTTAATGTCTCAATAAGAAAAGAAAAAATCTGAGCAGTTCAATATGGTCAAATTGGCAGCTGATCTAAAAAAATGACTTACATTCTGTTGTTAACTAGAGCAAGGAATGGCTTGCTAATTTTAATGGCTCCCAAACAAAACTGTTTAACCATGAAGATATTTATAGAAAAAGTACAGGGAAGCTACATTATGGTGATGAGAAAGTGACTGAAGCAAGATACCAGGTCAGGACTTATAACATTGCAGATTCTTCTTTGGATTTTGTCAAGAATCTTTCTCTATATACAGCAAATGCACTAAACCAGATGTCGTAGCAATATTCAATGATTTATATTCCACAATGGCCTAGTGGATAAAAGTGTTCGTTTATGAATTTGTTGACATAGTTGTTGTGAGTTCAATCCCTGGGTTGGGCAGTATGTATTTCACTTAATAGAAATAGGTGAGCAATGACTAAACAGTACTAAATATCCTTAAATATGAGCAGTGGGATGAAAACTTTGTACTTCCATAGATTAAATAAAGTGTTCAGTTCAGGATTCCCTGTAGGTTACCCAGATTGATATACACATGAGGAATGTCTGAAAGCACAATGGCTGAAATGTTGTGATAACAACAATGATGAGGACAATAGTCTGAATATACCTAGTGTAAACTCCTCATCCCAGAAATTCAGGCAAAAGAACTAGTTGTTTGGATAACCTAATTCTACCAGAATTTATTATCAGTGGGTGCAATCTTAACAACATAATACACAGATGATAGTGTTGATGGCCGATACAGAAGGATAACTACAATACTTCCTAAACAAGGTAGTAAATGAAAGAAAGAAAAAGGGACTATCTACTAAGTGGAAGACAGAATGTATGGTTATCAGCAAGAAAAAAAACAAGATGTGAGTTATAAATTGAAGATGTAAACATCAAAGAAGTGCAATAGTGAAATTCAAACATGGTGGGGCACCAGAGAAGAAAGGTCGTCAAAGCAGCTGCCATGAAAATATTTATAGGAAAGACAGAGGGAAGAATCGTCACGTTGGTGTACACGTGATTGAAATCGAGATGCCAGGTCATGATCTATTACATTGCAGATATTTCTTTCGTTACCAGGTCATGATTAATCTACACAACATTTTGACCCCAGTTTAGGGTTAGCTATTCACTCATAGTTGGGACCCTAACAGGTGCTACCTCCCCAGGTTAGGGTAGGCCTGGGAATACCAGCAATTAAGAGGTGGTTCCACACTCCTCAAAACCTCCTAATCAGAGGCCTTGCTGTTGGATGTAGTTTATCATCTTACCCAGGACGTGGATGTAGTTTATCATCTTACCCAGGATGCCAAACTTCTGATCTTGGCTTACAAAAGAGAGAAAGAGAAAACCAGATTATGTGAATTTTGGATTATGTATATCATTAAGGGTTGTCTAAAAGAAGCATGTATGATTGAATATAAGGCATGCTTAATGAAAACAATATTGATTTGTCTTTCTTTTGAAAATGAGACATTAGGATGCCTCTATTTTCTTTATCTGTGGTCGTCATCAATTAACTTATTCCAAGATGTTAGTGATTTTTACAATAAACTCTATTCCAGGCCAATATTCTGTGTGAAGAAGAGATTTGCTTGAGTAGCTAACATTATATCAAAGCTTTCTAATTCAACAGTCAGCCAAGTTAACATTGTTGATTTTGAACAATTAACCCCTTAAAAGATGTCTGTTGATTTTCTTTTGTGTAATTGAGTTATTTGTCTAACATTTTGAAGATATGGGGTCTGTTTATATGTTTTTTTTTTCTTACATGATCTTTACTTGTGTTACGTGTATAACGCAATGTCTTGTCCACTTTCTTTTAAGGAGTGATTGCGTGGTAGTTTAGAGAGAATATAGTTGGTATATTTCTCATGTTCTGGCATTCCAAGCTTTCATAGTAGAGTTCTGTGAGGGATTGTGCAATCAATTCTGCTGTAGATAAACTGGTCTCTTGTGACAGTGTTGGAAATTTTCTTTGCAAACAGTTGCATTAATTTCAACTCAAGAAGTTTGTTAAATTGAATTGTCCATGACAAAAAAGAAAATAAAAATGTTCTTATTGTGATGTTCTGATTCATATCCTCAAATTGTTATAATGAAATAAACTGTTATAGTGGAGCACCCCTATTCTATAGATAATGGACTCTCCCACCTATAATAAGTAGGTGTAGTAAGAGTAGCAGTCACTGAGTCGGCTAAGAGAGTTGGTCAGTCAGTCGATGTCGGACGACTGTTAGTCGGATATTAAAGTATCAGCCACCACAACTAGATTGCTTCATCATTACCTATTATATCAAGTTCCTAACGTTTTGTACATCGAACCTATTTTAGGACCAACTTAGTACAAATACAAGCCTCCACTGTGAAACCACTACATAATATAAACAATTTGAAGATCAGATATTGTTATTATTTAAACCTTTTTATTTTTGGTAATACTGACATATAACCAATGGATGGGAGAGGATTGAATAACGCCATGTTTTATACGTGGGTTTATGTGTCCACCATTGTTGTTGCCCTCCCAGACGCCATCCTGGGTATGACAATAAACTACATCTGCATCCTGGGTAAGACGATAAACTACGTCCAACAGCAAGGCCTCTGATAAGGAGGTTTTGAGGAGCATGGAACCACCTCTTAATTGCTGGTGTTCCCAGGTCCACCCTGACCTGGGGTGGTAGTACCTGTTAGGGTCCCAGCTATGGGAAAATAGTTAATACCCAAACTTGTGTAAAAAATAGGTTTTAATACCAGAAATACTTTGTAATAAAAAAAATTATTACCGGCAAATTTTGAAGAAAAAATTATTATCAGCAATACTTTAAAAAAAAATACCAGCAATACAAACAGTTATACATTCTTTGAAAAAAAATATGACCAGCTCTAGATTTCTTCAAGGAAAAATATTCCCAGATATAGATTTTTGAAGAAAAAATATTACCAGCAATAAAAATTTTGTTGGCATTAAATAAACCATTGAAGTTGATATGCCATAAACCAAACCAAACCTTAAGACCAAATTTGACAATCAAAGCTGATAACCCCATACAGTTATCTCCCTTAGTTGGCTCCACCATAGCACCTCGCAAAACATTATGTTATATTATTATTATTGTCTGAATGCATAAAGTAACCTACAGTCTAACGTCTTTAATCTGGTCCTCTGTGGTCTGGCAACTACCATGGCCTGGCACATTTTTAAATTATTCGTTTGTTAAGCACCACATGTTGATTACAACTTTCCACAGCAACCAACAGCAGCAGAGTGTTTTGCTGATATGGTCTTATTCATTTTTTATAGCTGTATATTTACCAATTCAGAGAATTGATGTGGTGTAATGATTAGCAAGTTCGTCTCATGAGATCCATTGCAGCTGAGTAATGTGTTCAATTCTCGCTGGGTGCTCCATATTTTTGGTCTTGTGCCACATCTAAGCTTTGCTTAGTAAATTAACATATTTACCCATTCAGGATAGTATAGATTATTTTTTTGGTTTTAGGGATTTTTTTAGCCCCTGTATTGCATGAAACAATAAAAACCTTGTTTTGAAGCATTAATGATTGTTTTATTTCCTGTTTTAGTTGCATTATTTACATTATTTGGACTCTTACTATCATCTTCATTGCCATATTCACAATGTTTCATCCTCTATATCTCTGAGATGAGGTATTATAATTACTTGCATCATTTATATTATTTGGACTGTTATCCTCATCTTCATTGCAATATTTACAATGTTTTGGCCTTTATATCTCTGAGATGAGGTATTATGCTTACTTGCATTATTCAGACCGGTGAGGATAACAGTCTGAATAATGTAAATAATGCAAGTAATCATAATACCTCATCTCAGAGATATAGAGGCCGAAACGTTATGAATATAGCTGTGAAGATTAAGATAACAGTCCAAATAATAAAAATAATGCAAGTAATCATAATACCTCATCTCAGAGATATATGCAGATATTCTTGTTTTAGGCTTAGGTCTACCTTTGATAATATCAATATAGATGTGGAATGAATTGATAAGACTATGTTTATATAGGGTCCCAAGGATGCTGGATTAAAGAAGTCACGCTGTACCAGAGGATCAAGGCAGAAAGTCTCTTTGTGAGTGAGGGAAGCAACCTGGAAGATGGGGAGAGTCATTAAGACCTGAAGTTGATGTTTGTGGCAGGTCAATTGATCACACCCTTAAAAGCAGATTGGGTGGATTAAGGATGTCAGACTGTATTTTATTTGCAAAGATTGTGATATTCTGTCAAGTAATTAGCCTTTATTTTTTAAGTATAAGCAAATGATTATTCTTCTTTTACTCTATACCTTATAATAAATATGGAGGCAGTTTTCTGCATGTATATTTCACATAAACACAACATGTAGACAACATGCATTTACATAACAGTTATCTTGACCCCCAACAAATGGTAGATTCTTTTCAAACAAAATTGGAGATACCAAAATCAAACATGTACAACAAATTAAATATCTGGAAAGTGTTTTAACAGAGGACGGAAAATGTGACACTGAAATCTGAAGGTGCCATGGAATAGCCAAAGGTGCCTTCCGGAAGCTAAGCAACGTATTAAAAAATGGAAAAAGTTTGTTAGAATCAAAGAAAAGAGTACATAACCGTTACATAATATCAGTTCACCTATATAGCAGTGAGTGCTGAACAATCTCCTCAAAGATGAAGAAGAGACTTTAAGCAACAGAAATGTGGTTTTACAGAAGGATATAGAGAATACTGTGGAATGACCATGTGAGCAATGATGAAGTTTTAGAGAAACTAAAAGAATACTTATATTTAACATCAGGAAGAGGTAGTTGAAATTTCTAGGGCACTAAAGAAAATAGGCTGGAAGGCAAGAAAGAAAGAGGAAAACAATGCAGAAAAAGAAGCTGTGAAGAGTCATTATCACCTATGTCCCAAAGCTAGGAAAGAGTTCCACAAGTGAGATGCGTGAGAGAAGAAACTGTTAGCATAAAACTTAGGTCTCATCATTTTACTGATGAAACCATATCTGCTAATCTAGTACTGCACATAAATTCATTAAATAAGTTGAGGTGATAAAAAGGAAAGTTCATTGAACAAATGTCATGGAATAGGCTCCAGAAGCTCTGTTACAGTGATAGGAAAGTAATGGAAGTTGGAACAGTTCAGAAGCTGTTGATGGATCTGCCTGCATGAAATCACAAGTCATTGTGATCGATGGTTTCAGCATACTGGCACTCTCTCATGGAAATTACCTTTACAAGAGCCAAATCAGGCCAAAAATTGAGTGCTGCTACAATATATTAACAGGTCCTGCCCAGTCTTCTCCTTCCAGTCTTGATAGAATCCAAAAGCATCTCCACATCCTTACGGGTGAGGAATTACTTTCTATTTTACAATCCCTTTCCTACAGATGAAATGATACAAGCTTCTTGCTGTCTATTGCTGTCAATAGGTTCAGTGTACTGGCACTGTTCAAAATACTTATCATGCCAGATTACACACTCTCTTCTGGAAAAGAGCCAGATCAGGCTGAAAATGAAGTACTACTGCCCAACAGGGTTAACCATTATCTTCCTCACATATACCCATAACCTGGGCCTCTTACTCTGTAACCTCTACCTAGAGTGGCTCTTGAGCATTGTACAGTGTAAACATCATTGTAAAAAATATAAATCATAGGTAGGCTCTGTGGGTGTTGAAAAAACACAAATGTGCCTGAGCTGGCGTCTGTGAAGGGGATTGGTTAACTACCTAGTAGATGAGTGTGCACAAAAAACGAGAGTAGCCAGTCATATATATATATATATATATATATATATATATTATAAATTAACTGATTTAAAATATGGTTTCTTCGCTACACAGTAATAACCATGATTCAAAAACTGAAGCTAAAAACCTCAAATTTAATTATATAACTAAATTAAAAGCATTAGTTCTGTTTCATCTTCAAGCGAATTTTGGAATAACTTATAAAAAAGAAATAAGTTATTCCAAAATTTATAAGAAAGAAATAAGTTATTCCAAAATTTGCTTGAAGATGAAACAGAACTAATGCTTTTAATTTAATTATATAATTAATTTTGAAGTTTTTAGCTTCAGTTTTTGAAACATGGTTATTACTGTGTAGCGAAGAAACTATATTTTAAATAAGTTAATTTATAATATTTATGCTCTGTAAATTTACATTGAGCACTGTTTTGTAAAAATAAAAAATATCAATAAAAACACTGGAATTTATACCTTACTGTTCTTTCTTTTTATTTATTTATATATACATACATACATATATACATACATACATATATATATGTATATATATGTGTATGTATATATATACACACACACACACACACACAGAGTGTACATTGAATAAGTTTACTGATAAATTAAGGTAAAATGAAAGGGTAGCCCCATTCATTAGATGCATGTTTTGACTTGCTGTAACTAGTAAAAAACTGATGAATGAGTTTAAAAACATCTTTTTCTCTCTCTTTCCATCTTTTTTGTCTTCATCTCTTGAGAGATGAATAAAACATATACATTATGTATAAGTACGTGAGGAGAGTTGCAATGCGTGTGAACCAGCACATATATACACTGGAAATATATATCACTCGCGTAGTACACCAGGCAGGAAGACTGATTCTGTTCATTAGCCTTACTTTCTTTCTCTGTAGGTAAGAAACAGCTCAGGGGGAGGGGCACGTTTAAGAAGACTACCTGCTTGCTAGAACAGAGGTGGGCAGGAGTTAGCCACAACCATGCCCACCCCTTACAACCATCAACCCCATGGTCGGTGGCTGGCACACACATTCATTTGCTGGTACTGCTGCTTGATTATGGAATAAACTACAGGAGAAAAAAAATGGGTCAGAACGAACCCAAACAAGCAGCCACCACCCCCATCATTAACCCCCCACCCACACTTTCTTAGTGAAAAAGGGGCGAACTAGTATAACTAACACTGAGCATTTACGATTGCTGTCACTATCAGTTTTCATATTAAGATTGTCAGTCTCTCATCGTCGTAGTTATTGTGCAAGAATTACTTGTACTTGTAACAGTAACACAATTACTATTGTAGTAAATGCTTGTAAAAAAGTCATAACATTTTAAACAATATTTTTCATGCTAATGGTAATATTAGACAGAGCTACTCCAGTTAGGCATTTCTTCAATTTATGGCCATTGGACTAGGATCAAAGTGTAGTATCTGTACTCTTTGTCTCTAATGGTAATATCAGCCCTTTCCTTATATATATGTGTGTGAAAATATATAGAAAATAGGAAAGAACTCATCAGGTAAATAATCCAAAAGTTCTTTAGTATTTTTATTATTTTTAAAAAAACAGTGCTCAATACAAAAGTAGACCATAAATATAATCATTTATTTAAAAATATGATTCCATCGCTACATAAAAGTTCTCATGTTTCAAAAGAGCCGAAAACTATATATATATATATATATATATATATATAGAGAGAGAGAGAGAGAGAGTACCTCCCTCATTCCACTAAAGAGGGTGAATCAGAAGTCATATCAATCCCAATGCAACTGCTAATTGCCAGGGCTGTGCTATTTTTAGACCTGGGTGCACACACATGGGCTCCCTCATTAAACTGACCTTGTGTCATATCCTGCCAGTGTGGGGCAGCAAATAAATGCTAAGTGTCGTATCTGCCTCTGGGTGGAAAAACTATATTTTGTCTCTGAATTGTATTTGTCTTTGGACAGAACAAAACAAATCCTGGTCCTGGGGATTGCAACCCTGAAGCAGCACCTCCCTCATTACACCAAAGAGGAAGGGTCAGAATAATTTATTGATGTCAGCGCAACATTGTTTGTGGGGATTGGGCAATTTTTGGCCTTGATCCATGTACACACCCTTGGGCTCCCCATTTTAAACCAGCCTTTTGCCACATATCCCATCACTGTAGAAGGGTAAGTGAATACCAAATGCAGTATCTCTACTCCTCATCTCTAATGTTAATGATAATATTAGCTGTTTCTTTCTTAGGAAACATTTGGCATTCACTGACTGAGCAGCCATTGCTGCTCTATAGTGTTCATTCATTCAAAACCAGTTCTAAACATTGATCTGAGTTGTACACAGTTTATAGTCTAGATATTTTGAGTTGTTGTTGATAGATTAATGATTACTTTCATAAGAAATCATGGCAAACTTGGATCTTTGTGCTCAGAGTGTCAAAAGGATTGTTTTTCCCTTAACACCATTATTATTTAACTACCTTCCCTCCCTTGGTAATATTTAGTGTTTCAAAAAAACCATGATTAGAATTGTAATAAAACCTAAATATATGACAGTGAATTTATGCCTTTTCTTTGTTCTTGAGAATTAACTTATTAGATTGTTTATTTCCACTATTTATTGTTTATTGGAATGGTTGGCCAAGTATTGCTGAATTGCCAATCAATTTGAACTTTATAAAATGTTCAATAAGGATTTTCTTACACTATTTACATTATTCAGACTATTGTCCTCATCTTTGTTGCCATATTTATCACAACGTTTCGGCCTTTCAGTATCTGTCTGTATTTCTGAGATGAGATATTATGTACACTATTTATATTATTTGGATTATTGTCCTCATCTTTATCACCATAATTATTACAACATTTCGGCTCAGGAGATTTTTGTGGTCTAGCATATGTGCTGATTCCTTGAGTTTACAAATTTTCTAATGATGTTCATTGTCTATGATCTCAACCTTATCCCACACAGGGTGGTGATCTTTTGAGCTGACCATGCATAGAAATGAATACAATATGGGAACCAGTAATAAGGAGTGCCAGAGAAAAGCAATAATAACAACAAAAATTGCAATATGAGCTCTGGTGAAAACCTGCAATGATAACAGCAAAAAATTGTAATATGAGCACTGGTAAAAAGTGGTTGCTGAAGACATTAGGTTTATAATACCCAGAAATTCATACAGAGATGTCCTCAAGGACACATGGCACAGTGGATAAAGGCGTTAGTTAGATCCAGTGACAGGACCCAAAGAGTGTGAGTTCAATACATGGGAATTAACCAGAGATAACTGACAACTGACATCCATTAAAACATGGCACGTAGAACTAGAAGAGTCTACCCCAGTGAGCAAAATAAAAGGTTCAGTTTGACATTCCAACCACCTGAAGAAGGCCAGAGCGTACAACGGCTGAAACATTGCAATAAATATAGCAACAAAGATGAGGACAATAGTCCAAATAATGTAAATAGTGTACATAATACCTCATCTCAGAAATATAGACAGATACTGAAGGATTTTCTTATAGTTGGTTCACATATTTTAATAATTTAGTAAATGTTTATAAATTTACGAATAAAAAATCGTTTTCATATTTCTTTATGAATTGGTAACTGATAAATATTGTATTGCGTTAGTTTTGATTATCAACAGCAGCAGCAACAACTAAAATGGATAGGACATGAAACTTGAAAAGAAAACAATAACATAATCAAGATGTTGACATTCCACACTACTTTAAAAATAAGGTTAGGAAGGAAACCGCTATCACTACTGGAAGGAGCAATAGCAGTTTGAGAAACCTATTTTTATGAAAAATTATTTATTTACACTATTTATTTAATATATTGTTTATTGGAACAGTTGGTAAAACATCGACCAATTCCCAACTGATTCAAACTTTATAAAACAATAAATAATATGGATTTTCTTATAGTTGGTTTACATATGTTAATAATTTAGTAAATGTTTATAAATTTATGAATGAAAAAAATTGTTTTCATATTTATTTCTTTATAAATTGGTAAGTAATAAATATTGCATTGTGTTAGTTTTGATTATCAACAGCAGCAACAACTAAAATGGATATCACATGAAACTTGAAAAGAAAATAATGACATACTCAAGATGTTGATATTCCACATTACTCCAAATAAAAGGTTAGGAAGGAAACGGCCCATCAACACTGGAAAGAGCAACAACAGTTAATGAGCTTGAGAAACTTATTTCCTTGGAAACCGTTTTAAGAGAAAGATTTTATAAATTTCAGCCAAAAGCAACAACTGGATATTACATATAACTCAAAAAGAAAATAATATCATAATCAAGATGTTGACTTTCCATACTACTTCAAACAAAAGGTTAGGAAGGAAACACCCATCAATAATGGAAAGAACAACAACCTTTATGAAAAATTGTTTATTTAAACTATTTAATATATTGTTTATTAGAACAGTTGATAAAACATTGACCAATTGCCAATTGATTCAAACTTTATAAAATGCTAAATAAGATTAATTTTCTTATAGTTGGTTCACTTATTTTAATAATTTAGTAATTGTTTATAAATTTACGAATAAAAAAATTGTTATCTATTTATTTCTTTATAAATTGGTAACTGATAAATATTGCATTGCGTTAGTTTTAACAGCAGCAACAACTAAAATGGATAGCACATGAAACTTGACAAGAAAGTAATAACATAATCAAGATGTTGACATTCCACATTACTTTAAAGAAAAGGTTAGGAAGGAAACATCCATCAATATTGGAAAGAGAAACAACCTTTAATACATTTATCTGTTAAATATTAGGTTGGTGCAAAAATAATGTCGTTTTCTCATGTAGTAACATAGGTGAGAAAACGACATTATTTTTGCACCAACCTAATATAACATTATCTCTTGTTACTTTAATAAAAGAAATAATTTTGGATTATAAATAAAATCTAGTAATTCTTTATAAATTACAAGAATATTATGTAAGCACAATTGGATATAATGATTAGAATTTAAAAAAAAAAAAACCTAAATATATGTAAATAAATTTCTACATTTCTTTGTTCTTGAGAACTGAAAAAAAAAATAATAAACATTATTTATTAGTTTCTTTATTTCCACTATTTATTTATTATATTGTTTATTAGAAGAATTAGCAAAATATTGGCTAATTACCAATTGATTAGAACTTTATAAAATGGTAAGTAAGAAAGAATTCCTTACAGTTAGTTCACATATTTTAATCATTTTATTAAATATTAGGTTGGTGCAAAAATAATGTCGTTTTTTGACGTTAAACTTCAAAAGAAAAACGACATTGTTTTTGCACCAACCGTATATCTATAAATTTATGAATAAAAAATTTTTCATGTTTGTTTCTTTATAAATTGATAAATGATAAATATTGCATTGCATTATTTTCTATGCACTTGTATTGAGTTTTTAGAACATTGTAGAATATTAAATTATTCTTGTAAATAATGCAATAAATAAAGTCGTTAATTTTTTTGTTGTAAATTCTCAAGAACAAAAAACATGTATAAATTCGCTTTCATCACATATATCGGTTTTATTTCGATTCTAATCATCATTTTTTAAAAACAACAAACATTGCCAAGGAGTGAAGATAGTTAAAATAATATTGGTTTCAAGTGAAAACCTGTCCTTTCGACACTCTCTTTGCCAAAACATGTGACTTTCTATATTTATTGGATATGCAGCCTGGGCTCCTCTTTTTAGTGATGAGATATTCCATTGCTATAAAAACATTCTTCTTTTTATGTGCCGAGTGATTTGATGACATGAGCAATCATGGCTCTCCACAGCTTTCTTTTTTGTCATTTCTCTTTTTCTCTGTTCAGCAATCAATTCAATTAAAATCATTAAGTAAATTACTTATTGTTTTCCTCTATTTCTGTTACCTTCAATATGTCCTGTGAGTGTTAAATTATTCAAGCTCTCCACAACTTCCTGTCTTTTATTTACATTACGCTTAGACTGTTGTCCTCATCTTTGCTATTATCATCCTACCATTTCAGGCTTGTGCTTTTCAGCTTTCTTCATGTGATTGTCTTTCTGGGTAACCTTCAGGGAATTTTAAACTGAACCTTTTATTTAATCTACAGGAGAAAATTGTTCTTGTTCAACTGACCATTTTTAGAGATATCTAATTATTTTCATGGTAATTGCTCTAATGAGATTTCCTTCTTGGTACTTCGACTGCATGTATTTAAAAATACTACTAGATTGGTTACTAGGTCTCATTATTTTATTATTAGCTAGAGGTAACTGTAAGTTCTTTTCTAATAGTTTCTTTTATCGCACTTCTTGCCTGTGGAAATGTTTCAGTTTCTTGCTTCCCTGTCTCCTATACACTTCAAAAATTTAAATTTCCCTGAATCCTGTTCTTTCTCCTTTGTGCCTTAGTGGCATTATTGCCTTGCTTAGGGTGTATTGATTAAAAAATAAAGAGAAGACGACAATAAGAATTCATTTTTGTTCTCAACCTTAAAAGTCGAGGCTGAGAACTTTTCAGCATTCTCTTACACTCCGTATCTCCATAGTTCAATGCATGTTGTATCTCAACACTACCATGCACTTTCAATGTCTTTCGCTCTTAGGTACTTTTATCAGTTCATTCAACACACCTGTGGCATTTATTTCCGAATCATGAAATTACTTCAATAGTCCATTTAGCATGCCCTTGAAACCCTCCCTGGGTGACTGGCATTTGAGCCATGAAATTACTTCAAAATCCCCTTTTACCATTCCCCATGTCACACTTTCACAAGACACTTTTGAGCAATGAAATTGCTTTGAAGTGACTCCATACAATTCCTTTCCAAAGACTTCTGCCAGACTGGATTCTGAGCCATGAAATTGCCTTGAAAGCCCCATTGTCATTCCATTCAACACATTTGTGAAACTGGTTCCTGAGACATGAAGGCTTACGGCAACATCCCGTTGAAACATCAGTTCTCATATGATCACTTAAGTTAAGCAACAGTGAGCCTGGTCATCACCTGAATGGTTGAGCACTTGGGAATACCAGGTGCTGTAAGTTTGGATGTGCAGGTGGTGCAATGAATAATGGCTTGGAATTGTTAATGAAAGAGCTGATTTCCAAATCCTGGGAAAAGTATGAATCCATTCCTTCTCCCCCTAGCTATGGGTTAATTAGTAAGATGTATTACTAAAATCATTATTATTTCCCCACCCAAGAAAAAAAAGATAATACAATCTAAAAATAATTTGGGGCTTTATATAAACTACAGAAGGTTGATAAGCCACAAAAAATGAATTAATCAGAGTCATGAAATTGCCTAGATAGTTTTTTTTACAATTCCCTTCAATAGTCTTAGCCATGAAATTGCCCTAAAATGCATTTACTATTCCCTTTAAAAATGGTTGAAATGTCATAAAATCAACCAAAGTAATCTATTTCTTTAAACCAATAGATTCTTTTTTATTGCCGCTCTCATTTCATAGCTGACAAAGCATTCAGCTGAATATCAGGATCTTCTTTATATATATATATATATATATAGTCATCCACAGACAGACTGTTTTGCTGTATCACAGCTCATCAGTGTGACTAGACATCCGATTGCCTCAAGCCATGATAGAAACCTGACTGATTTGCCACCAGTGGGAGATTTTCCCGCTAAGCTGTCAGCTCCCAACAGAGAGGAAGATGAATTTTTACATATTTATTTTTGAATAAAGACACCAGTTACTCAGAATGCTTGATTCATAGAAGAGCTTTGGATATACACATGCACACACACAGACACACACACACTAGGAGTATATAGGTTTGTTGATCACCCAGTGCACACTTTGCCACAGTTTTTTTCAACAGGACTAGAGGATTATCTTCACCAGATCATTGCCTCCAGTTACAAAGAAACAGTTCTAAAAACACACACACATACATACATATATATATATATATATATATATATATATATATATATATATATAGTCATTCACAGTTTCACTGTGTCACAGCTCATCAGTGTGGCTAGACGTCCGATTGCCTCAAGCCAGGATTGAAACCTGACTGATTTGGCAACAGTGGGAGATTTTTCCCCTAAGCTATCAGTTCCCGGCAGAAGTTAGGGTGAATATTTACATATTTATTTTTGAATAAACATGCCAGTGACTCAGAGTGCCCGATTAATTTGGATGATTTTTATGATTTAAAGACCATTTAACCTGTCCATTGAGAAGCAAAAGATAAATGAAATCCAAAGCTTCTACCAGAAATTAAAATAATCCCCCAATTTTAAACTCATTATTGGTAAAATAAGTATCCAGAAATTTACCTTACTATGTCAATATGAGCATAACCAAACTTATGATGTGGTAGCACCTTTTTGTGATTGAAAGCATTTTTACAGTACTTGAATTTGTCTAGTTTATTCAGGCAGTGAAAGAGATAGACCTTAGTAGAGAGAGTCAGTGCAAGGATCTTTTGAGCCCCAACCAAATGTATGATACAATGCTTCCCAATGTACTACATCTCACTTTTCATAAGTTAGTATTCATATAAAATACAAATTTTATTGTAACCTAATTATATACTGTTGTGGCCTGTTTACAGGCCAGAAAGAAAGAAAGAAAGACACGGAAGATGACGGTAGGTTGAACAAGTGTATTGAAAATACAGATATATACAAAGCAAGAGGGTTAGTTATAAGCAGTTAGAAGTGTTCGTCCGAACAGTAGGTTAACACTGTGTTTCCGCTACCCTACAACTCTCCCCTAGGAAGTCTCGCAGTTAGTATTAGGTTGGTGCAAAAATAATGTCGTTTTCTCACACAGTAACATATGTGAGAAAACGACATTATTTTTGCACCAACCTAATATTTATGAAAGGAGGAAGAGTTCATTCTACTATAGGAGGGTTTACCACAATATATACAATAATGGATCATCTACAATATAGGTGGACAATTCAACTAGAAAAGTTGAAAATAAATACAATGTATCTAAATACAAATTATCATTCCATCTTAATGTTTTGCAGCAATTTTTAACATCAACTTGAGATTTTTCTTAATAAAAAGTTGTATAATTTTAACACTTTCAACATTATGAATAAAAAAAAAAAAAAAGTGAATTTTAAATATTGTTTTTTCTAGACTTAGCAAGAGCAAAACAAATTCACAGATTTGGAAGAAAAAAAAAATAGCCCGGAACTTGATAGTTGATTTGACCATGACCTGTGCCTATGATTTTGCTTCAGAGATTTCAGGTTGGATGCATGGAAATATGCATATTATCATTCCAAGAAATTAACACTAACAAGCTTGAGTCTTACTTTTCAAACATCTAGCCAGACTTTTGACTCCTGAGAAGATATTTCTTTGTATGTCTTCAAGTACACAAAGAAATATCTTCTGTAATGATGAGAATTTTTATTTTAAGAGTTTTTTAATTATTGTTCTGATTCTTCTTGTATATTTGCCATTTCTCTTTTTTGACAAG
This sequence comes from Acanthosepion lycidas, assembly GCA_963932145.1. Taxonomy (NCBI): domain Eukaryota; kingdom Metazoa; phylum Mollusca; class Cephalopoda; order Sepiida; family Sepiidae; genus Acanthosepion; species Acanthosepion lycidas. The sequence continues at coordinate 11,115,976 of OZ010608.1, read as the reverse complement.
CATTCTTTGATTCCATCCTTAAACGCACACTTGGGCAATCTTGTCTCTTTTTGATTCATGTTTGACTTGACAGAAGAAATCCAACAATAGGCTAGCATTACTCACTACAATATCAACTAAGGCTATTAGATCCAGTCTGTCCTACTATTTAACTCATAGATGGGGGAAAAAGATAGATTTGTACCTTTAGCAAGGGTATTTGCATGTAAGTGAATGTAACAAATTTGACTGGAATTTGAACTCTGCACTCCGATTTCTTATTTCAAATTGTTATCAATCACACCACCCACACAGCCAAGCTTATAGCAAATGGTATTGCCAAGCAGTCATCCATCTAGATACTAACCAGGCTTAATGTCACTCAACTTCTTAACTTTCTTTGATTCGACCAACCAAAAGAAATATTAAAGAAGCGCCTCTTTTCATATGGAGTCTATTTTTGAAAAAGTCTCCAAAATAGAAGGAAGAATAGCTGAGCAATAATAAGGGATGATGTTGCTGTTGGTAGATATTTTATAAAAAGATTAGCATAATTCCTTATTTGTATTATTTACATTATTCGGACTCTTATCCTCATCTTCATTGCCATATTCACAATGTTTCAGCCATTGTACACTCCGACCTTCTTCAGGTAATTGTAATTTTTCTTCAGTATATCTCGTGGAACTAGAACAATCTACCCCAGTGGACGAAATAAAGGGTTTGGTTAAAATTTCAATCATCTGAAGAATGTTAGAATGTACAATGGCCGAAACATTGTGAATATAGCAAGGGAGATGAGGATAACAGTTTGAATAATGCAAATAGTACAAGTAATCATAATACCTCATCTCAGAGATATAGACAGCATAATTCATGTTGAAAGAAAATATACTTGTGTGTTCACAGACACCTGAAACAAAAGGAAGTAAAAAATATTGATGTGGTTAATGGTATTGTGCATGCATGTGTTAGGTATGCCACGTGGCTGGGTTGAAATTTAGTAGTAGGCTGCCTAGAGAAAATTTAACAAAGATGATGTGATGATACATTGTTGCTGCTATATGTCAGAATAGAAACAAAAAAATGGTCCTTCCTTCTGTATTCTGAATAGAACAACACCTAGCAGGTGTCTTGGCAGACAAGGTCAGGTAATTTCCACAGAACAAAATCGTGCAATAACAACAAACGTAACAGAAAGCTTTGGGAAATTTTATATTTCTTCAAGAAATCTTTCTCTCATTAGAAACTGCAGACAAGAAATTATGCATAACTTGCATCTGACATTTAAACTTAATTATTTTCCAAATTTACAGGAATAATTAAATATTGATTAATAGAATCCACACCATTGATGAGTCGGGCATATTACATATTTGTCTGGAGATCTGAGATTAATTATTGCTTTTATTTCATAAATCTGTGTTGATGACAGACGCAGAAAGAAAACTACAGGTACTAACTCTGCAATAAATACCTTGCTTCTTCGTGCTTTCCAACTTGTTGGAAATCCTCTTCTATATGGAACTATAGCCTTTAAGGATTCAGGTGAACCATCCAATACTTCTATCAGCCTACAATCAAAGAACTGTATTAAATAGCAGAAACATCACTTTAGGACCACCAACAGTAGCAACAACTGAAATGAATAGCATATGTATCTTGAAGAGAAAATCATGACATAATCAAAATGTCAACTTTCCACACCACTTCAAACAAAAGGTTAGGAAGGAAACCTCCATCAATACTGGAAAGAGTGATAAAAGCTACTGGACTTGAAAAGCCTGTTTTCCTAAAACAGTGTTTTAAGACAAAGATTTTATAAATTCCAACTGAAATGAGGTATTGTAACTATTTCCTCTATTTACATTATTTGAACTGTTGTCCTTATATTTACAATGTTTCAGCCGTTGTACGTTCCAGCCTTCTTCAGGATCTGCCTGTATTTTCTGAGATGTGGTATTGTAACTATTTACACTATTTATATTGTTTGGATTGTTGTCTCCATCGTTATTGTCATATTCACAATGTTTCGTTTGTTGCCTGCTTCGGCCTTCTTCAGGATCTGCTTGTATTTTCTGAGATGTGGTATTGTAATAATTTACACTATTTACATTGTTTGAACTGTTGTCCTCATCTTTATTGTCATATTCACAATGTTTTGGCCGTTGTACACTCCAGCCTTCTTCAGGTGATATACATTAGAATTTCAAACTGAACCCTTTATTTCATCCTCTAGGGGTAGATTGTTCTAGTTTCACATGCCATACCTTTTCTGGATATCTCATTTTCAGTTAACTCCCTTTAGTAACTCAGTTTTTTTTTTTTTTTTTTTATTATTCACCTCTGCTGTAGCCAGCTATTGAATTCTTTGGGTCACTTCACTGGATAACCTCAACCAATGCCTTTATCTCTTCGACCATGTGTCTCTGAGTTCAAACAATGTAAATATTATAATAACTTTTCAGTTGACATATTATTTTCTTTAGGCATTTACTGTTTTTCATAGTTAATGAATTTTGTTTCGACAAATGACTTTTTTTGTTGCCAAATATCAGTTCAACTCCAGACTCAAAACTTAAATATTCCAAACAAAACTGAAAAAAAAAAACTGTGAATGGCCTTCATTCTTGGACAGAACTACTTGTTCTATGTAGTGCATCCATTCAGGACATAGGTGATCATGACTCTCCACAACTTTCTATCTCAGGTGGCTCTTAGAAGTTTTTCTCCTTTTGCTAAGGCCTCCCAACCTTCTTTTCCACTATCTATTCTCACAAGGTCATCAGGTAAGTCCTTTGTTGCCTTCATCTATCTTTCTTGCTCTCGATATGTCCCATGATTGTTCATTTTTCCAAGCTTTCCTTCCTCATTTCAGCTATCTTTCCCTCATTCCTGAATATGATTTCTTTCTTTTGCCATTTTCCCCAACACATCCTTGTTGCTTATTCGCTCCATCTATGGTATTTTCAGCATCCTTCTGGTTTTTTCCTCATCTGTAGGGAGACTGTTTCTTTCCACATCTTTTTTTTTTCCTCATCTCAGCCAATCTCAATGCCTATGTGTAATTGAAGAGACAACATTAAATTATGTTTTTAAAATGAAAAGCCTGACAATATCATATGAGAAAAGAAGGTTATTTATTTATTTAAACTTTCCCTTTAGTAACTGGAAGAATTCTTATATCTAATCTTTTAAAAATTGAAACTTCAAAATTCAAAAATATTCACAAAGATACATTTGCCTATTGTCCCATTCACACTCCTTCCTGATCTTTTAAACAGGAGTAGTGGTTTATCCATTGTTACCTGTTTAGGATTGAGTTCCCAGTTCCTTTTAAAGTTTTTTCCTTCTCTTTCACTCCCAGTAGACTCCCTTGCAACTTGATGGTATGGTGGCCTTGCTTCGGATGAAATGATTAAGCAAACAAAAGTAAAAAAAAAAAAAGAAAAAAAAGAACATTGTTATTTTGAGTTATCGGAAAAAATCTCCAAGTAAGAAATTTTTTGCAATGAAATTAGCTGACATCATTTTCACAGGAGAGGACAAATGATTTTTGATTGGGGCACTCCCTTGATATAC
>OZ010608.1:11018824-11106324 GCA_963932145.1 Acanthosepion lycidas | reverse complement strand
GTGAGGATCGAACTCGCTATCAAGTAGTAATGGTCAGTCAAGCTATCTATCTCATCCACCATTACTCCACGCTTAAGCGCCCCCGTGGGTAGTAGAAGTTACAGCACATTATTAAAAGAAATAAGTAGTGAAAGGTTTCCCACCGCCACTTCGCTTGGTGCGTGCGTGCGTATATATATATATATATATATATATATATATATATATATATATATATATATATATATATATATATATATATATATATATATATATATAGAGAGAGAGAGAGAGAATAAAATATATATTTATTTTAAATATGGAAAATAATGTATATTTTTTTAAAAAATCACATTATAATCAAAAACGTTTGCGGCTTCTCTTTTCCCTTTTAAAACCGAATGGGTAAATAATAGGTAGGTAGGCATACGAGGTATATTTTCTTATGTATGTATGTGTGTATACGAATGAGAGCAAGTGCGCGAAATGTCCGTCCCCCTTACTCGTCTTCGCTTTTTCGCCTCTCCCCCTCTCTCTTTCACTCTAGTTACTGTTCATGCGTGAGTGCGTGTGGTCGTGGCATCGTCTAATCTCAATTGTGATACAACCAGCCACGTCTTCTGTCTGATTCTTCTTCTTCTTCAAGAAGTGGAAATCGGTGTGCTCTACCATCACCAGTCTCAAAGAGACAAGGACACGGGCAAACATGGGACCATACACTTATTCGTATCAACATACCTGAGGAAGGAGTGAGGGCCTAGAAAGGAAATATGTCTTTCTCAGGCCACCAGATCGGCGATGTTGAGCCAGCAACCCCGATGTGAGTAGTCTTCTTAGCAGACAATGTACACCTCATCATAAACATTTCTTTCTTCCTGTCATTCAACGTTCGTTTTCTATTTTCGTTTATCAACTTCCTTATTCTTTCTGCACAGAATTTACTTCTTTCTCTTATTCTTGAAGGTCGGACGAAAATGACAAACTCTAGTCTAGTGATATGGAACGATAGACAGATTTTTTTTTATTTCTAATAAAAATAGAGACGATGTTCTTCCTTAAAATATTCGTGTATATACATCATGTGTGTAAAGGGCTTGGATGGAGATTAATAATGTCCAAAACAAAACAACCGAATTCTATCATATCACTGATATCCGGCTAGAAATGGTTCTGTTTTTGTTTTGTTTTTTAACCAAATTTATTCTTTCTTCATTTACTATTAAATTAATAATAAAATTATTATTTTAAATTACAATATTCATTTATTTGGTTTTTAATAAATCTTTGTTCGTATACATTTCCTTTGCACTAAATTTTAGATTTTTTTTTTTAAACGAGAAAGTGAAACCAATGCGTTTACTGATGAATCCAGATTTTTGTTGAGGCAGAAATTTAAAAAACAAATAAATATGTTTACAAACAAGGGAACCCCCGAGTTCAGTGGACCTTGTAATTTAATTTATTTAATTTATCTTTTGTGTTTATCAATAAAAAAAACAAAAACAAAAGGAATTTATATAATTTTATTATCGTCCCTCCTTCCATCCATGCAATGATGTGTGTCCCTGCCAGTCTTGTCAAAAATTCTTAATCTTTTTTTTAAAAAACTGATTAATTTCACAAAAAAGAAGACGTTTTTTTCTTTTTACTACACCTGTGTTTTTCTTTTAAAAGATTAAAGGATATTTTCCGAATTATCGATCCCAGATTAAAACTTGCACTAATTGTCAGTTCATTAAAAGAAGATATTTATTTTGCTTAACTTTATTTACCAGTAAATTTGAGTAAAAAAATTAATATTTCCCTAAAGATTTCCCATGCAAACCGAAAATAAAATTAAAAAAAAATCCATAGAAAGCGGACAAGATTTATTTTTATTTAGTCACATGAGAGAGAAAATGTAGTTTGCTAATTTTACCCAAATAAATTACCGAAATTCACTAAGGCTTATTATCTTTTTCATATTTAATTTAGAAATTAAATATGAAAAAATCTTCAAATTTTTGTGGCACTCGATTTTAGTAGAATTCTTTGGTAAAACTCGAATCTTTATTGAGCTTTTTCACTAAGCGATATACTTACTAAAAATAAACCCATTATTTTTTTTTTTTTTTTTCGAGGTGTTCTGTTAGTTAATTCTCTAGCCTTTGAAAACATCACAAATATGTTTATCACGTTTGCAAGTTTGGAAACTACCGATCCTAAAAGAAAGAAATCTATCTTCTTTTAATTTCATTTTTTTAATCCAACTCGAAAGCAACATTATTTATTTTGTGATCTAGAGAAGTCAAGTAATAATGGCCATATATTAATGAACGAAGCCACCAACAATGATAAAATTCAAGTTCAGGTATTTCTCTTAAAAAGAATTCCCTGTCAAAGTATTTTTATTCGTATGTTCTATTTTTAAATAAAATTATTACTTCGCGTTAGACACCTGCTTCCATCGAGGCTCGAACCTGCTTTTCGTTTTTGTTTTTTTTTTTTAATTTAAACATTTATGCTCGAACATAATTATTAGTATTACTTATTATTAATTAAAGTATTGTTTTTTATTAAATAATTAACAAAATTGTGCTTTGAAATTAAATTAGTTGAATTAAATTTGTTTTAGAATCTCAGAAAAAGCGAATCAATGTGATCACATTTTTTTTTTTTTTTTTTTTTTTCTAATAAAAATCTAATTTTTGTTGGACATTATTTATTTTCTCTCCGGGTTAATTAGAGACAAAAACTTCTTTTTTTTTTTTTTTAGCGTTGGCTCCAGTTTTCTCTGGACAAAGACCGAATTTAAAATTTAACTTCCTCGTTTCGCTTCTTGTCTATTTTTAAAATTCTTTCAAATTTGGTCTCCTTGCTAATAATAAATGTCTGTGTATGTGTATAAAAAATCTTACGTGTATTTGGAAGGTGCAAAAATTTGTTAGAGTTTGAAACAGCCGTTCTTTTCGATTTGCTTTTTTTAAAATAAGATAAAATTTTATTGCATTTATTCAATGGAGTAAAAATTCTAAAACACGAATCTTATTTTTCTTCACTCTCTTGAGATTGACAACTAAAAAAAAGGTCACTAAAGATAATTTTTGAAAAAGAAAGTGTTTTAGAACGTGACCTTTTACTCACTGTTATTATTATTATTATTATTCAGTCTTTCAATAATTGGAGTGAAAAAGTACAAAATATACAGTACATTTTTAATTTTGAGTCAAATGTATGTTTAGAACCATCAGAAAACGGTGATGTTTCAATTCATACGTTTCGTTGTATTTTATTTTTAAATAATTAAAAATAATTTTAAAACCACTGGTTCAGATAATGAGAAAAATGTTAAATTAATGAACTAATTTTTTAAAAAATGAATCAAATTTATTTTTCATAGGTACACTGTGTATTTTTTTAAACCAACATTTTATTTTTCTCATTTTTCTTTGAAATAATTGGTTACATTTTTTCAAAAATTTGAATGCACTTTTTAAAAAACACACTTTCCAGTAGAAAAACCATTATTAAATTCCTTAATAAAATTCATCTCATAAAAAAATCCATTGCTTTTAATTTATGTTTGAAATATTGTGAATGTAACCGAATGGGTGAATATAGGTAGGCATGCGATCGTATACAAGTAGTGTAAGAAAAAAACAGTGCTCAGTGTTAAATAACAGAGCTATTTAAGAAATATACATAATATCTTACAATTACATTATATACAGGGTGTTCATAAAGTTCGTGTGCACTTTAAAAAATTATAACTTTTTTTTGTATTTGCGATAGAAATAATCTGTAAAAAAAAATGTTATAAAGTTTAATAATGTACCCAGTTTTAAGTATAAATAACTAATGTGATTTCAGGCATTTATCAGTTGGCAAATGTTTTCCGTGAACTGTAAAATCGTATTATTACCCTTTGTATTGCTAATGATGGAGGACATGTGGAAACTTAAATAAAATTACAATAAAACCTTAAAAAATATAAATTTACTTTTTTCTAATCCTTTTTACAGCTTTCCCTGACGATCCGCTTATGTGAAACCTTGGTAGGTTTGTCTGGCTCTCTAGGTTTGACTATACACACACACATAATACACTATTTTATTAATACCAGCACTCAATGTGTGATAAATAAATTAAACTTTTTTCTGAATAAACGTTCTTAGATGTTGGTTCAAACAAAGTTTTATTTCTACTTCCACCAGACAAATTCTTATTAGGAAATCTTGACTATTTTAAATGGTATTCTATGAAATCTTTTCTTTATGTACATATTAAAAATATAAAATATATATATCAATGATTTCTTTTTAACTAAATTTCACCCAGTGCAAATTTTGAGAACCATTCAAAATAGAGTTCAGTCAAAATGATGAATAATGTGTGTGATATAAATGGAAGTGATGATTATGAGGATAAGGAGGATAGACAACAATTGACCCTTGACTTGCAGAGATCAAAACTGAAGTGTGGTTTTCTCGGTCCACAAAATAGCAGTTCTTTGAAAAAGGTTGTTTGATCAGAACTTCCTTCTTGTATTTGAAATGTAGAGGGAATGAAGGTGTTTTGCCTCTGTGTGTCCTAGCTGTAAAAAGGAACTAAAGAACAGAACTCATGTGAACATTTGCCATTGAAATAGTGATGGAGTAGTGCAACTTTGAGTCTGTGAGGAAAGAGGCTCTAGAGTGGGAAATGTCACCATTTATAGAATTTATATAGGTGCTTGGTAAGGTAATGAGCTGACTTCAAATCCCCAACTTCCTACCCATTCTGAGTATGACAATAAACTACATCCGACAGCAAGGCCAAAGATGAGGAGATTTTGAGGAGCATGGAAGCACTTCTTAATGGCTGTTATTCCCAGGTTCACTCTGACCAAGAGTGGTAGCACCTGTTAGGGTCACAGCTATGGGCAAATAGATGACCTCCAAACTGGGGTCAAAACATGATGAAAGTATAAAAAATTTGATAGTAAAAATACCAGCAATACATTGCTGTGAAAAAAAAAATATCACCAGAAATACCTGTCTATATTTCTGAGATGAGGTACTGTAATTATTTTCATTATTCAGACTTTTGTTCCTATCTCTATTGCAATAAAAATGAAGACAACAGTCCGAACAATTTATATAATTAAAATAATACCAGCAATACATTTTCAGATTAAAGATTTCTCAACAATACATTTTTGTAAAGAATTAAAAATTACCAGCAATACATTTTTGTAAAAGAAATTACTAATGCTCTGATGAAAATTAAATGACCCATAAAGAGTTGATGTGCCACTAAACTAAGAAACAAACCCACCCCCTACTCTGTTGCATTTACCCTTGTGCTGTGAAAAAGTAAGAATTCATATTTTCTGCTCCCAGCAAGTTTAAATAGCAGTGTAGACTGGTTTATCTAGCCTTAGTTGGGACTCTTTAAAAGAATAATGCTGGATACAAAATTGTAGCGACTATAATGGGGAAACTACTCTGTTGTCCTTTCCAAAAAGTTATGACAATTTTTTTTACTACAACATTCATTCTGTACAAAGCCAGAGCCACTCAATGTAGAGAGTTACAGAGACAATCTGACCATGACACAAGGACACAAGTGTCCACTGGAAATGAAAAAAAAAGAAAAGATTTTTGAGGGAACCAGAAACCCAATCCTAAACAGGAAATAGGAGATAGACCTCTACTCTCATTAAAAAAAAATGGTGAAGAGAGCAAACTGGACAATAGATAAACCTATCTATTCTTATTAAAACCCTATGTGGTATTTAAAACTATGGAGAAAGCAATGGGAAATCACACCACTATCTTTCTGAAGAAATCATACCTATTTGGAGATAATGAAGGAAAGGAATCTGTGGAGAGCCATGATCACCTACATCCAGAAAAGATATAGCATTTAAAAAATAGATTCTAAATAATGTAATACTTCTTCTGATCCAATAGTTTTTAAGATGAGCACACCAATATTCTGAGAGATTCACTGTGGATGTTGATATTATAATACTTGTTTCTTCCACCTGCAAAATATCTTAATAAATTAGAGCCGACCAAGCATAGAAATAAATACAATATGGGAACCAGTAATAAGGAGTGCCAGAGAAAAGCAATGATAACAAAGTTACAATATGAGCTCTGGTAATAACATGCAATGATAACAGCAAATTGCAATATGAGCACTGGTAAAAATGGCTGCTGAAAAACATTAGGTTTATAATACCCAGAAATTCATACCCAAGGACACATGGCACAGTGGCCAAAGGCGTTGGTTAGATCCAGTGACAGACCCAAAGATTGTGAGTTCAATTAAGGTTAAGGCAGTGGTGAACTTATCAGAGTTAGCAGGAGATAACTGATCAACATCCATCAAACATGGCATGTGGAACTAGAACAGTCTACCCCAGTGATCAAAATAAAGGGTTCAGTTCGAAATTCCAAGAAAGCCGGAGCGTACAACGGCCGAAACGTTGTGATAAATATGGCGACAAAGATGAGGACAATAGTCCGAATAATGTAAATATTGTAAATTAGATTAATCAGTGCTACTTTCTTTCTTTTTTTTTTTATTTTAAACAATAAGGTTCACCCTGTACAAGGCTACTCAAGGAAAAGGGGTTATGTTAAAGGGTAGTTTATAAATTATATATATAGGGAAGATAAAAGTTAACTCTAGACTTGAACAGGTTAAAATTGTAGCGATTAGGGAAACATCTTGAGAGTCTGTTCCACAAGGTAGTGCTTTGCGGGGGTGGGGGGGAGCTGTTTGCGTGGAACTTAGTACTCGCCAATGAAATATGGAGAGAATTTGAGTGGTTTACTACTAAGTGGCATGGCAAGTCCTAGCTGTGAAGGTTAAACCTGGTAGAAACAGAAGGTGCATTTTGTCTGAGCACTTTCCATGTATGTAGTGAAAGAGCAGTGAGAGACTCGTCACATCCCACCTGTGCGAGAGAGGTCAAAAGGGTAGAAAGTAATTCTTCTCTAACAAGAACTCTGAGACACTTTTGAACTCTATCAAGATAGGAAAATGAGGATTGGGTTGCACCTGCCCAAATATGAAAACAGTGCTTCATTTTCGGCTTGATCTGGCTTTTATGAAGGTAGAGGATAGCATGGGGAGTTGGGAACTTACAGGAGCACTACAGGGAGCTGATCATTTTACCTGCATCTTTTGTAGCTATTTCTAATTATAAACTGACAAATTTTTAGGTACAATAAAATAAAATAGATTCATTTGTATGAATTTTCTACTTTTATTTTTATTTCATCACCTGATGTCATTACATAGTTAATTCTCAATACGTTCCCTTCATTGAACTAGAAATACTTTATAATTTTTGTTCTGGATACTCCTCAGGGTGAGGCATCAGTGGTGATAGATGAACAGGAATTCATTGGAAACCTCATAAAAGAAAAGTCATAAGGTACTTTTATTTTAAGGCAGTTAATCTCATAACTTCAATTTGTGAGCTCAGAAAATAATCCTAAAAGAAATCAAGTTTCCTAATTTAAACTTGTTAATATATTAAATAGGTTATGTGGGCAGCATAGCAATTATTGGTGCGGGAATTGAAATTGGCATGCTGAGTTCAAATCCCTACCTAGTTTGTTGCATTCTCTTTCACTTTCATACACTCTAATATATATTAATAGCTCTGTTGTATTACATCAAGCATTGTTTTATTAACACCAGCACTTTAAAGTGCACACTCGACCATGACATTCCAACATAAAAGAAAAAATTCCATAATGAATAACTTTTCATGTTCTAATGAACACTAAAACATAACTATCAGCCATTGCATTTAAACAGAAAAAGAAAAAAATTCAGTAATGGATAGCTACACATAGTTTTTGCTTTACCAGTTGCACCCTGATGATGATCTCAGAAAGAGAAGGGAAATACTTCTCTCTGTTATAGTGCATTTCTTGCCTTATTCAATTGTAATGTATGGAAAAATATTCGTGAATATGAAAGGATTATGATAAAAATAAGCAGACATAATGTTTGTAATTTATTCAATCAAACATGCCTAAAAGAGAATTTGCTGTCTAAATACACAAATATATCAGGGACATGCTAGCAAGATAGGCAGGGCTTACCCTGAGTAAAATAGATCAGCAGCTACATTTTCCTTCTGTGGCACAATATGCAACTGATCCAATAAAATTATGAAGATTACTCCGATTGCTATGCATAAAAAGCAAAATATTTTTTTTGTAGATTTACTACATAAAGGCAACAAGCTGCCTACCCTGAGTAATTACTGAAGGCACATACCTGACATATATATATATATATATATATTTAAGACATATGTTCTTTTTATAGATACAAATATTTAAGTAAATGCTCTGTTTATAATAAACAGTATTAACAACATTTACTGGCCTGAATGTCCAAGAAATTTTCATAGAAAATATGTGTCCTCTGACAGATATATATCCAGGTACAATGAGAATGAATAGAGTACAATTCCAACGCTCGTAACATTTACTTTAAAAGAGGGCTCAATACAAAGTAGAGCAATATTATTTATATAAATTTATTTATTTAACTGGAGGAATGTAGAGAATACTATTTTCATATTGTTAAGTGAAAATAACATCAGTTATTGTCACGTGGAGAATATTGTCATTATAACTGTATTGGCGGATTCAACTAATTTCTTTTGATTTTACGATATTATTCTCTACATTCCTCCAGTTGCTAAGAACATTCTGTTTTTTGTTATTATTAGTTACGTTCTTTAATTAAATTCATTTCGTTTTTTGCTTTGAGAAAGTCCACATTGGATGAAACACGTCAGCAATAACTACAGTTTTCCTATTGTCATTTATATATATATATATATATATATATATATATATATATATATATATATATATATACACTACCTATTCTATGGTAATGGACTCTTCCAGAGACAATAAGTAGCAGTAGCGGTTGCCAGTTCAGGGGTAGGTGGTGTTGAGTGAGTCAGACGATATCGGACATTGAAGTATCAACCATCACAACTAGATTGCTGTGTCCTTAACTCTTATTTCCAAGTTCTAACGTTTTGTACGTCGAACCTAATTTAGGATGACTTATTAAAATAAAAGCCTCCACTGTGAAATGACTCCACAACAATATATATATTTATATATATATATATATATATATATATATAATCATCCACAGATAACCTTGTTTTGCTGTATCACAGCACAGTAGTGTGGCTAGACATCCTATTTCTTCTTGATTTGATATGAGTCAAAGTGTGCAGCAGAGAAAGGGAATTTTTTTAACACATTATATACCTGATATATATGCATTTGTTTTGTATATGTGGATGTGCAGATAGTGAAATAGATATCAGCATAGAAAATAGAATCAGCAGGCCAAGTTGAAATTCTTAGCCTGTTGCATTCATTTTCTCACAAATTCTCTGGGGGCGGGGTGCAGTGAATCTATCCATTCTCCCTTCAGCTATAGATTAAATAACAGACTAGACTGGATGCTCTAACTTTGTCTAGCAACCAGTCTAAGATAATGAAAAACACTGAATTTCAAACTGTAGAGAAAACAAAGGGTAACCACTTGGCTGTCTCTCCCAGAAAAGTCATGGCAATCTGCAGATAATAAAGAAAGAGATAGTGAGGAGAGCCATGATCACGTTGAAGAGAGATGGCATTTAAAAAAATTTTTTTTGTTGTTTTTTCTGATGCAGTCTATTTTGAAATTTGAATTGATTTCTAGCCTCGTATGTTGCATTCACTTTTGCATCAATGCCCTTAGAAAGGCATGAACCTATCTCTTCCCTCTAGTTATGTGTAGAGAAGACATTGTGATATCAATGCACTGTCTTTCCCAAGAATGCATGGCAATTCACAGATTATAAAGAAATGGATAGTGAGGAGGGCTATGATCACCTACATTCAGAAAGAACATGTCAGTAAAAAAAATACATTCTAAATAATATAAAGTTTTCTCTAATCCGATTGTTTTTAAAATGAGTGCACAACAAAAATTCCGAGTGATTCAGTACAAATGTTTACATTTCTTGTTTTTACCTCATTTTGAATTTCGCACCCCCCCAGCACCGTAATAAAGGGTTGATAAACTGTAAAAAAAAACAAATTGATCAATTTTCTATTCATATTTTTATGTCATCGTCTGATATTACGTCACCATTAATTCTTAATGCCTCTCTTCATTGAAATAATTCTCAAGAAGTCATAGCAATTTGGAGATAATAAAGGAGAGGAAGCTGTGGAGAACCATGATCACCTACATCCAGAAAAGATATGGCATTAAATGAGCACACTGATATTTTGAGATATTCACTGCAGATGTTCACATTATGAATTTTGTTTCTTGAATGTTTGTCCCGTACTTATTTTTGCCACATAATTTCAATTTTGTATCATGACATGTTTGTCTCCCCTTCCATATCTTAATAAAATTGTTACATTAATCAGTGCAACTATTTCTAATTATAAACTAACAAAATTTTAAGTACAATATTCATAAAATAATTGTATGAATTTTCTATTTTGAAACACTGGCTCTTGAATGTCCTGATCAGTACCTAGATGGGAACACAAGGTGTGTAAGTTTAGATATGCGGGTGGTGTGATAGATAACGTCTCAGAATTGAAAATCAAAGAGCTGAGTTCCAATTCCAGTTATGCGTAAATACTCTTGGGAAAGGTATGAAACCACCTCTTCTCCCTAGCTATGGGTTAATCAGAAGGACTTGTATCAGTAAATCATTATTATCACCAAAATATTCTTACAATCTAAAAAATTTTTTCTGGCTTTAAATGACCTGCAAAGAGTTGATAGACTGTAAAAAACACAAATCAATTTTCTATTCATATTTTCATGTCATCACCTGACATAATGGCACTATTAATTCTTAATGCTTCCCTTCATCGAAATGGAAATGGTCTCTGGTTTCCACTTTGCATGCTATTCAGGGTGAGGAGTTGACTTGGTGATAATAATGAGATGGGAATTCTTTGGAAAACAAATGGAAGAAAAGTCATGAGATACTGTTTTTATTTTGGTGGGGTGGAGTTAAAGTTATAAAGAAATTAATATTGTAATTTAAACTAGTTAATAATTTTTTTTAATGGGATCTACACATATTGTAGCAATTACTGTCAAAGAAAATGGAATTACTGAGTTAAAATTACCACCTAAACTATTACATTCATTTTCGCACTCCTGCCCTTAGAACAGACGTAAATTAATCTCTTTGCTGCAGACAGAGGAATGAGGTAAATAGCACAATAGACTGGGCTCTCTAGTCTTTGGTTGCAGCCTATTTAGAAGGAGGAGAACTCTGAATGCAAAACTCTTGAGAACATAACGGGAAACCACTTCTCTATCTTTCCTAAAAAGTCATGGCAATTCACAGTTAATAAAGAAAACGAATTTGTGGAGAGCTGTGATTGCATACATCCTGAAGGGCGAAAGACAACTCTGAGGTGAAAGTAGTGGAGAAGGCAATAGGAAACCACTCCACTATCTTTCCCAAGGCATCATAGTAAGGCAGAGATAATAAAGAAAAGGAAGCAGTGGAGAGCCATGATTGCCTACATCCTAAAGGGCGAAAGACAATTCTGAGGTGAAAGTAGTGGAGAAGGCAATGGGAAACCACTCCACTAACTTCCCCAAGACGTCATATGAAACCAGAGATAATAAAGAAAAGGAAGTAGTGGAGAGCCATGATTGCCTACATCTTGAAAGAAGAAAGACAACTCTGAATTGAAATCTGCGGAAAAGGCAACAGGAAATTACTCTGTTATCTTCCCCAAAAAATCATGGCAATTCCCAAATAATAAAAAAGGACGCTGTGGAGAGCCATGATTGCATACATCCTGGAGGATGAAGGACAACTCCGAATTGAAATCTGCGGAAAAGGCAACAGGAAATTACTCTGTTATCTTCCCAAAAAAATCATGGCAATTCCCAAATAATAAAAAAGGACGCTGTGGAGAGCCATGATTGCATACATCCTGGAGGGTGAAGGACAACTCTGAATTGAAATCTGCGGAAAAGACAACAGGAAATCACTCTGCTATCAAAACCTTCTCTGATCCAATTGTGTTTTTTGTTGTTTTTTTTTTAAATGATCATGTGTCAAGATTTCAAGATATCATAGCATAGTTAATTCTTTCTGCTTCTCTTCACTGAACTGGAAATGTTCTAAAGTTTCTGCTCTACATACTCTTCTGCATGAGCGGTTATTAATGGTGATGATAAGATGTCAATATAGACAAAAAAAAAATCATGGAAGAAAATCATTGCACACATTTTGTTAGAGTGGAAAAAGTCATGACAGTCAAATCCCCACTAAAACACTGTTAAGTAGTGTTGAGCCTGGTCAGTACTTGGGGACTGCTTGGGAATGCCAGATAAGTAAAAACTGGATACAAAACCACTTGGACATGAAACTGGTAACTTCATCCTGTAAAAACTTAGTTGTTATAGAAACCGCAGCTGCAAAGCCACGGCTCTATATTACTCAGTAGAGTATATACAGGACTAAAAAACAATATGGAGGGAAAGGAGAAAAGTCAAAACTTCAGCATGTTGGCAAGAAAGAATCATAGAGAAAATAAGCAATATTTTGATTTAATTAATATTTAATATTTTAGTTGTAATATTTTTGTACGTTATGTGCACAGAGGTGTTCTGCACACGAATTCGCATGTTGCATTCACTTTCACACAAATACCATTAGGAAAGTTATGACTCCATCTTTTTTTTCCCCCTGCCAGCTATGGGGTAAATAGCAGAGTAAACAGTACTCTCTAACCTTGATTAGCAACCAGTCTAGGAGAACAACAACTCTGAATTCAAAACAGGTTATACATGGGGACTTTCAAATCAATCCTGTAAAAACTTGTTGCAGAAACTGTAACAGTACTCAGGATAATGGCACAAAAGAGAATGAGGAATAATTTTAATAAAACAGGTAATATTTTAATTTATATAATATAGCTTAATAAAAAAAAAATAATTTCATTATGATAAATTATAAGTAATATTGTAATAAAACTACACTATTTATAGTCAGACTATTGGAAAACATCTTTGTTGTTGTTATCACAATGTTTTGCCTATTTCTGGCCTTCATCAGGGGTCTATCAATCTGGATGGCCAATATGGAATTCTGAACTGTACCCTTTATTTAATCTATGGAGTAGACTGCTTGCATTCCACTGTCCTTGTCTCAGGATATAATCTAGTTTCTACTGAGTCCAAGTAAACACTGCCCAGCCCAGAGATTGAACTCACAATTATTATGTTACTAAATTCACAAACCAACACTTTAATTCACTAGTCTATTATCTGTAGTGTTGAGTTCCGAATTCCCTGCAGGTTTAATTTAATAAGCTAGTTAATTAAAATATTATTTTAATTCCAATAGCTTAGCTAATTAGATAAGATTTATCAACATATCCTTATCATGGGCATATTCTCATCATCAACATATGGACAGACACCAAATGCATGGATCCTCATCGCACTTGCACTCCAGCCTTTATGATTATCCATCACCCTTGTTAAATCTTCAGGTTGGCATCTTGTGTCTTTGCATATTTGTTGGCTGTATGTTTTGAATGGAGTGACCAATGCCCATCTGTCCATGTTTTGGTGTCCACAAAAGAACATTACTTCTGCAGGATTGCCTCTCAAATATTGTTCTTCTCACTAAAATAACTTGCAAGATGTGAGGTAGATTGCCATAGAGCTGCTTGTTTTTGTAGATTGTTGTTTCAATGATAGATTCACTGCAACCTGTAGCATCCTTGTATCCCTGCTATATAGCTTCTTTTCCAGTTGTTCTGTCAATATCCATGCAATGCTACTATAAAGCAAGACCAGTAGTTAATTGACTTGGAAGAAGTCTCGTTTAATTTTATCCAATAAAGCAGATTTCCAAGCTATTAACAGCTTGTCCATTTCAGCCCAAACTTTGCCAATAGGAATGTTCACATCACTTTTAGTCAAAGAGATTTTACTTCCAAGATAGATGAACTAATTGACCATTTTTAATGGCTTGCCAGACAGGAAATTGACAGAGCCTTGTTTATTAAAGTACATGAAGTTTGTTTCTTTTGCATTTACATAAAAACCAATTCCCCTTGCTACTATTCTTAGAATGATTTTTATTTGCAAAGAGTAGAAGGTTGGCAGCATAATCTGCATCTGTGATAGTTTCTAGAAGCTGAAGATATCTGTCTGAAACCAACATTTAGTTTATTAAAATATTACTTCGATTCGACACACTTACTCTTTACCCAGACTTATTACAGGAGGACATAATCTTAAGATATGCAGATGACACTGTGTTGAAGGCAAACTCAAAAGGAAAACTTCTGGACATCTTAAGATCCAAAGTAGAATATGCAATATTATCGGTCCTGATGTGGTGGCTCAGCTCCAGTCACTTCCCCACTGCCGTAAGGTTGCCTCTCTATGTCTTTTCTATAAATACTTTCATGGTAATTGTTCAAATGAGCACTTCAGTATGGTAGCTAGACTTTATGAATTTAAGTGCAGTAGTAGATTGACATCGAGATCTCATCAATTTACAGTTAGGCTGGCTGGATGTCACTGTAACTTTCTTTTGAGTTTCTTTTCTTGCACTTCTCGCTTGTGGAACTCGTTTCTGGCTCCATGCTTTCCGGCCAAATTTAATCTGCAAAATTTTAAATGCCAATCGCTGTCTACTATCCACCTGATTACTCTCTTCTCTTTCTGTTCATCATTAATGTTTCTGTTCCTAATTCTTGCACACTCTGTAACCCCTTGTGATTTAATGGCATTAGTGCCTTGCTTGGGGTAAGAAGAAAGGACTATCACTTAAAAGAAGCTACAAGGGATAAGATATAAATTAGAGATATCAGAAACGAGCAGGTACAAAAATTTAACTCTCTGGGCAAGTGTCAGAACAGATAGTGGAAAATGGGACATTAAAATCTGAAGGCATATTGCAATACAAAAAGATGATTTCCAGTATTAAGACAGGAAAGTTTGCTAAAACCAAAGAATATTGAAGAAGCTAATATTATGTTTCTCCTCTCATATAGCAGAAAATGCTGGATAATTTCCTTTTCATAAGTAAATTGAAGTAACAGAATTATGGTTCTACAGGCTGATACTGAGAATGTCACGGCCTGAATATGTGAACAGTGAGGAAGTTTTAAGGAAAATGGGACCAAAAAGGACACTTAAAAGCAGAAAGATTCAGTTGAAATTTCTGAGGCACATAATGAGGAAAAAAGGCTTGGCGATTTTAACACTCAAAGCATATATTGATGGAATGATGAGCAGGCGTAAGCAACTTACCTAATGAGTTTGTATGACTGGATAGCAGAGTAAGGACAAAGTGTGAAAGTAAAGTTGTTTTAGAGCTATAAGGAAGAGGACGTTGTGGAGAGCCGTGATTGCCTACGTCCTGAAATGACATGGCACATAAGAGAAGTTTAAAGTTAAAAGTAACTCTTTTGATCAGTGTATTGTGCTTAGTATAAAATGCATTGTTTTTGAGTCGATTTCAAAGAAAACTTGAAAGTCAATTAGTATTATTATCGGTACAAACACTAGTATGGACTAGACTTTCTAATTCTGGACGCATTCAGTTTTAAGTTTCTTTGATCTGTCAGTTCAATAGGATAAAAGAAGAACAGTGCTTCTTTTTATTCTTCAGTATTCCAATATACATCACCTGATAGCAATGATCAAAGATGTCTCAACTAAGACGTTGTTAGTATAACACAATACATAAGAAACAACAAAATAACTTTATATTGCATCACCTGTTATCTTATTTACACTAAATGAATACATAGTAGTATTAGTTTTTTTTTAATCATTTCACCCCAGGCAAGGCAATAAAGCCACTAAGATGCAGGGGGTTACTGAGAGTAAAAGAATATAAGAAAAAGAAAAACATTATTAAAGAGCAAGAACAACAAAAGAAGAGGAATCAAGAAGACAGAAGATAATGATTGATATAGTATTTAAATTTTTGAAGATCAAGCTTAACCAGAAAAGTGTTTCACAAGCAAGAAGTGCGAGAAAAGAAACTATTAGCATAGAACTTAGGTTACATCTAAATCCCAGTCTCATATAAGATTAATTAATAAGATAACATAACCTCATCTCAGCATATTGAGGAGTTTGTTTTTTTTCAGGGTATTGGAGCATATATTCATTTCAAGTGTTCATTTATAATTATGTATACAGGAATGGAGCATAAATTTGTGAGCAAATCATTTTTTTTTCTCGCATTTCTTGCTGGCCTTTGAACAATACTCTAGAAATGCTTGCAATCGAGGCCCAAATTCCATCCCTACTGAAATTGATATCCGTAGAAACTGCCAACATCCTGCAAAAGGTAATTTCTGTATGAATTCAAAGGTACTTGATGAGGAGAACTGATAACAAAAGATCTTCAGTATAATGTAAATCAGTATGATTCATTATTTATGGTTTATTGAGCCTTTATTTAAAAATCAGAAAATATTTTTACATTGTAAGAATTTCTTTTTAGATAATAATGGTTTAGTGATACAAGTCTTAATATTTAACCTATAGTTGATTTTTTTTTTTTTTTTTTACCTGATCTGGCTTTTTTAAAGATATAGTATATCAGGACTTGGATACTTTCTGGAGCAATAGAATGAATCCACCATTTTTCCAGCATCTTTGACAACAGATTGCTATATAAGTTTCACTTTAGGTCTGGAGTTAATTTGAGACCCAGTAGATGTTGAAAACATGGAGCTTTATTGCAGAATGTAGAATAAGTCATACCCCACAAGACTGCATAAATGATTTTAAACTCTATTAAAGCTGAAAAGTGAGGACTGTGCAACTGCAGCCTACTGTCCATTTTTGGTTTAATCTGACTCTTATAAAGATAAAGCATTGCAGAAGGAGTCAGATACTCTTTCTGGATTGATAGAATGAACTGACCATCTTTACAGCTTCTTCAGTAATGGATCGTATAGATGTGTTTCATTTGAGGTCTGCACTGAACATGAGACCCAACAGATGCTCAAAGTATAAAGCCATATTGAGAATGATAGCATTTATCATATGGGAGAAAAGTTAGGGTTTGAACGGCAATACTGAATTAGCATATTATTCGTATTAATGCAGCAACTGTATTCATGAAATTATTAGGTATGATCTCATAAAATATTTTCGTCATCACAATGGAAAGATAAACACTAATTACACTGAAAAATGAGCAGTGAATCTTGAAACAGGTTTGAAAAGGTTTTAAAAATTAAATAAAATGAGGTTGTAATGGGAGGGAATATTTGAGAGGTAATTAAGATCTTACTGCAATGCAATTAGTACAAAATTAGTACAAAGAAATGCTTTTAACTATGATTACACTATCACCACCACCACTAAGAATAATGATAATTTTGTTCTCTTCAAGTCAAGGGTCAATTGTTATCATTCCACCTTATCATTAGCTTTGCTTTTGACACCTCTTTCATTCGTATCACATACCTCATTCAGCGAACCTATTTTGACTGTAACCTTCTCTTGAACTATGTGTTTGTTGAAATTTAGTAAAAAAAAAATAGAAAGAAAAAAAACATATGTGCATTAAATATTGTTGGCATATCTGGTGTTCCTGATATATATATATATATATATATATATATATATATATATATATATATATATAGAGAGAGAGAGAGAGAGAAATTCTTGAAAATATCCAAAGAAAGGTCTGTAATGTAATAGGTCCTAACCTGGTATCTTGACTCCAGTCACTGTTCCACTGCTATAACAGTGGCTTTCTTCCTTCTTTTCTACAAATATTTTCAAGGCAATTGTTGTAATGAGCTTTCCACATGAATGCAAATGTACTACTAGGTTGGCAATTATGTCTCACCGGTTTACTGCTGAACTAGCTAGATGCAACCACTTGTTCTATTCTAATAGTTTCTTTTCTTACATTTTTTACCAGTGGAACTCACTTCTGATTCCTTGCTTCACTGTCACCTACAATCTTCAAAAATTTAAATGCAATGCCAGTCACAATTTTCTGTATCCCGAAATTTGTTCTTTTATTGTCCTTTGCCATCACTAAAGTTTTCTCATTCTTATTCCCTTCCAGTAACCCCTTGCATCCTAGTGGCATTATTGCCTTGTTTGGGGTAAAATAATTAAAAAAAAAATGATAATACATTCTGTGATAGGATGGAGTCATTGATTTTTGATGGGCTGCATTCAAAGCTCATTCATTTTCTGATTTTAATATTGTGTTCTTGTGTTTCATAATTGATCGATTTTGTCTAATGGCCTTCGGTAACCAGGACTCTAGACTAATTTTTTTATCGTCCTGGAACTGTCCTGAAAAAAAACAACTCTTGAAGTTGTTTTTCCCAAAAACGTACCAAAAATATTTAAAATCAACCTAAAATCAAAATGTTTTTTTAACTTTACTATTGACCTGTTTAGCAGTACATCAACACCTTATGGGTCATTTATTGGAGAAATTTAATATTTTTCTTGGGAACTTTGAAGTAAGAAAATATCATATACAGTATTCTGCTTCCACAATTGTATACATGGTACATGATACTCAGCTTTTGTACATAGATATCTTTGTGTAAACATACTTACTAGAGGTGGTGATATGTATGTTTTATGTTGTAGTTTTGTTGAAGTCAGACTTTGGAATACAGTTTGATTTCTTTAAGAAATTGGAGGGTATTTTATAGCTTTAATGTCATGAAAGAGTTCTTTCATGTTGACTGATATATTGTTGGTAATATAACTACAAATAGTTATTGTAGGTAATTTTATATATATGTACACTGCTGGTATTTTTACTGTAAAAATGTATTATTTTACTTTTATAGGGTTTTGTTTTTATTTGTGGGTTTATTATTTGACCCTAGCTGGGGAACCTAAGAGGTGCTACCACCCAGGATCAGGGTGGACCTGTGAACAACAGCAATTAAGAGGTGATTCCATGCTCCTCAAAACCTTCAATCTCCCAATCAAAGGCCTTGCTGCCAGATGTAGTTTATCATCATACCCAGGAAATAACTTTGTTATCATTTATAGTTGTTAGCAGCCTCATAAAAAAAAACTATTAAAATGTAGAGAAAATATTTATTTTGATCTATTCAGTCTTTAAACTGTGGTGTCTATGCCCTGTGGCCACTACTGTACCACTTTGTCATTGCTTTAACTGGGTCATATTGCTGGATAGGAGGGCCATGAAGGAGATATGCAGGAGGCATTTGATCGTTTTAATTTTGTTAACGATAAGAAAAAGGCATGATGCATAAATGTTGTTTGCTGATGCTTCCTTGAAGTTTTTTTTAACTAAATGTCGACAGACAAAATAGAATTTTCTTTTTTACAATGATGTTCACCTTGTACAAGGCCCAGGAGCCAATCAAGGTAGAGGGTTGAAGAATAAGAGGCATACTTGATGGAATATGAGGGGAAGATAATTGTTAACCCTAGACTTGAATAGGTTAAGATTGTAGTGATTGAGGAAGCATCCTCTTGGGAGTCATTTTCACAGAGCAGTGGTTTGTGGGAAGAATCTGCCCAAGTGGAACTTACATCTCACCAATGGTATATTAAGTAGTTCACAACAATATGTGTAAGAACTGATGGAACTAAGGAATGTCGTTTGTCTGAACGCTTTCCACAGAAATAACAATAGAACATCAAGAAAAGGGTTGTCGGGTGGAAAATGATTCATCACTCACCAGGACTGCTTAAAAGCTTTTGGAAAGAGAAGACTGGATAGCACCTGCTCATTTATGGCAGCAGTACTGCATTTTGGG
Source organism: Acanthosepion lycidas (assembly GCA_963932145.1). Taxonomy (NCBI): domain Eukaryota; kingdom Metazoa; phylum Mollusca; class Cephalopoda; order Sepiida; family Sepiidae; genus Acanthosepion; species Acanthosepion lycidas. The sequence continues at coordinate 11,086,516 of OZ010608.1, read as the reverse complement.
CCTGATCTGGCTCTTGTAAAGGTAGCGAATAGCAGGAGGTGTCAGGTAATTACTGGAGTGGTACAGGAAACCAAACATTTTTAGTTAATTCTATGTATGAGTTCCACTTAAGATCTGGGTTGTATTTAAATCCCAATAGGTGGTCATGGCATGAGTTCTCCCTGAGGCAACATCTGTTCACCACAGTTGGTGAAAGTTCTGTGTATGATTTTACTTTATTTATTAAAGCAAGATTCTAATGTTTTTATATCCACAGATAAATAATATAAATGTTTAATTAATTAAGTTCTTCATTTTTTATTTGGGCTTTAATCACCATTTTTTTATTTTTTTAAATAGAATCACTTAATTTTTTTATCTTATATTATTTTTGTGTTTGCATGGATGTGTGAAAGAGTGTTTGCTCTATTTATCAAAAACCTTAAAAACTGTTGGTGAGAAGTAAGATTTTTATTTTAAGAAATTAGTTGCTTTTATGACATAGAATTTTAATTAGACGTTTTATCATCTCGGCATTGTTCCCAAAATACCTAACCAGTTTATCCCAAATTATTGTTCTATCACCGCCTGCTTTGTCAGAGCCCCAACTCTGTAGAGAGAATAGCTGAAATATTTCTGGTCACCTTTATTTAGTTTCTGGAAATCACCTTTTAGGAAGATAGAATTTTGCCAGAAAGTATTGAATATGAGAACTTATTGAGAATTTTTTGTTGTTACTTAATCTTCTTCTTTTATTGCTATGTCTCTTCAGGACGTAGGTGATCATGGCTCTCCACTTCCCCCTATCCCTTGTAGGTTTCCATAAGTTTTGTCCTTTTGCTACTTCCCCCAGACCATGTTCTTCCATCCACTTGCTTAAGCCTACTAGGTATGTCATGCATTGCTTTCCCTTGTCTCTCTTTCCCTCTATCCAACCTGTGAGTATTAGATTTTCCAAGCCTTCCTTTCTCATTAGGTGTCCCAGAAATTTCAGCTGTCTCTTACTGATGTTAAGTATATGCTTCCTTCTTGTTTGCCTCCTCTCCAAAACCTCATTGTTGCTCACATGCTCAGTCCATCATATCCTCAGCATCCTTCTGTAGAACCATACCTCTGTTGCCTTGCGTCTCTTCTTCATCTTTGAGGAAACCATCCAACATTCACTGCCGTAAATGAGTACAGATGTTACGTATCAGCTCAGTCCTCTTTTCTTTGTTACCAAGTCTCACAATACTTTGCCTGGCTTTTAGAATGCCTCTTTGGCCATCCCAATACGTCTTCGGACCTCAGCGTCATACTTACCATCCTCTGTCAATACACTTCCCAGATATTTAAATTTCTGTGCCTGCTTGATTTTAGTGTCCCCAATCTGTAAATCGCATTTCAGGCTTATCTTTTTACTGATGACCATGCATTCTGTCTTCTTGTAATTTATGTTTAGCCACTTCTTGCTTTCCGTTGCTACTTTCTGTAGGAGGTTTTGTAAATTTTTTTCCAGTACTATCAGTACTGTGTCATCTGCGTATCTTCAAAGACTATTTTCTTTATCAATATTAAATTGCTCAGTGTTTTCCAGTGAGTCTTTAAATATTCCATTCTAAGTAAATGAACTTGCATTAAACACTATTTTCTATACAATATGATTTTTTTAATTTTGGCCCAATTCTTTATTGAATCAAATTCTAGTTTTAAAATATACTTACTGTTTATAATTAATATATAACACCTAGAAAAAACTTTTACACTAAATAAATCTAAGTGAATAAAGTACAGGGTCGTCTGAAAGTCTTGTCACCCCTACATAATATAATCTTCTATTTCAACCCTCTGTGGGGCGTTATCAAGGAGAAGGTTTCACCTGAACAATACCAGATTAGCCTTCAGTTGAAGGATGCCATTCGCAGATCCTTTTTAACAATCAACAAAGCACAGCTTTGTAAAATATCACACAGGACATGGTGCCATATGATTTGGTGCCATATGATTTGGTGCCATGAAAATGATGCTTTTCTTCCTGATCTTTTTGATGTGTGACAGCATCAATGTAAGTGAATAAACTGAATCCAGTCCTTATGCTTTGTATTACTTATTCTTCTAATATTCTCATTACTGTTTGATAGGGGGTGATAAGACTTTTGGACCACCCTGTATAATATATTTTTTTATTTCATATTACTTAAAGGCCAGTACTGGCAGTTTTTAAGCTCAATTTTGTATCTCACTCAGTCTGCTGCTAGGAAATTTGCTTTACTGTGTTGAGCTAGACCTTTTTTCTCACCAGAATCTATCTTACACATTTATAAGTCTCCCATTTGTCCCTGCTTTGAATATTTTTGTCAAATCTGGTTTGGTGCTTCTATTATTTATTTAGAGATTCTTGATAAAATCCAAAGAATCTGCAATCCTGACCTGGCATTCCGGCTTCAGTCACTTTCTCACTGCCATAATATAGCTTTCCTCTGTCTTTGCTATAAACACTTCCACTGTAATTGTTCTGATTAGCTTTCTTACTTAGACTAGGATTATGCAGGTTTATTACTAATACTATTTTTGTTTAGTTTCTTGTATATAAATTGTATTCATTGTAAATATTCACTAGGGTTTCATTTTTACATGTTATTTTTATTCACCTGCCTCCCGACAGACAAATTGTACATATGGGGACTAGTTAGGACTACATAGAGACTTAAGGTATTATGGCGACTGTTGTAAGAATGATAAGTAAGAATACTGTGGTATATTTGAATCAGTAATCATGGCTAGCTAAGTTTAAGATAAGACAGACTGAAGCCCAAACTTCCTCTATCAGCCTTGTGCCACATTTTTGTATTATATCAAAATAAATATTACTTTCCTACCTAGACTTTATGATTTTAAGTGTATTACTAGATTGGCAGTTAGGTCACATTGTTACAGTTGAAATGGCTAGATGTAACCAGAAGTAAAGCTATGTCCCAAAGATTATTATATTAATAATATAGTGGTGTCATAGAAAGTCTTTAGAATAAAAGTCTGTTAAAAAAAAATGAAAAATACTTTTGATAAAACTTCAGAAACTCCAAAAGGAAAATTATTAATATTTTAAAAACCACTAAAAAGAGGAATAAACCCTTGCACTTTTTACATTGCTTAGCATTTTTTGGATACCAGAAAAAATAACAAGAAAAATGTTTTTAATGCTTGTCTGCAAATATTTGTCATTTTATTCCAGAAATATGTAGACCTACAACACCTTCCCAGGTATCTCATACACAATTTTGATGATAGCAATCTCCTTATAAGAATTATTCTTGTATTAAAACTAAGAGTCAGATGATGAACTTGTTGCAGACTTCTTACACAGCTGAGTCTGGAAAATAAAATTAACTTCAAATTTTTCCAGACAATGTTTATACAACCTGTGATATCAAACTTTGATTCATTCTAAAAATTATTTATATAGTCACAAAGCAGCCATTAAAAGATATATATAGTCACAAAGCATCCATTAAAAAACATATATAGCAAGTAAGCCATTGCCAAAATCCCTGTTAATGAAGATGAATTGAAAATGTTGACAATAAAATAATAATTTCTATTCTTTATATTATAGATTCATTCATTTTCTACCGTTTTGCAGGTTATTTAAAGCCAGAAAATATTTTTAGATTATCAGTTATGTTTTTATTTTTTTTTTTTTGAGATATTAATTTAGTGATAAACGTCTTACTAATTGACCCATATCTAGGGGGAAAAGAAGTGTATACATACCCAATCAGAATTTGGTAAACAAACAGGAAGTTATAATGTGGATGTAAATTGGAGGATTATTTCTATATTACAATCAATATATAAATTGATCCCTCACTTTGTGGCCACATTACTTTCTATACATTTATATTCCAGAGAATGGAAATAAATGTAAAAGACATTTCTGTATAGCTAATCAGTATTTCATTGATGAACTGATTTGTTTTCTACAAATTCTATCAATGCTTTGTAGGTTATTTAAAGCCATAAAATATTTTTAGATTGTAATTTTTTTTTTTTTTTTTTTTTTTTTTTTTTTTTTTTTTGGGATAATATTGATTTAGTGATGCAAGTTTTACTAATTGACCCATAGCTGGGGGAGAAGTGGATTTATACCTTTCTCAAGGGTATTGGCATGTGAGTGAGTAATGAACCAACCAGAATTGGAATACGTCTCTCCAATTAACAATTCCAAGCCATTAACCATTACATCACCTGCACATCCAATATTACAACACCTGGTATTCCCAAGCAGTCACCCATCTAGGTACTGACCAGGCTTGCCGTTGCTTAAATTGAGTGATCATACGGCAACCAGTGTTTCAATGTGATGTATCTGTAAGCTTCTTTATATTAGAACTTATGCAAAATATTAAGATCATGTGATTAAAGGGTGCATTTTGACCCCACTCACAGAAGAATAACCTTCCTAATAATCTTGTTTAAATGGACAGCAGAACAGGGACTCGGGTGAGGGTAGCAAAAAGATCAACCTTACACATAACTACAAAAGACAACACGTTGTTGAGAAGCTATGATAGCCTATGCCCTGAAGGTAAGCGGAATTAATTCAAATAATGACATCTTTAAAACTGCCATTTATTAAAAAAAAAAAAACAACATCAACTCCATGCCTACACAACAACAATAACAATGCCAACACAGATACAAAATATATAGAGAGTCTATTCAATAACCTCTGCATACACAATAAGTAACTAATATGAAACAAACATTAACACAAATAAATAAGTTAAACAAAGCTTTATATATTCAGAGAGTCTTGATAAAATCCAAAGAATCTGCAATATTATTGGTCCTGACCTAGCATCTCACCTTCAGTAGCTTCTCTACCCCTGTAACATTGCTTTCCTATGCCTTTTTCTATAAATACTTTCATGTTAATTGTTCTGATAAACTTTCCTTTATAGTACCTAGACTTTATGAATTTAAGCACAATACTAGATAATTAGCATTTTGAGTGCATTTCTATAATAAAACTATTTACAATGCATTTCTATAGTAAAATCATAACCCAGTGCTATTACTATAAATACACCATAATACTAAGATATACCAATCCATATCACCATAAATACAATCACTACAAAAGACTACAATTACAGTCCAGTATTAATACTAAAATATCAATTAATTACAAAGAAAGATCTGTTAATATTATTGGTCCTAACCTAGGATTGTAGCTTCAGTTACTTTCCCACTTCTGTAATGAAGCTTTCTTTTCTATAAATATTATCATGGTAATTGTTCAGATGAACTTTTCCTCTGTCATACCTAGATGTAAGTGCAGTACTAGATTGGCAAGAAGGTCTCATCATTTTACAGTTTAAATGACGAGATGTAAACCTAAGTTCTATGATAGCAGTTTCTTGTGTCACAATTCTCACTTGTGGAACTCTCTTCCAGCTTCTTGTTTCTCAGTCAACTTTGATCTTCAAAAATTTAAATGCAATATCAGTCGTTATCTTCTGTCTTCTTAATTCATATTCTTTTATTGTTCTTTCTCTTTAATGTTTTTTTTTTCTAATACTCTTTAATACTCTGTAACTCCTTGCATCTTAGTGGTTTTATTGCCTTTCTTGGAGAGAAAGGATTAAAAAAAAAAAACACTTAGAAAATAAATAACAATGACACAAATGATTTAAAAAATGAATCTATTCTTCAGAGACAAGAGACAATAACAACAAAAAAATCATAAGAAACTTAAACACTAATTCATTTCCCATTGTGGCATAATGAAACAAATGAAAGTGATCGCTTAAGACAAAAGCTAAAAAAACTCTTACATGATCACCACCAACAAGACAACAAAAAATAGAGAACTTCAAGAAAACAATGTTATCTTTGAAATCACTCACTCACTTGGAAAATATCTCTCAAATAATAATTCAAACAACACATACATTGATTACACAATTCCAACAATATCATAAAGGTTAACATGACATTTATCAGATAACAGCTTAATTAAAATGCATATCACAAGCTAACAACATGATACCACAAAAACTGTAAAAACAATATATATATATATATATATATATATATATACATACACCCACACACTCATATATATACACACCCACACACTAATATATATATATATATATACACACCCCCACACACTCATACATACATACATACATATATATATATATATATATATATATATATATATATACCCACACACTCATACATATATATATATATATATATATATATATACATATATACCCACACACTCATACATACATATATATATATACCCAGACACTCATACATACATACATACATTTATATATATATATATATATATACCCAGACACACATACATACATACATACATTTATATATATATATATATATATATATGAGTAGATCACTGCTTTGTTTTAAAGTAAAATTAATGCCTACATGTATGAGTGTGTGGGTATATATATATATATATATATATATATATATATATATATATATATATACACCCACACACTCATACATACATATATATATACTTATATATATAGATATCCACACACTCATACATACATATATATATATATATATATAGATACCAACACACTCAAACCACTCCTACACACACATATATATAAGCACACTCATACACATGTATGTATAATTTTATATAGATCTGCACACAAAAAAATCCCAGTAAACTTGAGGAAATTTCATTGGCAAATATCTTGACAAAAATCATATCACTGGTATGTCACAATTGTTGATAAAGAGAATGGATAACCCCTGCTCTCCCCTGTCCTAACCTACCCAGCTAACCGGAGTGTCAGATTTTGAGCATAATCTCATTTAACCTTTCTCTCATTTAGCACTGACTGACCAGACAAAAGAGTTGTAATTTCATTTGGCATACCTCGACTTACATAATAGAACTCTTCTAGAGTTTCAAAAAAAAAATAGGAAGATAAACTGGACTGGGAATAATGAGGTCTCTCCGCATCCTTATTACAAATTGTCTCACGCCATACATACATATTTAATACGCAAGTTTAATGTCACTTTCATTTAGAATGCATTTTAATTTTAAATTCCATGTCTCTTCAAAATGCCAGGTGTTTATGGCTCTCCACCTTTTTTTTATCTTCTTCTCAACTTCTAGATTGCTAAAAAAGTAGGGATGTCTATTCAAACATGTGTACCCACTAAGTATAACCTTTACTTTAATAAATAATACAGAATTAAAAGAATCCATAAATTGCTTGAAAAATGACTTTGTATATGCTTCAGGTTGATTAATTTGTTTTTTATGGGTTATCAATCCTTTGTGAGTAAAACCAAAATATGTTTTGGATTATACGAATAATTTTTTTTTTTTTTTTGTGAGTAAATAGTGCATTAACAATTTTTTCTTTTTTGTCCTACTATTTAACCCATAGCTGGAGGGAGAAGAGATAAATTTCCAGTATTTTCGTATAAGTGAATGTAACAAATTCAACTGGAAAACAAACTCAGCACTGAGATTTCTTATTCTGAGCCATTATCTGTTACACCACCTGCACATCCTTTTGCTTCAGATATAAAGTTTGCAGATATAGATGCTGAAATGCCCCAATGAAAGATGCACATTTCTAAAATAGAATAATTGAGTCTTGCTTTGTCATGATGATTTCTTGTGGTCTAAAGTTTGTTTCCTTGATTGAAAAATGGAATACGTGTTTGATTCCCATCTAGAGGTACCATTTCATTAGTAAGACTTCTCAATCTCTAGGCATGTAGGCATTAATTTTACTTTAAAACAAAGCAGTGATCTACTCATATATATATATATATATATATATATATATATGTGGGTGTGGGTGTGTGTGCATATATATATATATAGTCCATCGTGTGTGTGTGTGTGTGCATATATATATATATATATATATATATATATGTAGTCCATCATCTTTGCATGTTGAATTAAATATCGTCTAATGTTAATTATGTTTTATGAATATGTCCTGGAGATGGTCTACTAGATCGAAACGTCCGACGTTGACATTATATTAATATTAAAACAGCATAATTGCGTATTAGGATTTTTGTTTGTTTTTTCCATATATTTTTCTTCATATATATATATATATATATATATATGTGTGTGTGTGTGTATGTATATATGTTTGTGTGTGCATGTGGAAGATCAAATTTAGATTGGAATCCAACAGGCAAATACGAAATGAATATCAATCTAACATGTTTCACTTTTATTAAATCTTCATCAGAGATTGAGAGAAAACAGACAAAAAGACAGAAAACACTGATATTTTCAATTATGTTCTCATTGGTCAGACATGTGTCACACCCATTAAAACCATAGATAATTCTATGTGTATCTAAGTTTGTGAAGATTCTAAATGGGCATTTGATGGTAGCATGTATTCATAATCATGTATGTGTGTCTGTCTAGTGGGAGTTCTAATGTCTTCATCTTTGTGTGGACATCATACTCATTGGGATGTCACATGGTTCTAATTTACAGCTGACCTTTTTAAGTATGTATTCTTTGTATTAGATTTAGTTAGATTCATTAAGAATGGATTCAACAAAAGATGGCAATGTAATATAATGTTTTAGGCATGTGTTTATAGTTGGTCATTCGTGTTTTCAGTGTATTTTCTTCTTAAAGAATTATGTTCTTTTTTAATTAGGGTGACATTAGTGAAATCAAAGTTATGTCCAGCATCATTTCGATGCAAAACAAAAGAGATTGTTTACTCAAACACAAATCTCTCTTGTGTTTGTGGATGCAGATATTTAGGTCATGTGATGTCTTCCCTACATAAACATTTTTGCATTGTAAACAATTTATTCAATAAATCCCAGCATTTGAATTGATGTTGAGTTTATTTTTTCTTCCTCGTTATATCTTCAATTGTCGTTGAGGTGGTGGTAACAATCCTAGTATTAAGGATGACTAATTTGTTTGCAAGTTTAGTAGAAAGAGTGTTGGAGGTCAGGATTATGAATTTTATGTAATTTTTGTTAGAAGTGTTATTGGTGGTGTGCATTTTTTTTTGCTTTGTGGTTTTTTGTAAGCTTGTTTTTACCATTGAGGATAAAATGATGTGGATAGTGGAGAAGATTGAAAGTTTTCTCAGTATATTTTTCTTCTTCATTTAAGTATTCCAGGCTACATTTCCTGAGGGCCCTGAGGTAGAATACTATGATTAATCCAGATTTTATTTTTTGGTTGTGGTTGGAATAGAAGCTAATTAGATAAATTGTTGTTTGTTCTTTATTTTATCATATATATATATATGCAACCACTAAAATCCAAAGTATTGTTACGACCAACAGAAACCATGCTAAGTGACTAAAAGAAAGCATTAATACAAAAAAAATTACTAACAATAAAAATTAAGAAAACCTATACAAGATCAGGAAAATAAACTATTTATGTATATATACAGGGTGTCTCGCCTCACAACAAAACAATGACAAAAGTCCATATAAACATTGTCCAAAAGTCCACCTCAACATAGAAACTCATAACAAATGTTCAAAATGTCCTCTGCTTGCTTCAACACATGCATGCACTTGTTGGATCATTGACTGGCAGACTTTTTCAATACCAATATATGTACATGTCCCCTTTTAACCAAATGGTTAGTAGTAAGTTAGGGCAAAAGTTTATTGCTTTGATTGAAAAAAATCCTCTTAGCCAGATTTTCAATAAAATATGCTAAAATTAAGATATAGTTGTATTGAAAATTCAGAAAAATTTAGAAAAAAAACATAATAATAAGATTTTAAATAAATATTTAAACCAAAATCATAATAGTGATTCCAGAATGAAAATCAATAATATTAATGAAAAATTATGTAACTTTAGAAATCCCATAATTTGTCCTTTGCAAAATATATCTCTTACAAAATCTATAGTTTACCAATGTACTATTTCATCTATTGAAAATCCAGGTATTAAAAATTTTTATATTTGGTAGCACTAAAAACGATTTTAAATTAAGATGGCACCAATATCTTACTTCCTTCAACAACAATGGGTATTGTATCCAAACATCCCTAAATATTTTTGGCATTTAAAAGAAACAAATAAAAACCCCACAACAATGAGTATAGCATTACTAACAATACTTTTATCATTCTCTTTGACTTTTTAGCTTATTTAACTAGAAGATGGGATAAAGAGATAGAGATAAAGAGGTTAGCCTATTGTAATTTGGTCTCTCAAAATGAATTTGCATGATACACGAGATACATGATAAAACCATTTTTTCTAAGTGAAAATTTGGGGGTCACACAATATGTGAAATTGCATGTTATATATGGTATATTGAATTTTAAATTCAATACTCATCATTATCTTAATTTTTTTCTCATATTCTCTCACACTCAGTAGCTCCTTACATGTTAGTGGCTTTATTGACTTGTGCGAGATGAAATGATTTTTAAAAGAAGTTTAAAAAATGTATTACAATTTATCTTTTAAGATGTCTATTAGTTTCAACTTGTGTAACAAAATGTCCTTGAAAAAAAATGATCATTAGCTGCCAAACAAATTCTAAGAATTTTATTCTTTCATTCTTTCTGTAATAAATTTGTGATATGACTTTTTCCCTTATTATCTCTTTATGACTCTTATCTTTTCAAGGAACTGGTTTTATTGTGTGTCCAAACTGGCTGTAGGCCAGAAACAATCTCTTTTACTTTATTTAAATTATGTCACCTGACCTTCTGCTGTCTTCTATAAACATTTGATATTTCTGTATGAACAGTTTACAGTTTAATTCTTACTGTCCAACGTTCTTATGTGTGTGAAAATAACATTTCGTGTGTGTTTCTGATTTTTATATTTCTTTTTTAATATTTCATAACTTTGGACTTTGCTTGTTTTGGACATTTTTTTTTGCAAAAATCCCAAATAAAAAAAAATAAGGCATTTTCTATTGAAAATCAAAGTTCAAAACAATTCATACATATATGATGGACAGAAACATTATTTGATATACAAAGTTCAAAGTTTTTATGTGTATGCCTGCACAAAATTGTGAAAATTTATATGCAGTTGTCTGTGTATACATGTTATATAAAATAATGAAATCAATTAAATGCAGCTTTATTATTTTTAACAGCATATGTTTTATATCATGCCCAACTTAGCAGTTGTTGTTCAATGGATAGAACTAATTACTATATTCAGCCTTAAAAGTCAAATTTTAAAAATAACTTTTGTTATTCATTTCCAATCTGAACTTTTGTAATATTTGTAAATAAGCGATTATTTTGTTCGTGGTTTTTATAATTAAATTACTTAGATCTTCAAACAAAGCCATTTTTTTCTCTGAAAGTGGTGACCATCTCAGCATTAAAATCATAGCTTGTGATCAAAGGGAAGTAAGCAATGAATTTTCAACTCAACTGAGAAACCCTTCCAAAAAATGCTGAAGCTGGTCATTTAATCAGATTTTGAGAAGTGATTGAGTTTCAGAATTGCATATAATCTATTCATAATCTTAGCTACACCCCCATAAAAATATGGTAATGGTAATATTAACCATTTCCTTATAAGGAAACATTTGGCATTCAATGACCAAGCAGCTAGTACTGTTTTCAGTTGAAATTTATAAAATCTTTTCAGGAAAATGGGTTTCTCAAGTACAATATCTGTTCATGCTTTTTCCAGTAGTGATGGGGGTTTCCTTCCTAGCCTTTTGTTTGAAGTGGTATGGAATGTCAAAATTTTAATTTTAGGAAAATGGGTTTCTCGAGTTCAGTAGCTGTTAATGCTCTTTCCAGTAGTGATGGGGTGGGGGAGGTCCTTGCAACCTTCTATTTGAAGTATTGTGGAACATCAACATTTTGATTATCTCCTTATTTTCTCTTTGAGTTACCTGTGCCATACATTTTAGTTGTTGCTGCTATTGGTATTATTTACACTGTTTACATTGTTCGGACTGTTGTCTTTATCTTTGTTGCCATAATCATGTTTCGACCACTGTATGCTCTGGCCATCTTCAGGTGATTGGAATTTCAAACTGAACCCTTTATTTCATCCATCAGGGTAGATTGTTCTAGTTCCACGTGCCACACCTCTTGTTGATGTCTCAGTATTAGTTATCTCCCTTTAACTCAACTCTTAAGTTTTTGCTCAGCTGTAGCCGGGTATTGAACTTACAACTCTTTGAGTCAAATCACTGAATTCAACCAATGCTTTTATCCGCTAGGTCAGATGTACTTGAAATTCCAATCAACTGAAGAAGTCTGGAGTGTACAACGGCTGAAATGTCAGGAATATGGCAACAAAGATGAGGATGCAGTCCGAACAATGTAAATAGTGTAAATAATTACAATATCTCATTTCAGAAATATAGACAGATGCTGCTTTTGGAAGTCCTCAATTGATGTGGTTTCTGTTATTTGGTACAGTTCTTTGTTTGTGATTCTGTAGTGCCAGTCCACAATTCATCATTCAAAGAATGATGGTCGTTGCCAAGACCCTCAGGCATTACTCGCTCAAAGCCTTTTTTCACCATTGATCTGAATAGCCAAATTTATCCCTTCTCACTTTATGGAGAGAAAAAAAACTTTCTATTTCTTCTTGTTTGAGTGAGTCATATTACATCTCAATTGCTCCTCCATCTCCATTAAGTCCCCCACCTACAAAAAGGAAACAAGTGGTAATCATTTGACACTTCACTAATGTACTTATGAAGACTATATTTAAATGCTATATAAAAATTAGATACTTATTTTTGGATTTCCTAATATGAGTTGTCAAATTTTATTTCTACTTTCAAAATTTAAAAAGGAAAAGAGAGTCTGTGAGACATTGTGGCATGATACTATAACGGTAGAGAGCTATTGAAGAAAGATTTATTCTCCCACATGTATTTCCCCCATTATGAGCATTATTATATCCATGATATAATAATACCATAGTTCACAGACTGAACAGAATGGTTGAAAGAAAAGGAAAAGGAATGAGAGACTTTTATACCACTAAGACATACACAAAACTTTATATACATAAATACACAAGACCCATGCAGAGAAAATATATCGCATATATCTACACAGCAAAACTGAGTGTAAAGAAAAACAAAAAGAAAGTGTTTTACATATAATATGGAGATACTCCTGTGTCTGGAGTAGCCATGTTTAGGACTCCAGATTCCTCTACTATGTCCCAAGCAAGGACATATTGCACGAAGGGGAATCAGTGAGTTTTGGGTTTCCCCAAACTGAGGACTGTGAGCCAGATTTTCTTTTTATATCTGGGGAAGATATATTCCCAAAAGGAAACGGCATCATGGAATTGTAAGCTGCAGCAGCAGACTGCTCCAGGTGCAAGCCAGGGAAGGATGAACAAGCATGTGAGTCTTGATACCAATAAGCTTACAGATTGACCAAACGACTGGCCACATTTATCACTGTATAAAGTGACATTTCTAAACAGCCATCACGTGACCCATGTGACTTATCCCCATCGAAGGTATCCCTACAATACATTTGTATTTTCTGATGAAGAATACATGGTTTTGGAGTGGTCGAGTTTTCTTCTCTTCCCTGGAGAGGAACTAGAACAAGCACAACTAAACTTAAAATTGATTGACTGTTTCTTTGCTTTTGGTTAAGTAAATCAAGCTCAATACAGCATGTGCAAAAGTATGTAAAGACGCAAGGGACATATTTACAAAAATTTTAAGGAGTTGTTTAATATTCACCATATTCATCATAAAGGAAGAATTCTTTTACTTTTTATGTGTCGTGTCCTTTCAGAACGTAGGCAATCATGGCTCTCCACTTCCCTCTATCCCTTGCAGCTCTCAACAACTTCCTTCCCTCTGTTGCCACCCCCAGACCACGTTCTGTCATCCACTTGCTTAAGTCCGTCAGGTATGTCACACATGTAGGCAATCATGGCTCTCCACTTCCCTCTATCCCTTGCAGCTCTCAACAACTTCCTTCCCTCTGTTGCCACCCCCAGACCACGTTCTGTCATCCACTTGCTTAAGTCCGTCAGGTATGTCACACATTGTTTTCCCTTGTCTCTCTTTCCCTCTATTCGACCCGTATATCAGATTCTCCATGCCTTGCTTCCTCATTATGTACTCTAGAAACTTCAACTGCCTCTTCCTGATAGTAAGTATAAGCCTCCACCTTGTTTGCAACCTCTCTAAGATCTCATCGTTGCTCACACGCTTGGTCCATAATATCCTTAGCATCCTTCTGTAGAACCACATCTCTGTCGCCTTGAGTCTCTTCATCTTTGAGGAAATTGCCCAACACTTGCTGCTGTAAAGAAGAACAGATGTCACGTAACAGTTCGATATTCTTTTCTTTGTTACCTGAGATATCCTCCTGTCTCACAGTACTCTGCCCAGCTTTTGGAATGTGTCGTTGGCCATCCTAATATGCCTATGTTTGTTTGTTTGTTTGGGTTTTATGGCATATCAACTACTGTGGGTTATTTAATGCCAAATCCAGTTTATATGAATTTTAAATGTCTATTTTGTATGGAATAAAAGACATATAGCTGGCAACATTATTGTTTCAAAAACGTATAGCTGGCAACATTATTGTTTCAAAGATGTATAGCTGGCAACATTATTTTTCTACAAAAAACGTATAGCTGGCAACATTATTTTTCTACAAAAAACGTATAGCTGGCAACATTATGGTATCAAAAACGTATAGCTGGCAACATTATTTTTCTACAAAAAACATATAGCTGGCAACATTATTTTTTTACAAAAAACGCATAGCTGGCAACGTTGTTGTTTCAAAAAACACATAACTGGCAACATTATGGTTCCAAACACGTATAGCTGGCAACATTATTTTTAACAAAAAACGTATAGCTGGCAACATTATTTTTCCGAAAACATTATCTGACGCCTTGCTGTTGGATGTAGTTTATCGCCATACCCAGGACACGGATGTAGTTTATCGCCATACCCAGGACGCGGATATAGTTTACCGTCATACCCAGGATGTGTGTAAAACTTGGAAAAACTAGGAGTTCACTATTTGCCCATAGCTGGGATCCTAACAGGTGCTACTACCCCGGGTCAAGGTGGACCTGGGAACACCAGCAATTAACAGGTGGTTCCACGCTCCTCAAAACCTCCTGATCAGAGGCCTTGCTGTTGGATGCAGTTTAACGTCATACCCAGGACGTGCATGCAGTTTAACGTCATACCCAGGATGTAATATGCCTATGGATCTCAGTCTCGCATTTACTGTCCTTTGTCAAGATGCTTCCCAGGTATTTAAACTTTCGCATCTGCTTGATTGCAGTGTTCCCAACCTTCAGATTGCATTTCAGGCTCGTCCTCTTACTGACAACCATGCACTTTGTCTTCTTGTAGTTTATTCTGAGTGCCTCCTTAAGGACACATGACACAGTGGATAAAGGCATTGGTAGGATCCAGTGACAGGACCCAAAGAGTTGTGAGTTCAATACCTGGTTAAGGCAGTGGAGAACTTGGAGAGGTGAATTAACAGGAGATAATTGATAACTGATATCCATTAGACATGGCACATGGAACTAGAACAGTCTACCCCAGTGAGCAAAATAAAGGGTTCAGTTGGACATTCCAACCACCTGAAGAAGGTCAGAGTGTACAACGGCTGAAACGTTGTGATAAAGATGAGGACAATAGTCTGAATAATGTAAACAGTGTCCCTTCTTCTCACACTAACATAACTATGATAACTTAAAGACATAGCCGATGGTGGCTCTCCACACTTTCCTTTTCTTTATTATTTGCAAATTGCCATGTTTTTGGAAACAGAGTAGAATGATTCCTCATTCCCTTCCTCAAAGTTTTGGATTCAGAGTCGTCCTTCTCTGAGACTAGCTGCTTCCCACTGATAAGACTATAGAACCCAGTCTACTCTGTTATTTCACTCATAGCTACCAACATATCCAAAAATGTGGATAGTAATTTCAATAAAACAGTGAATAATTATGATAATTACATCTCTGAAATTCAGGCATAAAATATGAATCAACTTGTCTAAAAATCAAAATTGGTAGCATCTATCGTGAATAAAAATCTATCAGCTTTTCAAAAAACACACATTCTATTTAAATATATTTAGTTAATAAATCATAAAATTAAGAACTGGGTCATAATGTGTTTTGTTCTAAAAGGAAGGTCTTCAGTGAAAATGATGGAATCTGGTATTTGGATCTGGAAAATGTAGACCACAATTTAACTTAAGTCAAACTAAAAAAGCACATTCAAATAAAATAAATTTTATTTTAATTGGTTTTTTCTTTCTTTCTTCATTTATTAGATTTTATTTATTTTTTTTAATACTAAATTTATTTCGTTCTTTATTTTATTAGTTAGATTGTCAGAGACAAAGAGTTGTTGAAATTTTTTTTCTTCTTAACCAAGAGACCCTTTCAAAATAAAAACATGATGTTTGGTCATCTTGAAAAAATTTGGGAAATGGGCCAAACCTCGAACTTCTCAGCATATCCGTGTAGTCTTAGCATCTGTGTTTTTTATTAGTTTGGGTCTGGGTAAATTTCATTCAATTAAAAAGGAATTACAAGCACAAAGTTTAAGAAGCTCTGATCATTTTTTTTTAAATTACCTTACAATTAAACCTGCACAAGATATATTTAGTTTTTTTTTTTAATCTTCCAAATTAATAACATCTGATACTTTTCCCATGCACTCCCAGTTATTCCGTACTTGTTGTTCTGTGAAAAGGGTGAAGACAGCATATTATGGTGTTGAACAAAAAAAATATCACCATTCTGTACCAAGTGTTCCAAGAAGTAAACCTTTACAAAACAGAAATTATAATCTGAAATTGGAATGAAAGCAGTGATGGTGCCGACCGTGAAACCATCCTAACAATTCAGGATGTTGAATTCGTAAATACTAAACACTTCGGTGTATAGACCAGTTATAATGCTCTTGAAAAGTTCTCATTTAAATATCTTTCTAGTGTATAATAAACAAAAAGGAAGCTGAGAAGAGCCATGATTGCTTATATCTTTAAGGGATATATCATTAAAAATCTTCATTTTCGTTGATAAAGAAATATATAAAATTGACTGTCTCTGTGCGTGTGAGTGCATGTATACAAATATTTCATAAAATTTTGACATCAAATAGTTATTTTATTTTTTACTAAATTTTTACCCAACACAAGGCCTCAGAGCCACTCAAGCTAGATGGTTACTGAATGAGTTTGTTGTATTGACTTAAGAGGAGTAGATAATTGCCAATTATGAGGATATGAAGGATAGATAACAGTTGACTTGAAGTGGTTAATACTGCATTGATCAGGAAAGCACATTCTTGGGAGTCTATTCCAAAAAGTAGCTGTTCTTGGGAAGAAGCTTTCTGTGTTGAAATTTCTTCTTACTCATAGAATACAAAACGGATGAAGATGATTTGAGTCTGAGTACGTGGTGGCAAAAATTGCACATCTCTACTGGCATTTTACACCTCCCTCAATTCTTGTAGAATCCACTAAGGAATATGGGGTCCACAGCTAACCCTCAACAACAGTAGGCAATATATCTATATACATATAATATATTATTTATTTGGTTGAGTTAGTTCAGACAATCCTAAGTCTATCAGGCCAACCATCATAGTCCTTCATCAAGGCCAGAAGGTCATTAGGGTGGCAGTCTCTGTCATAACATAGATGGTCAGTATAGGTGGTTGCTGGACAGCCATCCCATCTTGCGCCATGGCTAAATGTCCAGAGCAATAGCTGACTCACAAGTTCACTTTTTTTCCCCACTGCCAATGTCCTGACAAGGCCATTAGGGAGGAAATGTCGGTAGTTGCTAGTTGACCAACCCGTCTTGCTCTATAGCTATGTGTCAAGAACAATAGATCACTCACAAGTTCTTGTTTTGCTGGCCAGCAGTGACATGCAAAGTGCATTCGGCATTCATGTAAGATAGAAATATCAGGGATGGGTCCATAGAGCTGTGATTTAGTTGGATGTTGTCTCCAGGAGATGTTAAGTATAGCTCTCAGCATCTGAGTGTAGGCTCCATCAAGCTTAGCAATTAAGTTTTTATGGGATGAAGTTGCTAGTTCCATGTCCAACTGGTTTTCAGTTTTTTTGCATCCTGTGCCTAGTGTTTTCAAGAAGTTTCCCATTTAAGTAGTGACCGTGTTCGACATTGCTTCACTTCAGTGATCAAACATAAACCAATGTTTCAGCATGACTGCTGAACTTCCCCACTGGGATATTGTTGTGGTATCCTCTCTCTAAAGAGTCTATGTTGAACTCTTTCACCTACTATAACATTAGTAGGGCGAAGGCTTAGGGTAACAATTGAATAGATTGAACACTGGTCGTGTAATACTCTTCTGTTGTACTTACCATTTAATATATGATATATCTGTAACACTTGTTTTGTTATTTCTTTAACCATTTACTTGGTCACAACAGATATTTCATTGATCTAAAATTCAAGATTCAATTAAAAACCGAATTTCTTTTCTCTGTTCATTATTTTAGTTTTCTTTTTATGTATATTTTTTATTATAAAATTTAAAAAAAATATTTTTATGCTTTATCCATGGATTTTTCATTTTCCATTTCTGTGTCTTATTCCTTTTCCTGTCTTGCCTAAATTTCCTTCTTTTTTTTTTTTTAATTGCCTTCTCCACAGTGACTTTATTGATCCATCACCTTCCTATTTCATCTTTGTAAACATGCAAATGTTTTACAGTCATTTATGTAAGGAACAATAAGAAATAATTTATTACTTCTTGTGATTACCTCCGATGTGCTCTTTTGCTTATAAGTCATGTTTGAAAATTTTCTTATTAAGCATTTTTCAAACTGAAGAATTCAATTTTAGTAATCCTGATCTTTTCATTTCTGGTACAAAGCTCAAAATAAAATATTTTTTCTCTTAAATTCATCTTATTTTACATTTAAAGTTCTAATTTATGAGAAACAATAAGCCACTTATTGGACATCCTATGATAATTCTGCTTGTGCCTCCCTTTGTTAGTTTGCACGACCATTATATCCTGCCAATACCTCATAAATAATGGACTATTCCATTTTGATCATGTGGAAAGGGAGGAGAAGACAATACTTGGTTTCAGTAAGAAAGAAGAGAAGACAGAAGTGTTTTATAGCTGTTTCAGTGAAATGGAAAAGTTGTCAATTTCAAATCTTTTCATTTGTACCCCCTGACTTCTTAAAATAACAATCAGCATTCATATTTATAATTGTTATTGCAATATTTTGTTAAAGTTGTTAACCTCAAATATTTAACGATACAATAAGGAGAATTTTTATGGATATTTATTATCATAGAATTCACCATGACCTTACTCAATCATGAACTGAAGAATTAAGATTCATTAGAAAATTCAAATAGGAATACCCTGAAATTTACATGGGTCAAAACTATTTAATATCTGTCTATATCTCTGAGATGAGGTATCATGATTACTTGCATTATTTACATTATTCTGACTGTTATCCCCATCTTCATTGCCATATTCACAACGTTTCGGGGTCTATATCTCTGAGATGAAGTATTACGATTACTTGCATTATTTACATTATTCTGACTGTTATCCTCATCTTCATTGCCATATTCACAACGCTTCGTGGTCTATATCTCTGAGATGAGGTATTATGATTACTTGCATTATTTACATTATTCAGACTGTTATCCTCATCTTCCTTGCTATATTTACAACGTTTCAGCCTCAATATCTCTGATATGAGGTATTATGATTACTTGCATTATTTACATTATTCAGACTGTTATCCTCATCTTCATTGTCATATTCACAATGTTGAAATTTTGAACCGAACCCTTTATCTCGTCCACCAGGCAGATTGCTCTAGTTCTACATGCCATGCCTCTTCAGGATATCTCAGTTACTTCCCTCAAGGACATCCTCTTATATGTCTGTAAATTCTGGACAATCTCCCTCATGGAGAAGGAGAACACTGGAGTCAGCAGTAATGAGGTTCTACAAAAGGATACTGAAAATTCCATGGATGAAGCAAGTAAACAAAATGAAGTCTTGAAGAAAATGGTAATGGAGAGAATATTTATACTCAAAATCAAGAAAAGGCTGCTGAAATTCCACACTGAGTAAGAAAGGCTTGGAAAAGTTAACCCTCATGGGGCCATATTCAAGGCAAGGGAGATAGGGGAAAGCAGTCAGACATTTACCCAACAAGCTCATGTGAATGGATGGTGAAGCTGTTGGAGGGGATCTTAGCATAGGGGGAAACATTGCTAAGAAACACATGACATAGAAAGTTGTGGAAAGCCATGATCACCCACATTCTGAAGTGACATGGCACATAAAAGAATGATGACACAAAGGAACTACTAGGAAAGTTTGATTTATGTGGGAAAGTTATTAGAATAATCCAGAACTTAGACTCAGAAGAAATCGCCTGCATATGGATAGAAAATAAATGCAATAAATACACAAAGATAGAAAGGGATATGAGACAAGGCTGCATCATCTCACCAGACATATTCAAACTTTTCAGCAAGATGATCCTGAGAGAACTAGAAGTCATACTAGGATTTATTATAGGCAGATAAAGTCAGTTTGGTTTGCTGTGTATCAATCTCAATGGATTTTATTTAATTCCAACAAAATTTTTTCAATGGATTCATATGAATGGAGCATGTATTCTTCATAAGAAATCATTTGTAGATCTAGTTTCATTGAGGTATTTTTGTAAAGAGGGTTTTTGTCAAGGGTCAGGTTTCATTGATGTATTTTAGGTTTTGTTTGATTTATTTTGTTTTGTGGCATATCAACCTCAATTGGTTATTTAATGCCAACAATATTTTTTAGGATAAGTATGTATGAATAGAATGTGTATTCTTTGTAAAAAATCAGTTTGTAGATCAGGTTTCGCTGACATATTTTTGTAAAGAGGGTTTTTGTCAAAAGTCAAATGTATTGCTGGTAATATTTTTTTCCCAAAAATGTATTGCTGATACCTATTTTTACATTTTTATAGTGTTTTGATCCCAGTAGCTATTTACCCATAGCTGGGACCCTAACAGATGCTACCACCCCAAGTCAGCATAGAAACAACAAAAACAACAACACCTGGAAGCAACAACAATTAGCTGGTTCCATGCTCCTCAACACCTGATCAGAGGCCTTGCTGCTGGATGTATTTTATTGTCATACCCAGGATACCTCGTTGGGGTTGGGGATGGTGAAAAGACAAATACTAAGAACTACAAAGATAGAAAGTTGTGGAGAGCCATGATCTCTTACACCCAGGATGGACATGACTCAGAGAAAAAGAAGTTTAGTATGATAAAAGGGCCATATGTCTGTTGGCATGTAGTGAGGATTGAACTCACCACATTAGTTTTCTTTGGGACTAATTCCACCAAACATTTATATAGGGACTGATTTTCTTGATTCTGTTTCAGATCTTAGTGAATTCCGTTTCGTTTTTGCTTCATTAATCCTTGAGTGAGAAAGTGTAACAATATATAAATGTTATTAAAATTTAAAAAAAAAGAAGTCTAATTCATAAAATTTGACTTTCTGAAATGCCAGACGGCACCCCCACCTCTGTCACCATGTGTGATAGGAACATGAAAAATAAAACAAAAGACAAAACTTTTGTTTTGCCCACAACCCTTTTTTTTTCTTTTTTTTATTATCAAATCAAGCCAAATTTGTAAATACTGTAAACTGTAAGGAGACAGTAGGTAAGGGAGATGTATTAAAACACTACCGACTTTATCCTTTGATGTCTGTCTGATGAGTGAGTTAGGAAAGGCAAACATAGTAACAAATTAAAATGGCAGTTGACAAATCTAATTGTTAGAAAAAAGAATTTCCATTTCAAAATTGCGATTTCTGTTTCAAGTAGGCCATTCTGTTTTTCCATCTGTTTTCCTGTTTCCACATAAAATAAGGCCTTCTACATTTATATGTTTCATGTCAAAAAGTTAACTTTTACTTTTCCACTGAATATTAAATGAAGCCTTTCAAAATCATCAGAATAAAACCTGACTTTTGCACTTACTTTTTCATTGACTTTTTTTTCCCTTTGCAATCACTAAAATCAGTCGGCTGTATCTAGAAAAAAGTATGGCCGCTAATTAACACATCATCACTTTTCCTTCGTCACAGTTAGTCACTTTATTAGCTACCTGCCATTCTTGCCATTCCTTGATTTTTGTAGAATGTGGTCAGTGGAAGCTGTCATTACCAAGATTTATTCCCGTCTTTTATTATTACAATTATCTTCTGATTGGCTCCACTGAATTCTTTAATGATTCCTTGCATATTTCTTTTGTCAAAAATTTCTCTTTTTTTTTTTTTTTTTTTTTTTTTTTTTTGCATTTTGTGATTTAGTGATAGTTCTTTTCATTCTTTGACTTTTTTTCTGTTTTTATTTCCTTTTTTCTTCTCCCGGAATTTATAACTTTGAAATTTAAGTTGGGTCAGCTATTTTCCTTCTGTATTTTACTCCTAAATGGACCAAGAAAGTTCTCTGCAATTATTTCTGCTACATTCTTAGAGAAAACAAAATCATCATCTTTCTCTCATGACTTTGGTTTTAAGAAGCAAGCCAAAAATACTTGATTTTATTAATTTTTTTTTATGCTTTTTAATTTCAACTTTGGTCTTTATTTTATTTTTTTTTTTTTTTCAAGAAACTTTAATTCTTTGCAAGGCTTGTGAATTCTACAGTATATTTTTGAAATTTGGCAATAAAACACAATGAATTCATACTTCAAAATGTGATTAAAAAATGACAGTAAATTCCCACCATCTGATCAACATAGAATATGTTCTAAACCCACCAGCAGAATCCTGAAACCAAAAAACTGTATCAAACTCTAAATTCATTTCCTTTTAACCATCAATTGTATTGTCTATTTGTTATTTCTAATATACAACAAAAAAAAAAAAAATCATAAAAGGTCGAAAATATTAATTTTTTTTTTAACAATATATGAAAAAATAATTGATTTCCAAATAAATACTGAAGTAGTTAATTTCCAATGCATTTTGATAGTAAACCCATTTCTAATGCAATTTTGATAGTAAACCCATTTCCTTTGGATTTTGACAGTAAACCCATTTCCAATGCATTTTGATAGTCAACTGATTTCCAAACACATTTCCATTGTTTCTAACATTTATTTTTCTTGACTTCAGCAAAATTACATTTGGTGGAATAATGAAATAATGTTGGATTAAAAATGAAATCTATTTATTTTCTTAGATATTGCTTTGTTTACATTCGATCAAATAAATATTGGCCTTTGAAAAGATCTGAACAGGACTATGTGCATTCTCCAAAATGGGTAATTGAACCTTGCTGGGCTTTGACACTCTCTGAGTCATCTAATGCATCCCTGATCAGAGAGTAGTTTCTCCTGTAAAGGGTGACACAGATTCAAACACAGCTAGAAGACACATTTTCTTTATTCAGTCTGTTAAGTGCCATTTCTTTGTGCAGTAGACTGGTTGCCAACCAAGGCTATAAGACCCAGTCTGTCCTGCTATTTACTCATAGTTGGGGAGGGGAAAAGATGGATTTCTACCTTTCCTAAGGATATTTGTGTGTAAGTAAATGCAACAAACTCAACTGGAATTTCAACTTGACTCTCCACTTTCTCATTCTGAGCCAATATCCATTACACTGCAATGTGCATCCTTTCTTTATTAAGCCTGTTCAATGTGACCCCACCACATCCAGCCAGTCAATGGAAGACACAGTTTAAAAGAAAATTCTTTAAACAACATTTGGTGTAATATATATTTAAAATCTTTATTTAAAACCATAATAAATACAGAGCGTTTCTTTACAATTTAAAAAATATATTAGAAAGACAATTCATGTTGCACCACAACTAGATGACCTTCGACCCACCATCATTTTCCAACAAGATGCTGCACCATCACATTGGGATGTGCACGTTCATGGGTTCTTAAATCAAACATTTACATGCCGGTGGATTGGAAGGGATGGCCCAATTCCCTGGTCACCTCGTTCACCAGATATCACTCCCCTGGACTTCTTTCTATTGAGTTATGTTAAAGATATCATGTATCGAACAAAGATATGGGACATCACTGATCTAAAGCAAAGGATCGCTGATGCCATTGCCACCATTGATGAGACTATGCTACAGGGAACATGACAAGAAATCGAATGCTTCAAGCAATTAATGGTACCCATATAGAGGTGTATTAAATGGGCACATGGTCGAGTGGTTAGAACGTTTGCATTCTGATTATGAGACCCGGTTTCGAATCTCACCATGGTCAATATGTCAGGAAGGAGACTTCATGATGTTATCGGACTGGAGGGGTCAATCCCAGCTTGTAGCACCTTTGAAAAGTGCCTGAAAACCATAACACAGGTTGACCCAAGCCTTGTGAGTAAAATTAGGTAGATGGAACCGTTGGGGACCATTGATAGCTGTGCTAGCACAAAGTCACAAATCATTGTGACCGAGGACTTGAGCATCCTGGCCTTGTTCACATTGTTGATCACACTAGATAACATACTCTTTCCCAGAAACTGTAACTAAGGTCGACACTGCATAGTTGTAGAATATAAAACACAGAGCAGGCATCTGCAATAGGGATTGGCTAGCTGCCCTAGTAGACGGGTATCCTCAAATACAAGTGGCTAGCTATTATTAATTATTAAATTAGGTAAAAAAAAAACTTCAATATTTATTCCTCATTTTGTAACAATTTCCACATATTTGTCTGTTCATTTGCTTTTGCAATAAATTTTTTAAATTGTATTCTAACTAAACATATACTTTAATATACTGTATATTTCCACATATAAGACAACATTTAGATAAGATGATTTAAAAAAATATAGCAAATTTTCATGAATTTATCCTATACCTGTAGTATTGACTGCTTATTGATTCTATAAAGATGATTTTATTGGAAATGTTGTTACTTACTGTATCCTTAGTAATTCAAAATAAACGAAATAACAAAACCGATTCTATGTCATGCTTTTCCTACACATGTCCCCTAAAAAGGAAACTATTGTTTTGCTTGTGTTTCATCACATGATCTCTTGCAAATATTGATACTTCTTTTTTTCCTATATCTAAACAGTTACAGACAGCCTGGTGTACTAATGGCCATTTACTTATACTTCATTCACAAAATACCGCTAATAACAGTATGATTTATATGATAAGAGTACATTCCATTGCTGTGAGCACAATCAATAACACGGTGTTCATATTTTCTCAGCTCAGCTTGCATGTATGCAAGTTGATTTCATTGATAGGGAATTATTCTTTGAATATGCAATTTATCATGAGGATATGCCAGTAATATATAAGGTAGAAATGGTTTTGTATCTGTCTATATTTCTGAAATGAGGTATTATGTACACTATTTACATTATTCAAACTATTGTCCTCATGTTTGTTGCCAAATTTATTACGTTTCGGGCGTTGTATGCTCCAGCCTTCTTCAGGTGGTTGGAATGTCGAACTGAACCCTTTATGTTCGCTCACTGGTGTAGACTGTTCTAGTTCCACGTGCCATGTTTAATGGATGTCAGTTATCAGTTATCTCCTGTTAATTCCCCTCTCCAAGTTCTCCACTGCCTTAACCATGTTTTGAACTCACACTCTTTGGGTCCTGACACTGGATCTAACTAACGCTTTTATCCACTGTGCCATGTGTCCTCAAGGATAAAGGCGAACTTGGAGAGGGGAATTAACAGGAGATAACTGACAATTGACATCCATTAAAACATAGCACGTGGAACTAGAACAGTCTAACCCAGTGAGTGAAAAATGGGGTTCAGTTCAGCATTTCAACCACCTGAAGAAGGCTGGAGTGTACAATGGCCAAAACATTGTAATAAATATGGTGACAAAGATGAGGACAATAGTCTGAATAATGTAAATAATGAAGAAATGGTTTTATTACTTTTATTATCAGTTTATTTGATAATGTAAATCTTTTCATGTACATTATTGCACCAAGGCTGAAGTCAGCCTACCAACAAGCATCACACAGAATTTAGGGTTTCTTTTTTAGATTTGTAGTATAAGAAAACCCCCAATTTTTAAGGGAGATCTTTGGGATTTAAAGGTTGTCTTATATGAAGAAATATATGGTAATTCTTTGTATTAAAGATAAAAAATGGTGAAATTCTTTATTATTTTTTTTTTTTTTTCAAGATAGAACAAAATGCGGTACAAAATCTGTGCTTCCTTAATTAAAACCGATTGTGAATGCCGAACAGTATATGCACATTTAATCTTTGAAACTGATAATAAACATGGCTGTCATTCTGTCTACCACTGTCAGGACAAGCAAAGCCCATGTGTGTTGTGGATATCCTGTATACTGACCATTTCTTTCTCTGTTAACTATCCTTGCTAGCCATTGACTTCCTGCATCAAGAAGAATAGTGCAGGGAGAATTTGGTATATGCCTTCTCCAAGAGCATTAGACTGAAAAGGAATGAAGTCAATCAGAATTAAAGTTATCTTATCAGCTTGCATTATTTTTTAACAAAAATTGTTTTGAAACGCTATTCTAAATTTTTTTTACCAATTTTTTTTTTTAAATGAGAATGCATTTAATTTTTAATCTATTATTTTTAATCTACAAATTATGTAATTTCTGAAGCATATTAGTATATCACCATGTATATTGGTTAATATGAAAATGCATTGGAATAACAAAAAGTTGCCTTGTAGAATCTAAGCAAAGTATTAAGAAACAGGAAAATATTGGTAGAAACAAAGAAATGTGTGCTCAACTGTTATCTAATATCAATCTTGCTATATGGTAGTGAATGCTGGACAATTTCCTCACAGGATAAGGACACTTCAGGCAACATAATGCTGAGAATACCATGGATAGGACATAAAAACATTGAAGAAGTTTTTAGGAAAATAGAAACAAAATGCACACCTATCCCTAGAATCTGTAAGAGACAATTGAAATTTCTGGGACATCTAATGAAGAAAGAAGGCTTGGAGAATTTGACACTCAGAGGACATATTAAGTACAAAGGTAGGGAAACAGCAATTAACATACCTAATGATTTTGTGTAAATAGATGGCAGGACATGGACCAGTTAGACAAAATGGACAAATGTTAGTGCTATGGATTAGAAGCAGTGGAGAGCCATGATCGTGTACATACTGAAGTGACATAGCACATTAGACAAAATGTATACTAGTATCTATGTATTGTTAATTTCACTTATGTTGACGTACCACCAATGATTTCCGTTTTTAGCATCACTCTAAATAAGTTGTAAAAGATTTTTTTGACTTGTGCTCATTGCGAACCACTCCTTTTTTTTTTTCATCTTCATGCTTATTGATTTTCATTGCTTTTCTTTTTTTTCTCCCCCTTCCTCTCAAATCCATTGAACCTTGAAACAAAGTGTTGCAGCATTCAATATTTCTTTTGCTGTTCATTCAGCCATAGCAACCATAGCAACAAGGCATAACATTCACTAAAGAGAAACAGGAGGAAAAGGAAAAATATTCAACCCTATTTTTTATTTTTTTTTATTTTATTTTTTCTTTGACTATTTACTCCAGTGGGATATCATCTTTCTTTTCAATCTGATTGTCTCAACATTTACCAATTAATACAATTTCTAAAGGAAAAAACAAAGATATCTTCTCACTACCATTGAAAAAATGATCTGACAGAATAATGCAATTACAAGTAGGACTTGTTTCAATTCAATTATCTTAACAGTTAATATATAATGATGTGTTAAAACTACCTTAAGGAATCGAGAAAATTACATGTTAAAAAAGAAAAAAATATTAATAATCAAACTTAGCTTTGATCTTACAAAGGTCATGACCTGGAGGTTTTTAAAACATTTTTAGTATCTCTTCTTCCACAGGGTGCGATGGGTAAATTGTCGCCATTTTATATTTTTTATTTTGTGCATGCATGTTGTGTGTTTTTGATTTTGTCAACTGCACAGTACAGTAGGGTCAGTTGGGCACCATAGTAACATTCCTGATACTTTTTTTTTTTATCAGACCTCATATAGCATCAAAATAAAATGATGTAATGTGTAATCCATGGAGAATGTTCTTTTGTTAGATGAGCAATGTGAAAGTTTTAGCAGAAACAAAGAAAAGAGTACTGAACTGTTATGTCCTATCAAGCCACCTATACAGCACTGAATGCTAGATAATTTGTTCACAGCAGAAGAGACTTGAAGCAACAGAAATGTGGTTCTACAGAAGGATGCTGAGAATACATGAAATGAACATCTGAGCAACAACAAAGTTCTAGAGATGATGGCAACTAAAAAGGCACTTAACATGAGGAAATTTCTCCCTTTCTCTCTCTCTCTCTCTCTCTCTATATATATATATATAGAGAGAGAGAGAGAAATTCCAACTATATATATATATATATATATATATATAGGTAACTATACTCGTTTTGAAAAACCTTCAAATTCTTGATTTGCCAATAATCAAATCAATCACGAAGGAAAAAAAGGTTTTAAAAAAAGAAAGAGCTAGAAACATGAAAGTCTATCGAAAAAATCGCACAGATGCTGTTTCCCTTTTGCCTCTTAAGCCAGCTTTCCCTGACGAACCGCTTAGCTGAAACCTGGGTAGGTTTGTCTGGCTCACTAGGTTTATCAATATATAATTTTCATCCAATATAATCCCCAAGAGCCACTCAAGGTAGAGGGTTACTCTGAGGTTGTTAAATGGGAAGAGGAGGAATTAAGTGTAAAATATGAAGATATGTAGGATAGATAGCAGTTGAGACTAGACTTGAAGAGGTTAAGATTATAGTGTTTGGGGAAGCATCCATGTGGGAGTCTTTCCCATAAAGTTGTGTTTCTTGAGCAGAATCTGTATGAGTTGAACTTCCTTTTTATCATTGAAATACAGAAAGAATTTGGGTGATTCAACCCTGTGGATGTAGCATGATGTGTCCTAATTGTAAAGGTCTGAACTGGTGGAATGAAAGAATGGTGCTCATTAGAACAGTTGATGGAAGTCTCTATTGATATCGTCATATTTTGCTGTGAGGTCAACAAAGCAGGTATACAGTTTCCTATTAAAGAAGTAAGCAATTTCTTGGAGTCGTTTGATGACATATATGCCATCATAATATCCCTTAGCAGAACGAAAACCAAACTGAATCATGAGAAGTCGACTTTCATAAAACAATAAGAGTCTAATTAATATAATGTTTATTGATACTGTCACTATGATGGAATCGATTGAGATACCTCTGTATGTGTAAGGGTCTTGAGAGCTACCTTTTTGTTTCCATAGTGTATTAATGTGTGATAAACCACAGTTTTTGGAGATGCATTTTAGATTCCAGAATTCTTTGATAAAATAAAGAAACTTGTTATTGAATTCTGTGAGAAAGTAAACTATTTTCAAAAGTTCAGCTTCAATGTCAAGTGATGCCCTCCCCAGTTTTATAATAGCCTCCTTAATTTCTTTATCACTAGTTTCATTATTGTTTATGTTTGAAGATTGACTTTGTAATAATTGGATGAATACTGGTATATGTTCTATTTCTGTGGGCATCTTATGTTTAGTCTGGTCAGGGTAGAAAGTGATTCAAAGTGTTTTTTGAAACCAGGAGGTTTTTTTTTTTTTTGTACAGCTTTTGATATTATCATGTTTTTTTTTTTTGTTTTTCTCCATATTTTAACCCATTTTCTAAGATATTCAACTTCATTAATTTAATTTCCAGTTTTCAAGAGATACTAGTTTCTTAAAGAATTATCTAGTTTTTTTTTTTCTTTTCAAGTACGAGGGGGAACTTTATTAAGTAATTGAAACCTGTGAAGCTCAAAATCATTAACAATGTGGCCAGACATTTGGCCAATGGACATTTCACTGAAAAAGTACAAGTAAAAATAGTATCAAGCAATACTTTAAGTATTTTAATTAGCTATATTATAAGGTAGAATTGACTAATAATTGTACATTAGTGTCCTATGAATATGTTGGTGTGAGCAATTGTTCACAGAAAATCCACTTTTTCTCAGTGATTGATGTAAGGTTGTTTAATTTTTGATTAAAAAAATTTATTGCAGAAAAAATCAAAAAAATTAATAAAATAAGGTATGATGTATGTTATTTGATATATTTCTGAGATGAAGTATTATGTACATTATTTACATTATTTGGACTATTGTCCTCATCTTTGTCGCCATAGTTATTACAACATATGGAGAGAAAAGGGAGATCACAAAAATCTCCTGAGCCGACCAAGCATAGAAATGAATACAATATGGGAACCAGTAATAAGGAGTGCCAGAGAAAAGCGATAATAACAACAAAAATTGCAATATGAGCTCTGGTAAAAACATGATTTGATAACAGCTAAAATTGCAATATGAGCATTGGTAAAAAATGGTTGCTGAAGGCATCAGGTTTATAATAACCAGAAATTCATACACAGATGACCTCAAGGATAAAGGCGTTAGCTAGATCCAATGACAGGACCCAGAGAATGTGAGTTCAATACCTGGTTAAGGCAGTGGAGAACTTGGAGAGAGGAATTAACAGGAGATAACTGATAATTGACATCCATTAGACATGGTACGTGAAACTAGAACAGTCTACCCCAGTGAGCGAAATAAAGGGTTCAGTTCAACATTCCAAGCACCTGAAGAAGGCCGGAGTGTACAACAGCTGAAACGTTGTAATAAATGTGGCAACAAAGATGAGGACAATAGTCCAAATAATGTAAATGATGTATGTTATTGTTCTCAAGTCTATAAA
The DNA here is from genome assembly GCA_963932145.1 of Acanthosepion lycidas. NCBI lineage: Eukaryota > Metazoa > Mollusca > Cephalopoda > Sepiida > Sepiidae > Acanthosepion > Acanthosepion lycidas. The sequence goes on along the minus strand of OZ010608.1, from coordinate 11,055,741 downwards.
GATTATGCATAATTCCTCTCAGAATCGTATATTTTTGATACTTGTCATATTACTCAATGATAGACATGAGCCTTGTGTTTAATATCTGATACTTCTTTGATGATCTCTTTGATTATAAATTAATACAGTAAATAAATATAAATATATGTAGCACATTATGATAAAGAGTGTTACATACATGTAAACATGCCACTATATTTTCAGCTAAATGTCCCTCGGCCAAATGTCCAACTACCAATTAAAAAATATAATAGAAAAGAGATACCTATTTTTTAATGAGCTGGTATCGGAAATATACACTAAATAAAAATATATCATTTTAATTTTCTACCTCTTATAAAAGAAGAGATCAGGGACTCATGGGGCCAAAGATGATAAAAGTTTAGTAGCAAACAACAGTTAGCCAAAAATAATAGACAGTCTTTTAAGTTTCCATTTTTTTTAGATATCTTTTTTTTATTGCTTTGTAAATATAATCAAATAAATTTTTCACAAGTAGATCTGAAGTTGCAGAATCAATATTGCCATTATAATTATTTTAGATGATTTTTCTTGAAAGATCAGACATGAGAATACTTTTTTGTCTTTTTATCGATTAGGCCATCAAAATTTCCTTGTACATCTCAATTACTTCTTCACTCTTGGCAATTTCAAAAAGAATATTTCACGATATTTTGTCACTTTTTATTTAATATTCTCTAGGTATAATTTATTTTTAATATTTTTCTTTGCTTTGTCGCACAATAAATATCTAAATAATAGTTATGCCTGAAAAAAAAAATCATTGTTATCTACATAAGATTTTAAATGCAATATTCACTTACAATCCAAAAAAAATATGTTCAGGCTTTAAGTAAACCACAAAGGGTTGATAAAATTTTTGAACTGAACCCTTTATTTAATCAATAGGGTAGATTGTTCTTGTTCTGCTGTCCATGTTTAGGGATAACTCATCTTGTTCTTATTTAGTGATGTAATGGAATAACCTGTCACCCCCATGAGTGATTACACTATAGGTAGTAATTACCTATAAGTATCTGTAAGTCAACAGACTACAGAGTCTAGCTGGGATCTGTTGAGTATGACTCACCAACCTTTCAATAGTAACACTCACTACTGGATTGACTTGTGATGACCTTGTTCATAACTGTTACCTTATTTCTTATTGCATTGGCTTTTACAACAAACCTTTACTTATTCTATCCATTGTGTTTGTCAAGTATATATTCCTATTAACACAGAATATATTGCTTAGTTATTGTACACCTTGTTCCCATTGAGTTTAAGTCTGCATTACCCAGCCCTAGGATTGAACTCCCAATTATATCTTTATTATGTCTCACTTACTGCCCACCGTGTTCCCACTGAGTCTAAGTCTGCACTGCCCAGTCCAGGGATTGAACTCTCAATTACATCTTTATTACAACTCCATTATTACTCGCCCTGTTCCCACTGAGTCTAAGTCTGCACTGCCCAGTCCAGGGATTGAACTCTCAATTACTATGTCACCAGATGAATGAATACTTTAATCGAATAGTCAATTGGGTTAAAGTTAGAGAAGGCAGGCTTATATAAATTTCAATTATTATAAATAAAAAAACTACTCAAAGTGTAATTGCTTCTTTAAAAGGAGAGACGATTCATTGTCTATCACACACTGTCTGTACCTATGTAATGTATATGCATGTGTCTGTGTTTGACACACACATCCACAATTTGACTACATTTGAAATAAAACATTGGAATAATATGCTCCCATCACACTCAGTCTGGACAGCCTCTAGCTGAACAATAAAATCATAATATTGGAAAAAAAAAATGTTTTTAAACTCTAAAAATATCAGATAATTATAAAATTTAATAAGATAAAACATTCTCCATCAAAATCAGTCTGGACAACCTCTACCATGAGCTGAGCAATAAAATGATAATACAGTGTAACCCGGATATAAGAGAGTTGTCAGGACTGGAGAAGAAATATCTTATATCCAGGTTTCTCTTATATCCGGGTTTGGTCTATTTTGTTTACATTTTGTTTACATCCGGGTTTCTCTTATATACAGGTCTCTTATATCCGGGTTACACTGTATTGGAGAAAAGAAAAAATATTTTTAAACTCCAAACATATCAGATAATTATAAAATTTAATAAGATAATACATTCCCCCTCAAAATCAGTCTGGACAACCTCTACCATGAGCTGAACAATAAGATGATAACATTGGAGGCAAGAATAACAAAAGAAGAAAAATAACTGACCAACAGCTTAATGTTCCTCACACTGTGTCTTTGCTTATGTGTCTGTGGCTGTGAAATAAAATAAAAACAAAATAAATAAAAGTAAGCAGCTTTTCTTTCTTTTATTGACAGTTGGAGAGCTTTGGTATCTTAACAATAATTATTTCACTCAATTTTTATCCATTCATATCAATCCCTATTCATGTTTATCTATAACTATCTATTTCTATTTATCAGTCTATTCATATCTACTTATTGGTAGACTGACTGCATAGAGATGGTCACAAAATAAATGTTTAATTTATTACTTATAGCAATAAAGAGAATCTAGATTGTGTTGTTTTTTTTTTTTCTTCTATGTGCGGTGTTCCTTCAGGATATTTTTTCTTTTTTTTTTTTTCTTTTTTTACAGTAATGTTTGCCCTTTACAAGACCTGGGTTTCGTTAGGAGGCAATTTGTGCAGATAGGGGTGGAAGATAACAGTTAAACCTAGCCTTGAACAGGTTAAGAATGTAGCGATCAGGGGAAACATCTTGATAGTCAGTTCCACAGAGCAGTGGTTTATGAGAAACTGTTCAAGTGGAACTTTTCATCAATGGAATATGTAGGGAATGTGGGTGAATTGCTACTAAGTGGCCTGGTGCACTCTTGCCATGAAGGTTTGAATTGGTGGGACCAAGGAATGTAGTTCGTTCGAACACTTTCCATGGAAGTTGTGATAGAGCAGGGAGACACTTGCCACACGCAGCCTGTGGGAGAGAGGTTGAAGGGTGGAGAATAATTCATCCCCCACAAGGACTCAGAGACACTTTTGGCTGGAGAGTCAGGTCTGAGCAGCTCTTGCCCAAACATGACAACATACTCCATTTTCAGCCTAATCTGGCTCTTATAAATGTAGAGGATAGCATGAGGAGTTAGCTACTTACTGGAGCAGTACAGGGAAGCAACTATTTTACCAGAATCCTTAGCATTGGATTGTATGTATAAGTTCCACTTGAGGTCAAGTATGAGTTTGAGGCCTAATAATCTTTCAAGGCACAATGCCTCCCCAAGGAAATATCTGTTCATCCTGATTGGTGGTAGTTCTGGGTTTGATTGGTGATGATTAAATGTAACTAGCTTGGTCTTCGAGGCATTGAATGTAAGCAGCCAGTTTTTACCCCACTGGGTAGTTTGTGCAAGATCACTCGCCAATCCCTGACTAGTGAGAGTTTTAGAGGTGCACCCGTATATAGTTGTATCATCGACATAAATGTTTACAAATGATCCAAGTATATTCTTAGGCAGACCATTTATGTAAATCAAAAAGAGTGTCAGTTTGAGGAGTGAACCCTGGGGCACGCCTGTATTGACTGCTAGGGCTCTGGAGAACTGATCATTAGTAACTACCATCCACAACTTCCTATACTTTGTCTCCGTTAGAAAAGTTTGTCTTTTTGATATCTCTCCTAATCCCTATTTTGCCAAATATTTGCACAAGCTCATTAGGTAGTTTATGCACTGATTTATTCTGTTCTCTTATCTTTCACAATATCCTGTGAGTATCAGATTTTCCAAGCCCCCTTTCCTCATTATGTCCCCTAGAAATTTCAACTTTCTCTTTTTGATGTTACATATAAGTGTCCTTCTTGTCTCCATTTTTTCTAGAATGTCATTGCTCATGCATTCAGTTCATGGTATTCTCAGCATCCTTCTGCAGAACCATATTTCTACTACCTCAACTCTCTTCTCCATCTGTGATGAGATTTCCAGCATTCACTGCCATAGAGGAGTACCTATATTTCATAACTGTTCAGTCCAATGAAATTTTCCTGTTTCTTAATACTTTGCTTAACTTTTACAAAGCATCTTTCACTATCCCAGTGCACCATATTTCAGTGTCATGTTTTCCATCCTCTGTTAAAACACTTCCGAGATATTTAAATTTTTGTTTAATTTTGGTATCTCCAATTTGTAATTCACATGTTGGGCTGTTTCTTTTCCTGACAACCATACATTCTGTCTACTTGCAATTGATGTTTAGTCCTTTCTTCTTGCTTTCCTCTACTACTTTCTGTAAGAGTTCTTGTAGTCTCCTTTTTCATATCTACTATCAACACTACTCTTAAAAAAAAAAAAATTTCTCAGCAAAAAAAAACCTGTTAACTTTCGTTTTTAAAAATCAAATAATTATAAAATTTTATTGAACTTATCAGAAATTATTCGGTAACAAATAAAGTTTCCTTAACATGCAAATCAGTAGTTCTAGCTTTTTCTTTCTCTTACCTATAGTGTAAATGCTTTAGTATCTTATCAATAATAATTTCACTGTTTCTATCTACCGATATTGGTCTATCTATTCATGTCTATTAGTCTGTTCAGAGTCATATCTATTTATTGGTACATAGAAGCTGACAGTATAGAGAGGACCACAAAGTAAATGTCCAGTTTATTACTTATGATGAGAATTTAGTGTAAATATTAATTAGAAATTGTTATGTGATCACATAATTCTCATATAGATATAATGATCGTATAAATTTTGTGATCATATAATGATTACAAAAAATTGAATTGAGATAAAAAAGACACAAGTGAAATCAGGAAAAATGACATGTGTAATTTCTTAGTAAAAAAACATTAAAAAAAATCAAATAATTACCAGATTTTATTGAATTTTCGCGAAATTATTAATAAATTAATTTTGTGGCAAATTTTTTTGTAGAAATATTTTTAGGTCTGTGATTGAATTATTTTCTAATTTCTGACAAACACTCGTACTTAGAAGGTCCACCAAAATTATTCAAAAAATATTTTTTCCTACTTTCCTTAAGAAGCGGATTAGTAGTTCTAGCTTTTTTTTTTCAGTCTGTTTAAAAAATGAAGTAAATATCAAATTGGCAAAAATGGGACAACATCAACAGTACAGAGTTATCAATGACGTGGACACAGTTTCAAACTTGATATTTGTAAATAAAAACAAAGTAAACATAACTCTTTAAGAAGTCAGGGATTGATTTAACACTGGATTTATATACCATAAACAGGGTGTCCTTTCTAAAATGATTTTAAAAAAAATAAAAAAAATGTAAAATAAAATCAATATTTTCTAATTTCTGACAAACACTCGTACTTAGAAGGTCCACCAAAATTATTCAAAAAATATTTTTTCCTACTTTCCTTAAGAAGCGGATTAGTAGTTCTAGCTTTTTTTCCCTCTTGCCTACAGTGTAAATGCTTTAGTATCTTATCAATAATAATTTCATTGTTTCCATCCATTCATGTCTATCAGTCTATTTAGAGTCATATCTATTTATTAGTGCCTAGAAGCTGAAAGCATAGAGAGGATCAAAAAGTAAATGTCCAGTTTATTATTTATGATCATAAAGTGAATTTAGGTTAAATTTTTACAAGAAATTAATAATCACAAAAAATGAATTCAGATAAAAAAAAAAAAAAAAAGACAAGTGAAATAAGAGGAAAAATGGTGTGACTAATTTCTTGGTAAAAAAAAAAAAAAAAAACATTAAAAAGAAAAATCAGATAATCACTAGATTTATATTGAACGTTGGGAAAATAATGAATAAACTCTTTCTGTAGAAATATTTTTAGGTCTGTGATTGAATTAAAATATATATGCACACACACAAAAGTAGATACAAACACGCACCCTTTGAACAAAATAAACATTTGTGTCCCAAGGGCCAAAATGTGACATTTTTATGAGTCTTTCTCTATTTTCTAATAAAGATTTGTTCGTTTAAAATGCTACTATTTAGATTTTAAATTTGATCTTCTCACCATCAGCAAAGCATCATCATCAACATCCCCTTGACTTTTGTAATCAAAGGGCGGATCCAAATACAAAAGCCACACTAACTCTTTTCCACAACGGTCTATTAATGGTAGCCATCAGCGTTTCTGGTAGTCATTCTTGTCCATTTTTTAACATTGTCCAACCAGCCTTTGTGTTGGCGTCATCTCCTACATCTACCTTCAACAGTGCTTTGCGTGATGGTCTTACACAGGCTGTCATACCTTGTAATGTGTTCAAACCACGCCATTTTTCTCTGACAGTGGTGAGAAGAGATCCCTTATGGTCCACAAAACTTTCAAACTTTTTCCGCACAAACTCTTTGGTTTTTGTTCCCAATAGAAAATGCCAAACAGTTTTCTCATGTCTTTGTTCTCGAACGCTTGGATCCTTCTCTCTATATCTGCCAACAGTGTCCACATTTCACATTCATATAAGAGAATGGAGACTACCAGCGATTTGTACAGGCTGTACTTTGTTTGAAAGCGGATTTTACTCCTCCATATTCTTGTCAATTTGGACATCGCTGTCATGGCTGCTGCAATCCGTGTGCAGATTTCCAAGTTGCAGGTACCATCTTTAGACAAGATTGCTCCTAAGTATTTAAAACTGGACACTTCCTCCAGTGAATTCCAGTTCATGTTGATGTTGACGCAAGTGTTACTGTTTGCGCTATTCACCATTACTTTGGATTTCTCAGAGCTGACCTTCATTCCATTTTCTCCTTCTCTTTCAAAAAGTTTGTAGGTCAAGTCCTGGAGCTCACTGTTACTACGTATTATGAGTTTAATACCATCTGCAAAACATAAATTACAGACAGGTCTGCAACCGATAGAGATTAAAGGATCATGGTCGTTAAAGGTTTCTTGCATGATTCTCTCTAGCAACTAGTCACATATAAAAGTTAATTCAACAGTATATCATCATAAGAAAAATTGGAGAATATACTGTCATAATAAAATTTTTGTCTTTCCCACTTTTTATTTTTTTCCTGTTATTAAAAATGTAATTCCAAAAAGTCAATAAAGACCTAACATTCCTACATTGTAAAAGTTTGCAGAAATTCAAATATTTAGTTAAAATATATTAAAATGCTACTATTTTGATTTTGAAATTGCTCATCTTTCCATCAGCAACTAGTCACACATAAGTTTTATTCAATGTTCATAAACATTATATCGTAAAATGGAGAATATAATGACATAAAAAAAAATTTTGTCCCCCTTTTTTTTTATTATTAAAAAATCCAATTATAAAAAGTCACTAGACATCTAACATAGCCACATTGCAAATGTTTGCAGAAATTCACATATTTAGTATAAAAAAAATGTGATGACTAATTTCAGAGCAATGTCTGGTGAATATGGTGGGTGGGGTAGGACTTCCCATTTAAGTGTCTCTAAGTAGGTTTTCACCCGTTTTGCAACATGTAGCCTAGCGTTGTCATGTTGCAAAATCACTTTGTCATTTCTCTGCTTGTGTAGCATCCGTTTTTTCTTCAATGCTTGGCTCAAACACGGCAATTGTAGTTGATAGCAATCCCCCATGATGTTTTCGGTTGGTTTGAGCAGCTCATAGCAAACTACACCCAGCTGATCCCATCAAATGCAGAGCAGAAGCTTCGAACCATAAATATTCAGCTTTACTGCCAATGTTGATGCATAGCCGGACTTACCCCACAATCTTCTACACTTAAGGTATCCACTTTTCATTGCCGGTCATGATATGATTCAAGAAAACCTTTCCTTTTCTGCTGTTGAAGCAGCTGTTCACACGTAACAAGACGCCATTCAGCGTCACTCATAAAGCACCCAATGTCCTTGCTTTTGAATCATTCCTAATGCTTTCAAACATTTCGAAACTGTTGTGTGATCAACTCCTAATAACAATAGTCTTCATAAAGTAATGCCTCCAATTCTTCATCTTCAACATTTTCGGTGCACCAAAGTGTTTTTTTATCTTCAAAATCAAAATCATTATTTTTTAAGCATCTAAACCAATCTCTGCATGTCGTTTCCAACAGAACATGGTCACCATAAGTTTCAACAAGAATTCTGTGTGCTTCAGCTGCAGATTTCTTTTGAATAAAGTAGTGCAGTAAAATTCCCTGCAAATACACTTTCTTTGGCACAAAATCCGACATGTTTAACCCTTTGAAAAACAAAGCTGTTTACATTTTGGCGAAATGACATACACTGAATTTCAAGAGTTGAATTACATTCACTTATATACTATTACCTTTGGGAAAAGTATGAATCCTCTTCTCCTCCCAGCTATGGGCAAATAGCAGGACAGACCGGGTTCTATAGCCTTTGATGGCAACTGGTCTACCGCAAAAAGAAATGGCAACCTACTGTGGAGAAAAAAAAACTTCTGCCTCGTCAATTATGCATCAAAAGATACATGATCACCTAAGTGTGTATCACACATGACACATAACTGACTTATAGTACTTCCTTATTGGTACATTACCATCTGAAACTACGCGCATGCATTTCTGGGAATGCCATCTGTTGGAAAACAGGTGTATTTTGGCAGCAATTATTCTTTTATAAAAATTTCATTAAAAATAACTGACAAGGTACTGTGGTTACTTGCTTGTTGGCTACTAAGTCATTGTGTATTTAGGCAGCAATCCCTCTTTTATACAAGTTTCATTTAAAACAACTGACAAGGTACTGAAGTTACTTTCCTTGTATGGAGCTGGCCTTGGAGACAAAGAGGAAACTAAGTGACAAGAGATCATACCACTGGTTCAATGGTATGATGTTTGGGTTGTTTCGTAATGGTCTGGGTTCAATTCTCAATAGTAGATGCACACTGCTGATGAGACCCCAAAATAGGACAAAACAGCCATCCAGTGCTATTCTGCATTCTGTTGAGGTTTCTAGTTCTAGACAGTTTGAATTATTATTAAAAAATTATTCAAATCACCAAAATTATTATTCAGATATATATATATATATATATATATATATATATATATATATATATATATATATTACATCAAAAACATATCAAAATCGCTTAGAAATTTCTTTGATTGCATTGCAGATACAAAAATAAAAGTTAGTGTGTGTATACATATATATATATATACATACACATACATACCCAGGTAAGATGAGAACAAGTAAGTACAATTCCAACGTTTGTAACATTTAATTTAAAAGAGGGCTCAATACAAAGTAGAGCAATATTCTTTATTTTAGGATAATACATCGAAAAACATGTCAAAATCGCTACACAGTTGCAGTCATGTTTCAATGCATATCAAATGCAGGTGATTGTAAATTACTAGTGAGAGTGAATGATTTATTTAGATTAAATAGATTTAGATTATAAATATAAATAAATTATTCAGTCACCAGTAATTTACAATCATCTGATGAGATGCATTTGATACACATCGAAACACGACTGCAATTGTGTAGCAATTTTGACATGTTTTTTGATGTATTATCCTAAAATAAAGAATATTGCTCTACTTTGTATTGAGCCCTATTTCAATTTAAATGTTGTCATTGGAATTGTACTCTATTCTTTCTCATCTTATATATATATATAGGATGAATACTAATATGTTATTACAGTTCTTTTAATAGTTGGAATTGTACTTATTTGTTCTCATCTTACCTGGATATATATATATATATATATATATATACACACACACACACTAACTTTTATTTTTGTATCTGCAATGCAATCAAAGAAATTTCTAATGTACTGAAGGATTTTATTATTTATTCAACATTATGTCTTATTTTTCTAAATGTTATTTTTGTGGATACATGTGTAGACACCCAGTTTTTGTTTTAGTTGAAAGTATTTGAACAAAAACAAAACAAAATATGAACATTGCACAGTTTATATAGAATTTTGATTCGGATTGACAACATCTTATTGGAAAAATCAGAAAGAATAGAATAAAGAAAGATTGTGATGAGTCTTGTCAGTTGAATTTAACAACATTTGTTTAAATGAATTCCTGATGCCTAAATAAACCTTATATATATTTGTGAAATGTTATTTAATCAAAATAAAATAAAAACTGATGATGTGCTAAAATAAGATTCTGCTTTCGAGCCGCTGTGAAATTAGTAACAGTTCTAAATATAACAGTTGAACTGAGTTGGCAAACCTCATTTGGAAAGTGAGCCATGATCAATAAGAGGCGGGAAAAAAATCAATGGTGCAAGTCCAAGAAGGTTAAAATTGCTTATTTCTTGTATCTTGTGTGCTTTCTGGCATTTTTGGATCTTAGAATGTGTACTCTTAGGTGCTTAATACAAGGAGGAGTCTTAATAATTACAGTTGCAGGACTGGGGACTGAATCTTTTCTTAATGGCAGGGATCTTAATACAAGTGGGGGGAGGAATTTAAAGCACCAAAACATACGAGATTAACAGGGTGATCTTAGTAAGCTGATGGGTGACAGAAAATTTATTAAAAAAAAAAAGTGAATGCTCCCCCATCCTGGCTTTTAAATACCTAAGATTAATCGGATAATCCAAATCATGATTTGTTTTGCAACTATTTCTTGTAAAATTTTATTTTGTCATGAAATAACAAGAAATATTTATTAAAAAAAATAGTAGAAAACAAAAACTATAAAAATACCAGAAATAGTGTTATTTCGATATTTTTATCTCACAGGAAGTGATGTATTATTTTTTTTATCAACTGTCTCTTGAAATTCATTTAACTATTTTTACATTGCAAAACTATGAAGTCTTTTTTTCCTTCATATTTCAAAAATATAATTAGGTTGATGCAAAAATAATGTCGGTTTTTGACGTTAAAAATACGTCAAAAACCGACATTATGTTTGCACCAACCTAATAATTTCTTTTCTGTTCTTATTTCAAAAATATGAATTTGTTTTTCAACTTTCTCCACCCCATTCCCCAAGAAAAAAGGCCACCTACTGGCTGGATCCTTACAGAACTCAGGTATGGATGACAAATGTTTGGCTAAAAACATAAGTATAGTTTTAATTTAGTTTAGCTGGGTCTGCTATGACAACATCTCGGCATGTTGATACCAATTGTGCGAATCCATCACAACTGTTTTGAGGTTATCATAATTTTCAGATTTTGTATAAGTATATCGGTGAATGTCATGACATGTTGTTCTATTTGTCCTATAAATGGTTGCCATAAAACAAGTTTTGATTATTTCTTTTTGATGATATAAGCAGCAATATCGCGCAAGCTTTATCCTTCTTAATGCTATCGTCTCTGAGACAGGGATTAACTTTCCATAGCATTAATCATTCGTTAGTTTGGCACACCAGTGTATAAGTGCTGTTCATAACATTCACTTCATATATATATGAAGAACTATAGTTTTAAGGTGTGCTATATTTATGGGGTAAAGTGCTCAATATCAGAGATAGAGCGGATGTAAATATGAAGCATTGTACTGTTCGAATATTTACTATTTGTGAAAGTACAATGCTTTCCAAGTACATCTGGGGAATTAAAAACAAAACACAAATCACACCAAAAATATCATGGAAAATAAGGAAAAGATCATCAGCCAACAACAATCAATCAAAAACCTGCAAACTTTACTTGGAGGAAAAAATAGCTATTATTACCTTCCCAGACCAAAATAAATTACTAAATAATCAGTCTGAGCTCATCTCAAAATGCAGACATCAAAACAAATTTTTACTACGTTACTTAAAAATCGAAAACTGAAATGAATAAATACAAATAATCAAAATAATATAAAAAAACAAGTAAAATAAATTAACTCAAACTAACAAACCACTCCCGTTAGAATAGATGAAATAGAATAAATAAAAATAATAAAATACATAAAAAACAAGTAAAAACAATCAACCCAAATAAGTAAATAAAGTAAATAATATTAAACAAATTAACAAACCAATCCCACCAAAATAACTGTCAGAATAAGCTACAACAACCAATCCAAAAATTGGACGTAAAAATAACTATAACTTCTATTTATCAATTAAAAAAATCACTACGTTGCTCAAAAATCAAAAACCAAATAGATTAACAAATCGCGCCTACTAAAATAACCGTTAGAACTGATAAAAATAAGCATAAATAAGCAAATACAAGTAAAAATAATCAATCCAAATAAATAAATTAAAAACTCCCCCCCCGTCAAAATAACAGAATAGACTATGGCAAGCAATCTAAACATTGGACAAATAAATAGATTTAATTATCTTCCCAGACCAAAACAAAATATTAAATAAGTGACCTAAGCAGATCCCCACCCCAATTTTTTTACTACGTTAATAAAACATCAAAAAATGAAAGAATAAATCATACAAAATGAAAAACAAGTAAAATGAATTAACCCAAACAAATAAATAAATAAATAAACAATCCACTCCTGCAATTAACTGCCAGAATAGATTACCGACAATGTACCACTGACCCATAAAAATAAAAATCGGAGGAAAAATCCAGCATGAAACAGCCTGACGATTACATCCAGCATGAAACAGCCTATCGATTTTCGAGTGTTGACTTTAATGTTCACTTATATGCACACAACCGGTATTTACCTATATACTCAGGTGTGGAGCCAACCCATGTTTACCTGTTGGTTCAGCTGCTAAACCAACCTGTGTTTACCGATAGGCTCAGGTGCAGACCTGCTCAGTGTTTACCATTAGGCCCAGGTGTGAGCATGACCAGTTTTTACCTATAGTCTCAGGTGCAGATGCAACCAGTGTTTATCTATAGGCTCAGGTGCGGACCTGACTAGTGTTTACCTATCATGTTTGAAAGATAGCTGAAGGATTACTATAAAAATCATTCCAATAATGGCTGTCTGCTTGTATCATGATGACTTGTGACTTTGTGCTTGCACAATCATCCACAGCTCTCAAATAGTTCCTATCAAATTATTTTAGGGATCTTATTCAGTTACCAGAATATCTGTTCAATTCTTGAATTATGCTGACAAGAATTCACCAGGCAACTGAAAGTGTCTACCCCATCCAGAGAAAAATAATGAGCTTAAATTGAGCTACTTGGGCTGAACCAGAAGAGAAGACAGATTAATCCAACAAAGCATTAGTTTTTATTACCTTAAGGATGTAAGTTCAGTCCCTATGCAGGGTAACAAATATTGTCCCTAGAATTGATCTTAATAGTTTACCTAATTTCTTTCACAGGGCTTGGGTCAAGCCATGGTATGGATTTTCAGACATTTTCTAAAGATGCCCCATACTAGGATTGAATCCCCCAGTTTAATAGCATCAAGAAGTCACCTTTCTAACAAATTGACCCTGGTGAGATTCAAACCCATGTGTCATGGTTGGAAAGCAGACATTCTAAGCACCCATTCTCACTTATCTCAATAGATTAACAATAATGAACTGCTTATCCCTTTCAGCTCATCAAAATATAACTTTCACTGATGATCTATTCTGGCTCATTTGAATCCAAAACAAATGGTGTTACTCTGATAGAAGACAGTGTCCATTAGGAATAGGGAAATGGAAATAATCAATCTCTCTAGATTGAATAAAGGATTTAATTTAAAATTTTTGTAAGCTACTGAAAGACACCTGTAGAAGCCAAGATAGGAGAATGCACAGAATATTATGGCTATCATGGTGGTAATAGCAATATTAATTGGTCTCTTTACAAGGAAACATTTGCCATTCATTGACCAAGCAGCCAGTGCTGTTTTCAGTTGAAATTTATAAAATATTAAAACAATTTTGTTTTAGGAAACGGGTTTCTCAAGTCTACTAGCTGTTATCACTCTTTCCAGAATTGATGGGAGGTTTCCTTCCTAATGTCAACATCTGGCATTTTGATTTTTTTTTTTCCTCTTTATGTTCTATCCATTTTTGTCCAACAACAGTGCTGTTTAGTCAATGAATGCAGAATGTTCCCATATAATGGTAATGGTAATATTTGCCATTTCCCCACAAGGAAACATCTGACATTTATTAACCAAGCAGCAAGTATTGCTTTTGTTTGAAATTTATAAAATCTTTCTCTTAAAAAAATTCAGAAAAATTGGTTTCTCAAGTCCAGTGGCTGTTATCACTCTTTCCAGTATTGATGGGCCATTTCCTTCCTAATCTTTTGTTTGATGTAGTATGGAATATCAACATTCTGATTATGACATTATTTTCTCTTTGAGTTACATGTGCTATCCATTTTAGTTATTGCTGCTGTTGAAAGTCCTCAAGTGTTGTACTTTCTGTTATTTGGTACAGTTCTTTGTTATTCTGTAGTTCCAATTTCTTTGAACCTTAATTCAAAGAAATGAAGAGGAAAATACAAGTCTTGATCTATCAGAATGATAATTCTTCATATCAGAAATTGTGAAAATCTATTTGCATGAATTGAGTTAAAAATTCTGCTCAAAATTACCAACACAATACGAAATATGACAGGATTAAATATTGTCACTAAAAGAACCTAGATAAGGATGTAAATAATTTATGCAATAATAAATCTTGTTTAGTACAAGAAATTCTTGACAAAATATGGCTATTATGTCTATATTGTAAATACATTGTTTATGATTTTACTGTAAAAATCTATTTATAATGCTTGAAAGCATTGTCATTAAACATATTGTTAATAATTTTACAGTAGAAATCAATTTAAATTCCAAATAACTGACATTGTCAGTTATTACTAATTAATGCAAATATTACTGACAGATGATATATATATATACATATATATATATATATATACAGGGTGTATCAAAAATGCAAACTTTGAGGTTGTGTTCCCCATACCAAAACACAAAACAAGGTAAAATGTTATATAAACATATATGAAAATTTCTCAGAGTTAATCTGTAGAAAAAGACAATATTTATAAATATAAATGACAATCGAAAGACTGTAATACTTGCTGCTGCGTTTCGCCCAATTTGGACTTTCCCAAGGCCAAAAACAAAATGAATTTATTTAAACAAAGTAACTAATAATAACAAAAACAAAACGTGTTGGCAACTATTACAGTTTTCCTATTGTCATTTAAATTTATAAACATATGTCGAAAAAGCCATCATTTTACCTCAACACAGCAACTGATAACAAATATCCTCCACTTGCTTCTACACACGCATGCACCCGTTGGATCATTGACAGGAATACCCTTTCAAATACTCCCACACAGTGTCTAGTAGTTTTTCAGACCCATATGGCATGTTGATAAAATGTGTCTGCATTATTAACGCCTACTGCATAAACCAATTGTTCTAGGTGGCCCCACAAATCCAAATCCAAAGGATTGGAGTCAGGGGAACATGCAGGCCATGGCACCAGTCCTCCTCTATCTATGCATCTTTCATGGTGGATGTCAGTGCATCATGAACAATGTGACTAAAATATGCTGGAAGCCCATCATGCATGAACGACATGCGTCCTCATATTAGCAGGGGTACATCCTCTAGCAGGTTTGGAAGCATGTTCAAAATAAAGTCCCTGTAGCCAGCTCCTGTAAGACATTCTGGGAAGACATATGGACCTACCAGACAGTCACCTACAATTCCATCCCACATACTTATTATAAACTGATGCTGGTGTCTAACCTGTATTGTACCATGGGGATTCCAATTTGCCCACAAATGTTAGTTGTGTAAATTTGTTATTCTATCTTTTTCAAATATTGCCTCATCTGTAAACAAGACTGAAGAGACAAACAACAGATCAGCAGTTTATGCAATAAATCATTAGCCAAAATTCTTCTGTAGTGAATGATCAGAGGGTGAAAGACCCTGCACACATTGCAAATGATATAGATACAGGAACTGCTCTTGAAGTACCCTCATTGGGGTACTATATGTATGACATGCTAGGGCCACTTGACATGTGCTGATACCTAGATCGTTTCTGACAGCCTGTAGAATGTGTTCTTCATGGTCAGGTGTACAAGTGGATCTCAGTCTTCATTGATCCATAGTTTGTGGTGCCACAGATCCTATCTCAGCAATGTGACAATAAACAGCAGTAAAGGTTGGATGACACGGAAATGCAATCTGATACAGTATTTCATGTCCATTAGCATTTATGCGGTTGTATGTAAAAACCATATCTGCCTGCACACAATATGAATATCCTGCCATTGTTAAACAGAAAACTTCTCAGTTAACTCGCTACTACACATGTTAATCATTGAAAACAAACTAGCCACAAATATATATATATATATATATATATATATGCACATTTGAACAAGACATGTATGCTCAGTCACAATGACTTGTGACTTCATGCAATCACAGCCATCGACAGCTTTGAAACTGTTCTATCTACCCAGTTTCACTGGCACAACTTGGGTCAACCTGTGGTATTGTACTTAGGAACTTCCCAGTGGTGCCGCCCGTTAGGGTTCATTTCCCCAGGACGATAGTATCAAGAAGTTATCTCCTTGGCAAATTGAATTGTTAATCTGTGTTTCATGGTCAGAATGCTAACATTCTAAATTCTTGGCCACAAGCCCAACTCTTTTAACTAGAACTACTTTCCAAATAAATTCAGACCAGCTGTTACGAATGTGACTTGTCAGAACTTGCTAAGAATGTCTAATCTAAATTGTTTTACAAATATTCAGCAATTTCTTTTTCGTATGTGAGGACGCATTGAAAACATAAAAATAAACAGCTTACATTATGTAAAGTAAGCCGTCATTTGTACTGACAACATTTTAATATCCAATTAATGTTTCACAAAAATGTAAGGTATGATTTATCCAGTTGCTGTATCTGCAGATTCAAGGTACTTAAATTTTTTTTTTTTACAATAAGGTTCAACCTGTATAAGGCCTGGAGGCCACTCAAGGTAGAGGGTTATGTTAAGAGCAGATAGAAGAGGAAGATAATTATTAACCCTAAACTTGAACAGCTTGTAGTGATCAGGGAAAACACCCTCTTGGGAGTTAGTTTGAAATGAATAAATTCATTAGTAAATACTTTGCTATTCAGACTACCATGTGTATCTTGATTGTTATATTCACAACATTTTGGCCATTGTGCTTCCATCCTTCTCGAGGTATCTTTAATCTCCAAGACCATATGCCCATGATATACCCTATGAGAGTTTGCCTTTCCGATCCCTGCTTCTTCATTATTTGTTAAATAATTTCCAGCTGTATTTCTCTGATTCCAAGCATTATAAGCATTCTTTTTGTTACCATTTCTTTAAGAATTCCTGGTTGATCAGAGAAAGCAAACAAATCTTAGTGATATTCTTTTGATAAAGTACAATTGTTCCAACTACAGTCTGTATTCAGCCAATTGCAAAATGTCTACTCCTGAATAGAACAGAGGTCCCCAAACTTTTTATTTTTAATCATGGATCTGAAAAAGTGATTGTATATCACTGACAGCTTAGATATTTTTGAACAAGTTTGATGCTATGTATGACATCCACATGAAAGTCTCAATGTGATGATTTTTTAGATTTATTTTTTTTTGTATTGTAGCAATTTGCAGTGTTGGCCAATGCTTCCCCTAGCACAGCCTATTCTATTTTCAATTACTCTATCTCTTCTTCTAAATTTATAATACCTGATCCACACACTAAGGTATTTAAAGTGTTTAGTATTTACTAACTCAACAGTCTGGATTTTCATCATGAGCTCTGGGTAGGTGCCATCACTGCTTTCATTCTAATTCCAGATCATAGTTTCTGTTTTGGAAAGGTTTATTTTGAGTCCTGTTTCTTGGAGGAACACTTGGAAGAGGATGGCTTAGAGAATGAAAACATTGGTAAAATTTTGATTAAAGTTCACTGCACTGAATTCAATTCCTGGTTCCGGTAGTGCTAAAAAGTCACACATTTTGGTTCAACATTTCTGGAAGAAATGAACAAGTAACATGAGATTCTATTGCTATTTTCATGACAGATGTTTGGGTGAATTTCTGGTAATAATTTTTTTTCAAAGTATTTCTGGTATTAAAACTTATTTTTACACTTTTAGAATGCTTTTTACCTCAGTTTCGGGGTTAACTATTTGCCCATAGCTGGGACCCTAACAGGTGTTACCACCCCGGGTCGGGGTGGACCTGGGAACATCAGCAATTAAGAGGTGGTTCCACACTCCTCAAAACCTCCTGATCCGACCGAACCTGGGATGGTAGCACGTGTTAGGGTCTCGGCTATAGGCAAATTGCTGTTGGACGTAGTTTATTGTCTTACCCTGGACACAGATGTAGTTTATCATCATACCCAGGACGCCCCCATTGGGTGGGGGTCTTACCCCTCTGCAGAGGTGCAGTCGGCATATTCTACAGCCCCAGCCAACCGGGTGAGGTTGACTAAGGAGAAGTTCAAACAGATGGATGGTGTTGAGATTCTTCCACATCCACCATTCAGTCCCAGCACTGCTCTGAGTGATTATGACCTATTCCGCTCGATGACACATGTCCTCTGCAACCAGCAATTTAACACTTTTGATGAAGTGAAGGAAATTCGTTTACAGTTTTTTGATTCAAGGCCAGTGGACTGGTATCAGGGACAGATTTGGATGCTGGCTGATCGTTGGCAGAAGATCATCAAGAATAGATGGACTTTATTTTGAAGAATAAATGTTGGTGTTGCTCCATAAAATTTTGTTGTTTTCTTTCCACTTCTAAGTGAGTCAGGACTTTCTGGAAAACTTAATAGTAAAGTATGTAATAATTTAAAAAAAATACATGAGACAACAGAGCAAAAAAAAAAAAAAAAAAAACTCTGGATATGGTGTAGTGGGGGGGGTGATTTTTTTTCCCCTTCTACTAGGCCTGAATGGTGCTTCCCACCAGATAGAATAGGTCCTCTCAATAAATTAGATGTTTAGAGAAGCCATGACTGATTGGCACAGGTGGAACGACTGATGCATTTGAATAGCAATGGTTGTGCTCACTAATTTGCATTCCTTAAATATATGACATTACTATAAGAACTGAACAGTGAATATGTGCAATTGTGATGATTGTTATTCTTTGTCTTGCCGACATTATTCATGAGAAGGCAGGAAATTTTGGTACTTGGACATTTGGCTGACGGACATTTAACCGAAAATGCAGTAGCGTACTTACATGTATGTCAACACTCTTCGTCGTAATATACTACATATATTTATATTTATTTACAGCATTAATTTATAATTTTTTTTTTTTTTTTTGACAGGCTTTTTTAAAAATCTATTCTGTATGTATTTTACTTCAAATATTACTGTAAGATGATAAGTCTTTCGAGAAAAACCATTTTAATACAGCAAAAATCTTAATCTTTTACAATATGAAAGATCTTTCAATTTCGCTTTTAATGATCATTATCTTAAAGGGATGAACTAGATTTTTATGTTACTGTTAAATATGAATTTAAATAATTAGGTGCTACTTTTTAGCCAAATACACTCAAATATTTTTAAAAATACTAATTTCAATAAACAAATATTGAAATAAGAAAACTTTCAATTTAGATTGAGTAATTTAATCACTTGAAATTCAGTGGTAATTATTAGTCCTATTCTACCTTATAATACTGCGAATTAAATTGCTTGTGACTGTTTTTACTTGTACTTTTTCAGTGAAAGGTCCATCGGCAAAATGTCCGTCCACAGGAAACTTCACAAATGAGACGTGATGAATGTTTGTCAATTCGTAGAACACTGTTTTTCTGTCTTCTTAATTGCTATTTTTTTTATTGCTCACTGTTCTTGATAAGTTTTTCTCATAGCTTACAGCCACATTACATTGAAACCTCAGTTGCTGTATGATCACCAAAGTTAAGCAACGTTAAGTCTGATCAGTATCTAGCTTAGGAATACCAGGTGCTGTAAGCTTAGATGTGCAGGTCGGGTAATGGATAATGTCTCAGAATTGTCAATCGTATAGCCGAGGTTTCACTTCCAGTTGTGTTCGTTATATTCAGTTATCCACAAATACCCTTGAGAAAAGCATGAATCTGCCTCTGCTCCCCTCAGCTATGGATTAATTAGTAAGACTTGTATCACTAAAACATTATTATCTAAAAAAGAATTCTTATAATCTAAAAATATTTTCCATTTTACTGTCCATTTACACAAGCTTGTTAGGTAGGTTATTTACATGTTTCCTTTTATCTCTTCAGAGGAGAGGGATTATGGTTCTCCACAACTTTCTACACTTGTAGCTCATCATTATGTCTGTCTTTTTATTATCTGTCTCCCTGTTCTGCCGTCCATTTACACAAGCTCATTAGGTAGGTTACTTGCTGTTTCCTTCTGCCTCTTTAGGATGAGGGATCATGGCTCTCCACAACTTCCTATCCATTCTAATGTTTGTCTTTTCGCTATCCCTCTCAACCCCACTTCTGCCATCCATTTACACAAGTTTCTTAGGTAGGTTACTTGCTGTTTCCTTTCTGCCCTTTGAGTGTCATATTCTCCAAGCCCTCTTTCCTCATTGTTTCCCAGTTTCAACTATCTCTTTTTGATCTTAAGCAAAAGTGTTCTTTTTTAGATTACAAGATTTGAATTTGTGTATTTTTAGCTGGAGGGGATAATTTGCTTTCAGTGAGTAGATTAATGATAATGTTGATAATAATGATAATGTTGATAATTCACATAAAAGAATAGTAATATTACATTTTTTGCTTGTTACGACAAACAATTTTGTGAGATTTCTTAACTTCTACATTTTGTAACAGATTGTCTCAGAAGTTTTAATAAAGTTCAAATGCTGCAGAGCATTAGACAAGCAAATAGTGATCTTGCAACTCATATCAAATCCTGCCAAAGATAAAATGGCCTGGATGCCATAATTAATTGAATTAATTCTCTGGTTTATATCTTCCATCAAGATAATATTTTCTAAGTAAACTACAATACTTTATGTAGAGAACAGTTTTTTAAGCAATAGAAAGTGACTGTATGAGAAATAAATTGCCTTTGAGGTTTGTTTGTTCATGATTTAAATGGATAAGGTGGCCTCAAAACAGATGTTTATCTGTGTTGCTATGCTAAGGAGTGAATCTTAACAGATCTAGCCCTCCTGCTGGGGCATTTGGAACTATCACACGAGGTGTGTTTAGATATTGCAAAAGGTGAAAAAAAAAAAGAAAAATGAAAAAGACACCACAATAACTGTTGACTTTTAAAAGCATCACAGGGATCGTTTTTGAAAGCTACAAATGTATTGTTAGAATTATTCAGGTTGAGTGACTTTGACAAAGACAAGGTAATTGTTGATTTTTTTTCTTTCTCAACATGAGAAATTATATCCTGGTTGCTTTTAGCAAGAGGAAAACTTGAAAATACACCTGTCAGACATTAATGGGTAATAGGCAGAAACCTATATTTAATACCAGATTCTTTTATAAACGTATAGTTAATACCAAAGTCTTTAGAAACCGTCTGCTAATACCGGATTCTTTTATAAAACTATAGGTAATACTGGATTCCCTTATAAACCTCTATTTAATACCAGAGTCTTTAGAAACCTACTGCTAATACTGGATTCTTTATAAAATTATAGGTAATACCAGATTAACATATATATATATATATATATATATATATATATATATATATTGAACCCATCTATTAAGAAAGTATATTTTTAGTGGAAAAAATTTACCAGTGTGGAAAACAGCTTAGAAACACATGAGACATTGTTTCGTTATTTGGAAATTAAAAATATAGCATCTGGGAATTTATCAACTTATTCTAAATGTTATTTACACTATTTTTATTCAAACTATTGTCCCCATCATTTTTGTTGTTATCACAATTTGACTGTTGTGCCCTGATGAAGGCCAGAAGGTAAAACAATCGAAAAAGTTGATAACAACAACAAAGATTAGGATAATAGACTGAATATAAATATTGTAAATAATGATAACTCCTCATCCTAGAAATTCAAAAAGAAATTATTCTAAATGTGTTAAAAAAAACTATTTGTTAATTTTTAGTGATTTTCCAAGCGTAGCTTAGATGTGGCACAAGGTCGAATGTTTGGGACACCCAGTGAGGATCGAACTCACTACTCAGTCATAATTGTTCTAGCGAGACACACTTGCTAGCCATTACACCACCTTGAGGTGCCCTTGTCAATTTTTATAACATGGTAAAAGCACTAATTTTTAGTCAGGGGAATTCCATGAGGATTCAGATTGGTTTGACATATCCAACCTCAAAGGGTTATTTAATGCTGACAAGATTTTTATTTCTGGTAATATTTTTTTTTTTTTTTTTTTTAAATGTATTATTGGTATTAAGTTGGTGCAAAAATAATGACGTAATAATGTCATTTTTTGACGTATTTTTTAACGTCAAAAAACGACATTATTACGTCATTATTTTTGCACCAACCTAATATTAAAACCTATTTTTATATTTTCATGGTGTTTTGACCCCAGTTTGGGGGTTAACTATTTGCCAATAGCTGGGACCCTAACAGGTGCTACTACCACAAGTCAGGGTGGACCTAGGAATACCAGTAATTAAGAGGTGGTTCCATGCTCTTCAAAACCTCCTGATCAGTGGCCTTGCTGTTGGATGTAGTTTATTATCTTACCCAGGACACAAGAGGATTTAAATTTTAACCACAAAAGTAAACAGGAAAATATTTAATCAAAAGGCCCACTATCTACTTATTAAAACTTATCTAAAATTAATTGTAAGTCTTTTTGTGTTACTAACAGCAGTGGTTGATGTGTCTTGGAGGTTACATAAACATGTGTAATATTAGTAATGTCTGATAAGAATACAAGGCTATAACATGGGTTGGATCAAGGTTATGTGGTTTCTGGTATTTCTTTAAACATTCAATCTTCTTCTTTCAAAGTTGTAAGGTATTCTCCTAGTTCCTTCATAGGTTGGACATTTATATAACTTACTGTTGTCTTTTGTGCGTATATCCTGAGTTCAGCAGCGTTAACTTCCATATTTAGGTTGGTGCACCCACTGACATCTTTTCAGGCTCATTCCTACACTTAATGACTTTGAGGTTACCACCTTGTTCAACTCTCCGTCTTTTGATATTCTGAGGTGACATCAAGTATAAAACTTGGTGTCTCTTATGGTGAACCCAGTACATATTTGGGTGACCCACAGTTCAACTCTTCTTAAATCTAATCCTGATGGATATTAGATTTGAATCAAACATCTAGTAATTTCTTGTTGGGAATTGCATATGCATGTAACTATAGTACATTCTCAGAAAAAAGTATTTTTCCTTTTAATATGGAGTTGAACCAAAATTTGTAGTATATTTTAAATGAATTTTAAAAGGTACACATTTATTCAATCATATAAGTACCATTTTTATCGCAAAATAAATTGGAAATTGATGCCTGGGATCTCAAACGGTTACGGAATGATAATATTAGAAACAACAAAAAGGTGGGGGCAACTTGGTAGTGTATTATGAAATTCCATTCATTTGGGAACAAGTGACAACAGGTCCAATATGAAAGTTAACAACCTAAAAAAGACAGCGATGGAAACAGACAACAAATGTTCAATGTTTATAGAAATAAGAAAGAGAACTTTTATTTACAATATAAACCACAGTTCTATGTAGACAAAAAAGAATAATACTTGAATTGCACTAATAATAGGTTTGAGTTAGGGACCTCCACTAAATCTTTGATGCATAAGATTTAAAATGAATTTTTAAAAGTGAAAAAGAATTCTAGAAGCTTTCTTTTTAGCTTTAATTGAAAGCTAAATAAATAAATTTACTATTTTCAGTAAGGAAAAATACTCTAGTGTATTTTAAATAGAAATTAAATTGATTGGAATCTCAATTTTTTAGTTGCTTTCAGAAAATCGATAAATATCGGCCATTTTGATAGGTTCGTAAACAAAAGTTAATTCTCGTTTTTACAAATCTTCCAAAAATAAAATAGATATTTGTGACACATTATAGGAAAATTCGCAAATTTAAAGTTAAATTTTATTTACCAATATAGGTAATTTGAGATTATATTTACCAATATAGGTCATGATTATATCTTCTATGCTAAGTTACTTTTATAGACTTTCTAAAGAATCAATATCGGAGAAATAAATTCTAAGTTGATGCCTGTGATCTTTAAAGTTTACAGGATGTTAATACTAGAAACAGCAAAAAAGGGGGAGGCAACTTGGTAGTGTATTATTGAGAAATTTCTTCCATTTCAGTACAAGTGACAATAAATCCAATATGAAGGTTAACAATATTAACAAGACATCTAAGGAAACAAATGACAAATGCTTGATTTTTATATCAATGAGAAAGAGAAATTTTATTTACAATAAAAACCACGGTTATATATAGACAAAAAAAGAATAATACATAAATTGCACTAATAATGGGTTTAAGTGCTATAAGATTTTTTCCGGCCATTTAACATCAAACATAAAGTGATTTTTGTACTTACAAGTGGAGCAAAAAGGATAACTAAGCTATTTTCATCTTAGCTGTTGTATTATTTTATAAAAAGTTTCATATGACCACTAAGAATTTTAATAATGGGTTTTAAATTTTGGAGTAAAGTAAAATTTTGGCTCACAAAGAAAGATCGTTATTCCTAGTCTATCCTCCATTACTATTCGGATTGCCATTTCTAGTCTATCCTCTATTACTATTCGGATCGCCATTTCTAGTCTATCCTCTATTACTATACAGACTGCTATTCTCAACTCTATTCACTATACTATTTCTCTATTCTGATAACTATATGGATTACTATTTGAGCAAGTATTATCAAGCAAGTACTATTAGTGCAAGTTGTATCGGCAATTACAAAGTCTCTACTATAATGAGCATTACAAAAGTGACATGTATTTGTCGGCATCACAAAAGTGTCAACAAGTGTTCAATGACATCACAAAAGCCATCTACAAGCTAAGCAAAGTATTAAGAAACAGGAAATTTTAGTTAGAAACTAAAAAAGAGTACTGAACTGTTACACAATATCAAAATCTTTCTACGTGACAGTGAATGCTGAACAGTTTCCTGTTAGATGAAGAGGAAACTTGAAGCAACAGAAATATGGTTCTACAGAAGGATGCTGAGAATGCCATGAATCAAACATGTGAGCAATGACAAAGTTTTAGAGGAAATGGAAACCACAAAGACATAGTTCTACAGAAGGATGCTGAGAATGCCATGTGAGCAATGAGGAAGTTTTAAACAAAAAGAGAACTAAAAGGAATCTTATACTTAAGATCAGAAATTTCTGGGACACACATGGAAAGAAGGCTTGGAGAATTTGACACTCATAGGACATACTGAAGAAAGGAGGAAGACAGGGAAAATAATACATAATGGGTGTAGGTGAATAGATGACAAAGCAGGGATAAATGGCAGCAGTAAAGAGTCAAATGTTACTTAGAACCACAAGGAATAGGAAGTTGGGAAGAGCCATGATCATCTATGTTCTGAAAAGGTGTGGTACATAAAAGAAGACTGGGGAGTTGTAGTTTGTTTTTATTTATTTTGCTAGTTTTGGACCATGACTAAACATTCAGTCTGAAGTTGATTAAAATTATTACTAAACTAGCTTAAAAGCTGCTGTATTGGGCGGCATTTAAGCTAGCTTCTGTGGAGTGCTCTTCATTGGGCCTTCATCACAGTAGGTAGGAAGGAGTAGATGCAATAAGCAACAATAAACTAAAGAAGAACTCAAGATTGATCACTACATTTAAGTATTGCATTAATTTTAAACTTACCTCTTAAAAGTTCAACAATAATTCTTCTGCCACCACTTAATTTAAAGACAATTTGTTGTACGTAGGTCCTTACTTTCCTTACAAACAATTATTTTTATTTTATGGGTTACTTTTGCTGG
Organism: Acanthosepion lycidas; assembly: GCA_963932145.1. Classification (NCBI taxonomy): domain Eukaryota; kingdom Metazoa; phylum Mollusca; class Cephalopoda; order Sepiida; family Sepiidae; genus Acanthosepion; species Acanthosepion lycidas. The sequence goes on along the minus strand of OZ010608.1, from coordinate 11,029,936 downwards.
ATTTTGCGATTAATTTCAATCATTTCTAAATGTGTTTCCAAGTTATAAAAATTATTATAGTACAAAAAAAAAAAAAATTGTCACAAAAAAAATCATGTAAAAAAATTTCCAAAAACAATCAAAATAATGAAAACTTGGGAATCCCAAATCTCAGGATTACAGGTGTGGATCTGTCCTGGAATATTTTTAATTTGCTCATGGAGTCAGCCTGATTCCAAAATGGTATGATATGTTGGGCTACAGCCTCTAGGAGTAAAATTGAAAAAGTGGGACACACTGACATTCACATTTATTATACAGATTATTATATTATTAAATTTCTATATTACTAAAAGTATCATATTATAATTTTGCTTTTCTATCCCTTAGTTTCTTAGCATGAACATTGCACTCTGACAATACCTCATAAATAATAGACTGTTCTGTTTTGATCAGGTGGAAAGACAGAAAAGACATATCAGAGATGCTACTTGCTTTCAGTGAGAAAATGAAAGAAAGAAGAGAAAATAGAAGAAGCGATAACATTTGCATGGGTTTAATGACTGTTTCAGTGAAATGGAAAAAGTTTTCAGTTTCAAATCTTTTCATTTGTATCCCCTTACTTCTTAAAATAACAATCAGAATTTATATTTATGATTGTTATTGCAATATTTTGTTAAAGTTGTTAAGCTCAAATATTTAAAGATATGATAGGGGGATTTCTACAGATATTTTATTGTTATAGAATTCACCATGAGCTTATTCAGACATTAAGAATTAAGATTCATCAGAAAATTTAAGCAGGAAAACTGTGAAATTATCACGAGTACTTCTCGTTACATAATTATCACGAATACTTCTCGTTACATAATTATCACGAGTACTTCTCGTTACATAATTATCACGAGTACTTCTCGTTACATAATTATCACGAGTACTTCTCGTTACATAACATGCTTTATGATATACAATATGCTCAAAAGTTCATAACTGAGAAAACAAGTTATGTTTTCTCTTTCCAAGAAAGTATTTTATTGAATATTTGACAATATTTAGCCTTTGTTTGGTTTTACAGCATATCAACATCTCAATGGGTTATTTAATGCCGACAAGATTTTTACTGCTGGTAATATTTTTTTTTCAAAAATGCATTGCTGGTATTAAAAGCTATTTTTACACTTGTATTAAAACCAGTTTTTACACTTTGTATGGAGTTAACTATTTGCCCATAGCTGGGACCCTAACAGCTGCTACGACCCCAAGGTCAGGGTGAACCTGGAAACACCAGCAATTAAGAGGTGGTTGCATGCATCTCAAAACCTGCCAGATATAGTTTATTGTCATACCCAGGATGCCTCATTTGGGGGCGGTGGGGGTCTTACCATATTACCATCTCTGCAGAGGTGCAGTCGGCATATTCTGAAGCCCCAGATAACAGGATGGTTTAGCCTTAGTGCCCCACCTCAAAATGGTATGTCAAAAGAACGGTTATTCCCTTGAGATCATTATTACTATATAAACTTTTGACTCTTTCGGCAATATTAATTGTTTTTAAAAAGCGGTGATAAGAATTTTAACAAAACTGAAACATTTGAAAGTGGATTTATTCATTTTTTTAAATTCTTGAGAATGACAACAAAAATATTAAACTATTTATTTATCACACTGAATAAAAATCTTGTTATCGTAGTTATTTATAAAATGGTAAATAATAAATCTTTCTAAAATGGTAAATAAATCTTTCTAAAATAATAAATAATAAATCTTTTTAAATGGTAAATAATAAATATTGCATTGTAGTTGGTTTATATATTTCAATAATTTTGTAATTCTTTTTATAAATTTTTGAATAAAAAGATTTCTTTTCAAATTTATTTCTTCATAAAATGGTAAATAATAAATATCACATTGTACTTGGTTCAAATATTTTTATCATCTTATAAATAAACATTGCCGAGGGAGTCTAAAGTGTATACAGTAATAGCAGTGTCAAGGGAATAATTGTCCTTTTGACATACCGTTTTTTTATTTGTGGGTGTGTGTATGCACATGTATGTGTAGAATGTAAAATGATAAATATCTCATTGTACTTGGTTCAAATATTTTTATAATCTTGTAAATAAACATTGCCGAGGGAGTCAAGAGTTTATATAATAATAGTGGTGTTAAGGGAATAACCATCCTTTTGATTTACTGTTTTTTTGTTTGTTTGTTTTTTTGCAGTCATGAAAGTTAAACATTGCTGAATATCTTTCATATATTTCTAAAACAGAGATGCATTATTATACACCACAGACAGATAATTCCAAATACTTCAGCTTTCGTCTATCTCCAGGCATATAACCTTGACCCAAAAGAGTCAAATATGAATTACATTATTTAGAATCCTTGATAAAAACGAACCGTATCAATTTATCAATGGTTTACTTGAAAAAAAAAGAGGAGTTTTTATCTTTCATTTGCACAAATGTTATTTGTATACTAGGGCAAATGTTGGAACAGTTGATTTTTGCAAGTTGTCAAATCTTGACTCTACATCAGAAAGGTAGTGTGTGCTCTTTTCATTTTTAAATTGTCACTATTTCATGTCTGGTATAAAACACACATTCATTATACAACTAATGTCTCTCTTTCATAGCATATTTTTCTTTATCTTCTCTTTTTCTTTCCATATTTCACTGAATCATCCTAGAAATTTTTTTTTTTTTTTTTTCTACCATTCATCTATACATTAAATAGTAGATTTTCTCATATTCTCTAATACTCAGTAACCTCTTGCATCCTAGTGGCTTTATTGCTTTACTTGGGGTGAAATGATTAAAAACAAAACAAAGCACAACCACTGACAGCTTTTAAACAATTCCATCTGCCCAATCTCATGCATAAGTCTTGGGTAACCCATGTTTTAGTTTTACAAAATGCCAGACGCTGGGATTGTCACTCCAGGCAAGAAATCACCTCCCTGACAAATTTGTGACTTTGTGCTATCACAATTTTAATGCCTAACAAAAAAAAAAAAAAAAAATTTTTCTCCTTTTTATCAATTATTTGTGGTCAGTAGTTTCAAAAAGTGATTGTATGCAAAGAACAGAGTTTGCATGAGTGTTCTTATCAAAGTACGGTCTATACAAAAGTAATGTGGGATTCTTGTTGCCTAATGTTTTAATTATGTACAACATTGACAAGAATTACATAACTATCCTTCATGCTGGCCATATCAAGGAGAGGAGGGTCAGGCCAAGTGGACATTTTATGAAAGCTTCAGCCTGCATACAAAGAATTGAGACGTTTACAAGACGGAGTGTCCAAATTTCCAGCTTTTTCATATAATTTTACATCACCATAGTTCTTTGCTCGCCACATCATTGTTTCTTCTGAAAGAGGAAAAAAAACAAGCAATTGAAATTTATTATATTCTGGAAAAGAAAACAAAATGTAAAAATTCAAGGATTAATAAAATTAAATTAAGAAAAACAAAAAAAACTTTTATAAATAATCATAAATATAAAGAGAGCATGATCAATTTAAAAAAAAAAAAGAAAAAAAAGGCCAGTTTCCCAAAACCTTGGTCATGATAAATTTGTGACTTTGTGCTAACACAATTTTAATGCCTAAAAAAAAAAAAAAAAAAAAAAAAGAAAAAGAAACTGTTCTTTTTTTTTTTAATCATCTGAGAGAACTCTCTTTACCTTCCATCAGTATTGCTTATGCTAACCTCCAGGAGTGTGACACATTGGACCTTCAATGAACTGATGTTTTCAACTGACATGAAGTGGAAAGATTCTACTGAACCAATCGTTAAGTATGCAGCTAAGAAAATTGGTTCACTATGTCATACTAGACAATTTTTCTCACCAGAATCTATTTTACATATTTACAAGTCTACTATTCATCCTTGTTTTGAATATTGCTGCCACATATGGTCTGGTGCTCCTCCTATATATTAATATTTAGAGATTCTTGATAAAATCCAAAAGAAGAATCTGCAATGTTTTTGGTCCTGACCTGGCATTTCAGCTTCAGTCACTTTCCCATTGCCATAAAGTAGCTTCCCAATGCTTTTTCTATAAATACTTTCAAGGTAATTGTTCTCATGAACTTTCCTCTTTGGTACTTAGACTTTATGAATTTAAGCACAATACTAGATTGGCTGCATTTTCATTGCTTTTCTATTATAAAACCATTCACAATACATTTTTATAGTAAAATCATAACTCTGTGCTATTACTATAAATACTCCATAATACTAAGCTACACCAATCCACATCACCATAAATACAACCAGTACAAAACACTACAATTACAGTCTAGTGTTAATACTAAAATATCAATTAATTACAAAGAAGGATCTGTAATGTTATTGGTCCTGACCTGGCATCTCGGCTTCATTTAATTTAACCCCCGCTGCAATGTAGCTTCCTTGTGCCTTTTCTATAAATATTTTTATGGTAATTGTTCAGCTGAACTGTTCCTCTTTGATATCTAGACTTTATTAATACTAAATTGGCAGCAAGGTCTCACCATCTTACAGTTAAAATGGCTAGATGTAAACATAAGTTCTATGCTAACAGTTTCTTTTCTCACACTTCTTACTTGTGGAACTCTCTTCTGGTTTTTTGCTTCCAAGTCAACTTTGCTCTACAAAAATTTAAATGCAATGTCAATCATTATCTACTGTCTTCTTAATCCTTATTCTTTTAATCTCTCTCGTTAATAGCGTCTATTTTTTTTGTCATATTCTTTAAAACTCAGTAACCCTTTGTGTCTTAGTGGCTTTATTGCTTTGCTTGGGGCAAAAGTATAACAAAAATCCTCACTGTTCGGCCTCAACAGAGTTCAAAAGCACTTACATGGTTATGTGAGTGATGAACTATTCTCCACTCGGCAACCATCATCCTACATGTGAAACAGATGCTTTTCTCTATTATATCGCTATTATGATCGCAGATCTTTAGATGAGTTAAATACCTTAGTGCTATCAGCCTGGACCTACAATTTCTTGTTCATGGTGGCAAAACATCCCCATTTCCTTTGTGTTCCTGAGATAAAAAGCAAGTTCCACTCAGACATTTTCTTTCCCAGAACTGTTACTTTTTGGAACAAACTCCTGAGAGAATGTTTCCCTGACAACAGCAACCATCTTAGTCACTTTAAGTTGAGGGTTAACTGATATATTACTTGTGGTCTTAATACTCTCTCACTTACCTCCTCATTCAGCAACCTTCTCCCCCAGCTATAGGTTAATTAGTAAGACTTTTATCTTTCTTTCTTTTTATGTGCCATGTCCTTTCAGGACATAGGCAATCATCACTCTCCACCTCCCTCTATCCCTTGCAGCTCTCAACAAGTTCCTTCCCTCTGCCTCCTCCCCCAGACCACATTCTGTCATACACTTGTTTAAGCCTGCCAGGTATGTCACTTGTTGTTTTCCCTTGTCTCTCTTTCACTCTATTTGATCCATGAGTATCAGATTCTTTAGGTCCTCCTTCCTCATTATGTGTCCCAGAAACTTCAGCTGCCTCTTCCTGATATTAAGGATAACTCTCCTCCATGTTTGCAGCCTAAGATCTTATCATTGCTTACACACTTGATCCATTATTAACGTTTACCACACTGCAGATGAAAATCATCACCGTAGAATTCTCTCCTTTTGTTGTTCTAGGTGCATTCTATTGTCTTGAGACAGTTGCTATAAATAAACACTTTTCAACTGTTATTTCCGCTATTTTAAGCTGGAAATCGCCTACTACTGCTTTGGAAGAAGGTTAAACTTCCATTTTCTAATGCCATTTTGAAATCTTCTAGACTCTACACAAGGTGTAACACCAATTAAACCCACATTAATTTTTTTTGCGATTTGTAAAAAAAAAAATGGCTGCATCAATATCCAACAAAGCATTTATTCAGGAGTTTTTCTTTGATTAGGACACCGATGATTGTTTTGAAGTCTTTACTCAAGTGGATATTGACAGTGAAGTGGTCGAAGATGATAACCACCCTAGTGACGTGGAGGAAAGTAATGATGACTGCTAGTGGCTACTATCATCCATGCCTGACTAATTTTATGAAAGCTACTGGTGACCATCGATATACCTGATAGCCTTTTTGAAGGTGAATTATTTTGTCTATTTATAAATGAAGAAATAATAACTTTATTTGTCAATGAGACAGATAAATATGAGTCTGGTGAAAGAAAGAGCAAACAAATGCTAGTGTCTTCTCGTATGTAAACCTGAGGAAACATGTTACTTTTTTGATGAAATGAAAGCCTTTTTGGTGATTTTTCTTCTTATTGTACCCCCAGAACTCCACAATGAGTAATAAAAGTTAAAGAACATTGAATTATTTATGTATTTTTAATGTATTTGTTTTTTATTTTGTGTTTCAATTTTTTTGTTTTCAACATCAAAACATGCATGCAAAACATAATGCATTACATCAAAATATTACTCATTCATTCTTTTATTAGTTTACAAAAATTAAACTCTATACGCACAATACAAAGAAAGTTATAACAATTTTAAAACAGTAGGTGTTCATGATTTTGCACCCTCAAAAAAATGCAGTGGCAGGGGACACAACTCTAGAAAGAATTTAGCATAGTAAAAGTTAAATATTATATTTATTTATTTTCATCCTCTAGCCTGAATATTCAAATCTTATTAGATTAATAAATAAAAAATCCATTCCTTTACTTAGAAATTGCTTTGTTCACATTAGAATATGAAACTGAGCTGCTGTGTCTATTTAGAGAGTCGGAGAAAATCAATGTTTAAAGGCACTATTCAGACTTTGCTATGAGCTCAGTAGCCGAGATCACAAAGCACGTCAGATCTAATGACCGTTTCCCCTAGGAGAATTCAGGTTCGAATCCTGCCATAGGGCACATATTCTATTCAGATTTTGCTATGCGCTCAATAGCCGAGATGACAAAGCACGTCAAATCTAATGAAGTTTCCCCTAGGAGAATTCAGGTTCGAATCCTGCCATAGGGCACATATTTTTCTCTAATAAGCTTTTCTTGATTATTCAGGCCAGTAGATGAAAATAAATATACTATTCAATAAATAAACAGAATGCCTACTCAAATATGAGTATCCATTAAAAATAATTTTTAAGTAATAAAGCGAGTTACATTGTATGATTTTATATACATATTTCTTGTTTTTGCTGTTCATTCTTTTATGAGTTTCATTTTAATATCCATTTGCTTTAAACTGGATCAAATATGCCAGTTTCATTGCTCAACTAACTAACATGTCAGCTACATTGTTTGGACATTATTCTCTTATTGGGCCTGCATTGATGGATTCTTGTTGCATAGTCTTCAGCAGGACGTGTGCAAACACCAACATTGTACTAACTCTGATGACATAGGCGAGTGGCCAATACATAATGCAACCAATCAATAACGGCTTTGGGATTAATGATAAAAACCAGCCTTGTATTGAAAGAAAAAAAAACAAAACAAATCCTTTTTTGGTCTAATCTTGTTGTTCTCTGTTAAGCAGTTATTCCCTTTTATTTATAATAATATCTTTTTTAATTGTACACTATTTACATTATTTGGACTATTGTCCTCATCTTTGTTGCCATATTTATCACAATGTTTCGGCTGTTGTATGCACCGACCTTCTTCAGGTGGTTGGAATCTTGAACTGAACCCTTTATTTTGCACACTTTATATTTTCATAGTGTTTTGTTTGGGGGTTGAGTATTTGCTCATAGCTGGGACACTAACAGGTGCTACCACCTTGGGCAATGATGGACCTGGAAACAACAACAATTAAGAGGTAGTTGCACACTCCTCAAAACCTCCAATCTCAGATCAGAGGTCATGCTGCCAGATTTTGTTTAATTCGAGTCAAGTTCATTATATTCACTTACATGCAAATAACTCTTGGGAAATGTATGAATCCATTCCTTCAGCTTTAGGTAAATAGCAGGACAGATTTGGTGACAACTAGTCTAAGAGGAGAAATCTGAATTCAACAACTCCCAGCTATGGTTTAAATAGCCTCTCTAACCAGTAACTAACCAAGCATGGTGAGTACAAGTACACTCTTGAAGAAATGGTCAATCAGGTCGAGATTCCTCTAAATCAGAAGTCACCAGATCTGGATCTGTTCTAACATCGGTAACACACTTTGTCAGCATAGATTATGATCTTGTAGTGCATGAAACCTATCACTTCTGAAGGAATCACACATGGAGGCACGTCCAAATTTTTTTAGGGAGCCAAATGCCTACTGAGTCGACAAACAAAGAATTATTCACAACATTAATTGGAGAAAAATAGTTCAAAACAAACACCATCTTCATTATTTACATTATTCGGACTATTGTCCTTATCTTTGTTGCCATATTTATTACAATGTTTTGGCCGTTGTACACTCTGGCCTTCTTCAGGTAGTTGGAATGTTGAACTGAACCCTTTATGTTCGCTCACTGGGGTAGACTGTTCTAGTTCCATGTGCCATGTTTTTAATGGATGTCAGTTATCAGTTATCTCCTGTTAATTTCCCTGGGAAAGTTCTCCACTGCCTTAACCGGGTATTGAACTCACACATTTTGGGTCCAGTGAATGGATCTAACTAACACCTTTATCCACTGTGCCATGTGTCCTCAAGAAGGCTGGAGTGTACAACGGCCAAAACGTAATAAATATGACGACAAAGATGAAGACAATAGTTCGAGTAATGTAAATAATGTACATAAAACCTCATCTCAGAAAAATAGACAGAAAGACCATCCTATAATGAAGCATGGGGGTGACAATGGTGTAGAACTGTTTTTCATAAAATGATACAAGATAATGTCACATAATGCAAGACAGGCTGAATTGAGTCATGCCCTGAGATACATTGAAAAAAAAACCTTTCTATATCAGTCAAAAACATGGATAATCTGAAATTCATACATTCAAATAATTAAGCCTCGTAAAAATATAGAAAATTTGGATTTATTGTATGCTTCTTGATTTTCTTGTTATTGGTTTTAATAAAAATTGAGTCAGAGTGAATTTGATAAATTTGTAATAGTTTGCTAGTTCATCATTTCTTTTATGTTGAGTTTTTTACCATAACTGTGGCTCAACTTTTGACTAACATAATAATACGGTGCAACTATAGTGTGATATCTACTGAGGCTATTGTGACCTACCGTAAATGACGATGCACTCATTATTGCTGGAAAATGCTCGGGAAAAAAATGATGACCAGTTTGCTGTTTTTTTAAATGGCATCAAATTAGTTTGCAAACATTAAAATTACTATTTGATATTTTTTTTTTTTTTTTTTTTTTTGTATAAAAAATTGTTAATGATTTTTGATAGATAACCTGTTCACTGTTCACTGCCTTTAAACCTAACATATTTCATACTTCTAACAGTTGGTAAATATCATAATATACCAGAAAATGAATAGTAGATATCATACCGTAGTAGAAATTGGATGGTGGATATCATACTGTAGTAGCACCAACAATACTTATTCAGCTAACAACAAATGGAGTCATGTACTGAGATACATTGAAAAAAAAAAAACTTTTCTACACCAGTCAAGACTTTCATTTTTAATTATTTCACCCCAAGCAAGGCAGTAATACTACTAGGATGCAAGTGGCTATAGGGATTAAAAGAGAATGAGAAGATTTTTGTGAGGACAATAGAAGAACAGGGTTCAGAAAGACAGAAAATGGTGATTGGCGTTAAATTTAAATTGTAGTTATCAGGAAAGCCAAAAAGCAAAAGGAAATTTCACAAATGTGAGAAAAAACCATTAGAATAGAACAAGCCATTTCTTGCTCCAGTTAACAAATGATTGGAAGACCTTTTCAAGAGCAGTTGCCAAGTTTACTTTTTTTAAAAGTGAAGCTGAATTTTATCTTTCAGAAGCACAATTTTCCTAAATATGCCAGGTTCTTAAGATATTTAAAATCAATGGAGACTTTCTTGACATATCTAATATCTTTTAACTTGTGCAAGTTAATACTATGAGAATTATTACCAATGTACCAATTTTACTATTAGGAGTATTAGTACTAGGTCATTTGATTTGGATGTGTAGGCAGCAGGGAGTTCCACAGGTGAGAAGTGTGAGAAAAGAAACCATTAGAATAAAACTTAGGGTTATATCTCACTAGTTCAAGAGTAAATCAGTGAGACCTAGTTGCCAATCTAGTAGTACATTTAAATTCATGCAGTCAAGACATCAAGTAGGAAAACTCATCAGAACAAGTGTCATGAAAATATTTGTAGAAAAGACAGAAGTTACGTCACGTTAGTCACTGAAGTCAAGATGACAGGTCAGAATCGACCTAATTATAGACCCTTCTATGAATTTTGTCAAGAATCTAAAGGTATATAGTAGAAACACCAGACCAGACCAAGCATGGCAGCAATATTCAATGCACAGACAAACAGTAGATTTATAAATGTGCAAAATGGATTCTAATGAGAAAGATTTTCTGGGACAACCCAGTGAGCCAACATTCCTTGCAGTAGACATATTGATTCGATATAGTCACTTCACTTCATGGCACTAGAAAATGAGCCCAAGAAGGGGAAGAGTGTTGCTCCCTTGGAGGTTAGCATCAGCCATACTAATTGGCAGGCAGAAAAGTTTTTCTGTGGAGATAAAATGAAGGCAATTTCAAATTTACAAGTCCTTTCTTACTTTGGCTAAAAAATAAATGACGAGCAAAAGATTGAGATGAAAAATTATAAGAATTGCTAAAAAACATCTTAAAATTATTTATGGTAAGATCAATCAAAAGAAAAATAAATGGGAGACTATTTCATTTCTGAGATGTGTAATTTTTTTATCATTTTACCCCATGTAAGGCAGTAAAGCCACTAAGACTCAAGGGGTTATTGAGTGTGAAAGAATAAGAAAAAAAGAGAAATATTATTAAGGAGTGAGAATAATAAAAGAAGATTAATCAAGAAGACAGTAGATGACAATTGACATTTATATTTTTAAAAATCAAAGTTGACTGCAAAGCAAGAAGCCAAAAGAGAGTTCTACAAGAGAGACATGTGAGAAAAGAAACTGTTAGCATAGAATTTACAAATACATCTAGTCAGCTCAACTGTAAAATGATAAGACCTTGCTGCCAATCAAGTCAGTCAGT